>OZ030010.1:116968167-117568167 GCA_964023405.1 Apodemus agrarius | reverse complement strand
TCAAAGACCTCAACATAAAAACAGGAACATTAAATCTAATAAAAGAGAAAATAGAGAATATCCTTGAATGCATTGGTACAGGAGACAACTTCTGGAACAGAATATCAACTGCTTAGGCGTGAAGATTAGCAATTAAGAAACAGGGCCTCATGAAAAAAATAGATATTTTTAATATTTTAATGTTACATGTTTTTAAATATTCTATTATCTATATCACATGTTTTGATGATCTCTATTTTTACTTTTATTATGTTTAAACTATTGTTAAATAACAGCATTTTTACTGAGACTTATACTTTGAGTTACAGGCTATGGAGATATATGTTATTTATCCACCAATTATTTGGATATTTTCTAGTTATATTTCAATCATAGATTTTTTTAGTTTATTCCAATATAATCAGAGCATACAGTAATGATTTTAATTTTGAGATTTTTAAAGTATTATTTTATAGCTGAGACTATGTCCTTGTTGAATGTTCCATTTTAGTTTATGTGAGTGCAAAATACTTTGATATTGGATATAATATCATATAAATATAAATTTCATAAAATTGATTAATAGTGCCATTGTGGTAATCTATTAAGTTATTGATCTTTTTGTTTGACTAATCTATCAACTGTATCCTAGTTAGGGTTTTACTGCTGTGAACAGACACCATGACCAAGGTAACTCTTATAAGGACACTATTTAATTGGGGCTGGCTTACAGGTTCAGAGGTTTAGTCCAGTATCATCACTATGGGAATATGGCAGCATCCAGGCAGGCATGGTGCAGGAGGAGCTAAGAGTTCTACATCTTCATCTGAAGGCTGCTAAGAGAAAAGTGGCTTCCAGGCAGCTAGGAAAGAGGGTCTTAAAGCCCACACCCACAGTGAAACATTTACTCCAGTAGGGCCAAACCTACTAACAGTGCCATTACCTGAGTCAAGCATATACATCAAATTTGTTTTCAGAGGACTTTTGATGTTTATTAGTATAATAATGCTATTTTTCAATTCTATCACCTTTTAACTCATGAATTTTTAAACAATTTTCATACTTTCCAGGAAGATTAGGTACTTTATTAATACCCAATATCCCTTAAAATTTATTTTATTACTGTCTGTTAATTGTACAGTCATGGATTTAATGGTGATATGTCCATACCAGGTGAGAAATTTCTGTAGCTTCTAATCTAGCTACATAACATTTTTGGTCTATTTGTTTTTGCATATTCCTGCCTCTTCAGATTTTGAGAGTGGTGATTGGCTCTGTGACTGTAGTTCTTCCGAGAATTAAACATGTTTTTTTTATTCTTTTTTCTAGCTTTTTAAAAATCAATTAATTAATTAATTTTTTAATTTCAAGTACAAAAGGTAACAAACTCTGTGCATGATTTGAAACAGGAACCAAAACTTTGCACTTTTACTTCTCCATCCCAAGCTTCACCCACCCCTTCACTCTGGTATTTGTGCTATCTTTTAGTCAAGCAGATTCTGATCAACATATCACTGTATATTTGTAATAACTTTATTCCTGTAATAAGAGAGTGAAAAACAGACTTTGTGTCTGGTTGAACACTAATAGGCTCATTAGCGGTAAGTACATCATTTTGTTTTCATTAGCCAGGATCAGGTTGAGAATTAGTAAAATCTTAGACTTAACCTATTAGTGGCGAATGTATGTTTATCCATAATTCAAATGCAATGCTAATGGCAAGAAATAAATGGAATAAAATGATGAATAAAAATGGGAAACAAATTGTTTCTCCAAGAAGATTGTGGGAGAATGTGAGAAAGGAGACACTGAAGGTAACTGAGCTCTTGAAAATGACCAGGCTAAGTGGGAAGTGAGGAGGAAGTAAATGCTTCCTCTTGTTTTGCTTTTTTATTTTTTAATTAATTAATTTATTTTTTTGCACTCCATATTTTAACCCCCCCATCTGTCCTCCAACTGTTCCACATCCCATACCTTCTCTCCATCCTCCTGTCTCCATGTGGATGCCCCCATACACCATCCTACCTGACCTCTAAACTTTCAGGGGCCTCCAGTCTCTTGAGGGTTAGGTAAATCATCTCTTAATGAACACAGACATGGCAGTCCTCTACTATATGTGTGTTGGGGGCCTCATGTCAGTTGTTGTATGCTGCCTGTTTGGTGATCCAGTGTTTAAGGGATCTTATGGGTCCAGATTAATTGAGACTGCTGGTCCTCCTACAGGGTTGCCCTTCTCCTCAGCTTCTTTCAGTGTTCCCTAATTCAACCACAGCAGTCAGCAGCTTCTGTCTATTGTTTGAGTGCAAATATCTACATCTGACTCTTTCAGCTGCTTGTTGTGTCTTCTGGAGTGCAGTCATGCTAGGTCCATTTTTGTGAGTGTCCCATTGCCTCAATAGTAGTATCAAGCCTTGGGGCCTCCCCTTGAGCTGGATCCCACTTTGGGACTGCCACTGGACCTTCTTTGCCTCAGGCTCCTCTCCATTTCCATCCCTGTAATTCTTTCAGACAAGAACACTTATGGGTCAGAGTTGTGACTGTGGGATGGCTCCCTTCTCCCTCATTTGATGCTGTGTCTTCCTGCTGGAGGTGGGCTCTATAAGTTCCCTCTCCCTACTGTTGGGCATTTCATCTCCCTTTGAATCCTGAGAGTCTCTCCACCCACACCTAAGGCTCAGGGATTAGTGAATAAGAGAGGGAAGAAAGATCGTAAGAGATAGAAGATCAGGGAGTTAGTCATGAGTTTGTGTTGCCTAGTGATATTATGAGCAAAATTATCACTAAGACAAGAACAGTTCCAATGGATATGCCAAAGGTTATGGGAAAAAAGTTCATGAGACTTCAACCCTACACAAAGGACTATAGGCAACAGTGGAAAGCTGGGAGCAGAACAGGTGGTCGCCACCTAGGAAGATCATGTCAACTTGTTGTATAATGCTGAATTGTCAGCTCAGGAAACATACATACAAGCAATATCATATGGATTTGACAGTTAATATTTAGGGATATATGTTTATGCATGTACATATATATATATGTATGCAATAACAATTAGTGAAAGAAACCATGAATTTGAAGTATATTGGGGAGGGGCATATGGGAGGGTTTGGAGGGTGAAAAGCGAGGAAGAAATGTTATTATAAGCTTAAAACAAAAGCATGTCAGCGTTTTAGAAAAAGCAGAAGTATATCAGATGTTCTTTTTGAGGGGACCCAGTATGGTGGTTTCCTTACACAAACACTACTCTCCTAATGCTCTTTGCTGAAAGGATCAGAGTAAGCAGTTGTAAACAGTTCCTTGTGCAAACATTAGTGTTCAGTGGGCCAGCAAAGGAACAAACATAGAGTTCATACAATGCCATTTCTCTCTAGTTTAATATTTACACTGCTTACTCATTCGTTTGAAAGGCCAGCAGAGCCAGTTGTACCAATAGCTACATAAAGGGCTTGTAAAAGGAAGCTCCTCTGACAGAGATGCTTTCAAGGCAGGGTTAAGTGGCCAGCCAGTGGTATTGAGCATCCAGGCTGAGGTCTCTGTTAGTTCTTCCCAAGGCTCCAGTGTAGTTGAATAATAATTGATTTTTTTGGACATAGGTTGTAAGGATTTTGTGAAGCATTTCTTTTGCATGTTGGGTTACATCTCTTCTTCCAGTTTCTTTATTTGCTGCTTATCTCCCTTCTCATTTCATTGTTCCCTGTGAACCTAGTATGTGCTGTTTGTGTGATGATTTTCTCAAACTTTTTTCTTATGTAGAATTGGCAAGTTATGATTAAATAATATAGACTTCAGATAATGACTTAAAGATACCATTTATCTCCGATTTAGTATTTATTTTACTTACTCATTGAAAGTTACAATGGACAGCTGTACCAATATCTCCATAAAGGGCTTATAAAGGCTCAACACGGGCTGCCTTTTTTATTGTGTACTTTGTGGCATGAACTTGGATCACTCATGTCACATGATGAACATTAGTTGTGTTATCTGTGAAATGAGAAGAATGTGGTATGTATCTAAAGGGATGAGTAGAGGTAATATGAATAAAATACCTATTTTGTAAGGTGTAGATCAGTAATACTGACTTGTGAAAGATAATACCTTTTATGCCTCCCCATTGCTCCTTCTTAATGAGAGATCTTTTCTTTTATCATCTATCTATCTATCTATCTATCTATCTATCTATCTATCTATCTATCTATCTATCTAACATCCTGATTACCTCCCCCTGCTCAACCCTTCCTCCTGGTCTCCCCATATCCCTCCCTATCCCCTTTTTCCTTTTCCTCTGAGAAAGAGGAGACTCACCTGTTGGGTAACATCTAGCCCTAGCACATCAAGTCACTGCAGGATCAGGCACATTTTCTCCCTCTTAGTCCATTGTAGACAGCTCAGTTAGGAAAACATATTCCATAGGCAGGCAACAGATTCTGGGGCATCCCTAACTCCAATAGTTAGGAACCTGTGTTCCTAACAGATGTGACTATCAAATTGCTCATCTGCTACATATGTGTGGAGGGCCTAGGTCCAGCCCATGCTTGTCAATGTGAGCTCTTTATCTGGCAGCTTCTGACTCATCTGGTTCAAGGCCCTTGTCTTTTGCAGATGTCCTTCCTTCTTGGATTCACATCCTTGTTAATAATGATTTCTATTTAAAAAATACAAATTAATCTACCATATGCTTATGTGTGTTTTATCTGCATGTATGCCTCTGTACCAGATGTATGCCTAGTGCTAGTAGAGGCTAAAGGGTTACTTCAGCCATCCTGGAACTGGAGTTATAGGTGGTTGTAAGCCACTATGTACATGCTGGGAATTGAACTCAAGTCATCTGGAAGAGTATCCATTGTTCTTAACTATTTCCAGTACCCTGTCTTTATGTCTTAGTCTAAAGGATCATACCAGGTAATCTGTAGCTTGAGTAAAAAATTATATTCCCTAGAGTTATAGAAAGCCTACACCTAAGAAAACCTACATTATTCATTTTGATATCATGCCGAGTCATATGGTGATTTGTTCATATATTGTGCTTTGTTTTATTTAGGCACAATAGAAAAGAGCAGCACATGCATGAAAGTGAATGCTGTTTAAAGACACTGTGACTTAATTTGTTTCCAAGACTCACCTTACAGATGACTCTTGGAAGGCCCCAGGAATTATGCTACAACTACAAAAACTCACATCATCTTGCTAACACAGTTAAAGGAATTGAGCTTGTATATAGGGAGTATTTATATACAACCTCATGTTGACTCAGATTCTGCAAGTAAGGAAACAAGTAAAGAGATGGTAAATTATCCCAATCATTATTTTTGGAAATAAGAAATATGACTAAGGTAGTTTGGGGACACATGTCTTAACTCTATTTCCTATAATTCTTATAATTCTTATATTTCTTTTTACACTCATGCCCCTTATGTGTACTCTCAAAATAGGCTCTAGTTTTCACTGCCCTTTCTCAGAAACCATTATTACATTAGAAAGAATTATTTATTATTATAACTTATTGCTACCTTTTAGTGTGGTCACACCCTTATGATGGCCCATGACAGAGAAAATGCATCTCAATTCCTTGTGGCTTGTTTGAGTTAATCAAAGATTGCCTGCTTTACTGCTATAAATGCCCTAAATATGCGTATCTGCTTGAGATTATTCTTCTACCTCTGCCATGATCATGAATGGAATTTGCCCTCAATTACATACTTAGTCCAAGAAGAACAAAGACACATGCTACAGACCTGCATTCAATTCCCAGTTTAGATTTAAAGGTTGCTAATTTTGATATAGAAAAGCCTTGATCACTGATAAGTGGATATTAGCCCAGAAGCTCTGAATACACAAGACACAACTCACATATCAAATGATTCCCAAGAAGAAGGAAGGAGAGGGGCCTCGTCCTGGAAAGGCTTGATGCAGCAATGTAGGTGATTACCAGGACAGAGAAGTGGGAGGGGGCTGATTGGGGAATGGGCGGAGGGAAGAGGGCTTATGGGACTTATGAAGGAACTGTCCCTGCTTTTAACTGTATAGATATGATTAAGGAATAAAATATTTCATTTAAAAAATAAGAAAATCCAAGTAACCTAAAGATCTAGTATGGTTAGAATAAAGGATAATTCTTTTGAATTTTGAGTTTGAGTAACATTTGTCATGTAGTAATAACTAATTAGTATATCTAACAATCATAATCACATTTTTCATATAGGCGCCACTGCTGAATACTCCCCAGCAATTTCCTTAGAATTCTCTGCTACATTTCAGGTGGTTTTCTGTAAAGCATTTGAACTAGTTTGTAATAGTTTTGAATGTGGAGATATAATTTTGCAACAATTAATGCACTTTTCTTTGAAAATGTGAACTCTTGCCATCATTTGAAGCCTGTGTATTAGGTTGAGCAGAAGCTTAATTTAGTCAAAGAAAAAAGCAATAAACTGAAAAGGCAAATGCTTTGTTCATAAACATGGGAGAAATAAGAAAGAAATCCTCAGCTATCTGGTGTGTGTGTGTGTGTGTGTGTGTGTGTGTGTGTGATTTTCCCTCTTGCCTGTCTATGTTACCTGTCTGTTATGCTTGCTCCCAACAATATTTATAAAATAACACAGAAAATGTGATATAGGAAGAGAATCACAATGTAAAAATGACCATTTTACAGAAATCTATTTCTATTACCTAAAATATTTTTCATACAATACATATCTATTATGATTTTCTCTCCTCCTACTCCTCCTAGTTCTTCTATCCCTACCCTTCAATTCAGATCCATGTGTATTCTAACCCTCTTTAGAAAACAAACAGGCATCTAAGAGATAATAACAAAATAAGTAAGATGAAACAGAAACGAATGATAATAGGATGAATCAAACAAATAGAACAGAAAGAGCCAAGGAAAGAGCACAGGAAACAGATATAGATGTGGAGACACTCATTCACACACTTAGAAATACCATAAAAACACAAAAACTGGAAGCCAAAATAAATGTGCAAAAGACTGTAAGGTTAAAAAAAAACAATTGACATAAAATTTCAAAATGAATGAAAAAGAAAAGCTCTGACACAATATTATGAGACAAGAGTCCTCCAAAGACACTATTGAGTTGAGTTTGTGTTGGGCATCTACTACTAAGCATGTGACCTACCTTTAATAGTAGTTTTTTTTTTTTCACGAGACTCCCTTGAAGAAAACTAAATTTTCATTTGCAAGTGGTTATGACCTGTAAATAGCTTCTGGGTTAGGGGTGGGGTATGTGTCCATTTCTCCTCTTAGTTCTAAGGACCCCATCATTTACAGACCTATATAGGCTCTGTGCATGATGCCTCAGGCTCTGTGAGTTCATATATTCATTGGTCCTGTTGTGTTTAGAAGGCCTTGACTTCCTAAGTGTCCTCCATCTCCTCTGGCTCATAAACACTTTCCATCTCAGAGTGGGCTCCCTGGATCTACGAGAGAGAATTGGTGGAGACACCCCTTTTAGGGCTGAGTGTTTCAAGGTCTGTCACTCTCTGCACATTGTCTGGCCATGGGTCTTTAATTGTTCCCATCTGTTGCAGGAGTTAGTTTCTCTGATAATGGCTGAGCAAGACACTGATCGATGGGTATAGCAGAACGTTATTATGAGTCATTTTATTGCTATCTTCCTTTACTAGAACAATAGTATTTTTTTAGGACCCTGAGCTACCTAGTCTTATTTTTCTTTCTTTCTTTCTTTCTTTCTTTCTTTCTTTCTTTCTTTCTTTCTTTCTTTCTTTCTCTCTCTCTCTCTCTCTCCCTCCCTCCCTCCCTCCCTCCCTCCCTCCCTCCCTCCCTCTCTCTCTCTTTCTTTCTTTCTTTCTTTCTTTCTTTCTTTCTTTCTTTCTTTCTTTCTTTCTCTTTCTTCCTTCCTTCCTTCCTTCCTTTCTTTCTCTCTTTCTTTCTCTCTCTTTCTTTCTTTCCTTCCTCCTCCTCCCTCCCTCCCTCCCTCCCTCTCTCCCTCCCTCCCTCCCTCCCTCCCTCCCTCCCTCCCTCCCTCCTTTCTTTCTTTCTTTCTTTCTTTCTTTCTTTCTTTCCATTTGGTTTATTTACATTACAAATGTTAACCCCTTTCCACGTTACCCCAGCAAAAAACCCCTATCCCATTCCCCCTCCCCCTGCTCACTCCCCTATCCCAATTTTCTCACTTGCATTCCCCTATTCTGGGGAATTGAGCCTTCACAGGACCAATGGCCTCTCCTCTCATTGATGTCTGATATGGTCATATTCTGCTACATATGTAGCTGGAGCTGTGGGTTCCTCCATGTGTACTATTTGGTTGTTGGTTTAGTCCCTGGAAGCTCTGGGGGTACTGGTTGGTGCATATTATCGTTCCTTCTGTGGAGCTACAAACCTCTTCAGCTCCTTGGGTCCTCTTTCTAGCTGCTCATTTGGGGGAACCCTATTCTCATTCCATTGGTTGGCTGTTAGCCATGGGTATTTTTTTTTTAATTCTTACTGCCAATTCTGCTTTTCTTTTTTTTAATTTTTTTAATTTTTTATTTTTTATTTTTATTTTCTATAGTCAATGTTTACATTCCAAAGGATTTCCCCTTTCCCAGTTCCCCCCTCCCTATGTCCCATAGGTCCTCTCCCCCCCAACTATTCCCCAATCATTCCCCCTCCCCCCACAGTTTCTCTACAAAACTGGATCCAATCTTTCCAGGCCCAGGGTCCTCTCCTTTCTTCTTGGGAATCATTTGACTTGCTAATTGTGCCTTGAGTATTTAGGGCTTCTGAGCTCATTAATATCCACTTATCAGTGATTGCATTTCATGTGTATTCTTTTGTGATTGGGTTAGCTCACTCAGGATGATATTTTCCAGGTCTAACCATTTACCTACAAATTGCATGAATTCATTATTTTTAATTGCTGAGTAGTATTCCATTGTATAAATATACCACATTTTCTGTACCCATTCCTCCTTTGAGGGATATTTGGGCTCCTTCCAATTTCTGGCTATTATGAACAAGGCTGCTATAAACATAGTGGAGCATGTGTCTTTATTGTATGCAGGGGAATCCTCTGGGTATATTCCCAGGAGTGGTATGCCAGGGTCCTCTGGAAGGGACATGCCCAATTTTCTGAGGAACCGCCACACTGATTTCCAGAGTGGTTTTACCATTTTGCAATCCCACCAACAGTGGAGGAGTGTTCCTCTTTCTCCACATCCTCGCCAGCATTTGTTGTCTCTTGAGTTTTTAATCTTAGCCATTCTGACTGGTGTGAGGTGGAATCTCAGGGTTGTTTTGATTTGCATTTCTCAGATGACTAATGATGTTGAACATCTCTTAAGGTGTTTCTCAGCCATCCGAATTTCTTCTGGTGAAAATTCTTTGTTTATCTCTGTACCCCATTTTTTGATAGGGTTATTTGGTTCTTTGGGGTCTAACTTCTTGAGTTCTTTGTATATATTGGATATTAGCCCTCTGTCGGATGTGGGGTTGGTGAAGATCTTTTCCCACTTTGTTGGTTGTCGTTTTGTCCTTCTGACAGTGTCCTTTGCCTTGCAGAAACTTTGTAATTTTATGAGGTCCCATTTGTCAATTCTTGATCTTAGTGCATAAGCTATTGGTGTTCTGTTCAGGAACTTTCCCCCCTGTGCCTATGTCCTCCAGGGTCTTCCCAAGTTTCTTTCCTAATAGTTTCAGTGTGTCTGGTTTTATGTGGAGGTCCTTGATCCACTTGGAGTTACGAAATTAACCCACAGACTTATGGTCACTTGATCTTTGATAAAGGAGCCACAACCATCCAGTGGAAAAAAGAGTCTTTTCAACAAATGGTGCTGGTTCAACTGGAGGTCAACATGCAGAAGAATGCGAATTGAGCCATGGGTATTTTGATCCACCTTCCAAGAAGGATCAAATTATCCACACTTTGGTCTTCCTTCATCTTGAGCTTCATGTGGTCTGTGAGTTGTATCTTGGATATTCTGAGCTTCTTGGACAATATCCACTTATAAGCAAGTGCATACCATGTGTGTTCTTTTGTGATTTTGTTACCCCACTCAGGATGATAGTTTCTAGCTCCATCCATTTGCCTAAGAATTTCATGAATTCATTTTTTTAATAGCTGAGAAATACTCCACTGTGTAAATGCACCACATTTTCTGTATCCATTCCTCTGTTGAGGGACATGTGGGTTCTTTCCAGCTTCTGGCTATTATAAATAAGGCAGCTATGAATATAGTGGAGCATGTGTCCTTATTATATCTTGGAGCATCTTCTGGGTATATGCCCAGGGGTGGTATATCTGGGTCTTCAAGTAGTACTATGTCAAGTTTTCTGAGAAACTGCCAAACTGATTTCCAGAGTGCTTTTTACCAGCTTGCCATCTCACCAGCAATGGAGGAGTGTTCCTATTTCTCTACATCCTCTCCAGCATTTGCTGTCCCCTGAATTTTTCATCTTGGCCATTCTGACTGGTGTGTAGTCTCATTTTCTTGATCACTCAAACAGAGTTGGGTATAGGGTCCACCTCATGGAGTGGACCTTAAATCAAATCAGATGTTGTTTGGCTACTCCAACAAGCTTTGTGCCCCCATTGCATTAGCATATCTTACATGCTGGAGACCATTGTACATTGACATATTCATAGCTAGGTTTGTGTTTATGCTTCTGATTTTACAGCTTGCAGAATATCTTACACTACCAAGAACCCTGCCTGCAGGGATGAAGGCACTACATAAGCAACAGCTTGACTTCTCCATGTTCAATGAGGTATCTAGGTGTTGCAATGGAGCATTACATTCAGTTTGTGGAGAGCAACTAATAAATAGCTTTTTCAACAGCCTGGGTTGTTTTGGGGTTCCCATGTGATCTTTTAGGCAAACAATTCAATTATATGCAACAAATTTTCTATACTAGAGGCTTCATTTGGTAACAAAAGGTGCCCAGATGGGGCTCTGTCTCACCATTATTTGGCAATTTCAAATACATATACATACATACATACACACATATGTATATGTATATGTATATGTATGTGTATATATATATATATATATATATATATATATATATAATAGGAAGCTAATTCTGTTCCAGGTTTCCATACAAAAGATGATTGGTTCTTAGTTGTCCCACCCAGTATTTGCCAATCATCCCCTCCCCCCCACTTGGTCCTCCCATTCAATTCCCACAAAACTCTCTTGTTCATCCATAAGTATATATTCTATTTATTCTTTGGGAAATCTATCTTTGTTTTCTTAGTCACTTACTCTATAGCTAACCATTGTATTTTTATGGATTATAGCTTGCCTGTGATCGAGCTAACAGCCAACATTCACATATAAATGAATATATACTGTAATTGTCTACCTGGGTATGTGTTATCCCATTCAGGATAATTTTATTTAGGTTCATCTATGTACCTGGAGATGTTTATGTTTTGGTAAAGTAATATTCCATTCTTCTGTTTTTGGAAAAACAGGTTTTTCAAAACCAAAAAATGTTTTTTTCCATTATTTAGCCTGCAGCTTTGCCCAAATGATGTCCTTTGCCATACAAAATCTTTTATGTTTCATTAGGGCCTATTTATTAACTGTAAATCTTAGTGCCTGTTTTATTTAGAAAATCTTTTCTTGTGCCAATGAGTTCAGATTATTTTCTACTTTCCCTTATTTTAGGTTCAGTGTATCTGGTTTTATGTTAAGGTCTTTGATTCACTTGAAGTTTAGTTTTATGCAGGATAAAAAGTATGGATCTATTTGGATTCTTCTTCATACAGCCATACAATTTGACCAGCACCATTTGTTAATGATACCACCTCTTTGTCCAGTGTACATTTTGGCTTATTTTTTAAATTAATTTATTATATGTAAGTACACTGTAGCTGTCTTCAGATACTCCAGAAGAGGGTGACAGATCTTGTTATGGATGGTTGTGAGCCACCATGTGGTTGCTGGGATTTGAACTCAGGACCTTCAGAAGAGCAGTCAGTGCTCTTAACCACTGAGCCATCTCTCCAGCCCATATTTTAGCTTCTTTATAAAATATCAGGTGTCCATAGGTGTGTGGAATTATGTCTGAATCTTCATATCTGTTTTGTTGACCAGAATGTCTGATTTCATGATGATATCATACTATTTTAATTACTATAGTTCTCCAGTGAAATTTGAAGTTGGAGATAGTGATACCTCTAGAAGTTCTTTTATTATTCATGACTATTTTAAATATCCTTAGTATCTCTGCTTTCATATGGAGCTAAAAATTGTCCTGTCAAGATCTTTGAACAATTGTGCAAGAGTTTTGATGGGTATTTCATAGAATGTGTATATTACTTTTGGTCAGATAGTCAATTTTAGCCAATTAATACTTCTGATTCACGATAATGGGAGATCTTTCAATGATCATCCACTATGAACAATTAGACTTTATTTCAAGATGCAGGGATGGCTCAATATATGTAAATATAAAATTATAATCCACTATATCAACATATTGAAAGAAAAAAACCCACAGGATAATGTCATTATATGCAGAAAAAGCCTGTGACAAAATCCAACACCCCTTCATGAAAAAGTGGGGAAATAAGGACATATCTCAACACAATAAAGGTGATTTACAGTAATGCCACAGCCAACATCAACATAAATCAAGAGAAACTCAAAGCATTTCCATGAATATCAGGAAGAGCACAAGGTTCCACTCTTTCCATACCTATTCAATATAGTACTTAAAGTCTTAGCTAGAGCATAGGAAAAACTAAGGTCATTAAGTGGGTACAAATAGAAAGGAAAAAGTAAAAGTATCTCTATTTGCAGATGATACAATAGTATATATAAGTAACCTCAAAAATTCCACTGGCAAATTCCTACAACTGATAATCACTTTGAGTGGAGTGGCTGCATACAAGGTTAAGTAAAATAAATCGGTAGCCCTGCTATAGGAAAAAGTTAAATGGACTGAGAAAAAATCAAAGAAACAAATCCTTCACAATAACCTCAAAATATAAAATACTTTGGGGTAAGCCTAAACAACCAAGTGAATCACTTATGTGATTAAAAACTTTAAGACATTGAAGAAAAAATTGAAGATATCAGAAGGTGAAAAGATCTCCCATACAGAAATATTTAGTAGCATTTTAGAGGGCAACAAATTATTTTAGCAACCCAACTGACACATCATCACATTCAAAACTGCAAGTACATATTATAATTTATATTTAAATGTTGCTCCCAATGTTTATGAGATCATTTTTTAAATGCCATTTTCAACATATTGGTTTTTTTCAGCAAATAATTTCCAACACACACACACACACACACACACACACACACACACAAACACAATTTGGAGTTTGGACCATAGAAGAATATATATTTTAAGATTGAAACTATCTTTTTAACTTATACTGTAAAAATGGAGTATCCAAAGCCTCACGAGGCTGTTTACTGTTTTTTTTTAAGACATGTTAAACTTAAATAGGTGGAATACACAGTACACTAATAGGTTAAATACATAGTACTAAATACTTGTAAGTTACATTATTAACTAGGTTGCATGTCTGGTAATATTTCAGTTCCTTTGAAGAGAAGAGGTCTTTTCAGAAAAGTATCACCTTAGATGGTCATTTACATTAGACTATTTTATACGCTAGGCATGTTGTCCCTGGATGTTTTATTGTCTTTTTAGATTTTTATAAAGACAATTTAAGAGAAGTTTTTTTCCAACTAAATATTGGGCCTGAGGCATCTGCGAAGAAATATGGGTCTTGAAATGTTATCTGAAGGCAAGACTTTGGTGCTAGATTGTTTCTCACAACTGAGAATCTGTGAAATAATGCTATAATTCACAACAGGTTTCTCTTTCATTAAACTAGAGTAGTAACAGAAACTTTCAATGCCATAAAGATACTGTTTTCTAGTAAGCCTCAATTCGTTCAAAGTTTTTTGGTAGCTTAGTTAATTTTTAAAATATAACTATATTTAAAGATATACTTTATTGGTTAGCATTATTTTTTTCAAGTATTGTTTGATTCTATTATACATTTTCTTAACTGTTCTAAGCTAAAAATGGATTCTGTAGACTTTACATTACTGTCACAGAAGAATGTGAACTCAATATCTTCATTGTCGTTGCTGTAGTCATCCTTGCCACTATTTAATAATAGAAAGCTAAGTGGTGGTCATTTGATACCTCCCTTGTGTGAATTTTGCAGAAGATCTGAGTTTGATTCCTATTACACATTACACTCAATGCATTCTATAACACTATTTGAGGGGATTTAACATTCCCTTCTGGCTTCTGCAGGCACACAAGCAGTGTACATATATGCATGCATATAAAACACTCATATTTTAAACAAATAAATACATAAATCATCTTTTTTGACACAGGGTTTCTCTGTGTAGCCCTGGCTGTCTTGGAACTCACTCTGTAGACCAGGCTGGCCTCGAACTCAGAAATCCACTTGCCTCTGCCTCCCAAGTGCTGGGATTACAGGTGTGTGCCACCACTGCCCAGCTCCATATATCATCTTTTAAAAGTGAAAAGCAAAAGACATCCTGGCTATCTGATATATAAAATGAAACACATACAGATAAAAATTAAGGAAATTAAAAGTTTAGTAACCATTTGTCTTAGTGTTGTTATTGCTGTGGTGAAATACCATGATCAAAACAACTTGGGGAGGAAAGTTTATTTTGCTCACACTTTCATATCATTGTTCATCATGAAAGGAAGTCAGGGTAGGGACTAACAAAACAGGGCAGGAACCTAGAGGCAGGAACTGATGCAGAGGCCACCAAGAAGTGCTGCTTACTGGCTTACTACCCTTGTCTTGATCAGTTTTCTTTTTTTTTGTCTTGATCAGTTTTCTTTTTTGTAGAAGCCACCAGCCCAAGAGTGAATGGCTCCACCCACAAATTACTGGGACCTCCCTGTCATTCACTAATTAAGAAAATGTCCCACAGGTTTCCCAAAGCCTGATCTTAGGGAGACATTTTCTGAGTTCAGGATCCCTCCTCTCAGATGACTGCAGCTTGTGTTGAGTAGGCATAAAACTAGCAAGCATACCATTGGATGTAGATGAAATAAAGAATGGAAAGAATGCTAAGAGATCACTTCCAGGAAACAAGGTATACTCAGCTCTCAAAAAGCTGGAAAGGGGAAAGCCTTTGGAATGTAAACATAGAATATAGAAAATAAAAATTAAAAAAAAAAAAGAGCAGTCGGTGCTCTTAACTATAGAGTCATCTCTCCAGCCCAAAGGAAAAAAAAAAGCTGCCACCAAGTGTGAACATGTCAGAAGCTGGATAATCATGGTAGATATGGTCTCAGCTCCCTGCACTGAATCAGAAACACAAGACTGCTGTAATAAGAAATATGAAGAAAAGTTGATTTTTGTCTATTTGCTTTCATTTTTTATTTCTTTTTTTATTCGATATATTCTTTATTTGCATTTCAGATGATTTCCCCTTTCCTGGCTCCCCGCTCCCCAAAAGTCCCATAAGCCCTCTTCCCTCCCCAATTCCCCCATCCACCCCTTCCCACTTCCCTGTTCCGGTATTTCCCTACACTGCTGCATTGAGCCTTTCCAGAACCAGGGGCCACTCCTTCCTTCTTGTCGGACATCATTTGGTATGTGGATTGTGTCTTGGGTATTCCAAGATTCTAGGCTAATATCCACTTATCAGTGAGTGCATACCATGGGTATTCTTTTGAGACTGGGATACCTCACTTAGCATGATGTTCTCCAGCTCCATCCATTTCTCTAAGAATTTCATGAAATCATTGTTTCTAATGGCTGAATAGTACTCCACTGTGTATATATACCAGATTTTTTGTATTCATTCCTCCTTTGAGGGACATCTGGGTTCTTTCCAGCTTCTGGCTATTATAAATAGGGCTGCTATGAACATAGTGGAGCATGAATCCTTATTACATGCTGAGGAATCCTCTGGGTATATGCCCATGAGTGGTATAGCAGGGTCCTCCAGAAGTGTCATGCCCAGTTTTCTGAGGAACCAACAGAATGATTTCCTGAGTGATTGTACCAGCTTGCAATCCCACCAGCAGTGGAGGAGTGTTCCTCTTTCTCCACATCCTCACCAACACCTGCTGTCTCCTGAGTTTTTGATCTTAGCCATTCTGACTGGTGTGAGGTGAAATGTCAGGGTTGTTTTGATTTGCATTTCCCTGATGATTAATGATTTTGAAGATTTCTTAAGGTGCTTCTCAGCCATCTGAAGTTATTCAGGTGGAAAGTCTTTGTTTAGCTCTGTACCCCATTTTTATAGGGTTATTTGGTTTTCTGGGGTCTAATTTCTTGAGTTCTTTGTATATATTGGATATTAGCCCTCTGTCAGATGTAGGGTTGGTGAAGATCTTTTCCCAGTTCGTTGACTGACAGTTTGTCCTTTTGACCGTGTCTTTTGCCTTACAGAATCTTTGTAATTTTATGAGGTCCCATTTGTCAATTCTTGATCTTAGAGCATAAGCTATTGGTGTTCTGTTCAGGAACTTTCCCCCTGTAGTGATGTCCTCAAGGGTCTTCCCCAGTTTCTTTTCTATTAGTTTCAATATGTCTGGATTTATGTGGAGGTCCTTGATCCACTTGGAGTTGAGCTTAGTACAAGGAGAATAGTGGATCAATTTGCATTCTTCTGCATGCTGACTTCTAGTTGAGCCAGCATCATTTATTGAAAAGGCTATCTTTTTTTTCCACTGGATGTTTTCAGCTCCTTTGTTGAAGATCAAGTGGCCATAGATGTGTGGAATCATTTCTGGGTCTTCAATCCTATTCCATTGATCCACCTGCCTGTCACTGTACCATTACCATGCACTTTTTAACACTACTGCTCTTTAGTATTGCTTGAGGTCTTGGGTACTGATTCCCCCAGAAGTTCTTTTACTGTTGAAAATAGTTTTAGCTATCCTGGGTTTCTTGTTATTCCAGATAAATTTGAGAATTGCTATTTCTAAATCTATGAAGAACTGAGTTGGGATTTTGATGGGGATTGCATGGAATCTGTATATTGCTTTTGGCAAGATGGCCATTTTTATTATATTGATCCTGACAATCCAAGAGCATGGAATATTTTTCCATTTTCTGAGGTCTTCTTCCATTTCCTTCTTCAGAGACCCGAAGTTCTTATGATACAGATCTTTCACTTGTTTGGTTAGAGTCACACCAAGATACTTTACAATGTTTGTGGGTATTGTGAAGGGTGAAGGGTGTTATTTCCCTAATTTCTTTCTCAGCCTGCTTATCCTTTAGTATAGCAAGACCCTTGATTTGCTGGAGGTGATTTTATAACCAGCCACTTTGCTAAAGTTGTTTATCAGCTGTAGGAGTTCTCTGATGGAGTTTTTTGGGTCTAGTCCCTGATTTCAGTGGGATTGCTTCAAATTTCTCCCTGTTTAGTTTGATGTTGGCTACCGGTTTGCTGTATATTACTTTTACTATATTTAGGTATGGGCCTTGAATTCCTGTTCTTTCCAAGACTTTTAGCATGAAAGGATGCTAAATTTTGTCAAATGCTTTTTCGGCCTCTAAGGAAATTCAAAAAAATCATCAGATCCTACTACAAAAGACTATACTCAACACAACTGGCGAATCTGGAGAAAATAGACAATTTCCTAGACAGATACCAAATACCAAAATTAAATTAGGATCAAATAGATCATCTAAACAGTCTCACAACCCCTAAAGAAATAGAAGGGGTCGACAGCTAGAGAGGCCCAGGTAGACAGACTCCAGCCAGGGCTACCATCGAGTGGGTGGATCCACCAGGCTCTCGCCACCAGCCAGGGCCAGGGCTGAGGCTCTGCAGGACTTCTCCACGCCCTCTGGCCTTGCACCAAGGCAGCTGGGAGCAGCCTGCCCGCGGTCCCTTACAGCAGAGTTCCTGGCCACCAGGACACCACTAGAGAGGCCCAGGTGGACAGATTCAATCAGGTGCTACCATCACTCGGGAGGATCCGCCAGGCTCACCCGACTAACCAGGACAAGGGTGGCAGTTGGAGAGACATCTCCACGCCCTCTGGCCCAGCCTCGCGAGAGGTTCAAACACCAGCCAGTGACAACAACGCCAACTAACGCCAGAGATAACCAGATGGCAAAAGGAAAATGAAGGAACGTTACTAACAGAAATCAAGGCAGCATGACAGCATCTGAATCCAGTTCGCCAACAACAGGAAGCCCTGGGTACTCCAACACACCTGAAAACAAGACTTGGATCTAAAATCACTGGTCACGATGCTGGTAGCAGAATACATAGATAAATCTCTTAAAGAAATAGAGGAGAAAATGGATCAAAAGTTACAAGCCTGGTGAGCCCGCAAGGCTGGGCTCACTGTTTCTCTACTGGTGACTATGCTGCAAGATAGAGACTGCCTCTGCGAGTGCTGAGGGGACCTCAGGGAGGGCGGTTCCCAACTGAGTTGGTGCAAGGGCGGAGGGCATGGAGATGTTTCTCCAGCTGCCGCCCTTGCCCTGGTTAGCAGTGTGAGCCTGGAGGATCCTCCCGAGTGATGGTAGCCCCTGATTGAATCTGTCTACATGGGCCTCTCTAGCTGTGTCCTGGTAGCAATATGGAGGCCTACCTAGGGGCCGCTGGCAGGCTGCTCCCAGCTGCCTTGGTGCAAGGCAGGAGGGCGTGGAGAAGTCCCACAGAGCCTCAGCCCTGGGCCTGCCTGGTGGCAAGAGCCTGGCAGATCCACCCGTGCGATGATAGCCCCGGCTGGAGTTTGTCTACCTGGGCCTCTCTAGCTGTGTCCTGGTAGCAATATGGAGGCCTACCGTGACCACTACTCTAAGGGACCGCGAGCTGGCTGCTCCCAGCTGCCTTGGTGCAAGGCCAGAGGGCGTGGAGAAGTCCCACAGAGCCTCAGCACTGGGCCTGGCTGGTGGAGAGAGCCTGGTGGATCCACCCTCACGATAGTAGCCCCGGCTGGAGTCTGTCTACTTGGGCCTCTCTAGCCCTGTCCTGGTAGCAATATGGAGTGAAAGAGCAATTTTCAAATTCATCTGGAGCAACAAAAACCCAGGATAGCTAAAACTATTCTCAACAATAAAAGGACTTCTGGGAGAATCAATATCCCTGACCTCAAGCAGTACTACAGAGCAATTGTGCTAAAAACTGCATGGTATTGGTACAGCAACAGGCAGGTAGATCAATGGAATAGGATTGAAGACCCAGAAATGAACCCACAGACTTATGGTCACTTGATCTTTGATAAAGGAGCTACAACCATCCAGTGGAAAAAAAAAAGATAGCCTTTTCAACAAATGGTGCTGGTTCAACTGGAGGTCAACATGCAGAAGAATGCGAATTGACCCACTCTTATCTCCTTGTACTAAGATCAACTCCAAGTGGATCAAGGACCTCCACATAAAACCAGACACACTGAAACTATTAGAAAAGAAACTTGGGAAGACCCTGGAGGACATGGGCACAGGGGGAAAGTTTCTGAGCAGAACACCAATAGATTATGCTCTAAGATCAAGAATTGACAAATGGGACCTCATAAAATTACAAAGTTTCTGTAAGGCAAAGGACACTGTCAGAAGGCCAAAACGGCAACCAACAATGTGGGAAAAGATCTTCACCAACCCCACATCTGACAGAGGCCTAATATCCAATATATACAAAGAACTCAAGAAGTTAGACCCCAAAGAACCAAATAACCCTATCAAAAAATGGGGTACAGAGGTAAACAAAGAATTTTCACCAGAAGAAATTCAGATGGCCGAGAAACACCTTAAGAGATGTTCAACATCATTAGTCATCAGAGAAATGCAAATCAAAACAACCCTGAGATTTCACCTCATACCAGTCAGAATGGCTAAGATTAAAAACTCAAGAGACAACAAGTGCTGGCTAGGATGTGGAGAAAGAGGAACACTCCTCCACTGTTCGTGGGATTGCAAAATGTTAAAATCGCTCTGCAAACAGTCTGGCGGTTTCTCAGATAATTGGGCATGTCACTTCCAGAGGACGCTGGCATACCACTCCTGGGAATATACCCAGAGGATTCCCCTGCATACAATAAAGACACATGCTCCACTATGTTCATAGCAGCCTTGTTTATAATAGCCAGAAATTGGAAGCAGCCCAGATATCCCTCAAAAGAGGAATGGATACAGAAAATGTGGTATATTTATACAATGGAGTACTACTCAGCAATTAAAAATAATGAACTCATGCAATTTGTAGGTAAATGGTTAGATCTGGAAAATATCATCCTAAGCGAGTTAACCCAATCACAAAAGAATACACATGAAATGCAATCACTGATAAGTGGATATTAATGAGCCCAGAAGCCCTAAATACTCAAGGCACAATTAGCAAGTCAAATGACTCTCAAGAAGAAGAAAGGAGAGAACCCTGGTCCTGAAAAGATTGGATCCAGTTTTGTAGATCCAGAACAGAGAAATGGTGTGAGGGGGATGATTGGGGAATAGTTGGGGGGAAAGAAGACTTATGGGACGTATGGTTGGGGGAGGGGAACTGGGAAAGGGGAAAGCCTTTGGAATGTAAACAAAGAATATAGAAAATAAAAAAAAGAAACTCTAAGAAAAATAAAAAAATAAAAAAATAAATAGAAGGGGTCATACAAAGTCTCCTCCCCCCCCCAAAAAAAAAAGCTGCACAGGACCAGATGGTTTTAGTGCAGAATTCTATCAGACCTTCAAAGAAGACCTAACACCAATACTCTTCAAACTATTCCACAAAATATAAACAAAAGGAACACTACCCAACTCATTCTACGAAGCCACAATTACCCTGATACCAAAACCACACAAAGATCCAATTAAGAAAGAACTACAGGCCAATTTTCCTTATGAACATCGATGCAAATATACTCAATAAAATTCTTTCCAACCGAATCCAAGAACACATCAAAATCATCATTCACCATGATCAAGTAGGTTTCATCCCAAGGATGCAGGGATGGTTCAGTATATGGAAATCCATCAATGCAATCCACTACATAAACAAAGTCAAAGAAAAAAACCACATGGCCATTGCTTTCATTATTTTTGACACATATATAGGTACTTTCTGTACTTTTACAATAATATACATTTAAAAATATGTGGACATATCCTAAAGATGTGTCCCTTTGCAAAACATTCTTGTCACTCTCTAGCTTGTTATAAAATTAGGGACTAAAGGGAGTGTTTCCATATCACCATCTTACAATTTATTAGCCACTACATTTTTAAACAATAATGAGTTCATTCTCTAGAAACTAAAAAGGAACAAAGAAATACTGTTCATGAGCTGAAGATCTAGAATTACATGGACTGAGCTTGAATCTTTGATTTCATGCTCACTGTGTTTGTGATCTTTGTAAGTCACTTAACTTCTGTCACTCTCATATTCATCAATAAAATGATAACTTTATACATTTACTTTGGGGATTAAAAAGGTAATGTGTATCCCAATATATAGTATGTATTGTAAGTTATTGAAGATTATTTGTATTACTAAATACCTTTTAAAGAATATCTTATTTCCCTCTTACTGGACTTCCTTTTCTAGCTTCAATAGGAGAAGGTGATATACTTGGGAGACTTCCCATTTTCTGAGGATAAGGGAGGACCAGAGGATGGGGAAAGGGCAGGGGAGAAGAAGGGACTGAAAGGAGAGGGAGGGGTAGATGTGATAAGGGTGTAAATTAATTAATTAATTAATGGAAAACAAAAAAGAATACCTTACTTCCTTTTCATAAACTCTTGTTGAACTGCCAACTCAGATATGTATAGCTATTTTTGTGCTTTTATTTAAGGTAGCTGAGGGAGAACACAAATAACAAGTTACCTTCAGAAATATTGTGCAGTTTATATTCATACCAATAGTTGTGAGAATACCTGTTTGTCTATACTCTCAAAACTCCACAGGATATTTATATCAATAATTATGGTATGACTTTAAGTATTAATCTTGATTTAAAATTTTTGTTTCAGTTTATGTACTTGTAATTATGAAATGATTATTTCCACTTTCCATACGTTGAATATTATATATTATGTTTAATGTATAAAGTCCTTTGGTATGTAATAAACATTTTCTTTCTTATTGCCTTTTATGTTTATTTATGGTGCCATTTGACATACATAAAATTAAAATAGCATATTCTAAAGTTTATTTCTTCATGTTTATAAAGTTCCCACACTCACTAAAATAACAGCTATCAGTGAAATTCCCTTTAGAATCACTCTTCCTTTCAATTTTTCACATGGAATTCAAATTTGGTATTTTTAGGTATGTTTCTAAATCATGGTAAATAACAAAATAGTCTTTTATGAGTGTATTTTGATGTCACTGTTACTATAACTCTTAATACTTAAGTATACCCCATGCGTTCCCAGTTTTCTCTGGTATGTTCATGTTTAATCTTTTATTATCCTGTTAGTGTTGTGTCAGTAATATATGATGTCTAATGGCATAAATTCATCTTATTTCCTTTGTCTATACTTTGAAAACAATTTTTGAAGGTTTGAAAATTATCCATTTGCTTTAGGTCAGTGGTGAACTAAATTTACACACCTGGAAACATGAAAATAATTTTAATGTAAATATCCATATTCTGAAAGACAGCTCATTATTCTTTAGGAATCTCTCTCTCTCTCTCTCTCTCTCTCTCTCTCTCTCTCTCTCTCTCCATCATAATTTTCAATTAAAATGTATCTTTGTTTTCATAGATATTTCTATACCTTTGGTTAAATATATTTTATAATTTGGATATTAATAAAAATAAAGTATATACATATATATTTATATAGATCTTCCTGCCTTTGCCTCCCAAGTGCTGGGATTAAAGGCATGCACCAGCACCATTTGTTGAAAAGGCTATCTTTTTTCCACTGGATGGTTGTAGCTCCTTTATCAAAGATCAAGTGACCATAACTCTGTGGGTCCATTTCTGGGTCTTCAATTCTATTCCATTGATTTACTTGCCTCTCGCTGTACCAATACCATGCAGTTTTTAATACAATTGCTCTGTAGTACTACTTGAGGTCAGGGATATTGATTCCCACAGAAGTCCTTTTATTGTTGAGAATAGTTTTAGCTATCCTGGGTTTTTTGTTAATCCAGATGAATTTGAGAATTGCTCTTTCTAGATCTATGAAGAATTGAGTTGGGACTTTGATGGGGATTGCATTGAATCTGTATATTGCTTTTGGCAAGATGGCCATTTTTACTATATTGATCCTGCCAATCCAAGAGCAAGATATATTTTTCCATCTTCTGAGGTCTTCTTCGATTTCTTTCTTCAAGGACTTGAAGTTCTTATCATACAGATCTTTCACTTGTTTGGTTAGAGTCACACCAAGATACTTTATATTGTTTGTAGCTATTGTGAAGGGTGTTATTTCCCTAACTTCTTTCTTAGCCTGCTTGTCCTTTGAGTATAGGAAGGCTACTGATTTGCTTGAGTTGATTTTATAACCAGCCACTTGGCTGAAGTTGTTTATCAGCTGTAGGAGTTCTCTGGTGGAGTTTTTTGGGTCGCTTAAGTATACTATCATATCATCTGCAAATAATGATGGTTTGACTTCTTCCTTTCCAATTTGTATCCCTTTGACTTCCTTATGTTGTCTAATTGCTCTCGCTAGAACTTCAAGTACTATATTAAAAAGATATGTAGAGAGAGGGCAGCCTTGTCTAGTCCCTGGTTTTAGTGGGATTGCTTCAAGTTTCTCTCCATTTAGTTTGATGTTGGCTACTGGTTTGCTGTATATCACTTTTATTATGTTTAGGTATGGGCCTGAATTCTTGTTCTTTCCAGGAGTACCAGAACAGAGAAAGGGTTGGGGGGTAAATGGGGAATGTGCGGGGGGGGGAGAAAGAGGACTTATGGGACATATGGTGATGGGGGAACTGGGAAAGGGGAAAGCCTTTGTAATGTAAACAAAGAACATAAAAAAATAAAATAAAAGAAAAAATTATTTTTTTTAAAAAAGGCATGCACCACTGCCACCTGGATTAGTTTATATATTCAGTGTCATTTAGTTATCCTAGTTTCATATTGCCATAAGTATACAAGGTATCAGTAAACATCGACTTTCTTGTCCCTGAAAAGGCTTTTTTCTCTTGGAGTCTTCCTTTTCCCCCAAATGTTAATACCTTGTCAATACAAGTCAGATTTTATTCTATTTATATTTGTCTGACTCATTCTTTTCTACTCTTATCCTTTTAATATTTCTAAATCACTTCGTTTTTAGACCTGCTTCTTATAATAGATGTGTATGTAGTCTATTCATAGTCTTTCAGTTACTATAGTGAAGAAAGCTGAGATAAGGATTTTCTTTGTAGATGAACAGCTTTTTGAGAAAATGTGAATACTTCTGAGTTTCTATATCTGTGGATGTAAAAAAAAATTTATGTATAGTTGAGTAATAAGTTTGAAAGCCATTTTATTTTAATATCTAGTGAGCTATTTCAATCTGCTAATTTACACATCTTAGGCAAGCTTTCTTTCTTGTTTTACACAGCTTTGCTTAATTTCCAATGGCACTTCTTTAAGAATAGCAACTATAAGCTATCCATCTTTATTAAATTATTTTACATTTATTCTTTTATTTCTATCCTCATTTTTCTCTGCATTTTAGAGAAACTGTAGTTAGATTTGAAAACTTATACAACCTAGTAGATATTACCTACAGAACTATCATATAGTTCCCTTCTTAGGAACTACGCTGGAAATTGTATATGCCACCCTACCTCATCTAGTGTTGTATCTTTAATACTTAGAATGTCACTATCATTGTTTATCCTCTTTTAGTAGAAAAATATAAAATCTGATTTTATCTTCATGCCATCATTTTGAGGTTATAAATGAATTTTACGTACTTTTAAATTTGTGTCTATATATCTTATGCTTTAATTCTTGTGCCCTGATTATACAACTATACCCTTCCTTTTACTGTGCATACATATGTAATCTAGTCATGATGGGAAAAAGTACCCATAATATTTCAACATCATGGCTTCTTAAAAAAGAGTTGAATAATTCCAACAACAGTTGGCATCACAAGATAAATGGAGAACTTTGATAAGGTCTTTCCCCTGAATGAAGAAACTAAAAACTACTGAGAAAGTAATAATTAGTTTTCTCAAGGAATGAACCCCTTTATTGATTGAGTATCCACTACTGAGTGCCCTGGCATATGACTCAGCATCTTGTATTTATATATTGATTTGTTTATTTGTATATGTAATCACAATGACTAAAGAAGAGAAGGCTGTGAATTTGGGAGAGAAAGAGTGCCTGACATAGAAGGGGAAGAAAGGAGGAGAATACAGGGAGAAATAAGTGCAATAATATGTTAACTAAGTAAAAATTAAGTAAAAAAAAATAGAATGTCATCATGAACACATCAATTGCTGAGAAAAATCCATAATGTAAGCAAAGTGGTTACCTGAAAGGAATTTAAAAATGCTCTGCAGTTTCTTTTAATGTTTTACTTTGGACATATGGTAGTTTGAATGATAAATAAGCCCATTGTGTTGGGCATTTGAATACTTGATCCTCGATTGGTAGCACTGTTTGGGTAGAGAAAGGGAATATGGCCTAGCTGAATAAAGTTTGTCTTTCAGGGCAGGCTTCGAGAATAAAAATCCTCTCATACATAGCCTCATAGTTTGCTCTCTTTGCTTCATGCCTGCAGTTCAATATATAAGTTCTTACCTTCTGCTCCAGCCGCCGCAGCTGAAGTCTGCTTTTAAGTCTTCATACTGTGATGGACTTATCCCTCTGGAAATTTTATTCCAAGTAAACTCTTCTAAATATTGGGTTGGTTGTGGTGTTTTATCACAGCAATAGAAAAGTAACTAATATAGGGTCCATCCCATTAAGTATATGCACTCAACAAATGAAGGTTAAAGCCTCTGAAAAGAGATATTGTTTGTGGTTATGCCACTAACAGTCTTTAATTAAGCTCATTCATTTTTGTATTTTAACAGTGGACTTTTTAATTTTGTTTTGTTTTATGTTTGTATAAAATATTTATATTGTTCCAAAGTCAAATAAAAACAATGTACCTTCTCTTTCTATCCTTACTACTCGGTTCCCTCTTTTTATTAATAAACATTTTTCCTGCCATGAAAACTTTTTTCATTTTTATTATCATTTATTAATTGTAGAAAATAACGAGTTTCATGATGGCATTTCATATATATATGTAATATGCCGTGATAATCTTCAGTCCCTCTTCCCATAGCCTGTTTTCTTCTATAGCTCCCTTTACCTTCAAGCCCTTGTTCTTTCATTTATTATGTCTGTTACTTGTTTTATTCTATTTTTGTTTAAATATCATTGTTATTGTATATATTCATATAAATAGATAAATAATCCTGTTGTATCCACTTAGTGTTAGCTGTAGATCTATCTGGTGCAGACCACTCAGTTGTAGATAACTAATTAGGGAGTTTATCTTTGGAGAGGACTGAGTCTCCTATATCAGCAGTCACTAATTGCCTATAACTCTTCAGGTAGGCATCAGGTTGAAATGTTCCCATTCACATTGGTGTGTCAACTGCTGTTATTACTCATGTCTTGTTTAGGAAGACATATTACTGAATGTCCATAAGTATAACTTCCCAGTTATATATACAAGACACAATCTTATAGTAGATGTTCTGGTTCTCTGCCTTTTAAAATCTTTGTGTCCCTTTTGTAATATTCCAGACTGTTAGGTGTAGAAATTGTGTTGCAGATGTATCAGCTGGGTTTGGGCACTCCATGGTCACTTGTTCTTTGTATTTTGACCACTTATGGTTTTCTATAACAGTCTCCATGTATTGTAAGAAGCTTTGTTGGTGAGGGGTAAGAGCTATACTTGTCATAGGTCAAAGGAAATCATGCAGAGTGCAGTTAGAAATTATGCTAGTTTAGGAAATTGGCAGTAGTTGGCTCTCCTCTAGATTCTGTAGCTTCACCAGTCATGGGTAGTTGGCTAGTTTTGTACCATCAGATATGAATTTCCTTCTATTTGTAGGTTTACTCTCCAATCAGAAAGTTCTTAGTTACTCTCAAGATATGAATGCTACTACTGCAACATCGGGGATATCTTGCCACTGTGTTTCATAGGCATCCTATACAGTTACTTTTCTACCTTTTCAGACTGCAAAGATACTATCAGAACTAGTACTAAGGGATGTAACTTTAATGTTTGTCTTAACCTAATTCTTCCACCTGTATCTGATATGTGTGTTGTCTTCAAAAGGAAAAACTTACCCTCAAGTTCTGGGAGGCAAACAAGGGGAATGCTAATGTCCTATACTGTTTGGGAAGTCTTTCAGACTCCCTTACCCAACACTTTGAAAGGAAGTGTCTCCTGGTACTAGGTTTTGTTTTTTGAGAATTTCATATGTACTTATAATGTGTGTTGATCAAATCCACACATCATTCCCTCTTTTTCCATTTTTCTTCCTTCTTTTTCAATTCCATGTTCATATTTCTTGTTTTAAATCCAAGGGCTCTGCTTAGTACTTCCTGTATGTCCACAGTATAAGGCTATTTAAAGGAGCATGTGTAGTCTTCTTCAATAAAACTTACTTTTCCAATCCCCAACAGCCATCACTTATAAGCCTCAAGGACCACTGAAGTAGAGGAGGTTTTAAGAGCTTTTAAGCTTTTAAGAGCCATAAATAGTCAAGGTTTGTCACTAAATATATCTGTTTGTCAGACAGATCTGACAGGCCACAGGCACACATGAAGTTACTACATTCACAAGAACTGCATAAAGTAAGCATTAAATAAATCTTTGTTATCAATTATCAGTTCATTTTTGCTAAAAAAATCCCCAGCATTTAATTTTTTTTTAGTTTTACAGTAGCATTTTAAGAATATTAGCAAGTGTATAGATATAGGTATTCACAATTCTTAACAATTCTCACTTTCTTATATAAACTTAGCATATATAACAGAATGTTCTCACTTTTACATTGTTTTACAAAACTATCTATTCTGAAATCATGTACTATATACAGGCTTTGCTTTTGTTCCTTTCCTGTCGCTTCCAAATGTGAATGTTACCTATTATTGAACCCCTTCTCAACTAATAACATGTGAGATGTTCTCACTCTTTAAATCACTTTTGGCATCTGTCATTTTACATTTCTTGACACTGTATCTTTGAATAGAGTTCTAGAGCTAGGATTTTTGAGTAAATGGTGACAAACCAATTTCTTCTCCATGAAAAGTATACGATTTTACATTTCCACTAACCATATATGAAGTTCTACTTCCTACAGTCTCATGGTAGAATGTTCTTGTCAGATGCCAATAAGATGTACAAGAAATATTGAAATTTGTGAAGACTCACTTTTTGTTACAGTATAAATTGAATTTGCATTTTTCTATTGCTTCAGGAGATTGCATATTTGCAATATTTTAGTGAACCATGATATCCCATTTCTTTCTACAGTTCTTTTAGCAAAGGAGACCTTAGGAATGCAAAGATCTAACCAAATGTTCTTTAAAGTAACTATCAGGACTAGCTAGATAGTATTTATAAGTTAAGTACAGAGAACCAAAAGAATATTGATTATGTAAAATAAAAGTCTAGCTAATATTAAGTCAGATTCTAGCCTATATCTTAACATTATAAAATTAAAAATTTGACTAGATTGCACAAAATTCTTTAAATGATTGATCTTATGGAATATTGACATTTCATGTTGACACTCAACTCCTAGAATTGAGAAAATGGTAAGATCAGAGGCTGTATAAATGTGTTTGTTATAGGTAATTGAAAAAGCCTGTCAATTTCATAATATGAATTTTTCAAAAAATTCCTGCTAGTTGGGAGAGTTTTTTTTTTTTAATTTTTAGTTGTAGGCATTTTTTTGAATGGGTGTATAGAAGCAACATATGGTAACATTTACAGCAGATTCACTATTTAATTCCCCAGGAAACCTTATAACACCATTTAAATAGTCAAAGCATTATTTGTCTCCTTATATTTCTTTAGTGGGAGAATTTCCTCTTTTTTTCTAATCCCATGATTATTGGACAGTTTAAATTTCTATGAATTTTCTTTTTATTCTTTTATCATTATTAATAATTCCATTCAATTACATCTCAAATGATTTCCCACTTCCAAGTTACCCCTTCCACCAATCCCCAACTGATGATATCTCACTTTGCAGTTACCCCTCCACCACCTCCCATCCCACATCTGCCCTTATCCCTCCCCTTTGCCTGTATGAGAGTGCTCCCCCACCCACCCACTGACCCAGCATCCCCATACTCTGCGGCATCAAACATCCCCAAGACCAAGGGCCTCCCTTCTTATTGCTGTTGGACAAGCCCATCTTCTGCTACATATGTATCTGGAGCCATAGATGCCTCTTGGTCTAGTCTATGGGGGAATTGGCTGGTGAGGTCAGACTATGTTGTTTTTCCAATGGGTCTGCAACTGCCTCTGCTCCTCCAGTCCTTATGCCATCTTCCCCACCAGGTTCCCTTGAGTTCAGTCTGATGGTTGGCTCCAAGCATCCACCTCTGTATTGGTCAGTTGCTGGCTGGACCTCCCCAGGAACTGCCACACTTGGTTCCTGTTTGCAAGTGCCTCTTGACCACAGCAACATGGTTGTGTTTGGTGTCAGGAGATATGACACATCCCTAGGTGGGACAGTTCCCCAGGTGGCCCTTACTTCAATCTCTGTTCCACTTTTTCCCCATATTCTTCTTTGGACAGGAAAATTTCTGGGTTAAAAAATACTTTGAGATGGGATAGGTGGCTACATCCCTCCACCAGAGCTAGTGCCTATCTATTGGAGGTGGTCTCTAAAGGTTCTATCTCCTCCTTCTTTGCACATTACAAGTAAAGTCACTCCTATTGGGTCCTGGAAGCCTCACTGTTTTCTGATGTTTGGAACCCTCCAGTGGCTATCCCTAGTTCCTCATCTCCCCTGCTACTTATTTTTATTCCCTGACCCTCTGTCCCTCTCTCACATCTCCTTCATATTCTGATACTGCCACCCTTATTTCCTCCTCCTCCCCCTTGTATCCTCCCTTGTCCCTTCTCCTTCAAAGAAGATCTAATACCAATACTATTGAAAGATTTGTATGACAGAAACTTCAAGTCTTTGAAGAAAGAAATCCAAGAAGACCTCAGAAGATGGAAAAATATTCCATGCTCCTGGATTTCTAGGATTAATATAGTTAAAAGGGCCATCTTATCAAAAGCAATTTACAGATTCAATGCAGTCCCCATCAAAATCCCAACTAAATTTCTTCAGGTGAAAAGTCTTTGTTTAGCTCTGTACCCCATTTTTGGATAGGGTTATTTGGTTTTCTGGGCTCTAACTTCTTGAGTTCTTTGTATACATTGAATATTAGCCCTCTGTCGGATGTGGGGTTGGTGAAGATCTTTTCCCAATTTGTTGGTTGAAGATTTGTCCTTTTGACAGTGTCTTTTTGCCTTAAAGAAACTTTGTAATTTTATGAGGTCCCATTTGTCTATTCTTGCTCTTAGAGCATAAGCAATTGGTGTTCTGTTCAGGAATTTTCCCCCTGAGCCAATGTCCTCAAGGCTTTTCCCCAGTTTCTTTTCTATTAGTTTTAGTGTGTCTGGTTTTATGTGGAGGTCCTTGATCCACTTTGAGTTGAGCTTAGTGCAAGGAGATAAGAGTGGATTAATTCTCATTCTTCTGCATGTTGACCTCCAGTTGAGCCAGCACCATTTGTTGAAAAGGCTATCTTTTTTCCACTGGATGTTTTCTGCTCCTTTGTCAAAGATCAATTGGCCATAGATGTGTGGGTTCAATTCTGGGTCTTCGATCCTATTCCATTGATCCTTCTCCCTGTCACTGTACCAATACCATGCAGTTTTTAACACTACTGCTCTGTAGTATTGCTTGAGGTCTGGGATATCCAATGTATACAAAGAACTCAAGAAGTTAGACCCCAGAAAACCAAATAACCCTATCCAAAAATGGGGTACAGAGCTAAACAAAGACTTTTCACCTGAAGAAATTCGGATGGCTAAGAAACACCTTAAAAAATGTTCAACATCATTAGTCATTAGAGAAATGCAAATCAAAACAACCCTGAGATTTCACCTCACACCAGTCAGAATGGCTAAGATCAAAAACTCAGAAGACTTCAGGTGTTGGTGAGGATGTGGAGAAAGAGGAACACTCCTCCACTGCTGGTGGGACTGCAAGCTGGTACAACCACTCTGGAAATCAGTCTGGCGGTTCCTCAGTAAACTGGACATGATACTTCCAGAGGACCCAGCCACACCACTCCTGGGAATATATCCAGAAGATTCCCCAGCATGCCATAAGGGTATATGCTCCACTATGTTCATAGCAGCCTTATTTATTTTTTTGATTGGATATATTCTATATTTACAATTCATTTCCCTTTTTCTGGTTCCCTACCCCCAAAGGTCCCACATGCCCTTTTCCTTCCCCCTGCTCCCTCATCCACCCCCTCCCACCTTACTGTTCTTGTACTCCCCCACAATGATATTTTGGTCCATTCTAGCACCAGTGTCCACTCCTTTCTTCTTGTGAGACATCCATACCACTCCTGGGAATATACCCAGAAGATTCCCCAGCATGCAATAAGGATACATGCTCCACTATGTTCATAGCAGCCTTATATATAATAGCCAGAAGCTGGAAAGAACCCAGATGTCCCTCAACAGAGGAATGGATACAAAAAAATGTGGTATATATACACAATGGAGTACTATTCAGCCATTAGAAACAATGAATTCATGAAATTCTTAGAGAAATGAATGGAGCTGGAGAACGTCATACTAAGTGAGGTGACCCAGTCTCAAAAGAATACCCATGGTATACAGTCACTGATAAGTGGATATTAGCCTAGAAGCTTGGAACACCAAAGACATAAATCACATATCAAGTGACACAGCCTTATTTATAATAGCCAGAAGCTGGAAAGAACCCAGATGTCCCTCAACAGAGGAATAGATACAAAAAATGTGGTATATATACACAATGGAGTACTATTCAGCCATTAGAAACAATGAATTAATGAAATTCTTAGAGAAATGGATGGAGCTGGAGAACATCATACTAAGTGAGGTGACCCAGTCTCAAAAGAATACCCATGGTATGCAGTCACTGATAAGTAGATATTAGCCTAGAATCTTGGAACACCAAAGACACAATTCATATACCAAATGATGTCTGACAAGAAGAAAAGAGTGGACACTGGTGCTGGAAAGGATCAAACTATCAGTGTATGGGGAATACAAGAACAGGGAAGAGGGAAGGGGTGGAAGAGGGAGCAGGGCGAGGGAAAAGGGCATGTAGGACCTTTGGGGGGTGGGGAACCAGAAAAAGGGAAATGAATTGTAAATATAGAATATATCCAAAAAAAAAGAAAAAGAAAAGAAAAAAAGAAAAATATTAAAATGTAATTTAAATTTAAATTTTAGCATTGCTTTTTTAGTTTTTTTCCTGCTACCAGCAGAATATGACTAGGTGGAAATTTTATTTTTGAACAATGTAATAAGCTACTGTGTAATCTTTCTTAATGAACAGTATTAACAAGATAAAAAAATCCCAACTCAATTCTTCACAACGTTAGAAAGAGAAATTTGCAAATTCATCTGGAATAAAAGAAAACCCAGGATAGCTAAAAGTATTCTGAATAGTAAAATAACTTCTAGGGGGAATCAGTACCCCTGACCTCAAGCAGTGCTACAGAGCAATAATGTTTTAAACTGCATTGTATTGGTATGGGGACAGGCAGGTAGAGCAATGGAATAGAATTGATGACCCAGAAATGAAGCCACACACGTATTGTCATTTGATCTTTGACAAAGGAGCTACAACAATCCAGTGGAAAAATGATAGCCTTTTCAACAAATGGTGCTGGTTCAACTGGAGGTCTTAGAAATTTTCTAAAGAGTAAAGTTTATCATAAAGTTATATAACATTTACATGACCAATACCTATTAAAGAAATAGACAATTTACAAAGAAAAAGGCAAGAGTTGTCAGAGTTGTTTAGAAATCATAGGAACCTACCTCGTTTTTCATAATTAAAGCCAAACATAACATAGTTCTAATTTTGGATCATAGATCACCCTGGAAGACTATAAGATGGGTTCTGAACAGTAAGATAATGTCAACTCTAAAACCCCAAAGTCATTTATTAAGTATATGATACTACTGATACCCAAACTGCCATTATCATATTTTTATACCTCTGTTATAATTTTGATTCAGGTGAAATTGGGACAGATTCAAGCCACATGACTGGTGCTATTGCCTTGAGCCCTAACAAAGTACTATACTAGGGGTAAAGATGCTTAGCTAGGGAGATAGACAATATTTTCCACCATCATTTTTAAAAATATTTTTGCTTCTTGCTTCATAAAAAGATTTATTAAAGTTAATAGTAATTGAGATGGTGCATTTACCCCTATGGTAGGGTTAGTTATCACTATGAGCTCATAGAATGGTAAGCATGTCATCATCTCAGCAGCATTCTTAACCTCATCACCAAAGGCTTTGTGATAGAAGGACTCCCTGCTTGGACAGGGAGACAGCAGGAAGAGCACTGACTACTAGCTCTCTTCCTGACTTATTCAGAGAAATCAGGAAGCCGATGTGGTAACATGGACCTTAAGAAGGACCAATCTCATGGGATACTCTACCAGACAGCTGACAATGATACAGAAAAGACCTATGAGCCAGTTGTCATTGGACCTTGGCATTTACGAAATAGAGAACAACTCAACAGAAGAAAACACGAAGCACAAAAGAAGAAAATGTTAGAATGGCACCTAGAAGAGCAGAAGATTCACAAGAGGCGGAGATCAAGGAATGTAAGTCAAAAGTGTTTAAATAAACAACAAAGTTCAGAAACAAATGCTGAGCCTCTATTACAAGTCGAAAAGGAAACACAGGTGGCACCTTCACAGAAAGAATCCCAGCACTCAGAAACAGAAGCCTCTCCACATTTAACCTCATCTCCCAAAGATCTGCCCGAAGAATATTCTTTTGAAATACACCAGGAAAGCTTAAGACATGGGGAAAATTCTGCTAGACACCATAATACAGCAGTAATGAACTGTTTTTCTGAAACAGACCAATATTCGACTAGACCTGAAGACTCTCCTCTCAACACATGCCAACAATCACCTGGATCAGAAAAATTCACTTTTGAGCAACAGCCAAAAGCATATAGGCTTGAAGACTTCTTCATCACTCTGGAAGCCATACCTATACCTCAACCACATGGACCAGATGACCCTGCATACCTTTTACGTGAGATTTGCGATGAAACCACTGTACCCACTGCTTCTTACAAAGCAACTGAAGTAACACCTAAGCCTGAAGTAAATTCACTTAAAAAATGTCAAGAAATATGTCGAGATGAGAAATGGTCACCTGAAGCTTACCAGGAAATGCGTGGGATTGAAGACGTTTTGAATAAAAGACATCAGAATAGTGATGAAGCTTATGACTGCGTCTTACACGAAATTCAAGAAATTGAAGCATCTGAAGACCAGGACACTGGCATGCTCCAGAAAGCTAACACTTAGATTTTCAGGAATTGAAGGAAAAAGTCTAAGTGGAAGCAAAAGTATTTGGAATTTCATCTTTTTCAAGGGTTTTGTCCCCAAAATAATATCCAGTGTTATACTTTGCTTATATAATATTCAATCATAAAATTATATTCCAACAGATATCTTAATATTGTCATGTGTATTATTTTCTCAAGCTGCTATAGCAATCTCTACAATTTGCTTTGTATTATAACTTAATTTTTTTTCATTTATGGAACATGTCAGAGAGAACTATATTTAAGTTCCTAATGCAGACAATAATTTTAGTGGTTGTCCATGCATGTGTATATGTTATGGTGTACTTAATTATGTATATGTATATATGGCAGAGATGTCTGAGGTTTATTTTGAGAAGATGCAAATAAGAGAAAAGGCTTTGTAATTGGTTTTTCCCCTCTAAGAACTTGCATTTATTTGGTTAATTCTTCTTGTTCTTCTCCTTCTCCTTCCTCTTCCTCTTCCTCTTCCTCTCTTTTTCTTCCTCCTCATTATTCTTCATCTTCTTCTCCTTTTTCAAAAGCAAAGTGCATTTTATTTTGCAGAAAGCCACCATGTTGGGATCTATAATTTACATAGATCAAGACATTCAGGTGAATATGGGACATATGGTGTGTGTGTGGGGGAACTGGGAAAGGGGAAAGTCTTTGGAATGTAAACAAAGAATATAGAATAAAAAAAGTAAAAAAAAAAGTTAAAAAAAAGACATTCAGGTGAGCTCACAGTCTCAATGTAAAGCTCATGTGGGTAATTCCAGGGAGTGGTAGGTTGGTTCTATATCTATGGACATTCCCGAAGCATTGCTAGGGAGTGGGGTTGTGATGGAAACTGTTGCTGGGGTAGCCTGGAAACTGTTGCTTACCCAATGCGATTGCCTTAGGCCAGGTGGCAGGGCAGTATCTGATGGTGGGGTAGTTTCTGATTAGCTGCCTGAGGTCTGGGATTTTTCCAGTAACTGACTTGCCTGGAAAGCTCCCAGTTCTTAGGAATAGAGATCTTCACCTATTCTCCTATACTGCCAATTTAAATTCTGTCATGGATTCAGCCTGTCTCAGTCTTCTCATTCCCCCCTTGAGAGACTGCTCATCTCAAATCCTTGAGATGTTTCCATGGGCTGGTATTGTTGTTTGGAGATCATAAGTAAAGCATTGATTATTTAGGGACTATAAGTCAAGACCAACATTCATATGTTGGAATGGCAGCTTGTGTCTAGACAGACCACTCCAGGCCAAAACAGTTCAATGTGGCAGAGCTTTATTCGAGACAAAGAGAGGAAAAAGGAAGACAAAGAAAAGAAGGGTTGAAAGTGAGGAAGGGTCTATGTTTTATTAAGGTTGTGATGTAACCTGTTTGCAGGTAAGTGTGGGAAGGGAATTCTGGGAAGATATATGGTTGCCCTGCCAACAGATATCACCTATGTGTGACATTCCTGAGTTTGCAGCCAATCTGCCAAACTGGTTCTTGATAGCAACAAACATTAGTAGGAAAAATAATTTTTCAGAACAGAGGCATCCTAGGACAGACAACAGAGTCAGAGACAGCCCTGCTCCAATTGTTAGCAGACCCACATGAAGACAACTGCATGTTTGCTACAGATGGACAGAGGTCCTAGATAAAGCCCTGAGTGCTCATTGGTTGCTGGTTCAGTCTCATTGAGCCTCTATGGGACCAGATTAGTTGATTCTGTAGGACTTCCTGTGGGGTCCTTGACCCCTCCTCTCACTCAATTCTATTCTGTACTCTTCTACAAGACTCCCTGAACTTCACCTGATATTTGACTGTGGCATGTCTCTGCATCTCTTTCAATCTGATGCTGGATGAAGCATCTCTGGAAACAGTTACGCTAGTTTTCTGTCTGTAAGCATAACAGAATATGGTTATTAGTGTCAGGCATTGGCTCTCACATGCCATAGGTCTAAAGTTGCGGCTGTCATCGGTTGGCCATTCCCTCAATCTCTATTCCTTCTTTATATCTGACATCTTGTAAGCAGGACAAATTTTTGGTTGAAGGTTTCATGGGTGTGATGATGTACCTCTTCCAACAGTGGGAGACCTTTCTGGCTACAGGAGGTGGCAACTTCAGATTCCATATCTCCCAATGGTAGGAGTTTCAACTAGGTTCACCCCCATTGGGCTACAGAGATGGCTCAATTGTTAAAGGCTAGGATTTCAAACAAAAAATAAGACCAATTAATTTCTGACAAAGAAACTGTGAAAATTTTCTCCAAAAAGTATAGTATTTTCCAAAGAAGACCTAACACCAATAATCTTCAAACTATTCCACAAAATAGAAAGAGAAGGAACACTATCCAACTCATTCTACAAAGCCACAATTACGCTGATACCAACGCCACACAAAGATACAACAAAGAAAGAGAACTTCAGGCCAATTTCCCTTATGAATATTGATGCAAAATGACTAAATCAAATTCTTGCCAACCAATTCCAAGAACACATCAAAATGATCACCCACCATGATCAAGTAGGCTTCATCCCAGGGATGCAGGGATGGTTCAATATATGGAAATCCATCAATGCAATCCACTACATAAACAAACTCAAAGAAAAAAACACATGATCATTTCATTAGATGCTGAAAAAGCATTTGACAAAATTCAGCATCCTTTCATGCTAAAAGTCTTAGAAAGAACAGGAATTCAAGACACATACCTAAACATAGTAAAAGCGATATACAGCAAACTGGTAACCAACATCAAACTAAATGGAGAGAAACTTGAAGCAATCCCACTAAAATCAGGGCCTAGACAAGGCTGCCCTCTCTCTCCATATCTTTTCAATATAGTACTTGAAGTTCTAGCTAGAGCAATTAGACAACATAAGGAAGTCAAAGGGATACAAATTGGAAAGGAAGAAGTCAAACTAACACTATTTGCAGATGATATGATAGTATACTTAAGCAACCCAAAAAACTCCACCAGAGTACTCCTACAGCTGATAAACAACTTCAGCAAAGTGGCTTGTTATAAAATCAACTCAAGCAAACCAGTAGCCTTCCTGTACTTAAAGGACAAGGAGGCTGAGAAAGAAATTAGGGAAATAACACCCTTCACAATAGCCTCAAATAATATAAAGTATCTTGGTGTGACTCTAACCAAACAAGTGAAAAATCTGTATGATAGGAACTTCAAGTCCTTGAAGAAAGAAATTGGTGAAGACCTCAGAAGATGAAAAAATATTTCATGCTCTTGGATAGTCAGGATCAATATAGTAAAAATGGCAATCTTGCCAAAAGCAATCTACAGATTCAATGCAATCCTCATCAAAGTCCCAAATCAATTCTTCATAGATTTAGAAAGAGCAATTCTCAAATTCATCTGGAGTCACAAAAAACCCAGGATAGCTAAAACTATTCTCAACAATAAAAGGAATTCTGGGGTAATCAATATCCCTGACCTCAAGCAATTGTGTTAAAAACTGCATGGTATTCGTACAGCACCAGGCAAGTAGATCAATGGAATAGAATTGAAGACCCATAAATGAACCCAAAGGCTTATGGTCACTTGATCTTTGATAAAGGAGCTACAACCACCCAGTGGAAAAAAGATAGCCTTTTCAACAAATAGTGCTGGTTCAACTGGAGGTCAACATGCAGAAGAATGTGAATTGACCCACTCTTATCTCCTTGTACTAAGATCAACTCCAAGTGGATCAAGGACCGCCACATAAAACCAGATACACTGAAACTATTAGAAAAGAAACTGGGGAAGACCCTGGAGGACATAGGCACAGGGGGAAAGTTCCTGAACAGAACACCAATAGCTTATGCTCTAAGATCAAGAATTGACAAATGGGACCTCATAAAATTACAAAGTTTCTGTAAAGCAAAGGACATCATCAGAAGGACAAAATGGTAACCAATAAATTAGGAAAAGATCTTCACCAACCCCACATCCGACAGAGAAGAACTCAAGAAGTTAGACCCCAACGAACCAAATAACCCTATTAAAAATGGGGTACAGAGCTAAACAAAGAATTTTCACCTGAAGAAATTCAGATGGCTGAGAAGCACCTTAAGAGATGTTCAACATCATTAGACATCAGGGAAATTCAAATCAAAACAACCCTGAGTTCCACCTCACACTAGTCAGAATGGCTAAGATTAAAAACTCAAGAGACAACAGGTGCTGGCGAGGATGTGGAGAAAGAGGAACACTCCTCCACTGTTGGTGGGATTGGAAGATGGTACAACTGCTCTGGAAATCAGTCTGACGGTTCCTCAGAAAATTGGGCATGTTACTTCCAGAGGACCCTGTCATACCACTCCTCGGCAAATACCCAGAGGATTCCCCTGCATACAATAAAGACATGCTCCACTATGTTCATAGCAGCCTTCTTTATAATAGCCAGAATTTGGAAGGAGCCCAGATTTCCTTCAAAGGAGGAATGGATACAGAAAATGTAGTATATTTATACAATGGAACAGTACTCAGCAATTAAAAATAATGAATTCATGCAATTTATAGGCAAATTGTTGGATCTGGAAAATATCATCCTAAGTGAGCTAACCCAATCACACAAGAATACACGTGGATTGCAGTCACTGATAAGTGGATATTAATGAGCCCAGAAGCTCTAAGTACTCAAGGCACAATTAGCAAATCAAAAGACTCCCAAGAAGAAGGAAGGAGAGGACCCTGGTTCTGAAAAGACTGGATCCAGTTTTGTAGGAGAGTACCAGAACAGAGAAATGGTTGGGAACTGGGGGTGGGGGGTGATTGGGGAATGGGCAGAGAGTAGAGGACTTATGGGACACATGGTGAGGGGAGAACTGGGAAAGGGGAAAGTCTTTGGAATGTAAACAAAGAATATAGAAAATAAAAAATAAAAGAATTCTCAACTGAGGAGCTTCAAATGGCTGAGAAAAGTTTAAATGAATGTTCAACATCCTTAGTCACCAGGGAAATGCAAATCAAAACAACCCTGAGATTCCACCTCACACCAGTCAGAATGGCTAATATAAAAAGCTCAGGTGACACTAGATGTTGGTGAGGATATGGAGAAAGAGGAACACTCCTACATTGTTGATGGGACTGAAAGCAGATATGACCACTCTGGAAATCAGTCTGACGGTTCCTCAGAAAATTGGATATAGTTTTACCTGAGGACCCAGCCATACCACTCCTGGGCATATACTCAAAAGATGTTCCAACATGTAGCAATGACACATACTCTACTATGTTCATAGTAGCCTTATTAATAATAGCCAGTAGCTGGAAACAATCCAGATGTCCCTCAACTCAAGAATGGTTACAGAAAATGTGGTCCATATACACAATGGAGTACTAAGCAGTGATTAAAAAGAATGACGATATGAAATTCTTAGACAAATGGAGGAAATAGAAAATATCATCCTGAGTGAGGTAACACAGACACAGACATATGGTATGTACTCACTAATAAGTGGATACTAACCTAAAACCTCACAATCCTGATAATACAACATTCAGACCATTTGGAGTATAGAAGGAAGGAAGATCAGGGGGTGGATGCTTTTGTCCTGCATTTAGGAGGGAACAGGATGATTTCTATTAATTTTTTTTCTGCACGAAGAATATACCATTTTAAATTTTCTTGTTTCAAATAGTAAATTTTTTTCCATTACATGGAATTTTTGCTTTTTTATTGGTTATTTTATTTATTTATATTTCTAATGATATGCCCTTTCCAAGTGTCCCCTCTGCAAATCCCTATCTCCCCATTCCCCCTGCTTCTATGAGGGTGCTCTCCCACCCACTCTGCCTCCCTGCGCTAGCATTCCCAAACACTGGGGCATTGAGTCTCCATAGGACCAAGGGCCACTCCTCCCACTGATGTCTGAGAAGGCCATCCTCTGCTACATAAGCAGCTGGAGCCATAAGTCCCTCCATGTGTACTCCTTGGTTGGTGGTTTAGTCCCTGGAAGCTCTGGGGAGGGGGGTTCTGGTTGTTTGATGCTATTCTTCCTATGGGGTTGCAAGGCCCTTCAGCTTCTTAGGTACAACATTTTTAGAATTACAGTCATTCTCAAATGGTTGTTTTGCTTTCTTCCTTTGTTGCTTTATGATGCAGTACAATTTCAATTGACCTTGGGGTGGTCTTGAATCATTTTATCTCATTTTTGATGTGAAGGCAATTCATCTCAGCTTAGTGTATGCAGATCGAACATGTAAGGAGGAGATTCCCTTGCAATTTTTATTTGTAACATTGATGTGCCATTTAAATGATTTTGATCTCTTGTGTGCAGTAATAAATAAGATTGAAAATATGATATAATTAATAGAGACACACATGAGGAGAACTGGAACTGTTCATCATCCCACGAATTGGGAAAATGGGCTTGACCATTCCTGTGAGGAACATTTTAATATCTTTCCTAAACTTATGCCCCTGCTTTATTGGAAGTTCATACATTTCTCAGAAATAAATAGCTTTAATAGAATGTTTGAAACAATGAACTGTGTTAAGACTGAATTTGAGTTTTTTCCCACAATTATCATCCAAATATTTTTGAAACAACTAATTTCTCATGGTAACATACTTTATGAAATGACTTCTGAAATAGGAATATTCAAGTATAAAAGTGTTAAGTTTTATCAGTGAGTAAAACTATCAGATACCTAAACCCTCAAATGATAATACTGGATCCTGTTTGCCTGCCTGTTATTTTTCTTTCTGATTTATATTTAAAATTTATTCCCACTCAAAAAACTTCTCTGAACATTCCTCATCTAAACCAAATTCCTGCTATTATAAATTCATATCCTCTGTAATATTCCTTAATTGCATTCATAGTTCATAATTATCTGTTGATTGTTTATTGTCTGTGTTTCTTATTATATTCCAAATAATGCCAACAATATTAGAACTTTGTCTTCACTGTTTCATTTTCCATTCTAAGGCCCAATGTGTTCAAAATCTCTTTGATGCCTAAAATTTACTATTTGAAAATGGGCAAATGTAAACTAGAAAATTTACACAGCACCCTACAAATAAACTGAGGTCTTAAAAAATGAACATAAAACTGTTTGATGTGGAAGGATTAAATCTGGCTCAGTAGGATGAGTTTAAATAGTGGTTAGAACACTGGAATTGGAATGAAGAAGAATGCCTTGATATGGCTACTAAGTAATTTTGTGACTCTAATAAAAAATACTTTCTCTGATTTGTGAATTCTGAATTTATCGAGTGATTTAGAAATTAAATATTGAAATTTCTCTTCAATTCACTCATTGAATTTTCTATTTCTCCTTCCTTATCTCTACAGTGGGAATAATACTAGTTACCTCATAGAATTTTATTATTATTATTATTATTATGATGATGATGATGATGATGATGATGATGATGAGCAATCATGATCATTTATTAGAAGGGTTTAGAAAATGTATTGTTGTATTTTTTAATTTATTTTTATTGAATATCATCTTCATTTACATTGCCAATGGTAATAAGTGATCATGATTGCTCACAATAATAATAATAAATACCTTTCCCGATGATATCCCCCATCCTCTAAGACCCCCAACCCTTCCCCTTCCTTCTTCCCCCTGCCTCCATGTATATGCCTCTCCACCCAACACACTCCCTCCACCCCATCTCGGTTTCCCTTTCTTCAGGTCTCTGTTGAGCCTTTACCTGACCAAGGACCATTCCTCCCACTGATGCACAACAAGGCCTTCCTCTGCCACATTTTTGGCTGGAACCATGTGTGTATCTTGGTTGATGGTTCAGTCCCTGGGAGTGTTGGGGATTTTGGGTGGCTGAAATCATTGTTCTTCCCATGGGGCTGTAAACCCCTTCAGCTCCTCTGGACCATCCTCCAGCTCCTCCATTGGGGACCCCAGGCCTAGTCCAATAGTTAGGTGTTAGCATCTGCCTCTGTATTTGTAAGGCTCTGGCAGGGCCCCTCCAGAGATAACCATGACATGCTCCTTTTGGTATACACTTCTTGTTGTCCATAGTAGTGTCAGGGTTTGTTGACTGTTTATAGGATGAATCCCCAAGTAAGGCAGTCACTAGGTGGCCTATACTTCAGTCTCTGCTCCACACATTATCTCCCTTATTGCTCCTGTGACTATTTTGTTCCCTTTCTTAGAGGAACCAAAGCACCCTCACTTAAGTCCTCCTTCTTCTTGAGTTTGGTGAATTGTAACTTGTTTATTTTGAGCTTTTGGGTTAACATCTGCTTATTAGTGAGTGCATACCATGTGTGTTCTTTTGTGATTGGGTTGCCTTGCTCAGGATGACACTTTCTAGTTCCATCCATTTGCCTAAGAATTTCATGAATTCATTGTTTTTAATAGCAGAATAGTACTCCACTGTGTATATATACCATAGTGTCTGTATCCATTCCTCTCTTGAGGGGCATCTGGATTCTTTCCATCTTCTGACTATTATAAATAAGGCAGCTACGGACATAGTGGAGCATGTGTCCTTATTACATGTAGGAGCAACTTCTGGGTATATGCTCAGGAGTGGTAGAGCTGGGTCCTCTGGTAGTATTATGTCTAATTTTCTGAAGAAACGCCAAACTGATTTCAACTGGTTTTACCAGCTTTCAATCCCACCAGCAATGGAGAAGTGTTCCTTTTTCTCCATATCCTCTCCAGCAACTGCTGTCCCCTGAGTTTTTCATCTTAGCCATTCTGACTGGTGTGAGGTGGAATCTCAGTGTTGTTTTGATTTGCATTTCCCTGATAACTAAGGATGCTTAACATTTCTTTAGGTGCTTTAGAGCCATTTGAGTTTCCTCAGTTGAGAATTCCCTGTTTAGCTCTGTACCCCATTTTTAATAGGATTATTTGACTCTCTGGAAACTAAATTCTTGAGTTCTTTGTATAGATTGGATATTAGCCTTCTATTGGATGTAGAGTTGGTAAAGATCTTTTCCCAATTTGTTGGTTGCTGTTTTGTCCTATTGACTGTGTTCTTTGCTTTACAGAAGCTTTGCAGTTTTATGAGGTCCCAATTGTCGATTCTTGTTCTTAGAGCATAAGCCATTGGTGTTCTGTTCAGGAACTTTTCCCCTGTGCCCACGTGTTCAAGTTTTGTCCCCACTTTCTCCTGTATAAGCTTCAATGTGTCTGGTTTTATGTGTAGATCCTTGATCCACTTGGACTTGAGCTTTGTACAAGGAGGTAAGAATGGGTTGATTTGCATATTTCTGCATGCAGATCTCCAGTTGATCCAGCACCATTTGTTAAAAATGTTCTTTTTTCCACTGGATGTTTTTAGCTCCTTTGTCAAATATCAAGTGACCTTACGTGTGTGGGTTCATTTCTGGGTCTTCAATTCTATTCCATTGATCTTCCTGTTTGCCTGTATACCAATAGCAAACAGTTTTTATTACTACTGCTCTGTAGTAGAGCTTGAGGTCCCTGTTCTATAGCTTTCAAGTGCACTGTCAAGCTGTTAGTGTAAGCTTTCTCTATTCTCTTTTTGGAGGCGCTCAGAGCTATCAGTTTTCCTCTTAGCACTGCTTTTCATTGTGTCCCATAAATTCTGGTATGATGTGTCTTCATTTTCATTAAATTCTAAAATGTCTTTAATTTCTTTTTTTTTTATTTCTTCCTTGACCAAGCTATCATTGAGGAGAGCCTTGTTCAAGGTACATGTGTATGTGTGTTTTCCTTTGCTTTTGTTTGAACTTAAGACCAGCCTTAGGCCGTGGTGATCTGATAAAATACATGGAATAATTTCAATATTTCTGTATCTGTTGAGGCCTGTTTGCAACCAATTATATGGTCATTTTTTGAGAAGGTTCCATGTGGTGCTGAGAAGAACGTATATTCCTTTGCTTTAGGGTGGAATGTTCTATAAATATCTGTTAGATCCATTTGGTCCATAACTTCAGTTAGTTTCACTGTATCTATGTTTAGCTTCTGAGTCCATGATTTGTACATTTTTGAGAGTTGGGTGTTGAAGTCTTCCACGGTTATTGTGTGGGGTGCGGTGTGCCCTTTGAGCTTTATTAAAGTTTCTTTAATGAATGTGGGTGCCCTTGCGTAGATGTTCAGAATTGAGAGTTCATCTTGGTAGACTTTGCCTTTGACCAGTATGAAGTGTCCCTCCTTACCATTTTTGACAACTTTTGGTTGAAAGTTAATTTTATCTGATATAGGAATGGCCACTCCAGCTTGTTTCTTGGGACCATTTGCTTGGAAAATTGTTTTCCAACCTTTGACTCTTAAATAGTGACTGTCTTTGTCACTGAGGTGGGTTTCTTGTATGCAGCAAAACATTGGGTTCTCTTTATGTATCTAGTCTGTTAGTCTATGTCTTTTTACAGGGGAATCGAGACCATTGATATTAAGATATATTAAGTAAAATGATTGTTGCTTACTGTTATCTTCTTAGTTAAAGGTGAAATTCTGATTGTGTATCTATCTTCTATTAGGTTTGTTGAAAGATTACCTTGTTGATTTTTCTACAGTGTGGTTTGCTGGCTTGTGTTGGTATTTTCCACCCATTATCCTTTGCAGAGCTGGATTTGTGGAAAGATATAGTGTAAATTTGCTTTTGTCATGGAATGTCCTGTTTTCTCCATCTATGGTAATTGAAAGTTTTGCTGGGTATAGTAGTCTGGGCTGACATTTATGTTCTCTTAGGTTCTGTATGACATCTGCCCAAGCTCTTCTGGCTTTCATAGTCTCTGGTGAGAAATCTGGTGTAATTCTGATAAGTCTACCTTTATATGTTACTTGACCTTTTTCTCTCACTGCTTTTAATATTCTCTGTTTAGTGCATTTGGTGTTTTGATTATTATGTGACAGGAGGTATTTCTGCTCTGGTCCAATCTGCTTGGAATTCTGTAGCCTTCTTGTATGTTCATGGGCATTTCTTTCTTTAGGTTAGGGAAGTTTTCATCTATAATTTGGTTGAAGATATTTACTGGCCCTTTAAGATATAAATCTTTGCTTTCTTCTATACCTATAATCCTTAGGTTTGGTCTTCTCATTGTGTCCTGGATTTCCTGGATGTTTGGGGTTACAAGCTTTTTGCATTTTGCATTTTCTTTGACTGTTGAGTCAATGTTTTCTGTAGTATCGTCTGCACCTGAGATTCTCTCTTCTATCTCTTGTATTCTGTTGTTGATGCTTGCATCTATGACTCCTGAATTCTTTCCAAGGGTTTCCATCTTCAGAGATGTCTCACTTTGTGATTTCTTTGTGGATTCTATTTCCAGTTTCAGATCCTGGATGGTTTTGTTCAGTTCCTTCACTTTTTTCTTTGTTTTTTTTTCCCTGAAATTCTTTAAGGAATTTTTGTGATTCCTCTTTAAGGGCTTCTGCATGTTGACCCATGTTCTCCCATAATTCCCTATGGTAGTTTTGTATTGCCTCTTTAAGGGCTTCTACCTGTTGACCCATGTTCTCCTGTATTTCTTTAAGGGAATTATTTATGTCCTTCTTGAAGTCCTCCATCATCAATATGAGATATGATTTTAAATGTAGCTCTTGATTTTCTGATGTGATGGAGTGTCTTAGTCAGGGTTTCTATTCCTGCACAAACATCATGACCAAGAAGCAAGTTGGGGGGAAAGGGTTTATTGAGCTTACACTTCTACACAGCTGTTCATTACCAAAGGAAGTCAGGACTGGAACTCAAGCAGGTCAGGAAGCAGGAGCTGATACAGAGGCCATGGAGGGATGTTACTTACTGGCTTGCTTCCCCTGGCTTGCTCAGCCTGCTTTCTTATAGAACCCAAGAATACCAGCCCAGAGATGGCACCACCCACAAGGGGCCCTCCTTCACTTGAGCACTAATTGAGAAAATGCCCCACAGCTGGATCTCATAGAGGTACTTCCCCAAGTGAAGCTCCTTTTCCTATGATAACTCCAGCCTGTGTCAAGTTGACACGCCAAACTAGCCAGTACATAGAGTATGCAGGATTTGCCATTATGGGAGAACTGGGTTCTGATGGTTTCATGTTGCCTTGGTTACTGTTAGTAATGATCTTGTATTTGCCTTTAGCCATCTTGTTATCTTTGGTGTTAGCTGGTCTTGCTGTCTCTATCTTCTATGTCCTGCTGGCCTGTGTTTCTGTACTCCTGGGATTCATTTTCTCTCCAATGCCCTGAACACAGGTGGTTCTCCAGGAAGTATTAGGTGATGGAGTCTTTCCTGTGGCTGGCTTGGCAATGGTCGAATGCCCTGTAGGCTGCTATATCTCAAATGTTCTGCTGCTGCTGGATTTCAAATGCTCTGCTGATGCTGGTTCTCAAATGCCCCACTTCTACCAGTTCGAATGCACCTACTGGTGCCAGTTCTCAAATGACCTGCTCCAGCCAGTTCTTGAATGCTGTGCTCCTGCCCATTCTCTAGATCAGGAAGTCAGCTCTTCCCATGTCAGAAGGGGTACACATCAAAGAAGATGCTCCTGCCTGTTCTCCAGAGAGTATCAGGAAGCAGGATCTTCCCCATGTCAGATGTAGCACAGGTCTACCACATCTGATGGATGGGGCTGTGGCAATTAACCTGCTCCTGCCAGTTCTCTAGAGAGTATCAGGAAGTGGGATCTTCCCCGTGTCAGATGTGCCACAGGTCTCTGTGAGCAGGACTCCCTCTAAGCTCAGGACTCCCTGCAGGTCAGATGCTCCCTTGTAGGATTCGTGCCCAGACAGCTGTAAAGCTGCCCAGCTCCTACATGCAGAAGGAACCCAGGCCCTAGTGATCTTTCACTTTGTTGTTCCCTTGTGTACCTTGATGGGCTGGCTGCTGGTCACAGGAGCCAAGATGGTGTATTGCTGGATTTTACTGTTTCACATTGAGATCTTTACTATTTCTGCAGCTGGAACTACTAATGTTCTGCAATATTATGCCTTTGGAACTCTAAACTCTTTGAATGTAAGGCATAATACATGTCTGATGCTAGTTTGAATGTATGGCATAGTATGTGTCTGACACTATCAGAAGCCCCAGGAGAATACCTCTAAGAAGGTATATATACAGTCATGGCTCATGACTGGTGTCTTTGCTCAGCATCATTAGAAGGCTTCTGTCCTCTTAGCTTGTAGGACTCCTTGCACTATCCTCACTCAAGGTCAGCTGCTATAAGACCCCTGTACCATTTCTTTTCCCACTTCACTGCACCACTGAATCTTTACCCATTCTGCAACATTGGCCTGTCTCATAGACCAGGATCCTCTGCAAGGAAGCACCTTTCCTCCTCTCTCTCCTTCTGCTGCACCGCTTCTACCCTAGCACTTTTGTGAGGCTTTTGACCATTCAGACACAATAGCTGGATGTGAACTAAAGGTTTCCTGACATTTCATTGAGTGTTGCCTACCTACTCGGCATTACATGGCATGCAGGTGTTCCATCTTAACAATACATCATCCAGTAAATCTACCAGATATAGATATGACTACATGGTTTCTGCCACAATTTCTTTCTTTCCCTTTTATTAGATATATTCTTTATTTACATTTCAAATTATTTCCTCTGTGTGCCACAATTTCTAAGGCAGTGTACACTAAGGCAGAAAAAATTGAACCATTTTCTGGTTATTCTTCAGGAAGGCACTGCCCTCTGACTGAAAATCTTGAAAGAAGAGGTTGAAGAAGGTGGAGTCACCCGAATGCAAATGGAATGTTCCCTTCTCTTACAGGATGAGGTTCAGGTCTAAAGCAGGACATGTATTTTTGCCAGCCGACTCAGGATGCTCCAAATGTGTATACCAAGAAGGGAGTATAAAAATAAAGAGCCAGAATCCTTTTTAAGAATTAACATAATTAGTATTAATAATAATTAATAATCCTAATTATTAAGAATCCTTTACTGAGGCAAAACTTATTATCAGCCTGAGGCATGAATCACTTGTCTGCTCATATGCAAACTGACTTTGTTTATCAATGTGACCAGTAAGCATATGGAGAACAAATAAATTCATATAGCCATAGAGAAACCATTTCATTGAACTTTTATTACAAAAATTCTGAATTAAACTAGATGGAAAGGACCAAGCCTGGAGTAGAAACTGAAGGAAAGACCATCAGGAGACTGCCCCACCTGGGGATCCATACCATCTGCAGATAACCAAACCCAGACACTATTGAGGACTCAAAAAAGTGCTTGCTGACAGGAGCCTGATACAGATGTTTCCTGAGAAGCTCCATCGGAGGTCAGAGTCTTATCGATACAGATGGGGATGCTTGAAGCCAACCATTGGACTAATCATGTGGACCCCAATGGAGGAGTTAGGGAAAGAACTGAAGGGATTTGTAACCCCAGAAGAGCAACACTATCAATGAACCAGACATCTGAGAGTTCCCAGGGACCAAACCACCAACCAAAGAATACACATAGATGACCCATGGTTCTAGCTGAATATGTTGCAGAGGATGACCTTGAACGATATCAATGAGAGGAGAGGCCTTGGACCTGTGAAGGCTTGATATCTCAGTGCAGGAGAATGCCAGGGTGGTGAGGTCGAAGTATGTGGGTGGGGGAGCATCTTCATAGAAGCAGGGGGAGGGGATAGGATAGGAGGTTTGCAGAAGGGAATCTGGGAAAGGGGATAACATTTGAAATGTAAGTAAATAAAATATGCAATTAAAAAATAGCAAAAATGGCCATCTTACCAAAAGCTATCTATAGAGTCAATGCTACCCCCATCAAATTGCAATATAATTCTTCACATATCTTCACAGAACAATTCTCAGCTTCACATGGAAAAACAACCAAACAACCAACCAAACAAACAAATAAACAAACAACAGCAAGCCAGGATAGTAAAAAAAATCCTGAGCAATAAAAGAACTTCTGGAGGTATCACCATACCTGATCTAAAGGTATACTATAGAGCAATAATAGTAATAAGTACATGGTATAGAAACAGATAGGTGGGTCAATGGAATCTTATCAAAGACCCACAAATAAACCACATACCTATGGACATTTGATTTTTTATTAAGAAGTCAAAATCATGCAATGGAACAGGGAGAACATCTTCAATAAATGGTGGTGGTCTTACTATATGTCTGAATATAGAAGAATGCAAATAGATCCATATTTATAACCCTGAACAAAAACCAATGGATCCCAGACCTCAACATAAAACCAGGCACAGTGAATCTAATAGAAGAGAAAGTGGGAAAGAGCCTTGAGTGCATTTACACGAGAAAATTTCCTGAACAGACAACAATGGTTCAGACTCTAAGAACAACAATTGATAAATGGGAACTCATGAAAATGAAAAGCTTCTATAAGGCAAAGGACACTGTCAATAGGAAAAAATGGCAGCCTACAGATTGGGAAAAGATCTTCACTAATCCTACATCCATCAGAGGGCTCATATCCAAAATATATAAACAACTCAACAAGTTAGATGCCAATAAAACAAATAACCCAATTTAAAAATGGGTACAAAGCCAAACAGAATTCTCAACAGAGGAATCTCAAATGACCAAAAATCACTTGAAGAAATTTTCAACATCTTTAGTCATCAGGAAAATGTGAATCAAAATGACCCTGAAATTCCACCTTATACCAATCGGAATGCCTAAGATAAAAAATTCAAGGCACAATACGTGCTGGCAAGGATATAGAGAAAGCAGAACAATCCTCCATTGCTGGTGGGACTCCAAACTTGTAAACCACTCTGGAAATCAATATAGCAGTTTCTCAGAAAAAAATGGAAATTGTTCTAAGTGAAGACCCAGCTATACTGCTCCTAGCCATGCAGCTTTGATTTTTCAAACCCTTCTTTTAGTAACTGTTTTGAAACATTTTAACCTCCCTTCTAGACAACCACCAACCAGAGGTAGTATAAAAAAAAAGGGTTATGAGGATATGGGGGAAACAGATCTGTTTAGACATTGTTCTTTGGAGTAAATCTATTCTGCATTGTCAGGAAATCAGCAGTTTAGTTCACAGTATTCAGCAGTTGCAGCAGCTCAAGCTACTCACAAACACTTCTCATACATCCCAGCAGTGCAGTACAGTGGTATCAGGATAGTAAACATGAAACAGCATTCATTGGTGCTTCTCAGCCATCCGAATTTCTTCTGGTGAAAATTCTTTGTTTAGCTCTGTACCCCATTTTTGTTAGGGTTATTTGGTTCTTTGGGGTCTAACTTCTTGAGTTCTTTGTATATATTGGATATTAGCCCTCTGTCAGATGTGGGGTTGGAGAAAATCTTTTCCCAATTTGTTGGTTGCCATTTTGTCCTTCTGACAGTGTCCTTTGCCTTACAGAAACTTTGTAATTTTATGAGGTCCCATTTGTCAATTCTTGACCTTAGAGCATAAGCTATTGGTGTTCTGTTCAGGAACTTTCCCCCTGTGCCCATGTCCTCCAGGGTCTTCCCAAGTTTCTTTTCTATTAGTTTCAGTGTGTCTGGTTTTATGTGGAGGTCCTTGATCCACTTGGAGTTGATCTTGGTACAAGGAGATAAGAGTGCGTCGATTCGCATTCTTCTGAATGCTGACCTCCAGTTGAACCAGCACCATTTGTTGAAAAGCCTATCTTTTTTCCACTGGGTGGCTGTAGCTCCTTTATCAAAGAGCAAGTGACCATAAGTCTGTGGGTTCATTTCTGGGTCTTCAATTCTATTCCATTGATCTACTTGCCTGGTGCTGTACCAATACCATGCAGTTTTTAGCACAATTGCTCTGTAGTACTGCTTGAGGTCAGGGATATTGATTCCCCCAGAAGTCCTTTTATTGTTGAGAATAGTTTTAGCTATCCTGGGTTTTTTGTTATTCCAGATGAATTTGAGAATTGCTCTTTCTAGATCTATGAAGAATTGAGTTGGGACTTTGATGGGGATTACATTGAATCTGTAGATTGCTTTTGGCAAGATGGCCATTTTTATTATATTGATCCTGACAATCCAAGAGCATGGAATATTTTTCCATCTCCTGAGGTCTTCTTCGATTTCTTTCTTCAAGGACTTGAAGTTCCTGTCATATAGATCTTTCACTTGTTTGGTTAGAGTCACGCCAAGATACTTTATATTGTTTGTGGCTATTGTGAAGGGTGTTATTTCCCTAATTTCTTTCTCAGCCTGCTTGTCCTTTGAGTACAAGAAGGCTACTGATTTGCTTGAGTTGATTTTATAACCAGCCAGTTTGCTGAAGTTGTTTATCAGCTGTAGGAGTTCTCTGGTGGAGTTTTTTTGGTCACTTACGTACACTATCATATCATCTGCACCTTAAGGTATGTTCAACATCATTAGTCATCAGGGAAATGCAGATCAAAACAACCCTGAGATTCCACCTCACACCAATCAGAATGGCTAAGATTAAAAACTCAAGGGACAACAGGTGCTGGCGAGGATGTGGAGAAAAAGGAACACTCCTACACTGTTGGTGGGACTGCAAGATGGTACAACTGCTCTGGAAATCAGTCTAGTGGTTCCTCAGAAAATGGGGCATGACACTTCCAGAGGACCCTATCATACCACTCCTGGGCATATACCCAGCGAATTCCCCTGCATACAATAAAGACACATGCTCCACTATATTCATAGCAGCCTTCTTTATAATAGCCAGAATTTGGAAGGAGCCCAGATGTCCCTCAAAAGAGGAATGGATACAGAAAATGTGGTATATTTATACAATGGAATACTACTCAGCAATTAAAATTAATGAATTCATGCAATTTGTAGGCAAATGGTTGGTTGGATCTGGATAATGTCATCCTAAGTGAGTTAACCCAATGACAAAAGAATACACATGAAATGCAATCACTGATAAGTGGATATTAATGAGCCCCAAAGCTCTGAATACTCAAGGCACAATTAGCAAATCAAAAGGTTCCCAAGAAGAAGTAAGGAAAGGACCCTGGTCTTGAAAAGACTGGATCCAGTTTAGTAGGAGAGTATCAGAACAGAGAAATGGGAGGAGGGGTGATTGGGGAATGGGTGGAGGGAAGAGGACTTATGGGACATATGGTAAGGGGGGAACTGGGAAAGGGAAAAGCCTTTGGAATGTAAACAAAAATATAGGAAATAAAAAAAAAAGAAACAGCATTGGTGGCAGAACCTATCAGAAACATCCCAGCCTCTGCAGAATCTGCCTAATTCGGTCAGCAGGAGAGACCAAGATCAACGGGGACACAAGGAGAAGTTCTTTGCCATGCCTCTCAACAAAGTGAAGATCAGCAAAGCCTGGAGAACAATGATGCCTTGCTAGCTAGCTATGCAAGCCAGTCTCCGTCACTGTCTCTTGAGTCCTATTTATAATCCCTCCAAACATCACAAGTCTTCCAAGGGTCTTGCCTCACCATGTGTTTTGCCTCAGCAAATGAGCCTGTCTTAGCAAAGCACTATGTGAGTCTGTAGCAGCTGACATCTCTCTGCCAATTGGTCTGAATCTGCAGAACTGGAAAGAAGCTACCAGAGCACCACCAGAAGTTTTTTTTTTCCCCTGCGTCTCTATGTAGTAATGACAAATTTAGCTCAACAATACAGCGTAAGATGAACCAATTCTTGTGTGTCCTTAGTGAAGAATCCTTCATCAAGAATCCTATCATATGCTTGCTTTATTTAGCAAAACATCCTTTCACCTGTGCCTGCTTTAGGAAAACTCTCCTTCATATGTCTTTACCAGCAAAACACCATACAACACAACCGACTTTGCAAAGAAAGCATAAATTTCCACTTCATGGGCATATATCCAAAAGATGTTCCACTGTAGTACAAGGACATGCATTCTACTATGTTCACAGCAAATTTATTCCAAATAGTCATAAACTGGAAGCAACTCAGATGTTCCTCAACTGAAGAATGGATAAAGAAAATATGATAAATCTATATGATGGAATACTATTCAGGTATTAAAAACAAAGACATTATGAATTTCACAGTCAAATGAATGGAACTAGAAAATATTGCCCTCAGTGAAGTAACCCATACCCAAAAGGCATGGTATATACTCACTGATAGATGAATGTTAGCCAAAAAGTTCAGAATACCCATGATACATGCCACAGACCCAAAGAGGTTAAACAAGAAGGAAGGTCCAAGTGAGGATGCTTGAATCCCACTTAGAAGGAGGGAAAATAATCATGGGAGGCAGATGCAGGGAGGAATCTGGGTAGGAGAATGGAGGGGGAGGGAAAAGAGGGGATCAAGCATGTGGAGAGACAGGAGAGAGGACCAGTAGGCCAGGAGAATGAATGGAAACATGCAGCTTCTGGGGATAGGTGTTGGGGGAAATCTCTAGGATGTCAAGGAGACCTGACATGAGGGAGGCTCCCCACACTCAATGCTGGTGACCTTAGATGAAATGCCTAATGGTGGAGATATGGAACCTGAAATGACTACCTCCTGTAGCCAGACAGGACCCCCAGTCCTGCAAGGGGGACACTAGCTCAGATACAAAACTTTTGACCCATAATTGCTCCTGTCTATAAGAAATATAGGGAGAAAGATGGAGCAGAGACAGAAAGAATGACTGATCAGGGACAGGACAAAATTGAGACCCATTCTATGGACAGGCACCAATCTTTCACATTATTGATGATATTATGTTGTGCTTCCAGACAAGAACCTAGCATATCTGCCTTCTGAGAGGCTATCCAGCAGCCTACCTAGACAGATACAGTCTAACATTGCATGGAGGCCTGAGACCCCTATGAAACAGTTAGGGGAAAGAAGATGGCAACCCCACAGGACACCAACAGTGTCAAGTAACCTGGACCTGTTGAGAGCTTCTAGAGATTGAGCTACCAACCCAAGAACATACATGGGCTAGTTAGAGGCCCCAGGTACTTATCTAGCAGAGAACTGACTTGTTTGGCCTCAGTGGGAGCTGATGCACTTAACCCTAAGGAAAGGTGATACTTCAGGGAAGGGAGATACCTTGGGGGGTGCTGCCTTCTTAGAGGCAAATGCGAAGGGGTATGGGAGGGGAAACACTATGAGCAGGGACCAGGATGGTGGATAGCATTTGTGATGTAAATAAATAAATAAATAAATAAATAAATGCGTATTATATGTAGCTTTGCCACAAATCTTCCTTTTAATTGTGATTTTAAATGTATTTAAGAAAAATGAATGAGGAACTATGGGAGGGCAGACTGGGAGTGGGGTAACGACTGGATTGGAAAAAAATAAAAATAATAAAAAATGTAAATAGCCAGGGTAAATATTTAGGGCTAAAAGCTACAGTACATTTACAATTCTAGTGCCATACTATTGTGGTATTAATCCATGCCTACATTATAGTATTGATCACCTTGAGAATGATGGAACAATTTTGTAGATAAAGATAATCTTTATATCAAAACATCTCTTGATTTTCAGTAATTGTTGCTTCTATTTTTGAGACAGTGTTGTGCTATGTAGGTCAGGCTGGTTTCAGCTGGTGAACCTTTGACTTAACCACTTCAACTCTGCTTCTGATATATGTATCAACATGTCTGTTTCTGTTTTATAGTGGGAATACTTCTAATACACTCGTGTTTAATAGTAACATACAGTCACTGTATTATATACCCTGTGGCCATGATATTCTTTGATTTTCTTTAATGTTATGTTTTTTCGAGTTTTGTTTTTATTGGATATTTTCTTTATTTACATTTCAAGAGTTATCCCCTTTCCTTGTTCCCCCCCCCAGAAACCCCTAATCCATCCCTCCCCTCTGCTTCTATGAGGGTACTCCCCTACAAACCTACCCACTCCGTCTCTCTACCCTGGCATTCTCCTACACTGGGGCATTGAGCATTCACAGGACTAAGGGCCTCTCCTCCCACTGTTTCCCTACAAGGCCATCCTCTGCTACATATGCAGCAGGAACCATGGGTTCTTCCACTTTGGTTGGTGGTTTAGTCCCTGGGAGCTCTGGAGGGTCTGGTTGGTTGATATTGTTGTTCTTCCTATGGGGTTGCGAACCCCTTCAGCTTCTTCAGTTCTTTCTCTAACTCCTCCATTGTGGACCAATAGGTCAGTCAAATAGTTAGCTGGGAGCATCTGCCTCTGTATTTGTCAAGCTCTGGTAGAGCCTCTCAGGAGACAGCTATAACAGGCTCCTGTCAGCATGTACTTCTTGACATTCACAAGAGTGTCTGTGTTTTGTGACTGTATATGGGATGGATCCCCAGTTTGAGCAGTCTCTGGATGGCCTCTCCTTCAGTCTCAGCTTCACACTTTGTCTCTGTATTTCCTCCCATGAGTATTTTGTTCCCCCTTCTAAGAATCCTCATAGTGTAACACCATTTCTTTCTCTAAAACTTGGAAACATCTTATATAAATATTTGACAAAATGTGCTAATGGTTACCAGGAAAACAGGGTAGGAAAAGGTACAATAGATAAATTGCTGTGTTTTATTTGACGCACCAGCACCTGCTGCTTCTTTTATCTTAATCATTGTATATCAGTGTAGCAATAGCACTTTGTGTGATGTTAGACAACAGAATCTGAGAAGATTATCTTGACTACAATTCACAAGCCTTTTTCTACAGAGAGACCAGGTGCCAACTCAGTATACACCAGCAGATTCAAACTGAAAAATATCATTTTCATAAAGGAACGTGATTAGAGGGTAAGAATCAGTCCACTGATCTCAAAACTGCATCCTCTAAATTCACCTCCAGGCATAAGATTCTTTGTGTATAGCTTTAAAGAACATGTGGATAACTCTTCAATGATCTACTTTGCTTCATATTAAGAGTGACAATGAATAAATGTTATAAATGTTAAATACTGACAGTAAAATATTATTATGGTTTGGTTTGTAAATATAATGTGGCAATTTTCTCTTCTTAGAAAAAGAATGCTAAAGGTAGGAAAATATTAAAAACTATAAAATGTGTGGAGGGAAAAATGATGCCTTCAAATAAAGTAAGACATAGCTTAAAAACGGGAAGACAGTGGTGAAGTTGACGCTGTCAATCAAATGCTTGCCTTGTAAACATGAAGACTTGGGCTCCTCCCTCAGGACCCTTGTAAAATCTTGTCATTGAGATGTTAGCTGGTAATACCAGCATTGCAGATATAGAATCTAGATCAGTGGTTCTCAACCCATAACTCTCAACCTCTTTGGGAGGGAATCACCTATCAGATATTCTGCTTATCAGATATTCACATTATTATTTATAACAGTAACAAAATTAGAGTTATGAAGTAGCAATAAAATAATTTTATGGTTGGTGGTCACCACACGCTGAGGAACTGTGTTAGAGGATTATAAAATTAGGAAACTTGAAAACCACTGATCTAGAAAATCCTTGGGATTTGACTAATCTGTGGGCTCTAGGTTCAATGGAAGAGTCTTTCTCAAAACATAAGATGGGGATTCTTTGAAGAAGATAACTGATGTCAGCCTTTGTCTATGTGTGCAGCACACAACTTCAAAATAACTTCGGAACACTTACGTGCGTATATATGAACACTTACACACAGATATTCACACAGAAAAAACATTGACTAAGTTTGTATTTTGTACAACTCTTGTGTGATTTGTAAACTTTTCTGTATTGGAACAACAGAAAATGAGGAATTTTGCAGAAGGAAATGAAGTGTTTAGGAATCTTTGGATTTTAAAGGTTTATAAATATTTACAAACCAAACCATAATAATATTTTTACTGTCAGGATTTAATGTTTATTCATTATCACTATTAATGTGAAGCAAAGTAGATCATTGAATAGTTATCCACATGTTTCTTAAAGCTGTAAACAATGTAAGTTGAAAAGGTGCAAAGGCTACTTGATACTGACTGATTCAGTGAAGAGAAAATTAGCTAGATAGTTCACAAATACTACATGGCCACTGTGTTGGAGACTGTGTATGGTACATTGTATAAGTTAACTCATTTGAAGTTCTGAACAATCCTATGGTGAAAACATTCTGTTGAGCCTGGGCTGTTAGATTCCAGGTAATGCTATTCAGATGGTGCCAGCTTCAGATTTGCTGGCTCAGTAAGTGAGGAGAATCATTTCTCAGTCGTTCTGGCTTGCACACCAGACAGAGAAGAATGGCACATTTGGAATATATATTCAGACTGAAGAACAACAGGGAGTGGAGGGGTGCCAAGTGTGTGCATTTCAGTTTGTTCTTTTCTTCCTGGGATTAAATAATGAACTGTGTGTTTAGTTGGAGGTCAACAAGCACAGTTGGCATATGAGAAATATTTAGTAATTATTTTTTTTCAGAGAAAAAGAGAAAGTGTTATTTTCCCATGATTGATTCAATGTATTTAAGAAAATAACTGGGGAATGGACTAGGAGACTATGAGGCTTTGGAGGTTGTACTGCATACATGTTTAATTGTTTTGTCAATGGTCATTCTTTCATTCATTTGTTCCCTTTTGACAAAATTTGGTGAATGTAATGCATAGGCTTATAGATTGATGACAAAATTCAAGACAGTTTCTGTCCTAAAAGGGCTCAGAAATAATACAGTACAGAAAGTGCATTACTAATGTGATCAAATGATTTGTGGGGGTGGGGCACTCAACACTGCCTTAAGATTTAGTCACATCTAAACTACACAAAGCAACCCCAATAATGAGAAAATATGAGCTCAATTGAATTTTTGTCATATCGTATTTCCTTTCTGAGTATTCCAGCTGTCTAGGCAAAATATGTTAGAATTTTGCTTATATATTTTATCTTTAAGAATCAAGTAGGGTCCAAAGAGAAGGAACTTTTGGAGGTAAGTCTTCATGGGTGGTGGATGTGGTGACAGATTTCATTTCCCTTGGAAAATCACTATGCTGGCTAGCCTTATGTCAACTTTACACACAAACTAGAGTTATTTGAAAGGAGGGAACCTTAATTGAAAAAAATGCCTCCATAAGATCTGGATGTAGGCCGTTTTCTTAATTAGTGATTGATGGCAGAGGGCCCATCCCATTGTAGGTAGGTTCATCCCTCGCCTGGTGGTACTGTGTTCTATAAGAAAGCAGGCTAACCAACACCATCCTCCCACTCTCCTGACCTGGCATTACCCTTCACTTGGGCATTGAGCCTTCATAGGACCAATGGCCTCTCCTCTCATTGATGTCTGAAATGGCCATCCTCTGCTACATATGTAGCTGGAGCCGTGGGTCCCTCTATGTGTACTCTTTGGTTGGTGGTTGAGTCCCTGGGAGTTCTGGGGGTACTGGTTAATAATAATAATAATAATAATATATATATATATATATATATATATATATATATATATATATATATTATTGTTCCTCTTGCAGGGCTGAAAACCTCTTCAGCTCCTTGGGTTCTTTCTCTAGCTGCTCCTTTGGGGACCCTATGCCCAGTCTATTGGTTGATTGTGAGCTATGAGTATTTTGATCCACCTTCCAAGAAGGATCAAAATATTCACACTTTGGTCTTCCTTCTTGAGCTTCCTGTAGTCTGTGAATTGTATCTTGGGTATTCTGAGCCTTTGGGCTAATATCCACTTATCATCAGCCATTGCATACCATGTGTGTTCTTTTGTGATTGGGTTACCCCAATTATGATGCTTATTTTCTAGTTCTATCCATTTGCCTAAGAACTTCATGAATTACTTGGGTTTTTTTTGTAATTTTTAATTTTTTATTTATTTAAAAGGGAAGCAAAGGGAAATAAAAACACTTTATGATAAAATTAAAGATTTACATGGAAAATATTTCAGATAAACACGTTAAAATGGACAATTTTCATGGAAAATTAAGGAGTAAAGTGGTAGACATGTAAAACATTGCTAAATTAATTGAAATATGGGGTAGAAACATTTTATGAGAGAATTGAAGATTTATGTGCAAAATATTTCTAATAAATTGTAGAAAAATGTAGAAAAACATGTTAGAATTGAAGATTATCATGCCTTTATAAGTTACTTGCCCTTTTTCCCTTACTGCTTTTAACATTCTTTCTTTGTTTAGTGAATTTGGTGTTTTGATTATTATGTGATGGGAGGAGTTTCTGTTCTGGTCCAGTCTGCTTGGAGTTATGAAGGCTTCTTTTATGTTCATGGGCATCTCTTTCTCTAGGTTAGGGAAGTTTTCTTCTACAATTTTGTTGAAGATATTTAGTGGGCCTTTAAGATGTAAATCCTTGCTCTCATCTATACCTATAATCCTTAGGTTTGGTCTTCTCATTGTGTCCTGGAGTCCCTGGATGTTTTGAGTTACCAGCTTTATGCATTTTGCATTTTCGTTGACTGTTGAGTCAATGTTTTCTATGGTATCTTGAGCACCCGAGGTTCTTTCTTCTATCTCTTGTATTCTGTTGTTGATGCTTGCATCTATGACTCCTGAATTCTTTCCAAGGTTTTCTATATCCAGAGATGTCTCACTTTGTGATTTTATTTTTTCTACTTCCACTTTTAGATCCTGGATGGTTTTGTTCAGTTCCTTCACTTGATTGTTTGTGTTTTCCTGTAATTCTTTAAGGTATTTTTGTGTTTCTTCTTTACGAGATTTCACCTGTTGACCAATGTTCTCCTGTATTTCTTTAAGGGAGTTATTTAAGTCTTTCTTGAAGCCCTCTATCAGCATCATGAGATACGATTTTAAATCCAACTCTTGCTTTTCCGGTGTGTTGGGTTATACGGGACTTGCTGTGGTGGGCGAACTGGGTTCTGATGTTGCCATGTGGCCTTGGTTTCTGTCGGTAGAGTTCTTGTGCTTGCCTTTCATTATCTGGTGCTAGTTGATATTCTTGTCTCGGGCTGGAGTTTGTTCCTCCTGTGGGCCTGTAGGCCTGTGTCCTTACTCCTCTGAGCTCAAAAGTGAAAGCATTGCTGGGAGATCTCTCTCTCCTGGTGGGCTATGCACAGAAGGCTGTGGAGTTTCCAGGTTCCCAGGTGCAAATGGTGGCAGGCAGGAAGACTTCTGTCCCAGCTGCTTCACTGATCCTAGGCCCTGTGTGCTCCTAGCTGGATCCCCTCCAGAGAGAAGGTGGAGATCTCACATCTGTGCTCAAAACAGAAGGCTGTGGAGTCTCCTGGCTCCCTGGTGCAAATGGCGGCAGGAAGGAATTAATTTGTTTTTAGTAGCTGAGTAGTACTCCATTGTGTAAATGTACCATGTTTTCTGTATCCATTCTTCTGTTGAGGGACATCTGGGTTCTTTCCAGCTTCTGGCTATTATAAATAAGGCAGCTATGAACACAGTGGAGCATGTGTCCTTATTATATGTTGGAGCATCTTCTGGGTATATGCCCAGAAGTGGAATAGCTGGGTCCTCAAGTGGTACTATGTCCAGTTTCCTGAGGAACTGCCAAACTGATTTCCAGAGTGGTTTTATCAGTTTGCAATGGGGGATGTGATAGGGGGTTTTCGGAGGGGTAAAGAGGAAAGGGGATACCATTTGAAATGTAAACAAAGCAAATATCTAATAAAAAAAGAAAAAAGAAAGCAGGCTGAGCAAGCTAGGGGAAACAAGCCAGTAAGCATCACCCCTCCATGATCTCTGTGTCCGCTCCTGTCTCCAAGTTCCCATCAGTTTGAGTGCCTGTCTTGAATTCCGTTGATGAACAGTGATATGGAAGTGAAAGCTTCAAAACTATTTTCTCCCCTACTTGCTTTTTGGTCATGGTGTTCTATCACAGCAATAGAAACACTAATTAGGTAATTAGGACCATCAGCATTGATAAAATGCAATAGAAGATTAGAAATACCAGTTTGATAATGACAGATAGTTTGTGTTTCACATGCTCACCTGGTATTGTGTGTTTCTTACTAAAACTAGTAGGAAGTCATTAATCAAACACTCTAGTCAAGAAAAGAGAGAAAGTTAACATGTCTTGGTTGGCAACTAAGTTAAATGTTTTCATGTGGAAATTCACAATTCTCTGTTGTGATTTTACATGTAAACTGAAATTCACATGTAAACACCCAATAAATTTTGGGGTTGAGCAGAGGTTTGGCCCATTCTTTCCTCCAGAGTCCGCTGTGAGCCTCGGGCTGGGAGTGTCCCTGGCATCTTTTCCTGTCTCCCTCCTCGGAGTGGCTATGGCAAGGACAAGCGTGGTTGGGGGCTAGCAGAATCACTGCGGGGGCTGTGGAACTCCTGCCTGGGAGTACTTAGGTCCCCAAAACCTAATGCCAGTGGGGGAGGGTGGACGCGACCCTGTGCGTGGTGGCCACGTAAGTGGAAATGACTTAACTAGTTCTTCTGGCCTCTGTGGGAGGCTGATAGGTTCTCAGAGAGTGCGGGTTCAGATGGGTTGAACTGATTGGCTTAGAAGCTTGTGGTAGGCAGGTTCTGTTATATGCCTATAAAAAGCCAATCCAAATCTGCCTACTCGGCTCACTTCTTTTACCCTGCGTGGTGAGACTATGACCCCCAGAGCTCTGGAAATTAAAATTCCTCTTGCAAATTGCCAAAAAAAATTTGGGGGGTTGGAAATTGACAATCCCAGTTTTGTAGGTAACCCAGAAATGGTGACAACTGTTTCTAGTTAAGCACTGGAAAGGTATAGGTGAACACGTCAGGAGTTCAAGGTCAATCTCAGCAACATGGCAAGTTCAAGGTCAGTCTAGACTATGGGAGAGCACGCCTCAAAAAAAAGAAAAAAAAAACAACCAACAAACCTGTTTTATAAACCAATAAGATACAAAGAAGTGGAGGATCTTACTTAAAGCTACACAAGGATTAGAGTTGGAAAGCCAAACTTTCAAATCAACTGCAAATTCCAGTTGACAGCACTAATATCATATTTAAAGACAAGAAAATATATTTGGAGGACAGACTGTAAATGTTTGATTTCACTTTTCTGCTTTCTCTTTAATTTGAAAGAAGTCATGGTGTCCTGCGTAACAGATTGTGAGTGCTTAGGGTTAATCACTATCTTACACAAGCGTAAATTCCCTTTACAAAGAGCTGTCTTAGTGAACCTCCCACTCCTGTCAATCCCTTTAGGGATTAGCTAATCAGGTCATGAGAACAGTTGTTGAAACTCAAGCCAAACAGAAAGTTGTCAAACTCTTCTCCTCAATTCACATGACTGTAGCAAATTGTGGAAATATTTGGGGGAATATCTGCACATTTTAAAGTAGCAGTTTAGGTGGCTCTCCAGCCTCTTATGTTTTGCCGTGTAACTATGCTGCCAAGGTGTTCTAGGTCTACTTTAGGAGGGCCATGCTAACAGAATGTGAAAGGCTGTGGACAACAGTGCCTCACTGACAGCCAATTAGGATGCTTCTCCCTTAGAGTGTGCCCTGGACTGACTGGGTAACCCGGTCAGGCAGAAACATTCCTCTAATGGACCTTGAAACAAGCCTTGGAGAAAAAATAATTTCCTACATTATGACTTGTAGAATGATTGGTTGGCTAGTTGTTTGTTTTAAATAGAAAATAAGGGATAGTGAAAAGAAAGATAGACTTCAGGTGAACTGCCCAATTTAATTCAGTGCTTTTCCAGTGGAATATTTATTTTCCTGGAAAATGTGAGATGTTTTCGGGCAGCCAGAACCTTTGTGTATCATAAAATATCTTAAAATAATCTCTTTAGTAAATTGAAAATTTCTTCAGTTGATCAACTGAAAGAGCACTGCTTTTTTAACAATAAATTCTGTGTTTACTGGTACCTTAAGGACCTTTGGGACAGGTACACTTTGCTAATCCTAATTCTAGGTTGATAATTTGGTCGTTTGAATAAAAATGACCTTCTTAGGCTCACATATTTGAATGCTTATTTCCTAGTTGCTAAAACTGGGAAGGATTAGTATATGTGCCCTTAGAAGGTGGAGGCTTAGTAACTGGGGGGCGAACTTTCAGCTTTCAAAAGCCCACACAATTGCCAGCTGCTAGTCATTCTCTCTGCCTTCAATGTGCAGATAAGGAGGTAAGCTATTAGCTACTATTTCAGCACCATGCATGTCTGCCTACTGGCTTGCTACCCGCCATGATAGTCACACACTTTAACTCTTTGGAAATCTAAGGCCCAATAAACCCTCTCTTCTATAACCTGCCTTGGTCATAGTGTCTTTTCAGAGGAATTGAGAAGTAGGACAATAATATTACCTGTTCTTTGTTATTTCAGAAAGGTGGTACAATCTGATCTATTCTCCCAGGATAATAAGTGGATGTTTTTTTTGCCTTTCTAAAGGTTATCTCTTATCTCGCAGACTTGATGGGGTTGGGAGTTAAGTTTGTTACAATGGAAAAACCAGATAGTTCCTTTTTTACAATCTATCCTCAGATAAATGACTATTTCCTTTCTATATTGGCGATTATTATTCTTTCATGTCTAAATGCAGGCCATATCACTTTCAAATATTCTCCACTAAGCTCTACTGTACTTATGTCTATCATGACTGGGTGGCACCTGATTCTAGATGTCTCTTACCGATTCTTTCTAGATTTTGAACTTGGAAAGGTTAAGGGCCTCTCAGCACTGATTTCCCAGCGCCTACTCAATGCAAAAATACTCTTCAGAATATATCCGTGTATATGTGAACTTATCTATGTAAGATCAAGTTTACAATTTTGGACTTATGCCATATAACAACTTGATATGAGAATACTAGTTATTCCATATTGAATGCTTCCAATGTCAGGTGTTTTATGCATAGTGTATTGCATAATCTTCCAATGAAATATGATTGTTACAACCTCTATCTTATAAGATAGTTTTGAGAAAGGTGGTAACTGACTTGCCAAAAGGAAATGACCAATTCAAGGTTTCAAACCCAAGTGCCTAAGCCAAGGCAAAGGCTGTGGTGCATCTCAGATATTTCTCTAAATTTTGTACTCTGAAGGTGATAGTCAGTATGATGTCTTCTGCTTTGTAGCATGGGTCATTGAAATTGAGGGGGTAGAGTGGTGTAGGATTTCAGAAGTTACTTGTCTTGCAGCTAGCTATTCTGCAGCTGTAACTTTATCATGTAAGATTATCTCCTTTCAGTACTTTTGAAAAATTAACATCCATTAGTGGTACTACTCAGAGATTGAACAACTAAAAGATAACCAACCAACATCAACACAGAGATCTAAAATATTATTATAAACTATTATTACTGAAATATTTATTTCCATCTGTACTTAAGAGACTGCTTTAAATATAGCATTGAGGCTGTGTCATTGAAAATGGACCCTAGATTTCCCAAGCTATATGCTCTTATCACTATTATCATAAAGGGATTTATTAATGCTTACTATTAGTGTGTCACTTTAAATTTTAAGGATGAATTAATAGTGACAGGTTCACAATGACAGTCTGCCCACTGTGATTTATGAGCAGCCATTCTCAATACCTGTGTCTTAAGTCTGCTGTGAACTATGCCAGTGGAATCCTGAGATTATCTCAGTTGAAGGTTTTTTTCTAATTACCAATTTGCATGCTGTTTGCAGGTTGATAGTAAGGTAAAAGCTTATGGGCTCAATGTCATATTCCATCTATTCAGTGGGCTGGTATGGTTCTGAATCTATTTACATGAGGCTCTCTGGGCTTTTTATTTTCTGAGAAGGATCCAGAAATCCTGGAGGTTCAGAAAACACAAAGCTCGATTATGATAAGAATCATACCATACTCTCTGGAATCCTTCCATTCAAAGAATTATATTTTAACTCTAAATAACTGAGAGGGTGAGGAAGAAATGGAGAGAGAGAGAGAGAGAGAGAGAGAGAGAGAGAGAGAGAGAGAGAGAGAGAGAGAGAAGAGAGAGTCACTACATTGAAATCTTTTGGAGATTGCTATTGTTTATGATGGACTTTTAGCAAGGTAAAAGGATGAACTTGATTTTGAAACATATAATATGGATATCTTTGAAGAGAAGCTTGTATAGTAGAGTCTAAAGAGAGAAGAATCTGACAATATAAAAAGATTGGTGAAGACAAAGAGAATCTGATAAGTGCTACAGGGAACAATATTGTTAGGTTTAGGAGGGGAGGTCTTGTTAATTTTGCTCAATTAAAGCTTTTACTGTTTTAAAGATGCTCCTGTGGTGTCTGTATATACTAAGTGTGCCACCGCATTATTAGATCTATGAACCTGAGGCTACAGAAAGAATGCTGGAGAGCAAAATTAGTTTGGAATCAGCAAAGTAACCACTACTTGGTAACTGTCATTCAATTTAAACAAACAAAATATCGTAAAAACTACAAATGAAAGAAGTAACTGGAATTTCAAGCTTTTGTGCCTTACTAGGATGGAAATGCCATTAACTGAGAAATGAAAAGATAGGAATAGACATTAAATATGAAAAATACAGGATAAATGCCAAGCTTAATATCTAGCAAGAAACTGAGATTTAGGAACAGAGCTCATCTGAGGACAAAGTCATCAGTTTGGGGGAACATCGACATAAAATAAACTCTGACAGCTGTAGGAATAGATATGTTTGCTCAACGAGGGTGAGCTCACTGGAAACCAGAATGTGCCAGAGCTGTAACCTTGGCAACTTCCTGTTCTAAACTCTGAAAGAGAGCTTCTTGTTCAAGAACCTGTAACAGTAGCAGCAACAAGAAGAGAATGTAATTTTAGAAAAGCCAAGAAGGAAGAAATGTAAGACAGAAATGGTCAATAAAAAAAGGAAGTAGCAAATAGGGCAAATTGGATGTTCAAGAAAAAGTATTGGAACTGGCATTTTGGAAGTTATAGCTGACCTTTTAAAGCACGGCTTTAGTATAGTGCTGAGTTTAAAGCTGGATTGCAAGGAAGAAAAACTGAGACAAACAGGAGGAAAGAGCACGATCTAGCCTGTTGCTGCACATACAGTCTCTCTAAAGTCCATTAGACTGTAGAACATTGCTGGGAAACCTACTGGGATAGCCATTGTTTCAAAAGAAGAAAATAAATCTCATAAGTACATTTACTTATACTTGTTGAAGTATCCCTCTATGTCAGGCACTGTACTAATCAATTTATAGAATCTACTGAATTTGGTGCTTAGAGTGTATTTTAACAGATACTAGCATTATCTCTTTATTAGACAAGCAGTGGGCTCAGAGTTTAGACCAGTGTGTTCAAGGCTTTATTAGTAAATGTCAGAACTTGCATCCAAATCCAGTTTTGTCCGATGACAGAGGCCAAGCTGAGATAACTTGTCCAAAGAAAAATGCTAACATTATTCAAATATATTTTTTTGTATGCAGAGTTTAACATGATACTCTTCTAGAACACATAAAATTACTAATTACAGATTCATAGTTATGGTCATGTGTTTCACATAATAGAGTCTGTTTTTAAAATTCTTTATAATATTATGATATGCCCATGTAGATAAGAGCACTGTTTTGGAGTTTGTGAATGGTTAGGCTCATATCCAAACTCTAGTCCTTCCTAGACAAATGTCATTAGGTCAATCATTGGTGGATTCAATTTCCTTGTGTTTTAAATTTGGATCATTACTCTATCTATATCATAAGATTTTTGTGAGTATTAAATAGGTTAACAGAAAGCATAATGGGGCCAAGAATATGGTAAATGTTAATGTTTATTGATATTTTTAATATCAGTGAGGTCCTGCTTTCTATTATCTCTTTGTATAATTCTTCACTCTGAAAATGTTTGAGTATCTTTGCAAAAGAAGTGTGCATGGAGAATATAATCCTTCTTTCATTTTTTTCATTCATTAACATGCAAATTCACTTATCAATTAATAATTAAACATTTATTCACAAATCTCACACTGACCCAGGGCCTACTTTGTCCTAACCTATATAAAATATGAAAATCCATAACTGGAATGAGAATATGGTACTACCTCTCTTGAATTTACAATCTGGGGGAGGGGCACATAAGATTCTGAAAAATTGTAACCTAATATTGTCATTCTTATGGTGTGGGAAACCCAGGGTTTTGTGTAAATAAGAAAATGATTAGTCCTGACTTGGGTAATGAGGTCTTTCCAGGAGAAGTATCATTAAAACTTATTTCTGGTTTATAGGTCCCTTCCAAATAGAACAATAGTTGGAACTTGTTGGAGGAAGTTCTACACATAGATGGCTTAGCTTATATTAACAAGATACGACCTGTGATCTTTCAGTATCTTCTTTCTTTGTCTTTCCATTCAATAGGAGATTTTTGGGAAACTTTTTTTGTGGAAGCTTGAATGCAAAGGTCAGTCTTTAACTTCCACAATATGAAACAAAGACTGGGCAGTGTATCAAGGCTTGTGCATCATGACCTTGTCCTAAAGGAGTTACCATCTATTATGAGCATTGGAACTTTTGCCAACTCACAGTGATTAAAGATTCTTTTGATGTTTTCTTGGCAAATATCACATCAGCAAATTACATCCTGTCTGTCTGGCCTGAACAGAGTGGAATACTTCATTTTCCTTGTCTGGCTCATGGTATTTAAAATTCCTACTATCAGTCATAAGAAACAATGGATTTGTTAAGTTAGATCAGAATTTGAATTTTTGATCACTTGAGATCAGATGTTGAACAAGTTGTTGATTTTATCTGAGATTCACTAAATGGGAAAAGAAATTAATCCTTATTTGGTAGTGTTATTTTGGAAGGAGACAGGAGAAATGGTTTTGTGCTTGGGACATACTGGTATTACATTCCATACATGTTGATTTAAATTCTACTCACTCTTCATGAGAGTTGTGATGAAACTATTACTATATAAATATATTACATGCAAATTAACCGGTCACTTTCATCCATGGATATATTAGCTTATATTAAGTATTTAATTGATGTTTGCTCTTTCTTACTTTGACTTAATTGACAAGATTTGCTGACAAAAGAGGGCAGATAGAACATACAGGACAAGATGCATAAGTCTTGTTATGCCAACACTTACCTTCATTTTAAGCCTACAATCAATTTTCCTTTATAAACCTTATTACACAATGTCTCAAAAATTGTAGGTACTCTGTACAGTTGTATTCATAATGGAGTGGCTGACAGAATGAATAAATGATTAAGCAATGGACAGGTTTGTTGTATTGAGAATGGGTGTTGTCTGTAACACAAATGGTGAGCAGTCATGGCATAACAGGTCAGAAGGAAATGCGAAACTTAACAAAACTAAATATTCCTCTCTTTTACCATTTTGTCCTGATATTGGTTAAACTGTTAAGTAGCACCCTAAAATAATAATTTTATTCTCACAGATAATTCCAATAACTGGCTTGATACCACATTAAAAAATACCAGTAGTATAGGACATGAGCTAGCAAATAATGCTAAATAAAAATGAATAACTTTTTAAGGGAAAAGGACAAAATAAATTCTCTTACACTGTTGATAGACATGTAAATTGGTATACTATTATAATCAACTTTCATGAATACACAGATACACATATTTACAAAAATCTAATTTCTACATATTCTCCTTAGAGAAATTCATCCATATTAGTATGGAAAATCAGGATCAAAGTTACATTATTTTTAACAACAAAAAGTGGAAACAACCCTACCGGGCAGCCATAAGCATTATAAGTTTCTATTGTAGTAATATGATGGAATACTTGCCAAAACACGTATACATGATTTAGTGAGTCCTATGTGTAGCAATGTGGATATATAAAAATGTGCAATGGTGAGTGAAGTAAAGATACGATTTCAGGAAAAATATACAAAGTATACTATAAAATATAAAAACTATTATATTTATGGATATAGAAATATTCTAAAGAATAATATGAATGCTATGTGGAAATACCACACATTGTATTCTATAATAGTGATTACTTGGGGCCAGGAAAGAGGGAATCAAATCAGAAAATGGTACAATGGGTAGTATCATGTGTGTATTTGATTTCTGTATTTCATGAGTGGTGAATATGAAGTAATTTGAATTGTTTGTTATGTCTTCTATAGTCCTTGAATAAGGAAACAGATTTGAAACTGCATGCCTAAAGCGGCATTCTAGTATGCACAGATATTTTTCCTATTATTGTCCATTCCTTCAACATATCATGCCAAACTAGGAATTCTACCATACCATAGAATATTTAACAGTGCTTGGAACCAAGATGCTTTTGTGATGAGGACTCAAGCATAAATAGTGAATAAATAGTGAAACCACTATTGAGCAAAACTGTTTTAAATATCAAAAATTCCATTTGTCCAGCCCATTTTAAAGTGAACTTTTGGCGGTACTGAATACATTTCTGTTGTACTTGATTTGTGGCCATATGGAAATTACTATTTTTTGCACTGACAGTGAATATGAAATTAAGTGAACAATTTGCAAAATTAAATTTGTATCTAACTGGTTCCCATCAAGCTCAGCACCTTATGTACCAAAATCAAGTTGACTTTTGTTTAAAGTGAGACTTACTTGGGATCTTTCAACATTGTATTAGCATTACAGTTCCTCTGATAATTAAGTACATTATAGGAAAGTACAGTCTCCCAAGAGTAAAGACACGGGTTCATATGTATTATATTTAAGCAACTTTGCCAGTCTTGAAAATACTTTTATGTACTTATAGGATATAGTTTATGTTAAAAAAAAAACAGAATGACAGGGAACATTTTTAAAATCCAATGAGAAGTTCATATAAAGCAGTCCAAACTATTTCTAGGTTCAGCTTTTGATCTATTGATAAATTTGGATAAACACCTAATGTTTGCAACCACTGTTAGCAATTCATCATAATTAGTTCCACTAAATCAACTTTCCATCATTAGAAATAACTTGCACATGAGCATGGCCTAAATAAATATCTAAATTGCCTTCTAATTAAAATGCACATTATGCATATTATGCCATTGGAGACTTTTTCGTCTTGTTTATTTGTACAATAAATCATTAGAAAATATTTCTATAGCACTGAGGTGGAACCTTGTGATTAATTACCTATTGATAATGAAAGATGCAAACAAGAGGAAGTTACTTTGAATTGGACATTTTCAATGAATTATGAGCTCAATTGAAATGGGTAGCTGTTGATATTATGCCTGGTCCTGACATCATACTTGATGTGTTGTCCTAACTTACAGAATATAATCAAACGTCTGATTTTATTAGTCAGTTCTTTCATTCTGAAAACCAAATATATAGGCTATCCGTAATTTGAAGCCTGCTGTTCTTGATGGAATAAAGACACTCATTCACTGCTACTGGGAGTATAAGCTAGTATAACCATTATGGTTATTCATACTAATTTAAGTTTATGTTTAAAAAAATTAAATTTAAAAGAGGAACTATCATGTGAACCAGCTATACCAATCTTGAACATATCTCCAAATGGCACTATTCCCTACCACCACTAAAAAGCCTGCACATCCGTCTTTATTGCTGTTCCATTTACACTACCAAGGGAATGAAATAAGACTAGATGCCCATTCACAGATGAATGCATAAGTATATATATATATATATATATATATATACATATACATATATATGTATATATATATATATGTGTGTGTGTGTGTGTGTGTGTGTGTGTATACATATATGTGTGTGTGTATATGTATACATACATATATACATATATATGTGAAATTCTTTCATCTATAAGGAAAAATTTAACTATTAAACTTGATGGAAGATGGATGGAAAGTTGTATTATAAATGGAATGAACAAGAATTAGAAAAACAATAATCTCATGTTATTTCCCATATGCAGATCCTATATTTTGATTTTGTTTGTTTGTTTGGTTTTTCGAGACAGGGTTTCTCTGTGTAGCCTTTGGCTGGCAGATCCTATATTTTAATGCATCTTTATACACACATAAATGGGTGTGAGTATGGTTTAGGCTGTGGAACTGAGAGGAGATCATGGGGTGGGAAAAAGTAGTGATGAAGAAGAGGAAGGCAAAAGAATACATATGTCATGAATGTGGAACCAGGTAGCTGGGGATATGGGAAGGGAAGAAATAACAGCAACCGTATTTCATATACTTATTTTAAATAGAGAAAATGTTTAAAAACAAAATAATAATTGTCACCTAATGGTGATATACAGGTGGATTCTAGGGTAAGGTGGGGGATTAACAGTTGCCTCCATGTGATGCAGTGAATACGAAATTTCATGATAATAAATAATAGAAATATCAATTTTCACAATGTAGATAGGACAGTTATATGAAAATATTAATGATGATTCAGTAAATAGAAGAAATGTGCATATGGATCCAGTCTCCCAGTGAGTAGAGAGAAAGCAGAAGCCTCATCTAGAAGTTGTTTACTTGTCTCTGAATACTACCAGGGTGGAAACCACTAAAGAAAGCTGTTTAGTAAGAATATCTTCAAATAAAATCAGAAAAGATATCCAAATATAATACAGCATAATATAAATTAGAACACCCTTCATAAGAGCCACAAATAATATAAAATATCTTGGAGTAACTCTGACTAAGCAAGTGAAAGATCTGTATGATAAGAATTTCAGGTTCCCGAAGAAAGAAATTGAAGACTTCAGAAGATGGAAAGATCTCCACACTCATAGACTGGTAAGATTAATATAGTAGAAATTGCTGTCTTACCTAAAGCAATCTACAGATTCAGTGCAATTACCACAAAATTTCCAACACAATATTTACAGACCTTGAAAGAACAATTCTCAACTTTATATGGAAAAACAAAAATTCCAGGATAGCCAAAAGAATTCTGATTGATAAAAGAATATGTGGAGAGATCACCAGCTCTGACCTCAAGCTATATTACAGTGCAACAGTGATAAAAACCACATAGTATTAGGACAGAGACAGACAGGTAGATCAATGGAATAAAATGGAGGATCCCTTGGTTGATGGTTTAGTCCCTGGGAGTACACATTGTTCCAGCCGAAAATGTGGCAGAGGAGTGCCTTGTTGGACATCTGTGGGAGGAGTGGTCCTTGGCCAGGTGAAGGCTCAATAGATGCCCCAAGAAGAGAAATCCAGGGGGAGGAGGTGGGAGTGGGTCAGATGGAATGGCATATAAGTGGAGGCAGGGGTGGGAGGAGGGGTTGGAGTTCTTTGGGGAGGGGGGAAATTCAGAAAGGTTTTACTATTGGAAATGTAAATGAAGATGATATTCAATAAATAAAATTTAAAAGAAAAATCCAGGATCCACAAATAAACCCACACACCCGTGGACAATTCATCTTTGACAAAGCCAAAATCATACAGTCGGAAAACGAAAGCATCTTCAAAAAATGTTGCTAGTCTATCTGGTGGTCTGCATAGAAGAATGCAAATTGATCCATATTTATAATCCTGCACAAAGCTCAAGTCCAAGTGGATCAAGGACCTTAACATAATACCAGATATACTGAATCTAATAGAAGGGAAAAGGGAAAATAGCCTTGAATGCATTAGCACAGAGAAAAAATTTCTGAACACAGCACCAGAGCTCCTAGGGACTTAATCACCAACCAAGGAGTACACATGGAGGGACCAATGGCTTCAGCTGCATATGTAGCAAAGGATGGCTTTGTCTGGCATAAATGGGAAGAGAGGCCCTTAGTCCTGTGAAGGCTCAATGCCCCAGAGTAGGGGAATGCTATGGCAGGGAGGAGGGAGTAGGTGGATGTGAGAACACTCTCATAGAAGTAGGGGGAAGGGGGATGGAATAGGCGGTTTCCAGGGGAACCAGGAAAGGGGATAACGTTTGAAATGTAAATAAAGAAAATATCCAATTAAAAAGGGTCACAGACCCTGTCATACCACTCCTGGGCATATACCCAGAGGATTCCCCTGCATACAATAAAGACACATGCTCCACTATGTTCATAGCAGCCTTATTTATAATAGCCAGAAGTTGGAAAGAACCCAGATGCCCCTCAAAGGAGGAATGGATACAGAAAATGTGGTATTTTTATACAATGGAATACTACTCAGCAATTAAAAATAATGAATTCATGCAATTTGTAGGCAAATGGTTGGAACTGGAAAATATCATCCTAAGTGAGTTAACCCAATCACAAAAGAATACACATGAAATGCAATCACTGATAAGTGGATATCAATGAGCCCAGAAGCTTTGAATACTGAAGGCACAATTAGCAAATCAAAAGATTCCCAAGAAGAAGGAAGGAGAGGACCCTGGTCCTGAAAAGACTGGGTCCAGTTTTGAAGGAAAGTACCAGAACAGAGAAATGGTGGGGGGTGATTGGGGAATAGGTGGTGGGGGAGAGGACTTATGGGACATATGGTGAGGGGGGAAACTGGGAAAGGGGAAAGCCTTTGGAATGTAAACAAAGAATATAGAATAAATAATAATAATAAAAGAAAGAAAGAAAGAAAAAAAGGGTCACAGAGTTAAAGAGAGAATTCTCAACAGAGGAATCATGAGTGGCCAGGAAACACTTAAAGAAATGGTCACTATCCTTAGTCCAAGAGACTTGGGATGGGGTAGGCTCCCAGGACTCAATGTAAGACCTTAGCTGAAATGACCAATAGTGGGGATATGGAACTTGAAGAGACAACCTCCAGTGGTTGGGCAGGGCCCCTAGTGGAGGGTTGAGGACATCAATTCACCTTACAATCTTTGACCCCAAATTATTCCTGTCTAAAAGAAATGTGGGTACAAAAATGAAGCAGAGTGAACAAATGGCAGACCAGTGACAGGCTTAACTTGGGATCCATTCCATAGGTGACCACTAATTCCTGACACTACTACTGATGCCATGGTGTTCTTGCAGACAGGAGCTTAGCATGGCTGTCCTCTAAGAGGCTGAAGCAGCAGCTGACTGAGACTGATGAAAGTACTCACAGCTAACCTTTGAACTGAGCCTGGGGGCCCCACTGGAAGAGCTATGGGAAGGACTGAAGAAACTGAAGGGGATTGCAACCCCATAGGAAGACCAACAGTGTTAACCAACCTGGAACCCCGGGAACTCCCAGGGAACTACCAAGGAAAGAACATACAAGAACTTCTCTGAAGCTCCAGGCACATACATAGTAGAGGACTGCCTTGTCTGGCCTCTATGGGAGAGGATCTGACTCGTCCTGTAGAGACTTTAGACTCCAGGGTGGGGGGATGCGTGGTACAGGGGCACCCTCTCAGAGGTGAAGAGGAAAGTGGAAAGAGGGAAGAATTCTGTGAGACAGTTTTTTAGAGGAATATATGGGCAAAGGAAAAGAAATAGGAAGTTGAAATAGGTAAGGCAGCATATACTAAATGGGGAAAAAGAAAGTCATAAGGAAAAAGTAACGAAACCTTAACTAGAGAAAAACAACCTTGAAGTTCAATTGGAAGAATAATACATATAGAAAAAGCCAGAAAATTCTGGTCAGAAGAGCAAAGGTATCACAGTAACTCTTAAAATTATGCCACATAGCCATAACAACAAATCCCAAATGGTACTGACATGATCATTCAAACTGACGAGTATCAAGAAATGAACCTGTGAGGCCATAGCCACCAGTTTTTGATGCAGGTGGGAAAAACATTCAGTTTAGAAGTAAGTGTTCAATATGGAGTGATGGGAAAACAAGTGTGAATATTTGGAATAATAAGATGAGATCTCACACTTTATCAGTCCAACATACATAGATTAAATTACTTAAGTTAAGAATTGAAACATTGTAAATGCTAGGGGAAAATATACATAGGCAAATGTCCCCTCCAGAAAGACTCTGGAGGAGTCTGGAGGGGAGTGTTTTAAGTAACCACAAAAACGGACAAGCGGGATCACGTGCAACTAGAGTTTCTACACAAGAAAGGAAATATTCATCATCATGTAGAGAATGAGAAAATAATGTTGCACATCCACATTTATCATAACACTATTTTCAATAGTAATGTTATAGAATCAACCCAGATTTCTACAAAAAATATGGTATTTTACTGAGCAAAAAAATGAATGAAATTATCCCATTTTCAAGAAAACAAATGGAACTGGAAATCATCATCCAATGCCACATAAGTCAGACTTAGAAGGACAAATGTCACATACTTTTTCTCATGACGAAGCTGTTGGTATGAAATGAAATTAAAGTTGTTGGCACTATGAGGGTGAGGATGACATCTAAAGGGAAAAGATAAAGGGAAACAGGAAAGGGCAATGAGGAAGTGAAAGACAACTATTGAATATTTTATCTTATATGCAGAATAGAGGTTTAATCATGATACCCATACATTAGTGTAAAACATATGAAGAGAAAAGGGGGATAATGTGAATGAGAGTTTAAGTGTTTAAGGGGAGAGAGAGAGAGAGAGAGAGAGAGAGAGAGAGAGAGAGAGAGAGAGAGAGAGAGAGAGGGAGAGAGAGAGAGAGAGAGAGAGAGAGAGGAGTTTAGGATAGAGGAGAGGATTAGGGCTAGAAGAACTAACACTAAGAATGATTTAAAATTCAAAAGCCGCAGTGCCAGGTAAGAGATATTTTTCCTCAAATTGTTGATGATAGGTGTCCTGGAGACCCCCCCCAAACAATACCAGCTATTGATGTTACTCCTGATTGCCCATCAGAAACTGATGGTAAGACCCTATTGTTGAATACAATATACACATTGGTCATAGGACACAGAAAGATCAAATAGGTACTGACTAGGAAGCTTCCTCTCTACTAGTTTTCATACTATTAGAAAGTGCTATGTAGGCCACTGGGGGAAAAAAGTTATCACCTCTCTTACTCACCTTTGAATGTTGTGAAATGATGTATGGCAAAATATGCCTAGGAATGGAATTGTAGAGTGGATGTCATGGGGTAACTAACTCTTTTCTGATTGGATTTAAGGTCCATTGCCCATGAAGGAATACATTCCTAGTACAAAAGTATGGCCCAGTATCAATGCTTTGGGTTCCTGAGATTAATCTACTACCATTGTCCTGCTACGGAAATATAGTAACACACTGCCCTCTAGATTTGTTTATCTAAATTCATAGATCAGTGTAGCTCTCAGACCTTATCATACAAATTTCTTGTATAGGGCTGATGGTTGACACAGAAACTTACAAACAGACAAATCACTCAGAATAAGTGTAAGTGGGGTTCTGAGCCACAAAAAGGTCATCTATGTCACCATGCCACCTTGAACGATCATTCAGGGTCTATCATGGAAGAAGGGACAGAGGGAACATAAGAGCCAAAGGTAGAGAGGAAGAGAAAGAAAAAAGTGTTTTGTAAACAAGACACGGCTGATGCACTCATGAACTCTGAATAGCTCTAGTAGCCCTGCATGTGACCTGCACAAAATAAAGCTAATTAACATTCTAACATGAAGGTTTACTGCTGCTCATTCCTGGGGACTTATGGACAGTTGATGGCTTCAGGGCAAGGGGTAAGTCAGTTTTATTTAAGACTGTGGCTCTTGATTAATCATGTTCCAGTGGATGGCTCCACATCCAGGAATATATATGGGCAGCACAAATTGGATTAGGACACTTCCGGAGGACCCTGCTATACCACTCCTGGGCATATACCCAGAGGATTCCCCAGCATGTAATAAGGACACATGTTCCACAGTGTTCATAGCAGTCTTATTTATAATAGCAGAAGCTGGAAAGAACCCAGATGTCCCTCAGTGGAGGAATGGATACAGAAAATGTGGTATATTTACACAACGGAATACTACTCAGCAATTAAAAACGATGAATTCATGAAATTCTTAGGCAAATTCTTAGGTTGGAACTGGAAAATATCATCCTAAGTGAGGTAACCCAATCACAAAAGAATACTCATGGTATGTGTTAACTGATAAATGGATATTAGCCCAGAAGCTCAGAATACCCAAAACACAACCCACATATCAAATCATTCCCAAGAAGAAGGAAGGAGAGGGTCCTGGCCCTGGAAAGGCTTGATGCAGCATTGTAGGGGATTGCCAGGACAGAGGAGTGGGAGGGGGTTGATTGGGGACCTAGTGGAGGAAAGAGGGCTTATGGGACTTAGGGAGAGGGGGGAACCTGGAAAGGGAAAATAATTTGGAATGTGAACAAAGAATATAGCAAAAAAAGAAAAAAGAAAAAAGAAATTATAAAAAGAAAGTGTATACATCGTGAACAGGGGTGAATCTGGGAGGAGTTGGGGAAATAGTTGGGAAAATATGATTAGATACATTGTGATTTAAATAATTAATTAAAACAATCTATAACAATGTGCTCGTGTGTGTGTGTGTGTGTGTGTGTGTGTGTGTGTGTGAAATATAGTTATGACCCCAGAAATGCTAATTCAGCAAAATTTGGATTAGCTTTAGAATCTGCAATTTAAACAACAGTGGTATAAAATAATGTTATAATTAAACTAATTTCATCTACAGAACTAATAATATGTAGTTGTGTGGGTAGATTATCATGAATATCAATTTTACTTCTGCTTGATTACTTTACTCACAGGGAATCATTTTGGAAGCCACTAGATATTGACTTGTGATGCTTGAAACTTTTTTCTTAAGGAATAAAAACAGTAGATGATGGATTTAGAATCTTACAGAATTTTTTCTTGGTTAGTCTTAATCTACAGAAGACAAACACATTGGAGTCAGATATTTTTCTTATTTGCCATGATATCTCATATTTCCTATAAATTATCCACAAGTGATTTTGTAATAAATATATTATGTTTTATTAAGTATGTGTTGGGGAGCACACAAACCACAGCAAAAAGACAGAGGTCAGAGGACAGCTTGTAGGAGTCAGTGTTCTTCTGCTATGTGGCTCCTGAGGATTGAACTCAAGTCTTCAGGCTTGGCAGCACATAGCTTTTTTTTCTTTTGAACCATCTCTTTGTCCCTGTTTTACTTAATGAAGGAAGAAATAAATGCAGAGAAGTGACCCAAACAGCAGTGAATGGTTTTAGTTTCAATACATATAACATTCCTATTTGCATGCAGCCTGTGGGTACATATAACCACAAATAGTACTGGATAAAAACTGTAGTAACCCATTTGACCTGGGCCATAAAACTCATGGGGAGCTTATAGGGACAGTCAAGAGTGAAATTAATCCAGACTAGAGTGTGGTCAGGGTTGGGGGACTAACAGAGTTTAGCAATAGCTTCCAAAGAAGCAAGGTAGCAGTTAATGTTATAGTGTCCAGAGAAATATAGAAGCTTAAGACAGCTATCACAGGTCTTCAAAGACCACTGTGGTCTAATGCGGTCGAATGGTATAGAGATACTAACTAGGAGAACTTAAATGCCTAGTTATAGAAAGTATTGGCATTGTGTTTATATACAGTTGGAAAATTATTGGCATCATGCTTGTATATAGTTCACTTGATTCACAGTAAAGATTATGTCATTATCAAGAAAAGCTAATCAAGGAGGCAGAGACTTAAGTCTTAGGTTTGACAGAGAAACAGAAGTACAGCCTGGAAGCAGTTCTTGTGCTTTATTACATAAGATAGTGGTGATTTTTAACAATATTATATTGTATATTTCAAAATAGCTAAAATATTTTCAATACTCATATGCCATATATATAATAAATATATCAAATGATAGACATTATAATTAATTGGACTTGATTATTACACAATGTGCAAATATGTTGAGATATCATTTTATGTCCCCTAAATATATACAATTATTGTTTTTCAATTAACCATGAAACTAAAAGTTGAAATGATATAATAGATGCTAAAATAGTGGAAATATTAGCAGTAATGGTAATTAATCCAAATAAGAACTCACACACTTTAGCAATACTTAAACATTAGAATATGACATTTAAGGGTAAAAACAAGATAAAATTCTCACTGGGTAAAAAATTATGAAATTAATATGTATTTTGTAGGAATGAGGAGAAATATTTTACATAGCGTGTAAGTAAAAAGAAGAGGCAATGAAATCTGTAATTCACAGAGTATCATTTAAGGCTTTAATGCTACAAGGGACTCAGTGTTTCTGGCGACTTTGGCACTGGCTGAGAGACAGATTGGTAGCAGTCTAGCAGGTATTTTGCATTTCCAGATTCGTTATGGTGAGCCTACTTGTTTACTGAACCTGGCAATATTTCCAGTATCTTTTAAAGACGCAATTGTTCATCAGAACCTGGCAGGTATATTTCTGCAAATATTTAAAATGTTTGTTATTTACTGTGAGTGCAGATAAAATTGTAGCTGTGAAGATGGTAGATATGTCTGTTTGTCTTTGGAATCACGCGGCAGCAGTAAGAGCAGCACTTTGCTGGCAATGTAAGCAGAAAAGCTGGGCCAGTCATTCAATTAACTAAAGCCCTTGGCTCTCCTCTGACAAGCCTGATTCAGATATTTCAGACAGACTTTTAGGACCATGAATTATGCAGGTAAGTGCCCTGTGCTCTGTAGCACTTTGTATGTTAACACTTGGCTTAAAAAGTAGGGGAATGGAATGGGAGGATCAAATAAGTAAGACAAGGGAACAAGAAAGTGAGGGAGTTGAATAAATGAAGAATAACTGAAATTAAGTGCCATTCAAAGGGTCATATGGAAAACTAATACAGTAGAAGCTTCCTAATACATATGCGTATATGTATATATGAATGTCCTCTAAATTAAATAGCCAAATAATGGGGTAGACTGAGTTCCAACTGAACATCTCTTGCCACCAAATGAAGCTTGAGTACTGAGACTTGGTTATATCTAATCAAATAGTTTGCCAAATAGGTCCCATAGAATGCCCCCCAAACAACACAGGCTGTTGCAAAGCTTGTAGATTGCTTACCACAAACTGATGGTAAGACCCCATTGCTGAAGACAGCACCTACACAATTCATTGGACAAAAGAGATGTTCAGCTGGTGCACACTCAGACTCTTCACCCCTACTTGTTAGTGTTCTTTGTACTGGAAAGTTCTCTGGAAGTTATCAAAGAGTAATTGTAAACACCAACCCAGCTACAAACTTTTGGATCTGCAATTGTGTCCTGCCTGAAAGATATGCTAGTGCAATGGTGCTGCAAAGCTTATGGAAATAAAAAAAACAAATATTTGTTTTGATTTAAATCCTCCTCCATAAGATGAATACCATACCCAATGCAGCTTAGCTGGCCAAGAGACTAAGAATACAACATACAGGGACCAATACTAAAAGTGTATACTACTGTTCTACATAAAGAAAATAGCAAGAAAATGGCTCCTAACGACATTGTGCTATAGTAATATTTCAGTATCTTTCTCAGTCATGATCAAAAAAGTTTCCTCCTGTAGCAAATGGAAACAAATACAGGTAGACAATATGCAGAGAGGGAGATATTTTGAAACACTCAGTCATAAAATGGGTGTCTCCATTGAATCCTCACCCGGGGATCAGAAAAATCCACAGAAGAGGAGGTAGAAAAAGTCTAAGTTTCAGAGGGAATTGAGAAAAAGGAAATAGGACCTTTTAAAAACAGGAGGACCAAAGCACATATGACCTCACAGAGACTGAGGCATCTATATTTGCTTCTTGTGGCAGTTCTTTTTTTTTTTTTACATGTGCATGACTAATTCAGCCAGTATTCTATAATTCTGTTTGAGATTTTTTTTTTAAATTTTTATTTTCTATATTCTATGTTTACATTCCAAGGGCTTTCCCCTTTCCCAGTTCCCACCCACCATAGTTCCCATAGTTCCTCTCCCCCCCCCAACTATTCCCCAATCATTCCCCCTCCCCCCTCAGTTTGTTTACTAAACTGGATGCAATCTTTACATGCCCAGGGTCCTCTCCTTTCTTCTTCTTGGGAATCATTTGACTTGCTATTCGTGTCTTGAGTATTTAGTGCTTCTGGGCTCATTAATATCCACTTATCAGTGATTGCATTTCATGTGCATTCTTTTGTGATTGGGTTAGCTCACTCAGGATGATATTTTCCAGGTCTAACCATTTACCTACAAATTGCATGAATTCATTATTTTTAATTGCTGAGTAGTATTCCATTGTATAAATATACCACATTTTCTGTATCCATTCCTCCTTTGAGGGATATTTGGGCTCCTTCCAATTTCTGGCTATTATAAACAAGGCTGCTATAAACATAGTGGAGCATGTGTCTTTATTGCATGCAGGGGAATCCTCTGGGTATATGCCCAGGAGTGGTATGCCAGGGTCCTCTGGGAGTGACATGCCCAATTTTCTGAGGAACCTCCAAACTGATTTCCAGAGCGGTTTTACCATTTTGCAATCCCACCAACAATGGAGGAGTGTTCCTCTTTCTCCACATCCTCGCCAGCACTTGTTGTCTCTTGAGTTTTTAATCTTAGCCATTCTGACTGGTGTGAGGTGGAATCTCAGGGTTGTTTTGATTTGCATTTCCCTGATGACTAATGATGTTGAATAACACCCTTCACAATAGCCACAAACAACATAAAGTATCTTTGCGTAACTCTAACCAAACAAGCGAAAGATCTGTACAACAGGAACTTCAAGTCCTTGAAGAAAGAAATCGAAGAAGACCTCAGAAGATGGAAAAATATTTCTTGCTCCTGGATTGGCAGGATCAATATAGTAAAAATGGCCATCTTGCCAAAAGCAATATACAGATTCAATGCAATCCCCATCAAAATCCCAACTCAATTCTTCATAGATCTAGAAAGAGCAATTCTCAAATTCATCTGGAGCAACAAAAAACCCAGGATAGCTAAAACTATTCTCAACAATAAAAGGAATTCTGGGGGAATCAATATCCCTGACCTCAAGCAGTACTACAGAGCAATTGTGTTAAAAACTGCATGGTATTGGTATAGCAACAGGCAAGCAGATCAATGGAACAGGATTGAAGACCCAGAAATTAACCCACAGACTTATGGTCACTTGATCTTTGATAAAGGAGCCACAACCATCCGGTGGAATAAAGATAGCCTTTTCAACAAATGGTGCTGGTTCAACTGGAGGTCAACATGCAGAAGAATGCGAATTGACCCACTCTTATCTCTTTGCACTAAGATCAACTCCAAGTGGATCAAGGACCTCCACATAAAACCAGACACACGGAAACTATTAGAAAAGAAACTTGGGAAGACCCTGGAGGACTTGGGCACAGGGGAAAAGTTCCTGAACAGAACACCAATAGCGTACGCACTAAGATCAAGGATCGACAAATGGGACCTCATAAAATTACAAAGTTTCTGCAAAGCAAAGGACACTGTCAGAAGGACAAAACGGCAACCAACAAAGTGGGAAAAGATCTTCACCAACCCCACATCCGACAGAGGGCTAATATCCAATATATACAAAGAACTCAAGAAGTTAGACCCCAAAGAACCAAATAACCCTATCAAAAAATGGGGCACAGAGCTTGTGGCAGTTCTTAAGCTCTTTCCAATTGTTTGTTTTGTCCTTTTCCAATCAGTTTTATGACTTTACATTTTATTATTTTCCCTTAGATTCCTGTTTTTGTTTTCTAAGGAGAGAGAGAGAGAGAGAGAGAGAGAGAGAGAGAGAGAGAGAGAGAGAGAGAGAGAGAAGCAGAGTTGGGGACGATGTGGCAGAAGTAAAGTGATGGAAAACTGTGATCAAATATGTTGTATAACAAAACCATTTTCAATAAAAATGTTAGCACATTGCATTTTGTGTATTAGTTTTTCTTATAGTAGACTATGAGCATATAGAACAGTATTTTGTTTAGGATTGTATGCCTAGTGCTCAGCATAATGTCTCAACAAATATCAACCATTCAGGAAAGCACTTGGATGAATGAGGAAAAGTGTTTCTGTATACTGAGAAAGAACATACAAATTAGCTAGGTATTTTGAAGGCTCTTGCTGTCCCAAATGTAAACAAATTTTAAGCAGAAAAATGTAAACTTCTTATGGGAAACTGACTTTAGAGACCCATATATGTGTCTAGGAACTATTTGCTATATGGCAAACGTCACTATAGCAATGTTTTGGCTGGTGACTGTTGATCAAAGAACATCATTTGTTTTACTTGAATACAATGTCTACTGTCAACATTTGTAAAGACCAAATTGGATCAAGGGTTGGACAATGGTTCTGCCTTTTGATAATTTATATAATATGTAATCTTTGAAAGAGAACATAAATTGAATACATGGCTCATTTTAACCTTTTAGAGGCTAATAGCATTCTTTCTTGCTATAGCATAGCTTTCCAGTTGTTTTGTCATAGATCAGTAGTTACACTTGATATCTTTTAACAGGAAGGAAAAGATTATATTGTTAAATACCTTTGTGCAATTCTGTATAATATAAATCTTATCTGAGAAATCCATAATATGCCTTAAACTAGTAAAATAGCAAGGAACTTACACAGTAAACAAACATTCATTTTAAAGTAAGTTTCTCAAATTGTGATAACTATGGACTTTTTTATTAACATTTCTGTAAGATTTTTTATTGAACAGTCCTTGGAAAAATATAGTACAATAAAAAGAAAATGCTTTCTTTGCCTGTCAACAGGACTACATTCCTGTATGAAAAGGTTATTAGTCTTCCAAGCCTACTGCTCTGCGTTTTCATAAGGGGTTTGGACCACATGACCTTAGTACAAAGATAAATATTTTTCTGGACCGTGGAGGCACACACCTTTAAACCCAGCACTTTGGAGGTAGAGGCAATTGGATCTTTGAGTTCTTGGCAAGCCTGGTCTATAGAGCTAGTTCCGGGATAGCCATGACTTCACACAGAAACCCTCTCAATAAAGTAACAAAGGAAAAAGTAAGATCAAATCTTTCCTAATGTTTAAACATCTGAAGTCATAATAACACCGAAAAATTCATTGAAGATTATTTTTCTCAAAGCAAAATTCATAGTTTATTTAATAATTAGGGACAATTATATGTGGTAAAATCTCCCTACCCTGTCAATTTCATTAGTATTGTCCAAATCAAAGTAGTAAATAGATGTGAAAATGCCAAATACAAATAGTCATAATAATGGATTATTCTTAGGGTAAATGTGACTGTTGTTCAAGACAAGGAGAAACTACAGGTTACCCATCAGGTTTTATAATGGTTTCTTAGGTGAACATGGACAAACCAAGTCCAAGCATAACAGCTAACTTGTTTCCCTTTTCATTGTTGCTTGTCCTGATTCAAATGATATTTCTGTTTGATGCACGTAGTCACTGATTCAGCTACTAAAACCCAAACAAACCAACATTTAGAGTTTGATAGAGAGTCCTGACAAAACAAATACTTTGAAGATGTGCCATAATTTTATTTGCTGTAGAGGAGAATTTGGTACAGAGGCTTCTTGGAATCCATCAGGGAAATGGCTTCTTCAGCAAGCATTTACTGAACTTCAAATGCCCAGTTCTGCCGTGAGAGCTGTGAAAAGTACAGTTAGGAGGCACTATGCCAGAGTTTTAAAGCATTTTTGGATAGTTTTCGGCATTTGGAGATGTCAGGCTCTGTGGTAGATGTTGCTGATGATGTGCATGAATGAAAGTAGATCATTACCCTTGAGAACTCATAATCTATTTTGTAATACAGTTTTGTAACTAGATAAGCGGCATGATATAAGTATTTGCAAAGCATGGTTGACAAACCAGAGGAATGATTATTATTGAAGGAGCTCAGCTTTATGATATCTAAGAGGAACTTGCAATGTCCCAAGATGAATAATTAATATAGGCTAGATAATTGAAAGATCAGCAATAGCTGGATTTAAAAACACAGGAAGGTAGCAAAAATGTAACATCAACTTATGAAGAGAAACAGTTGAAAGAAAGCATATATGTGGCCCTAAGGTACATATAAATGATTTAGCTTCTGTGGCATGAATGTTTCATAGGATCATATCAAAAGACAAACCAGAAATGTACTTTGAAGTGAGTGTGAATGGCAAATTACATGACCTAGTATGTGCAAAACACTTAAACTAGAGGTGGTGGGAGCACTATTTAGGGTTTCATTTGGAGACAGTTCATCAGTTTAGAAAGCTATTCTGAGCATAGCCTGAAGAAAATATGAACAAGGGACAAAATTATTTAAGAGGCCTTTAAAAAGTGGCAGAGAGTGGGGCAAGAGATGCTTTTGTGAGGGTGAGAAGATAATAAATTGGAAGATGTTTATAAGGTACAAGCTTCTGAATATAAAGACTAAGTAGATGTAGATTACCTATGAGGAGAGAAGAATCAAGAGAAAAATATTTGCTTTTGATTTCTAAATATTGAGAGGACAACTGTACCATAATTTATAACTTCTAAATAAAGTTTAGGAGACATGACCTTAAGAAAAGTTGATAACCTTAGTCTAAGTGTCATCTTTACTTGTTTATATAAAATACAATGTTCCCATACTTTTACAAACTGTTTTTGGTTCATAGCATATGGTTACAAATATTGTTTATCTGGCTTATATAGAGTAGATATGTAATGTCTCCTGGGTTCTAGAATTAAAGACACTGAATAATATTACATGTTTCAAAGGCTTCATAAAAAAAAGGCAAATTTAAGGTAAACCCAGAAATATTCATATGAATTCCTTACATAAATTTATAGTAAAGTCATTCTAGGTTAGTACTATGAACAAAAGCAATGGTTTGTGAAATATCAAAGACTTGTTTGGAAACAAACAAATTAAAAGTTATGAGTGTATATGTGGTAAAAGGTCATGGGAGAAGACATGAAAATTAAAATTTCACCAACACCAAAGTGAAGGATTTTGTTCTTTATCAATTGGCAGTGAGGAACTAGTGATAAGTCAACACTTAGAAATAGTGATCACTGATAAGAAATTGAGGTTCATTTGACTTGCTAATTGTGCCTTGAGTATTTAGGGCTTCTGGGCTCATTAATATCCACTTATCAGTGATTGCATTTCATGTGCATTCTTTTGTGATTGGGTTAACTCACTTAGGATGATATTTTCCAGATCTAACCATTTACCTACAAATTGCATGAATTCATTATTTTTAATTGCTAAGTAGTATTCCATTGTATAAATATACCACATTTTCTGTATCCATTCCTCCTTTGAGGGATATTTGGGCTCCTTCCAATTTCTGGCTATTATAAACAAGGCTGCTATAAACATAGTGGAGCATGTGTCTTTATTGCATGCAGGGGAATCCTCTGGGTATATGCCCAGGAGTGGTATGCCAGGGTCCTCTGGAAGCCCAGATGCCCTAAATACTCAAGACACAAATAGCAAGTCAAATGATTCCTCGCCAACACCTGATGTCTTCTGAGTTTTTTTTTTGTTTTTGTTTTTGTTTTGTTTTTGTTTTTGTTTTATAATTTTTTATTTATTTATTTTCTATATTCTAAGTTTAAATTCCAAAGGCTTTCCCCTTTCCAAGTTCCCCCCTCCCTATGTCCCATGGTTCCTCTCCCCCCAACTATTCCCCAATCATTCCCCCTCCCCCCACAGTTTCTCTACAAAACTGGATCCAATCTTTCCAGGCCCAGGGTCCTCTCCTTTCTTCTTGGGAATCATTTGACTTGCTAATTGTGCCTTGAGTATTTAGGGCTTCTGGGCTCATTAATATCCACTTATCAGTGATTGCATTTCATGTGTATTCTTTTGTGATTGGGTTAACTCACTTAGCATGATATTTTCCAGATCTAACCATTTACCTACAAATTGCATGAATTCATTATTTTTAATTGCTGAGTAGTATTCCATTGTATAAATATACCACATTTTCTGTATCCATTCCTCCTTTGAGGGATATTTGGGCTCCTTCCAATTTCTGGCTATTATAAACAAGGCTGCTATAAACATAGTGGAGCATGTGTCTTTATTGTATGCAGGGGAATCCTCTGGGTATATGCCCAGGAGTGCCCTGGGCCTGTAAAGATTGGATCCAGTTTTGTAGACCCAGAACAGAGAAATCGTGTGTGTGTGTGTGGGAATGATTGGGGAATAGTTGGCGGGGAGAGGAATTATGGGACGTATGGTGGTGGTGGGGACTGGGAAAGGGGAAAGCCTTTGGAATGTAAACATAGAATATAGAAAATAAAAATGAAAAATAAAAGAACAAGAATGGGGCTAGAAATTTTTACGTAACTAGACTTGATAATATATATTCATCTCATAACATTATTTGAGAAATTAATAGGAGTAATTTTTAAACCTTCATAAAAACATGGCGGATTAAGACTTCATTCAGATTCAAAGAGTATGCCACACACACACACAAAAAAAAAAACCAACCAAACAAACAAACAGAAAAGAAATTGAGGGTCAAAGAGATCAATAATGCGGACCACTGTGGCAATGAAAACATAATGTAATTTTGTAGGTAGTACTGATGCAATTCCTGCAAGTGAATTTTGCATATTGTCTCAGGGAGCAACTTCTTTAAAGTTTTTATAGTACCACTAGTGTCAGTCGCTGTGGGTACTTTTGACAGTATGAAACAGCAAACCACCCTTCTATTTATACATATGGAATCAGGTCCATGTATATAGATTTCACTGCTGGAACAGATGACATTTTCAGTCATTGATTTCTAGCAATAATTGTGGGAAACCTCCATTCCATAAGACCACAATATCATTATACCTCTTCAAAGAAAAGGATAATCACTCAGTGTTGAAGATGAAGTTGAACAATGTATTTTTATTTACTACATTATTATTATTATTATTATTATTTATTATATGGAAGCAGAAACATGCATAACTATTCAAAAGATACTTTGTAAGTCCCCATACAAATATTAAAATGAACTAGTAATGTCAGTGGGAAAACTGTACCTGACTGAATGTACTCCAGACAAATATATTCATGTGTAGTTGGAGCCATATACAAAAGATGGTTGTTGAAGATTAATGTAATAGCCTTATCAACTAAATAATGGGTAAATGTTACAGCATGTATATGAGATAAAATAGCACATAATAATTTAGAAATGAGGTTTTATTGGGTGCAGGGGCATAGTAGTATTCCCATGAATTGTTGCTAACAAAGCAAAGTAAGGTACAATAGTATTTATAAGACAACATAAATTTTATTTGGAAATTTAAAAAGGATCCCAAATGTTTTATACTTATATGTACATAGACAACCATCTAGTACATTATGAGTTACCTGTAGAGATGGAGGGTGAAGATGCATGCTGTGGGTTCAAGGAGTCTGGAGTTATCATTTTCTCTTTACATTTTTGGAATCTGTATTATTTAAATTCTTTTTATTAGATATATTCTTTATTTACATTTCAAATGTTATTCTCTTTCCTGGTCCCCCATCCCGAAAATTCCATAAGCCATCTCCCCTTCCCCTGTTCCCCAATCAACCTTCTCCTGCTTCCCTGTCCTGGTATTCCCTTACACTACTGAATCGAGCCTTTCCAGGACCAAGGGCCTCTCCTCCCTTTGATGTCCAACAAGGCCATCCTCTGTGACATATGCATCTGATCCCTCCATGTGTACTCTTTGGTTGATGGTTTTGTCCCTGGGAGCTCTGGGCTACTGGGTTGCTCATATTGCTGTACCTCCTATGGTGCTGCAATCTCCTTCAGCTCCTTGGGTCCTTTCTCTATTATGGACCCTGTGCTCAGTTCAATGGCTGGCTTAGAGCATCCCCCTCTGTATGAACATGCTTTGCTATTTTAGTCTCTTAAAGAAGTTAATAAATCAAATCCATGTGTTAGGTTGGCAATCAGTTACAGCCTGTATGCTGTTTGGATTTTCTGAGCTTTTGGATAAGTGGTCATAATAGTAGGTAACTTCACTAAGTTCTTCCAGGGTATCAGGAAACATTCTAGGTACTTTAGGCATAATCCTCACATACAATTTTCTTCACATTATCTTCACATATAATTCTTTAGGCATAATCCTCATATATAATTATCTTCACATTATCTTCACATATAATTCTTCTGTATACTAGTGAAAAAGAAACTACTAGCAGCCTCATTTTACAGATGGGAAAATTAATATCAGAATGGCACAATGAGTTATTCAATCTGATACATCTTGCTAACAATGGAGCTGGTATGCAAAGACAAAACTTTGGCAAAAGCAAAGATCCCTATAGCTACTTATATGAAATAGCCAACACAGAATCTAAACTTTCAAGGAATTTACAAAACACACAGGTTATCTGTCTCTATGTTTGTGTATGTATTTCATTATAAATGTTATTTAGTTTTATTTGAACCAGGGTTTCCACATGTGACGCAGGGTGGCCTCAAAATCTTAGACCTCTATCCTCTGCTTCAGACTGCTGTAAGTCATAAGGATGCCCTGATATTTTGAGGTCCAGTATTATTATTTGTGCCTTTCTCTGTCTCAGTGTCTTTGCTATGCTACACACACACACACACACACACACACACACACACACACGCATGCATGTCAACATTCACACATGCACACAGGGATACAAAAGTGAAACTCACATTGCAAAGGCATTTATGTAAGTTCCAGAAAGAGTGAATGCTTAAAGAAGCATTTAAGAAAATGCTTCCATAGGCCTTAATGATAAATTTCCCCGTTTCTTGTGTTTAAGACAATTCTCAGTGGGAATGCTGACAGGGTGGCTATAATGGTCTGTAGCTGAAGAATAAAATCCAAGTCTAGAATCTCATCTGGAACCCAGTGTTAGGTCTTTGCATTGCAACAGCATTAAATGTAAACATGCTAACCAAAGGGGTTCTGCTGAGCCATGCTGCAATAAAGTCGTTTGTAAGTATGGAGAGGCACTTTAACTATTATGACTCAGTCATGGCCTACAGACTGGGGAAGAACTCCCAGCTAAAGTCTGATGAAGCACCACAGCTGGAAGAGGTTTTGGAAGTACTCCACTCATCTCCATTTACAGACAAAGAAACTGAAGCCTAGAAAATTGAATCAACTTGTTCAAGGTTATGCTATTTTGGTGGCCAAAATACCACATGTATGAAAGGAGGTTATTTTCCTTTGAAGTAAAACATTCCACCTTAACACAGAATTCTCCTTGCCTTTCTTTCCTCTTCTCATCACTATTTCTCTAAATAAACACATCTATATCTCGAACAACTCATTTTCTGATGCTTTTGTTTATATTTTTCTCTATTGGTTATCATTTACTCTACCTTTAATGTAATTAGTGGAATTAGTGTGGGGGTGGGGGTGGGGGGCATAAACTTTTTTTTCTTTTTTTCTCCCTCAACATGAGCAATGAAGGAAAAGTGTTTGATCCTCACAGTCGCTTCTTTTAAAAGGGTATTGTTATTATGGCCAGAAGATGAATGATGAGACTTATAATGGAATCCTAAAAACAGGCCCCAGTTTGTGGGAATGGCATTTCACGTGCCTGCACAGAAGACAATGAGTTAGTACTTCTGAGACATGATCGATTATGAAGGCCAGGGTTGAGGTTGCATAACTGGCCTGCCTCCAGGAAAAAAATAAAACAATGCCTTATAAAACAGAGGGGTGGAAAGCTGTGCTGTGCAATTGCATAATGATCTTGTGAGAAACAAAGTGCCTTTTATTCATTTTAATAAAATCACTGGGAAAATGATGAGTCTTCACTCTGATCAATTGCAAACCTTTGCAAGAAAAATGAAGCTGCTTTTTCCTCACTAATAAGCACAAAAATCAATCTTTAAAAGCAACATATTTTAATTCACCTTATTTCCAGCTTTCCAGTTCCCCGATTCTGTTCTTTCGATTGTGAAGAGCAGAACAGGACTCCAGTTTTTATACCATTCTAAGCTGTGTTTCATGGATCCATACACAAACTCCTTCTGTGTTTGTGTCTATGCTCTTGTGGCTTCTATGCTGTATCTAGATAGGTTATTGTGATTTAGATAGGAAATGGTCCCCATAATTATATGTGTTTGAACATGTCCAGCAGGTGGCATCATTTGTGAATGGTGGAGGAAATAGATCAAGGGAAGGGAGTGGATAAACTTTGAGGGTGTATAACTCAGTCCATTTCCTTTTCCTTCCTTCCCAACTTCAAATGCAGGGTAGGAAGCTGACCTGTGTCTCCTACTTTCATGATTTCTTCATTATGGTGGAATGGTTTCTGAAAACTATAAAGCAGAATAAACCTTTCTTTCCTATCGGATGTAGGATTGGTAAAAATCTTTTTCCAATTTGTAGGTTGCCATTTTGTCCGATTGACAGTCTCCTTTGCCTTACAGAAGCTTTTCAGTTTTATGAGATCTCATTTGTCAATAGTTGATCTTAGAGCCTGGGCCATTGGTGTTTCGTTAAGGAAAAATTTCCCTGTACCTGTGTGTTCGAGGCTCTGCCCCAATTTCTCTTCTAATAGATTCAGTGTATCTGGTTTTATGTGAAGGTTTCTGAGAAACTGTTGTATTGATTTTAAAACTGGTTGTAGACGTTTGCAATCCCACAAGCAATGGGGGACTGTTCCTCTTGTTCCACATCCTTACTAACAGTGCTATATCTTTAGTTTTAGATCTAAGCCGTTCTGACTGGTGTAAGAATTGTTTTGATCTCAGAGTTGTTTTGATGTGTATTTCCCTGATGACTACGATTTTTGAAATTTCTTTAAGTGCTTCTAGGCCATTTGAGAGTCTTCTGTTGAGAATTCTCTGTTTAGATCTATGCCCCATTTTTGAATGAGGTTATTTGGATTGGTTGTATTTAACTTCTTATCAATTTTGGATATTAGCCCTCTATCAGATGTAGGCTTGTGAAGGTCCTTTCCTAATCTGTAGGCTACTGTTTTGTCCTATTGATAGTGTCCTTTGCCTTACAGAAGCTTTTCAGTTTCATGAGGTCCTACTTATCAAGTGTTGATCTTAGGAACTGAGCCATTGATGTTCTGTTTCAGAAATTTTTCCTGTACCACTGAATACAAGGCTGTTTCCCACTTTCTCTTGTATGAGAGTTTTGTGAAGGGTGATAAATATCTACCTCTCTGCATTCTTCTACATGTAGAGGTGCAATTAGACAAGCATCATTTGTTGAAGATTGTCTTAGTTAGGGTTCTGAGCAATTCCCTAATTCTAGTAATGACATAGGCCATTGTAAGTTCTGGCAATTTCTAAGTTTTCTGTTAGAATAATATCATCTGTTTATTATTCCTGGATGTTTCTTCATTTTTCAAGTCATATACAATTTCTAAATGTCTCCACACCCCAAACAAAACAAAAATACAAAATCAAACAAAACAGAACAACAAAAGGAAGGAAGAAAGCAAAGAAAGAAAGGTAGCTGAACAAACCATGGACACAATCCCTGAGTAGTGTTCCTCCATGTTTCCACCCTCTCTCTGAATTCCTGCTTTGAATTACCTCAATGGTGGACTGTTATGTGGATGTTCTTTTCTATAATTAATGCCACAATTTAAATATAGTGTAAGTCACAAATTTGAAGAATACAGTTGTATAGCTTTTAGACATTTACATACACGAGTCTATGGGGGCCATTCCTATTCAAACCACCACATTACATCTTCAATATTATCTTGATGCACACTTCATTGTCTATCATCATCTATTTATTCTCATGGTCTTCTTACTCTGTTCAGAGTTGAGGTATGCAGATCTGTATCTGCATCAGGTAGCTCAGTGCTTAACACAGAGAAAGGGGTTGGATAGTATTCTTCAATCAAACTGAAGGCACTGTCATGATGTGAGAGGGGGCAGTGAGGAGTTAAACAGTTAAATGTCTAATAAAATTAATTTTGAGAACGTGAACACTTTGGGAAGCTTAATAGTGAGAAATAAATATGTTGTGAAGCAAAATGACAAACAGAAACAAAGATCTTGATTCTGTGACTTGTGGACATTGGTTCATGCTTGGTGTCCTTGGAGCTAACCACTGCCAGGATTATTTCATCAGTGTGGTAATTCATATTAATAATGTAGTTTCCTAAATTGAATTGAGCCTCATGACTGCTTTACATGGGCTAGGAACTCTGAATAGCACACAACAAATATTCTGCATCAATAGAAAGCAGAATGGTGGAGCTGTATTCCTTGATATGGCCCTGCAATTCCATTAGGCAAGAAGTTCCAGGTCAGGACTTACTGGTGATATTAAAGTTTTGTTCCAGCAGGAAGTCAACTAGTTAATGTTAACCAATAAGAGATTAAAGTCTCTTGGAAGACAAATAAGGGGCCTGGAATTCCAGAGAAGAAAAAAGAGTATGTGAGAATGGGAGGAGTAACTATGCGAGTCCTAGAATATAAATTCACATCTCAAAGCAATAGGAATCATTGAAAGAATATTCACTCTGTGACAAGTAGTGTGTACATGATATTACAAGGATTCCATTGTTGAATTTTAATAGTCTTATGAGGTAATACCAATAGAAACCCTATATTATACTGGAAGATGGTAAGACTTGGCTAGGCAACAGAACTTGCCAAATGTCACAGAATTGATAAATAAATGGCAGTGCTGGGGGTTTTAACTTGGTTTCTTCTATTCAGAAGTCCATGTTCTTCTCTGTAATTAATGCCAAAATTTAAATATAACATAAGTCACAAATTTGAAGTGTATGGTTGAATAGTTTTTAACTTATGGCTTTGTCTTTAAGATAATCATGCAGGTCCAGTTATAGAATATTTCACCATTCCAGAAAGTTCCTATATACCCCTGCTCCATTAACAACAACCCCGCTACACATGTATAAATACACAGTAGAGGTAACCACGATTCAGGTTTTTAATACCTTATATCACTGGTTCTCAAGTACGGACCTTGAATCAACTGCATTACCACCACCTGGGAACTCATTAGAATTACAAAATATCAGGCTTTACCCCATTTTACTGAATGAGCAACCCTGAGAATGGAGCTCAGAAAACTGGTTTAACAAGCTCTCCAGATGATTTCATTGCGCAATCAAATTGTTGAACTGCTACAGGAAGTAGTTTTGCATGTTTTACAAATTTGAATAATAAGTAAAATCATATATTATGTACCCCTTGCATCTCACTCCCTCGTTCCATAAACTGTTAGACTTAAGAACATGGTGGCATATATCAGTAATTCTTTTTGCCTTTAAATTGCTGATTGCCCTTCTCTTTTATGAATTCCCAGTGTTTTCACCGATAAATTGTTAGTACAATTTTTATAGAATGAAGTTTATTATGTTACATTTGACTATAGTAAAAATTTGAGGAATTAGAAAATTAAGGTGCACTTAATGCAAGAGTAAAGCAGGTCTTTATATCATAGGATATAAATTTAGAAAGGCAATAGTATTAATACAACTAAGCCTCTCTCTTTCTTTCTTCCTAAAGCAAAATATATTTAGTAAAATGTCCACACTTAAAAAAAAAGCTTAAAAGGCATGTGCATATTGTCAATCTTAAAACTAAAAAACAGACATAAAATCACTGAAGTGTTAATGGCCCATCTTTTTTGACAGTATAGAATAGTATTTCTGCATTTACTTACTAATCATAGCTCTCAATGAACATTACTAATCAATCACGGAGTCATATGTGTTGATTTCCAATGCAATTTCAGGATCCTTCTCAAAAAAATTATCTTGAGCAGAAACTATAAATCTACCACATGACATCAACTCAAACTAGCTTAGTTTCCATGTGTGCACACATGTGATTATAATGATGCTTAAAACAAGAGGGACAGAATATGCTATGGACTGGGTATATGGATCAGAAAGGAGAACCAATGGCATAGTTTGTTCCTCTGTGAAAGTGTTTTCCTTATGGTTACATTAAAATCCATGAGATATGCTATAGCCAGGATATAGTAAAGTCTTAATGCAGTGGAATTTAAGAAATCTGAAAAAAAATGACATTAAGTACAAAAATCAGCATCCCAGTTTGAATGAGAAATGTCCTTGTGACTTGACTCTAGTCCCTCATACATACTAGGAATGGTATCCTCAACCAAGGCCCATATTTTAAATGTTCAGTCTCAGATAATGATGCTATTTGGAGTCAGTCAGACCTTTAAGTAGGAAGGATATGGTAGAAGTAAATTAGACATCTGGAAGGTCTTCTTTGTTGTTACAGAACATGTGAATGGGCCTTTTCTGCTATATGCTTCTGCTACTGATATACAGTGCCACCAGAGACCCCAAACCACAGAGTCAATGAGCCATTAACTTAGATTCTAGAAACTATGGTCATAAGAAACACCTCTCTTTTTAAGCTGATTATCTTCGCTATTTTTTTATAGTATCAGAAAACTACTAGCATATGAAACAATTTCTAGTAGCAATATAGATATTAGTTTGTACACTTTTGTGATGAGCATGTTGATTTGTAGTTAACTCAATTCTTATATATGGGCCAGCATTATGATTACCATATAAAATAATAAATTGAAGTTTTAAGGTTAGTTCCCAAACTGACATGATAAAGCTGAAATTCAAATTCAACCTATGTTATTTCATATACCATGCTCTTTTGCACACTATTCTTTACTTTGCCCTAGATAATTAGGTTTTGTTAAAGATCTTTAGATACCACTTTATTCTCAGTTCTGGTTGAAAAAGTCTGAGTCTATTTTCCAGAATAATCTAGTACAAACTGGAGAGATGACTAGGCAGTTAATGGCACTGGTTGCTCTTCTAATGGACCAACATTCAATACCTGGTACCCGCATGATTACTTAAAGCCAGCTATAATTCCAGTCTTAGAGGATTTAATTCCCTCTCCTGGCCTCTGCTGACACTGCATGTACAGACATACGTTCAGGTAAACTCACAAAATAAAAATAAACACAATACTAAAAAAAAGTGTTTTAGTTACTTTTTTGTTGTTGTGACAAGAGACACCATGACCAAAGACACACACACACACACACACACACACACACACACACAATTCTATTGTTTATATCCAAAATGATATCCCACTTCCTGGTAACTTCTCCACAAACTCTCCATCCCACATCCACCTGCTCCTCCCTCCCCTTTGCCTCTATGAGGGTTCTCCCCCACCGACCAACCCTCTCAAGCCCCACCACTCCAGCATCCCCTTATGCTGGGGCATCAAACCTCCACAGAACCAAGGGCCTCCCCTCCCGTTGATGTCAGACAAGGCCATCCTCTGATACCTATGTGTCTGGAGACATGGGTCCCTCCAGATACACTCCTTAGTTAGTGGTCTAGTTCCTGGGGGCACTGGGTGGTCCAAACAGCTGTTGTTCTTCCTATGAAGTTGCAATCCCCGTCTGCTTCTCCAGTCCTTCTGCTATCTCCCCGACCAGGGTCCCTGAGCTCAGTCAGATGCTCAGTCAGACGCTCAGTCAGACGGCTGGGTGGCTCCAAGTATCCACATCTACACTGGTCAGTTGTTGGCCGTACCTGCCGAGGAACTGCCACACCAGGTTCTTGTCAGCAAACGCCTCTTGGCAACAGCAATAGTGTCTGGGTTTGGAGTCTGCAGACAGGAAGAATCCCCAGGTGATGCAGTCCCCAGATGGCCTTCTTTCAGTTTCTGCTCCACATTTTTTGTCCCTGTTCTATCTTTGGACAGGAACATTTGTGTCTATATCTTAATGTGGGGCTTACAGTTTCAGAGGGTTAGAATCTATGACCATCATGATGGGGGGGGCATATCAATAAGACGTGCAGGTAGGGCACTTTTGCTATAGCTGAGAGTTTACATTTTGATCCACAAACAGGAAGTAAAGACAGTTATACCAAGTTACACCAAGCATTCAAGTATATGATCCTCTGGGGGTCATTCTCATTCTGACCATTTCATTCCACTGTGGTCATATCATAATTCAAAATGAATTCAGTCTGAATTCAAAACTCCCCATAGACTTTCACAGTTTTAACACAGTATCAAAACCCAAAGTCTCTTTTGAGACTCAAGAAAATATCTTAACTGTTAACCCTTGAAAAATCACAAAGAAAAATATATTCTCCAACATATAATAGCAGAGAATATATACACTACCATTCCAAAAAGGTAGAATGTGGGAATAGTAAAGAAATACAAGACTAAACCAAGAACAAATCCCAGCAGTGAAAACTCCAAATCCTATAACTCCATGTTTGATGTCAAAGGACTTACTAGGATGACTCTTATCTTCCAGCTTTGCTGACTGTAACACCCTTCTCACTCTTGGGCTGTGTTCACATTGTGTCTTAAACGCTCTTTGGAAGATACCCCATAGCTCTGGAATTTCCAGTATCTCAGGTTCTTTAACACAATCCAGATTTCAGTTTCACACATTCATATAATGGCTTCTATAGGCCTCCATGAAGGGACTCCCCTGGCAAATGCTTGGACTCAGTGACTTTCCATAACTGTGGTGGAAGATTCCAGAACTTCATTACTCCTATATTCTTCATGACTGTAAAGTCAGAACCATGTGACCAATGTATCCAAATTCTTCTGATCACTTGGTATGAAGCTCGTCTCTCTCCTTGAATTATATTTGCATAAACTTTAATTAAATATTATATAATTATTTATATATAATATATGTAATCATTAATATATATTAAAAAGAATTTATTTTTGTTAGAACTAGAAAAATATCCTGGGCCTTCTACATTCACAAGTTTCAGGTGGCATCCTGCCCTGAGGTCACAACATCCTCTATCCCATTTCTTTTTTTTCCTTTTTCTTTTTTTTTTATTGATCATTCCATTTGTTTATGTCTCAAATGATATCCCACTCCCCAGTTACCCCCTCTACCAACCCCCCATCCGACATCTGCCCTCCTTCTCCCTTTTGACTGTATGAGAGTGCTCCCCCACCCACCCACACTCTCCTGCCCCACCACTCCAGCATCCACTTACTCTTGGGCATCAAACCTCCCCAGGACCAAGGGCCTCCCCTCCCTTTTCTGTCAGGCAAGGCCATCCTTTGCTACATATGTATCTGGAGCCATCCATCCCTCCAGGTACACTCCTTTGTTCATGGTCTAGACTTTGGGAGGACTGGGTAGTCAGGCCAGCCTATGTTGTTCTTCCAATGGGGTTTCAATTCCCCTCCACTCCTCCAGTCCTTCTGCCAGCTCCCCCACCAGGATCCCTGAGTCTGATGGTTGACTTCAAGCTTCCACATCTACATTGGTCAGTTGCTAGCCACACCTCCCAAGGAACTACAACACATAGTTCCTGTCAGAAAGCATCTATTGACCTTGGCAACAGTGTTGAGTTTGGTGTCTGCAGACATAATGTATTTCCAGGTGGGGCCGTTCCTGGTTGGTCCTTCCTTCAGTCTCTGCTCCATTTTTTGTGACTGTTCTTCCTTTGGACATGAACATTTCTGGGTTAAAAAACTTTGAGATGGGTGAGTGGCCCAATCTCTTAACCAGGGACCATGCCTATCTACTGGAGGTGGTCTCCAAAGGTTCTATCTCCCATTTCTCTGTGCATTAAGGCTAAAGTCAATGCTATTGGGTCTGGGAGCCTAACGTTTCTCTGGTGTCTGGGACCCTCCAGTGGCAATCCCCAGTTACTCATCCCACCTGCTATCTATTTTTATTCGATTTCCTGATCCTCTGTACCTCTCTAACATCTCAAGTTTCTGATACTGCCACCCTTATTTCTTCACCCTCCTTTCTCCCTCTTCTCGTTCCACCTTCTACAATCATCCTGTTCCCCACTCAATGCAGGACTGAAACATCCACCCCCTAGTCTTCCTTTCTTCTGTGCTCCATATGGTCTGAAGGTTGTATCATGGGCATTGTGAGCTTTTGGGCTAGTATTCACTTATTAGTGAGTACATATCATGTGTGTTCTTTTGTGTCGGGGTTACCTTACTCAGGATGATGTTTTCTAGTTCCATCCATTTGTCTGCGAATTTCATGAAGCCTTTCATTTTAATTGCTGCTTAGTACTCTATTGCATATATGTACCACATTTTCTGTATTTGTTCTTCTGTTGAGGGACATCTGGGTTGCTTCCAGCTTCTGGCTGTTATAAATAAGGTGGGATGGACACAATGAACCATGTGTCCTTGTTATATGTTGGCACATCTTTTGGGGATATACCCAGGAGAGGTATATCCCCAATTTCCAATTTTCTGAGGAACCACCAGGCTGATTTCCAAAGTGGTTTTACTAGGTTGCAGTCCCACGATCAATGAAGGAGTGTTCATTTCTCAGTCTTCAGTTCTCTTCCATTGATCTACCTGCCTCTCACTGCACCAATACCATGCAGTTTTTACCACTATTGTTCAATATTATATCTTGAGGTCAGGTATGGTGATTCCCCTAGAGGGTTTTTTTTTATTGTTCAGAAAAAATTTTGCTATCATAGGTTTTTTTGTTGTTGTTATTCCAAATGAATTTGAGAATTGCTTTTTCTAATTCTTTGAAAAAATTAAGTTGGAATTTTGATGGGGATTGCTTTGAATCTGTAGATTGCTTTTGGAAAGATGGCTAGTTTTACTATATTAATCCTGCCAATCTATGAGCACGGGATATCTTTCCATCTTCTGAGGTCTTCTTTGATTTCTTGCTTCAGTGATCTGATGTTCTTCTTGTCATAAAGATCTTTCACTTGTTTGGTTAGAGTCACACCAAGATATTTTATATTATTTGTGATTATTGTGAAGGGTGTTATTTCCCTAATTTCTTTCTCAGCCTTTTTATCCTTTGAGTAATGGAGGGCTACTTATTTGTTTGAGTTAATTTTATATCCAGCCACTTTGCTGAAGTTGTTTATCAGCTGTAGGAGCTCTCAGGTAGAATTTCTGGGCTTGCTACAAATAGTGATATCTTGAATTCCTTCCAATTTGTATCCCTTTATTCTCTTTTTGTTGTCTAATTGTTCTGGCTAGAAATTGAGTACTGTATTGAATAGGTATGCAGAGAGTGGGTAGCCTTGTGTTGCCCCCGATTTTAATGGGATTGCTTTGTGTTTCTCCCCATTTAGTTTGAGGTTGGCTCTTGGTTTGCTGTATTTTGCTTTTATTAGATTTAAGTATAGACCTTAAATTCCTGATCTCTCCAATACATTTAACTAATATGGATGTGTGTTGTATTTTGTCAAAGGCTGTGTTCACATCTAATGAGATGATCATGTGTTTTTTTCTTTGAGTTTGTTTATATAACAGATTGCATTGATGTATTTCCATGTATTGAACCATTCCTGCACCCCTGGGATGGAGCTTATTTAATGTTGGATGATTGTTTTGATGTGCTCTTGGATTTAGTTTGCAAGAATTATATTGAGTATTTTTCATCAATATTCATAAGGGAAATTGGTCTGTAGTTCTCTTTGTTGGGTGTTTTTGGGGGGTTAGGTATCAGTGTAACTGTGGCTTCATTGAAAAAATTGGCTAGTGTTCTTTCTGTTTCTATTTTATGGAAGTTTGAGGAGTATTGGTATTAGACTTTCTTTGAAGGTCTGACAGAACTCTGCACTAAAACCATCTGGCCCTGGGGTTTTTTTATTGGGAGAAATTAAAAGACTGCTTCTATTTCCTTGCAGGTTATGGTGCTGTTTAGATGGTTTATCTGATCCTGATTTAACTTTGGTATCTGGAATCTGTCTATAAAATCATCCATTTCATCCATGTTTTCCAGTTTTGTTAAGTATAGACTTGTAGTAGGATCTGATTTTTTTTTAATTTCTTCAGTTTCTGTTATATATCCCTTTTCATTCCTGATTTTGTTAATTTGAATACTGTCTCTGTGCCCTCTGGTTAGTCTGGCGATGGGTTTATCTAGTTGATTTTCTCAAAGAAACAGCTCCTGGTTTTGTTGATTCTTTGTATAGTTCTTTCTGTTTCTACTTGGTTGATTTCAGCCCTGAGTTTGATTATTTTCTATTCCTCTGGGGTGTATTTGCTTTTTTTCCCTAGAGCTTTCAGGTGTGCAGTTAAGTTGCTAATATGCTCTCTCCAGTTTCTTTTTGGAGGCACTCAGGGCTATGAGTTTTCCTCTTAGCACTGCTTTCATTGTGTCCCATAAATTTGGGTATGTTGTGCCTTCATTTCATTGAATTCTAAAAAGTATTTAATTTCTTTATTTCTTCCCTGACCAAGTTATCATTAAGTAGATAATACTTCAGCTTCCATGTGTATATGGGCTTTCTGCTGTTTTTGTTGTTTCTGTTTTAGTGATCTGTCCAGTGGTAAGAGTGGAGTGTTGAAATCTCCTACTATTATTGAATGAGGTTCAATGTGTGTTTTGAGATATAGGAATGTTTCTTTTACAAATGTGGATCCCCTTGCATTTGGGGCACAAATGTTCAGAATTGAGAATTCATCCAGGTGGATTTTTCCTTTGATGATTATGTAGTTTCATTCCCCATCTTTTTGATAGCTTTTGGTTGAAAGTCTATTCTGTTGGATATAAGAATGGCTACTCTGTCTTGTTTTTTTGGAAACATTTTCTTGGAAAAAATTTTCCCATCCTTTTACTTTGAGGAAATTTCTGTCTTTGACTCTGAAGTGTGTTTCCTATATGCAACATAATGCTAGATCCTGTTTCTGCATTCAGTCTGTTAACCTATTTCTTTTTATTGGGGTATTGAGTCCATTGATATTGAGAGATATTAGGGACCAGTGATTGTTGTTTCCTGTTAGTTTTGTTGTTAGAGTTGGAACTATGTGTCTTTCTCTTCTTTTAGGTTTGTTGTATAATGAGTAATTTCTAGCTTTTCCCTGGGTATATTTTCTCTCCTTGTGTTGTACTTTCATTTCTATTATCCTCTGTAGGGCTGGATTAGTGGAAAGATATTGTTTAAATTTAGTGTTGACTTGGAGTGAGTTGGTTTCTCCATCTATAGTAACTGAGAGTTTTGCTGGGTGTAGTAGCCTGGGTTGGCAATCTTTATTCTCTTAGGGTCTATATGCTATCTTCCCAGGATCTTCTGGCTATTAGTGCCTCTGTTGAGAAGGCTGGTGTAATTCTGATATATCTGCCTTTAAGTATTACTTGATTGATTTTCCTTACTGCTTTCAATATTCTTTCTTTCTTCTGTGCATCTGGTGTTTTAATTATTATATGAGGAGAGGAATTTCTTTTCTGGTCTCATCTGTTGGTGATCTGTAGGCTTCTTGTATGTTTATGGGTATTTCTTTCAGTTAGGAACATTTTCTTCAATAATTTTGTTGAAGATATTTGCTAGCCTTTTGAGTTAGGACTCTTCACTCTCTTCTATACCTATTATTCTCAGGTTGGGTCTTTTCATTGTGTCCTGCATTTCTTCAATGTTTTGAGATAGGAGCTTTTGCTTTTTGTATTTTCGTGACTATTGTATCTATGTCTTGTATATTCTGCAACTGAGATTCACTTTTCTATGTCTTGTATTCTGTTGGTGATGTTTGCATCTGTGACTCCTGTTCTCTTTCCTAGGTTTTCATCTTCATTTTCTGGTACATTTTCCACTAAAATTATATATTTTATATTTCTCTTTTGCCCTACTTGGTCATTTTCACTGTGAATTTGAATAAGAGTCATTAATATTAACTAACCAAGCAACATAGTCAATATTAAGCTGCCTTGAAATCTCCTCTTCCAGTGAAATTGGTCCAAAACTCTTCAATTTAGTATCAAGTAAATTCTTAGGACAAGCGCAAAAAGCAGCCACATTCTTTGCCAAAATATCACTAGAATCATCTAGCTCCAATTCCAATATTCCCCTGTGTTGGGTCTCAATATTCCAGATTGTTCTCAGCACTATTGTCTTTCAAGTTTCTAGTAGGATGACCCAATAAGCCTTGAAATATTTTAACTGCTTTCCTATACAGAGTCCCAAAGTCTTCTACATTCATGCAATGAAGCACATGGTCAAGCCTAAGAAATAGCCTACTCATGGTGCCAGCTCCTCTCTTAGTTACTTCTCCACTGATGTGTTAAAAGACTATGGCCAAGCAAACTTCTTAAAGAAAGCATTTATAGTTCATGGTTTCAGAGGGCTAGATTCCATGTCTATCATAGAAGAGAGCAGGAAGCACACAGGCAACCATTGTGGTGGAAAAGTAGCTGAGAGCTTACATTCTGATCTACAGAGTGAACATGAGACTAACTTTGAATGACGTGAGATTTTGAGATCTCAAATCTTGCACCCATTGACATACCTTCTCTAACAACGACATCCCTTTTAATCTTCCCCAAAATGCTCTAAAAACTGGGGATCAAGCATTCAAGCATATGAGCCTTTGGATGACATTCTCATCCATACTACCACATATATAGATAATAAATGAATATTATAGTGAAACCTATCACTACTGCAAGTGTAGGCACCTGAGAATAGAAAATTCTTTAACTCATTAAATCTTTCCCTCTGAGCATAGTTCTAAACATCATATGGCCACACATACACAAGAACACACACACACACACACACACACACACACACACACACAGAGAGAGAGAGAGAGAGAGAGAGAGAGAGAGAGAGAGAGAGAGAGAAACACACTTGCACAGAGGGAGGAAAATGTTATCTTTTGATATATTAATGAGTGAGTACATTCATTTATCAATCACGTGATACATTTAAAGCTCCAACAGGGTGAGGATATGTCTTGGTTACCTCTAGAATTCCATCACCATATACCTAGTAAGAAGATGTTCAAAAAATGGAGGGATACATTGTACTGAATCCTGGAATTTCATGTTAACTTCAAATATTGGTCATTTCCTGTAAGGAAATAATTAGTACTTAGTTCTATTATTTGTGTAGAAACATGTTTCATAGACACTGGGTATCTGGAATTAAATACAAACTTATGAGAAACAAAAAAGACTTTCAGAGCATGTCTATTATATTTTTCTAATTATTCAATGATTAAAATTTTATTTATAATGGATAGAAGTCTGTTTCTTTAAAGAAAATAAAGCTGAATATATTGACATATTGGTATAATATGAATATTGTAGCTAGAGTATGATTTTTACATGGAATGTTGTATTTTAGAGCTGCAAAATAAAGAAGGAAGAGATAGGATTCTCAGTCACCCTTTTCAAAGTTAAAACAAATTGCGTTGAAAAGTAGTCCTTTTTAAAAAGAATAACTCAGCTTCAATTCAGTACTGAAAAAATGCTTGAGCAGTTCTCTAAAATTGAAAGTAGTACTTCCCCAATGTAGTAAAAAGGGACAGTCAAGCATGTCTCATGTATAAAGCCTACGCCAATGATAAGTAATTTACTGAAGCAGAGTTTAGTGGTAGCTCAGAGTTCTGGTCTCTTTGTCTTATACCAAAACAGTAAAACTTCACTTCATTTGCAGACTTGGAATGTTGCCCATGCAACTTCAGCACCAAATGCATTTTGATTCCATTGAGTGTATAACAAAAGGCGCTTGCTACTTTGTGTTTTGAATGTGAAATATTCTCTGTAATTTTACATATTTGAACACTTATTTCCTACCTAGTGGTGGTGCTTAGGAGGGTTGCAGAATCTTTAGGAGGTGGAGTCTCACCAAAGGAAGTGCTTGCACTAGCATCCAACCTAGACTTTGCAGCCTAGATTCACTTTCTGTATCCTAAGTATGGATACAATATGACCTTTCAGCCTCCTGATCCTGACACCAGACCTTCTCTGTCTCCTGCTACACCTTCCATATCAGAATGCACTGTATCCCTCTTAGATTGAAATGGTAGAGGGATTTTAATTCAGCAACATGGCTTCTCTGGCAAGGGACATTCTAGGTCTATGTGAACTCGCTGAAATACAAATGTACCCTTAGTAAACACCTGTAATCCCAAAAAGTGGAGGTAAGGTTAGTTTGTAGACAGAAGCAGCAATGTTTGGAAGTGATGTCTAATTGAGGGGCAAAGTGACAAACCAGAGAAAAATGTAACAGAATGAGTCAAAGATAGGATATGCCCAGGTCTCATGAGAACAAGCAGAAGAGAGATGCCACTTAAGAGCAGTGCAGGGAGAGAGAGTCAGAGTTCAGTGCACTTCAGTTGAATGCAGTTAAGTTTGTACAGTTCTGTTTTGTTCCATTCAGTTTGTGCAGTGTAGTGCAGTTGGAGTTGAGTTGAGTTTAATTTTGTCCATTCAGTTGAGGCAGTTGAATTGAGTTTAAGCAGTTCAGTTCAGGTCAGCAGAGGCAGTTGAAGCCAGAGAATAAGAAGGAGCAAGAAGATTAGGACAAATTGCCAGAGCTAGAAGCCAAGTAGAACAATTCATTGAGAAGCTGAGAGAAGACAGATTGAACCAATCAGCTTTGAGAGAAGTTTAGGCCAGAACAGCTGGGTTGATTCAGTCATCCAGAGTTCAGAAAGAACTAGAAAGGGTGAATTAATTCAGCAATAGGCCTCTGAGATGAAAATTATACCTGGTGAATAAAACTTATTTACATTGTAACCCAAAAATAACATTTTCTCCATTAAGATTTTTTTAAAGTTTATTTTAAAGTTTTATTTCTTTTAATTTTAAGTTTTAGTTCTTATTTTTAAAGAATTTCATAAATTAATGAATTTTATTTACATAATTTTCATCCCTGCTTCCTTCTCTGTAGTTTCACCCATGATCCCGCCAGTCTCTCTCTAAGAAACAATTGTTATTGTTTTACACACAGGCATGAATGTGTATGTGCATACACATGCACACACACACACACACACACACACACACACACACAAATGAAATCTAATAACCCAATTTAATGTTGTTTAAGACTGACAAAAAGGGGCCTACCATGACTGTCATCTGAAAGACTCAACAAGCAGCTGAAAGAGTCAGATGTAGATCTTTGCGCCCGACCAATGGACAGAAGCAGCTGACCCCTGTGGGTGAATTAGGGAAAAGGTGAAAGAAGCTGAGGAGAAGGGAGACCCTATAGGAGGACCAGCAGACTCAGTTAATCTGGACCACCGAGATCTCTCAAAAACTGAACCACCAACCAGGCAGCATACACCAGCTGATGTGAGGTCCCCAACATATATACAGCAGAGGACTGCCGGCTCTGGACTTAGTCAGAGATGATGCACCTAACTCTCAAGAGACTGGAGGCAACCAGGGAGTTTAGAGGTCAAGTGGGGTGGGGGTGGGGACAACCACATGGAGACAGAGGGGTGGGGAAAAGGGATAGGATGTGGAACAGAGAGTGAACTGGGAGGGGAATAAAATCTGGAAATAAAAATCAATCAATCAATCAATCAATCAATCAATATAAGATAAAAATCTAACCATTTGCAGTTGGATAACATACCACTGACTCATCACTAAAGAAAACTTATTCTCCTTCAATAGCCATTGACTCCCTGTTGCTCTTCATCTAGTGATGGTAGGTTCTCTTGTGAACTGTCAATGTACATGGTTTTTTTTTAATTTTTTTCTTTTTTAATTATTTTCTATATTCTTTGTTTACATTCCAAAGGCTTTCTCCTTTCCAGTCCCCCCCCTCACCATATGTACCATAAGTCCTCTTCCCCCCATTCCCCAATCACCCCTCCTACCTCCCCACCATTTCTCTGTTCTGGTACTCTCCTACAAAACCGGATTTAGTCTTTTCCGGACCAGGGTCCTCTCCATCCCTTTTCTTGGGAATCTTTTGCTTAGCTAATTGTGTCTTCAGTATTCAGAGCTTCTGGGATCATTAATATCCACTTATCAGTGATTACAATTCATGTGTATTCTTTTGTGATTGGGTTTACTCACTTAGGATGATATTTTCCAGATCCAACCATTTGCCTACAATTGCATGAATTCATTATTTTTAATTGCTGAGTAATATTCCATTGTATAAATATACCACATTTTCTGTATCCATTCCTCCTTTGAGGGACATCTGGGTACTTTCCAAATTCTGGCTATTATAAATAGGGCTGCTATGAACATAGTGGAACATGTGTCTTTATTGCATGCAGGGGAATCCTCTGAGGATATGCCCAGGAGTGGTATGACAGGGTCCTCTGGAATGGTCATGCCTAAGTTTCTGAGGAACCGCCAGACTGATTTCCAGAGCAGTTGTACCATCTTGCAATTCCACTAACAATGGATGAGTGATCCTCTTTCTCCACATCCTCACCAGCACCTGTTGTCTCTTGAGTTTTTAATCTTATTCATTCTGACTGGTGTGAGGTAGAATCTCAGGGTTGTTTTGATTTGCATTTCCCTGATGACTAATGATGTTGAACATCTCTTAAGGTGCTTCTCAGCCATCAGAATTCTTCTGGTGAAAATTCCTTGTTTAGCTCTGTATCCCATTTTTTAATAGAGTTATTTGTTTCTTTGGGGTCTAACTTCTTGAGTTCTTTGTATATATTGGATATTAGCCCTCTGTCAGATGTGGGGTTGGTGAAGATCTTTTCCCACTTTGTTGGTTGCTGTTTTGTCCTTCTGACAGTGTCTTTTGCCTTACAGAAACGCTGTAATTTTAAGAGGTCTGATTTGTCAATTCTTGATCTTAGAGCACAAGCTATGGGTGTTCTGTTCAGGAAATTTCCCCCTGTGCCCATGTCCTCCAGGGTCTTCCCCAGTTTCTTTTCTATTAGTTTCAGTGTCTGCTTTTATGTGGAGGTCCTTGATCCACTTGAAGTTGATCTTAGTGCAAGGAGATAAGAGTGGGTCAATTAGCATTCTTCTGCATGTTGACCTCCAGTTGAACAAGCAACATTTGTTTAAAAGGCTATCTTTTTTCCACGGGATGGTTGTAGCTCCTTGATCAAAGATCAAGTGACCATAACTCTGTGGGTTCGTTTCTGGAGCTTCAATTCTATTCCATTGATCTACTTGCCTGTCGCTGTACCAATACCATGCAGTTTTTAACACAATTGTTCTGTAGTACTGCTTGAAGTCGGTGATATTGATTCCCCCAGAAGTCCTTTTATTGTTGAGAATAGTTTTATCTATCCTGGGTTTTTTGTTACTCCAAATGAATTTGAGAATTGCTCATTCTAGATCTATGAAGAATTGATTTGGGATTTTGATGGGGATTGCATTGAATCTGTAGATTGCTTTTGGCAAGATGGCCATTTTTACTATATTGATCCTACCAATCCAAGAGCATGAAATATTTTTCCATTTCCTGATGTCTTCTTCGATTTCTTTCTTCAAAGGCTTGAAGTTCCTGTCATACAGATCTTTCACTTGTTTGGTTAGAGTCATGCCAAGATACTTTATATTGTTTGTGGCTATTGTGAAGGATGTTATTTCCCTAACTTCTTTCTCAGCCTGCTTGTCCTTTGAGTACAGGAAGGTTACTGATTTGCTTGAGTTGTTTTTATAACCAGCCACTTTGCTGAAGTTGTTTATCAGCTGTAGGAGTTCTCTGGTGGAGTTTTTTAGGTCTCTTAAGTATACTATCATATCATCGGCAAATAATGATGGTTTGACTTCTTCCTTTCCAATTTGTATCCCTTTGACTTCCTTATGTTTTCTAATTGCTCTCGCTAGAACTTCAAGTAGTATATTGAAAAGATATGGAGAGAGAGGTATTTGGTATCTGTCTAGGAAATTGTCCATTTCCTCCAAATTCTCCAGTTGTGTTGAGTAAAGGCTTTTGTAGTATGATCTGATGATTTTTTGGATTTACTCAGTTTTGGTTGTTATATCTCCCTTTTCATTTCTAATTTTGTTAATTTGGATACTGGCTCTGTGCCTGTTGTTTAGTCTGGCTAAGGTTTTATCTGTCTTGTTGATTTTCTCAAAGAACCAACTCCAGAGGTGGAAATTGGAAGGTTTCCACCACTAGGCTCAGAATTACCTCCTCAGCTCTGCTGGGCTGGATTCAAGTCTCCTCCCTGCTTGCCTCTGGATATTTAACTGACCTCCAGTGGACTCCTCCTAATTTGCCTGGTTAGTCTACTAGCTCCATGATCGTGGCAGATCTCAGGGCTCTGTCTAACCGCAGGATTCCCTGCAGGCACGGGGCTTCCTGGCTGGGCTGCTGAAGCCTAGGCAGTGGCTCTCCATGTAGGCAGGGCTCCGTCTGAACCATGGAGCTCTGTCTAACCAAGGGTTCTCTGTTGATCCGGAGCTCCCCTCCCACCACCCCAGTTGGGCTGCAAGGTCCAAGATGCAAATGTACATGTTAACAGGCTGTCTGTCTTGTAATTTTCTAGTTTCTGTGTGGAAAACTACATTGTTAAGAGATTATGGGTGTAACACATCTGTCATGTTTAGAAGACACAATCTCACAGCTGAATGGTATTTTATTGAGTTTATGTACCAAATATCATTATCCATTAATTGGTTGACTAAAGTCTATTTTGCTTCTGTTTCCTAGTTGTGCTGATATGATGGCAATGAACAAGCCTGAGAATGTATTTTTCCATAAAATATAGAGTCCTTTGGATATATGACTAGGAGTAATATAGGTGTATCATTTTTTGTTAGGTTTTCGAGGATTATGTACATTGATTTTCACGGTGGTATACAATTTTTACTTCCAAAAGAAATGTTCTTTCTCAATATCTTCACCAACATTTGTTATTTGCTTGAGTAATACTAATTATTCTGACTCTGGTAAAATAATATAAGAAAGTAGTTTTAATTTGCATTTTTTGCTAAGGATGTTGAACAGTATCTTTATATATTTTTTGGTCACTTTTATTTACTATTTTAAGAATGTCATGTTCATTTCTAAAGCTTTTGGGGGATATTACTTTATCATATCAACATGCAAGTACCTAAGACATTACCCAGGAGTAATCCATTTAATTGGAACCACTTCTTTTTTCTTTTTTCTTTTTGTTCTTTTTTATTGGATATATTCTATATTTACAATTCATTTCCCTTCTTAAGAATTATCAAGTGAGTACGCTGTTTCTTGTTACCTTTTGAAGACCCAGAATTTATATTGTCTAGAAAGTTGCAATTATCAAAGCAAACATCTTTTGGTAGATATCAGGTGGTCTATGATGATGGGCTTAGAGATGTTATCAGTGATGTCATTGACTTGTGCACATGAGTAACACTGATTATAATATAGAGGAGGAAATTTAGACATTTTCTGCCTATTTTGAATGGTATCAGGTGGTAGTCAATTTGTTGACATCAGTATAAAAACTGATATTTCTAGAGGGTGATGACAATATAAAGTATACTTTGTACCACATTCAGATTTATTTAATTTTGACTCCTACTATAAAAATTGCTACAATCTTAGTGGCTTGAAACAGAACCAATATATTATTTTATAGTTCTGGGGGCAAGATATCTTTAAGTCATGGTATTCATAGTGGTATGTTACATTTGAAGATTCCATCGGAGTATCTGCTTCCTTTCATTTTCAACTTCTGGAGGTTAGGTTATTGGTGTCTTCTGAATTACGAATCCCTCCTTCATCTTTCAATTACATTGCTTCATTTTCTGTCATCATAGACATTTTCCCAAGCCTCTGATCCCTTTTGATCCATCTTTTACAGACCCTTATAGTTACATGAAACCTAATTGAAAAGCACTTGATAATTTATCTTCCTTATAATTTGTCTTAATTAGGTTTAATAGTGTTATGATGAAATATGACCAAAAGATATTTGGAGAACAAAGAGTTTATTTGCCTCATCTGTCCAGATCATAGTCCATCATTGGAGAAAGATCAGACAGGAATTCAGGCAGGGCTAGAACCTGGAAGCAAGAGATGATGCAGAGGCCAATGAAGTGTTTAGCTTGCTAGCTTGCTCCTCGTAGCTTGCTCAATTTAGTTTCATATAGTACCCAATACCAACAGCCCAGGGATGGCATCACCCACAAAAGGTTGGGTCCTCTCCCACCAATCACTAGGAAAATGCCCTACAATCTTGTCTGCCTACAACTTGATCTTGTAGAGGCATTTTCTCAACTTGGGTCTCCTTCTGTCAGATGACTCTAGATTGTGTCAAGTTGACATAATACTAGCCAGCATAGGATCTTTAACTTATCCACTAGGAACATTAATTTTTCCACGTTAAGGTAAGCAATTTATACAATTTATATTAGAGAAAATTTGGAGAGAGGGTATGATTTGATCTGCCACACCAGTCTTTATATAATAGCATAATACTTTATTATATATATATATATATTTATTATTTTCTATATTCTTTCTTTACATTCCAAAGGCTTTCCCTTTCCAGTTCCCCCCTTACCATATGTCCCATAAGTCCTCTTCCCCCCCCCCCATTCCCGAATCACCCTCCGTCCCCACTATTTCTCTGTTCTGGTACGCTCCTACAAAACCAGGTTTAGTCTTTTCCGGACCAGGGTCCTCTCTATCCCTTTTTTTGGGAATCTTTTGCTTAGCTAATTGTGTCTTGAGTATTCAGAGCTTCTGGGCTCATTAATATCCACTAATCAGTGATTGCAATTCATGTGAATTCCTTTGTGATTGGGTTGACTCACTTAGGATATTTTCCAGATCTAAACATTTGCCTACAAATTGCATGAATTCATTATTTTTTATTGCTGAGTAGTATTCCATTGTATAAATATACCACATTTTCTGTATCCATTCCTCCTTTGAGGGATATTTGGGTTCTTTCCAGCTTCTGGCTATTATAAATAAGGCTGCTATGAACATAGTGGAGCATGTGTCTTTATTGCATGCAGGGGAATCCTCTGGGCATATGCCTAGGAGTGGTATGACAGGGTCCTCTGGAAGTGTCATGCCCAATTTTCTGAGGAACCGCCAGACTGATTTCCAGAGCAGTTGTACCATCTTGCAATCCCAGCTACAATGGAGGAGTGTTCCTCTTTCTCCACATCCTCGCATCCTCGCCTGCACCTGTTGTCTCTTGAGTTTTTAATCTTATCCATTCTGACTGGTGTGAGGTGGAATCACAGGGTTGTTTTGATTTGTATTTCCCTGATGACTAATGATGTTGAACATCTCTTAAGGTGCTTCTCAGCCATCAGAATTTCTTCTGGTGAAAATTCCTTGTTTAGCTCTGTACCCCATTTTTAGATAAGAAACTGGAGAAGACCCTGGAGGACATGGGCACATGGGGAAAGTTCCTGAACAGGACACCAATAGCTTATGCTGTAAGATCAAGAATTGACAAATGGGACCTCTTAAAATTACAAAGTTTCTGTAAGGCAAAACACTCTGTCAGAAGGACAAAACAGCAACCAACAAATTGGGAAAAGATCTTCACCAACCCCACAACCAACAGAGGGCTAATATCCAATATATACAAAGAACTCAATAAGTTAGACCCCAAAGAACCAAATAACCCTATTAAAAATGAGCATAATACTTTATTCATTATGCTAAAACACTTAACTGCCTAAGGCAATGTTGTTTGTCTGACACTTACATAGATTGTAGTGTTTTATTTTAATAGAAATTTTAGAAGGCATTATTATAATCATTGTTTTCAAGATAAAACACTGAAATCAGTGAAGTTTTAAAAAATTCCCAAATTTGCAGAACTAGTATTAAGGCTAATATTCAAATCTAGGTGTGTCTTAATCTAAACTCCCTGAAATTTCTAGTTCCCCAGTGAGCATCATTGTTTGAGTTAGGTTTGCCTTTGTTTATTTTCTGATCACAGAGTAAAAATAAACCAGAAATATGACACCTGGGTGCCTTTGGTTGAAATATGACTTAATCAAGCCAAATTTATCACCATTGTTATAAATGGAATTCAAGTTAATTCAAAAAAGACATGTTGACCATCAGAATACATCCCATCCTGATCAAGGACTATGCCTTAAGGATTGATGGTGATAAGTAATTTGATGCATATTTCTATGTTACATTATAGTCAGAGAATTTGGCTGTAGCCAACCCATTTCATGGTTGTCTCTAGATGAAAGTGAACAGATACCTTTTGAGCTATTTTCTGAAAAGGCCATACCTAGCCAATGGGAAATTGTCACATTTCATTAGTCCTTTAACTCTAAAATCCATCCATTTTCATGGATAAGAGACCGTTTCCAAAGCCTTTTAACTATTCAAAATACAGTCTCTAAGATGTGTATTATCCCTAGGCCTATTGAAGTAGGAATATAATTGTATAACTGAAAGAAATACTCTGTTAAAAATAACAGGACTAGGCCCCTGATTCCTTTTCTTTAGTAGTATGCCTTTAAAAGCAGTAAGATAGTAAACCCAAAGTGGGTAGTCATGGATGCTTCAATCTCATTATAAACTAGAACCTCCTCTGCTGTTCACGTATGCTACCTCATGTGTCCTAACACAACTGCATTTCATTTTGCTCTTATCATATAACTCACATGCTCTATTTGCCTTCTTGGTTTAAAGTCAAACTGCTCCTGTGTCTCATTTCCCATGAAGTTCTATTCTTCATAGTTACAAAAATCCACATAAATTATTAAAATATGGGGCTTTGTTATTCTTTGTTATTCTCCTAAATGATTTTATTTGTGAAAAGAGGGATGTAGGAAGTATGTATTTGTCTGTGTGTGAGAGAGAGACAGAAAGACAGAGACAGATGACAGAGACAGACAGAGACAAATAGAGACAGAGAAAGACACAGAATGAATGAGACAGAGGTAGAGAGAGACTGAGAGATATTTAAAGTCTCACTTCTGTGATTTTCCAGTTTTGCTCCAAGTTATGGCTTCCTCTAGAAATTCTATTAATCCCTTAAATTCAATAACTACTTCTGTATTCTTTCACCAAATTCACCTATCTAAGTTGATATTTGGTTCAGTTTTGTGATTTTGGAAAGACAAAAACAAAAATGAGACAGATAGTTGAATCAGGAATAAAAACATTTTAATAGAGCACTTTGACGTACTGCAGTATAGATAAATTCACAAACAACCATTGGAAATAATGTTCTTGAAGTAGTTCCTGTTCATTTTGATATATGGATAGAAGTAAATAGATAAGATTTTGAGATGCATCATTTGCTCAGCAATATTTTTAACTCACTTTTCATCTGTTTCAGATTCATGCTTTTACACTTGGCCAAACCTAGGCCAACTTCGTCTCAAATTGTTGATTACACCAGTGTCTGAATTAGTGTCCATGTTTGGCTGGTGCCCTGTTATCTCTATTCTATCTATCCTCTACCTAACTAACAAATTAACCTTTATAAAAAATCTTTTTTGAAAAATAATAAAAAAAAACAGATTGACTTTTGGTCTCATAAATCTTTTCCAGCACTGAAATCTTTATTTAGTCAGTAACTGCTCCCAACATAATACTTAGAACAGTTCACCTCGAATTCTTTTCTTTCTATAATCCGTTTCATGTCTGCCTTGTGTCCTACCAATTCTAACACATAAACAAGTTGATTCCTTATTTCCGTTAAATCTTTGTGTAATTGCTCAGACATCCAGAGTTTGGTTCAGAATGCACTCCTATATCTAACTCTCAGGCCATTATATCTTATTATTCCTTCAAGAGTTAGCCACAGTCTATTATCAGCTAGGTTTATGCTTTGTGCACCACTTTTCACTGTGGACACTGCTTTCTCCAACAGGTCTCAGCCCTCTAGCATTTAACATCTTTAATAATCTTCTACAAGTACTAATCACATACACAGTAGGGATAATCTCTCATGTCCTATGATGAAGATTCACCTGTCAATAAAATTCTGATGGCCAAAGGGCTGAGGCAGGATTCAAAGGTGGGACCATCAGCAGAAGGAGAAAAACTCTGGGAAGAGTCAGCCATGAGACCTCACTCATTTTAGACTGTGAAGAAGTCAGATGCATGAAGGTGAGGAGAGGTAACTAGCCATGTGGCACAGATGGAATAGTATAAACAGGTTAAATAAGTTATGTGCTAGTGGGAACAACCTTAGCTTATGGCCTATGCATCTTAAAATAAATAATAAGCCTCTGAGTCATTATCCAGGAACTGGTGCACAGGTGGAAAAACTCCTGTTCTAGTTTCACTTAATGCTAACTCATACCCCTAAGTACAGGGGTTATCTTTTGTCACCTTTGTTATCTCTAGAGTCTATACAAGTCAGAAATTTATATGATGATGTGAAAGATTCATATATGTGGAACATATAAGGTGCCTATTCCAAATCACTTTTAGAAAGTACCATGATGGAAGTTCCCTTGGTGGCAACTTTAATCTAAATACATCATCACAAATGCTGCAAGGACAAGAAGAGAATATTGTCATGCTACACATAAATCCATAGTTTATTAGTTTATTTAGATCTATTCTCTGTGCATTGTTTCAGTTAATTTAATTTTTAATACTAATAAAAATTATTATTAGAGTTCCCATTTTACAGATGGGAAAACTAAGGCCCCAGGAGGGTAAGTCATTTTCCTGGTGTGTCACATATAATAAGGTCCAGGCCTTCAATTTCATTTCAAGCAAGCACCCTGTATTCTGAGGTTTTATTCTTTATTCTTTTATTGATTGGTTATTGCTGTTCTTATTCAATAATTTATTTTTTTATTCACTTTACATCCAGAAAGTAGGACTCTCCTTTCAATCCCTCCCCTTACAAACTCCTCATGCAATTGTCCCCTCTTTTACTTCTCAGAGAAGGGAAGTTCCTATTTCGTACCACCTCTCCTTGGGACATCCAGTTGCAGCAGGACTAAGCACATCCTTTCCCACTGAGGTCTAGCCAGGAAATCCAATTAGGGGAAAGGGATCTAATGGCAGACTATAGCGTCAGAGATAGTCCCTGCTCCAATTGTTAGGGGACCCATATGAAGACCAAGCTACACATGTGCTACAAATGAGTAAGGGCTTAAGTCCAGCCCCTGCATCCTCCCTGCTTGGTTGTTCTGTGTCTGGGAGCTCCCTTGAGACCAGTTTAGTTGACTCTTCAGGTCTTCCTATAGTGAACTTGATCCCTCTGGGTTACCTAGTCCTTTCCCCAACTCTTCCACAATACTTCCCTAGTTCAGCCTGATGATTGGCTGTGGGTCTCTACATCTGCCTCCATCTACTTCTGGATGAAGCCTCTCAGGAAATAGCCACGCTAGGCTCCTGTCTACAAGTGTAGAACAGTTCCAGTAATAGTACCAGGGGTTTGCTCTCTCACACGGGATGGGCCATTGGTTGTCTGTTCCCTCAGTCTCTACCCTATCTTTACCCTTGTGTATTTTGGGTTGAAGGTTTTATGGGTGGGCTGATGTCCCTCTTCCTCCACTAGAAGTCCCACCTGGCTAAGAGAGGTAGCCACTTCAGTCTCCATATCCCCTGCTGGTAGGAATCACAGCTGGAGTCACCCCCATAGACTCCTCAGAGTCTCCTCTGTCCCAGGTCTCTAGCTAGTCCCAGTGATACTTATTTTCAAATTTGAATTGTAAATCCAGTGTTAGACTGGAACGTTCATGATACATTTCAGTTTATTTATTTTTGTTTAAGGAAAGAGTGTAAATGAAAATAAAAATGTCTCTGGTCCAGGCTAGCCATAGTTCTGAAAATATATAGTCCCTGGATTGAGTCCATCAGTGACAATATTTTTTATTCTTCTCTGTTCTTAATAATACAACATATATTCCAAAGGAGGAAGACGAATCCCACTCCATCCTCTTTACCTTGACTTCTCTTACATGACTATTGTAAGGATTTGTCAAACAAACAAGAAATATCATCGCTCACTGTCATCATTTCATATGTTTACGTTTGCAGATTCAACTTTAAGGAGATTTATGAAGCCTTCAGAGAACCGAATGACTCTCTTAAGTTTGCTCCCACAGCACTTTCCTTGTATGTTTATCAAAATACTTATCAAGTGTCAAACTTTTATCTGAAATGAAGTTTGCACTATTTCTTAGGGTAGGTGAGTTTCAGTTACAGAGAAATAAAGAACAGTGTGGTGTTGCACAAAGTGTATTATTATATTTGCATTTATTTCCTTGACTATGAACCAAACATTGAAATATAGCAAATGCAGGGATGAAGAGATTGCCCAGTAGATGAGCACACATACTGCTCCACCCTCTCCTTTGCTTCCAGGGAATCTGATTCAGTTGCCAGCACCTGTTAGCCTGGATTTCAACTCAGTACAGTGTTTTTAGTCCTGTGTAAGACATTGTGAGAGGTTTTAGTTGTGAACTAAGTTCCTTATAATTCTGTGCACTTAATCCTTCTCTTTCCTTTCTTGCCTGTATTCTAATTTCTTTTGAATCTGTTTTTCAATATTCTTCTATACCTCCTGAATTCTATGATTCATAACATATAGCTTGCTTACCTACCTGCCTGAACTCAATACTGATGTATAGTCGTCTTGAAAGGACAATACCAGGTAATGATTTGGAGTGGAGAGGTGGGAGAATTCTTTAATAATTTCCTAATAGGCATCTGAAACCTAATCTTTTACCTGTGCTATGATGGCACATGGGCAGGCATACTGGGTTTCAATTCTTAGTGATTTTCCTTCCTCCATTCTGACAATTGGGGAGTTTTCATATCTTCTGCACATAGGTTGGAAACCAATGGAAATCTTTACCTAAACATGTTATGCAGCTGTTTTTTGGTCACTAGAGACAACCATAGAATCTGACGCCTCTAAGAGATGCAAATCAAAAGTGGGACACATTTTGAGTTCTTAGGCTAGCTGAAATCTTTGCCTCTATTTCTCTTCAGTGTGTTTTGACTTGGAGGAAAGCAGGTAATATGGCTACAGCTGTAGTCCTTGATTTTAATTTTCAATCCTTTCCAAAGTCTCCTCCCAGTTCAGAAGAGATTCTTTTTGCTTCTGTTGCAGGAAACTTGCTCCAGCATTACATAAATTCTACTAAGTGTTTCACAAGGTAAAATTTTGAAATTCTGAAATACTCATTTTCTCTCTCTATCAAACCTAAGTTGCTTTATTTTTTCAGATGCTTTTAAGCAAAGAACTTTGCAATATCATCCTGAATATTATCCTGAAACTTAATACAAAAATTTATTCTTTGATATGCTGGGCTGTCATTTGGCTTGTCTGTTGCAGGGGAATGTACTTCATTCAGTCCCACGGATTTTGAAAATAGATTCTCTCTCTCTCTCTCTCTCTCTCTCTCTCTCTCTCTCTCTCTCTCTTTCCATCCCTCCCTCCTTCCTTCCATGCCTTCCTCCCTCCCTTTCGTTTTTAGATGATTTATTTATTTATATTCATTGATGTTTTGCTTCCATGTATATCTGTGTAACGGTGTCAGGAGTTCTCTGGAAGATCAGCCAGTCCTCTTAATCACTAAGCCATATCTCCAGTCCTGAAAATGGTTTTCTTCATATTGTAATTCATTCCTATTACTGTTTCCCCTTCTCCAACTTTCCCCCACTTTTCCACCCACTCAAATCCACACCCCTTCTCTCTTTAGACTACAACAAGCATCTAAAAAACTCATCATCATAATTATAAAAATGTACTTTGTATATAAAGAATATTAGTAAAGTAAGACTTAACAAACCACAATGAACTAAAACAACCAAACAAACAAACAAAAAGAGAGCCAAACCAACAGCTCTAGAAACACGTACAGACACAGAAACATGCACATTTGCACACAGACAAAATCCTGAAAAGGCCAAAAGTAGAAACTAATATATGTGCAATGGGCATGATCACATATTTTAAAACATTCAGTAAGCATGCACATTTATGCATGTATATTCTATAGTGATATGATCAGGGTAATTGCCATATATTTAACCTCAGGTGCATTCCTTTTCTTGAATTGAAGACATTCAAAATCCACTCTACCAACAATTTTTTAAATATTCACTTAATTGTTTGTTATAGTTTTCCTACTCTGTTAAAGATAACTATCCCTCTTACATAACTGCATTCATATCAAATAACCATTTTCTCTATGTCCCTTCTTCAACATCTCCCTTGCTAGGTATTGCTAACCACCATTTCTCCCCTGTACTTCGCAAACAAGCTTGCAGGTACAAATAAGAACACAGAGTGTTTTTCTTTTAATGTATCTTTCATTCATATTACTTAGAACTCCAGAATTGCATTCTTTTGTGACTGAATAATAGTCTATATTTTGGGCACTTTGATCAAATCCATATTTTAGCTATTGTGAGTAATACTTCAATAAATATGAGTGCATATTTCTACTAATCATACTGATATCATTTCCTTTGGCGATGTATTTAGTAGTGAGTCATTCGTATGTTTTTCATAATGGCAGAAACGATTTATATTCCTAACAACAGTGCGAGAGATCATCTTTCTCTTCACTTTTGCCAGTAGTTTTTAAATAGTCTGCTAATTAAAGAGAGATGATATTTGGTTGTTGCTTTTATTAATACTCTGCAGTATAATTTAAGTTGCAATATATAGTATAATATATAACAGGATAAAGTGAATAGCCTAGAAAGATAAAATGTGATATAGTATTTTTACAAACTCCATGCTACATAGGTGCAGTGATTTGAAAAAGACATGCCTTCCACAGGCTCAAGTATTTTGGACTCTTGGCCTCCAGTCCATGGTGCCATTTGAAGTTACCGAACTTTTTAGATGCATGGTTTTGCTTGAGAAAGTATATCAATGGGGGTGGGGTTTGAGTGTGTATCGTCTCACCTCACTTCCAGTTTATTCTTTTTATTTTCTCCATGAAGCTAATATGACCTCTTTACTTCCTACTCCGGCTGCCTGATGCTATGCCCCACCATTATGGACTCAAATAAAGTCTTTTTATAGGTTGCCTTGATCATTAGATTTTATCACAGCAACAAAAATGTAACTGATAAAACAGGGAAATAAGAATCATTCTCAGCTCAAAATCTCAGAAATCACTGCTATTTTAGAGCATCTCTAATTTTACTTTTAGTATAAATAGAACTCCAATACATGTTTATATGCACATATACTCTAAGAGAAAGAGAGGATGAAAAACAAATTCTCTGGCCAAATTATAGCCTCTTTGGCCAATTATAGCCTCCATGCTAATCTCCAGAATGCATTCCTTTTTCCCCATCTGAAGACAAATGAAAAAGGCCCTCAAGTTTGTCCTTTGCTCCAATTCTCAGCCTGTAAATCTAAACAGTACAGAATTATGGTGGAAAATGTTGTATTTAAAACTGGTCAGTGGGCCTCTGATTAAGGTCTTTCTCCTTACACATGTACTGACCTCTTTATCAAAATATCTTTTCAACAGTTTCTCTGCTAGATGTATGAAAAAGGTTGCCCTCTCTGCATTTTCTTTCTTTTTCCCATTTCTTTCCTTTTTCTTTTTTCTAGTACATGACATTGAACTACTGCTATTTCACAGAATTCCAGCTTCAGTCCTATCTGTTCTGGTCTTTACATCACTGTATGTTTTTTAAAACTTCCTCTCTTTCTTCTTAAATATTATTTTCCTTCTCCTTTCTATGCCTTCAAATATTTGCAAATCCCAAGCCAATACCAGTTCTGTCTCCCCTTCCCCCATTCATCTTCCCCTTCCTCCTTCTCTCTTTTCTCCATTCTTTATACTCTCCCTCTTGCAGTTTGACAGTGCAACTGCTTTTCCTGGCTAGTAGAGAGTGAGAGAGAGTGGGAAGCTCTGAGTCCTATAATTAGAGGTGAAGCTGGGGGAGTAAGAATGTCAGGGTGATCTTCCACTCTGAGTTTCTGTCTGCTACTTTATATTTTTGCATTCTTTGGAAAAACAAAGTAAATAAACAATAGCATGTCTCATGCAGGAAGAACATCATTTTTTTCACCCAAACCATTCATTGATTCTCCATAAAATGTTAATTGATTTCTTACCAGCATAACTATGACCTTATTATAATGAAAAGCACTTGTCCGTTTCTCATCTTGTATTAAATTGCAAGCCTTTTTCCATTAACTTGACCAAAAATGTATCATTGAGTTGTCTTTCCCCCTACAAACATACTGTATTTTCTTATGCAACTATGCTTAATATTTTAATATCCACATATTACTTTATATTTATGGATTATAATGTAGTTATAACTTTAATCTTTAATATTTAAATAGAATCTACATTTACATATTGTAAAAATCAAAGGGTCATATGATATGTTAAGTATTTTGAATATGCCTAGTTATTTCTTTGTAGAATTGTAGAGCTGGAAAGATGGCTTAGTGAGCTATGATATTTTCTGTTAAATGTGATTATCTGAATTCAATCCCTGGGACCCACAAAGTACAAGGAAGCATAGGTAAATTGTGCTCTTCCCTCTACATGTACAGCGTGGCACATGAAAGACCCCAAACACATGCGCGCGCACACACACACATACACACACACTCTCACACACACACACACACATCATCATCATCATCATCATCACCATCATCTCAGTGAAAAATTTAAAATTTAAAATGGAATTTGGAGATAAAGGATCCAAATTATTTACTTTTTAAAACAAAAAGTATTTAATTTAAAATAAATTCTAATTTCATTGTAAAATAGTGGGATGTACAAATATAGAGAAATTTTAAATAGAAATAAAGATATTTCTGTCATCCACTCCTTCCTTAGAGACCATTATGCTATTAGGGTAACGAATTTCCATGTTATTTTCAATATGTTCAATATGTTCATAATGGAAGAATTGGAGGGCAGACTGGAGGAGCTGAGTGGGGGGGGCAGGTTGCAGCCCCATGGGAAGAAAGATGATTTTGGCCACCCAGACGCCTCAGGGCTCCCAGAGACTAAGCCATCAACCAAAGGGTACACATGGTTCCAGCCAAAAGTGTGGCAGAGGAATGCCTTGTCGGGCATCAGTGGGAGGAGGGGTTCTTGGTCCTGGGAAGGCTCAATAGAGGCCCCAGTGTGGGGAAATTGAGGGGGGGGGTCGTGGGAGTATGTCGGGTAGAGAGGCATATACTTAGAGGCAAGGGGTTGGAGGAGGGGTTGGGGGCTTTGGGGAAGGGTGGAAACTGGGAAGGGGTATAACATTTGAAATGTAAATGAAGAATATATTCAATAAAAAATAGAAATAAAGATATTTCTGTCATCCACTCCTTAGAGATCCTTATGTTATTAGGGTAATGAATTCCCATGCTCTTTTCTTTTCTTTCTTTCTTTTTTTATTTTCTATATTCTTTGTTTACATTCCAAATGATTTCCCCTTTCCCAGTTCCCCCCTCCTCATAAGTCCCATAAGCCCTCTTCCCTCTGTCCTTTCTCCAATCAACCCCCTCCCACTTCTCTGTCCTGATACTCCCCTACAATGCTGCATCAAGCCTTTCCAGGACCAGGACCCTCTCCTTCCTTCTTCTTGGGAATCATTTGATATGTGAATTGTGTCTTGGGTATTCAGAGCTTCTTTTCAATATTATGAATTACTATTCACAAATTATAGTTGATTGAAATTCACTAGCAGTTGGTATATGGATGATCACATATATTTTGAGAATGTTTTAAAGTTAACAATATTGTATGATAGTTTTATACATATTAAATATTTTTATTTCTATTTAAACTTAAAATACTTTCAAGTTCTTTAAGAATTTTATACAATGTGTTTTGAATCCATTCACCCTCCTTCACCTAACCCTTCGCTATTGTTCTACATTCCATTTTCCTTCCCATACTACTTTGTGTCTTTTGTTTTGTGTGTTTGTTTGTTTGTTTTTCTTTTCCCCCAGCAATGGCAAATGTTGCCAAATAGTCTTTGATATATTGCTTTCAACTGAAACATAACTGATTACCAGGGGCTAAACTGTTAAGAGAAAACTGTCTCTCCCATTCTTGGAATGTAACAATTAATAGCTCCACAGCTAGGGCTGGAACTTCATGCCCAACTCTTATATAAGTACTGGAATTAGATCTGTCTTGGGCTTGTGCAGATCTGGTTGATGTTTTTGATAACTGTTGTGATTTCTCCTATGTGACCAGAAGACACTGTTTCTCAAAAGTTATTCACTGGCTCTTATACTATTTCTGTGACGTCTTCCACAAAGATCTCTGAACCTTTTGGGAAGGATGTGGTATATATGTTCCATGTAAGGATGGATATTCCAAAGACCATTATTCTCTTGTTTAGATGTGGGAGACTGTGTTGAGCATCATTTACCGCATACAGAAGCATCTCTGATGACAGTTAACTGAATTTTAGTCTATAATTGTAACAGTAAGTCATTAGGAGTTGGTTGAAAACTATGCCCATTCAGTGGCATAGTAAAAAACATTCTATGATCATTTATGATATGTCTAGCCAGAGGTTATTAGCCCAATAATTATTCAGAAAATTTCAGAGTAAAATTTTCACTCTGAAAGAGCTTACTTGACTGCTACCATGTAGGGCAGAAAAACTAATGGAACCATATAGATATAAAAATCACTAAATGACAATAACATTGCTTTATTATTATAACACTCAAAAGCACCTCTACATGTTCTCAAATACCTTTTGAAAGTGTTTTTCATTTTGGTTGGATCAGTTTGCCTACTATCGGAGTGTGACTGGTAATTGTTGTATCAACTTGACTAGACTAAGGTGTATCTAAATAACTGCCAAAGATTTATTTTAAAGTTTATCTGTGAAGTTGTATAGAACGGAGATTGACAATTAAATTGTGGGTCAGAGGATTTACCTTTGGTGTGTATGTACTAACTAATTAGCTAACAACTCAGATGGAACAGAAAGCAAAAGAGTCATTTCACATTTATTCTCTCATAAGAGTTAAGGTACTGTTTTTATCCTGGGTTTCTTTGCACGTAAGAATTGTAGTCTTTCTGGCCTTTAGATTTATAGACTTGTGACATTAATGCTCCATGGTTATATAGACTTTTATTATATAGATAGTGACTGATTTGTCATTAACATCAATGGTTCTGATAATTTTGCACAGTAAGAATTAAGTTACCAGCAGAGAAGTTTTTCCAAATTCTATTGCAGATATTCTATAATGGAATTCTCAGGTGTTATAAAAAAAATCAGCCAATTGTAAAAGTTCATATGATTGATCTATCTATCTATCTATCTATCTATCTATCTATCTATTATTTATCTAGTTTATTTGCTTATATATAATCCATATATAGTTTATGTAAGTTTCTTTAGTTTTACATATATGTGTATATGTGTGTATACATATGTGTGCATGCATTTTCTATGTCACTGTATTTTAGAACTGTCATGACGCTTTTATATCATGTATACTATATGAACAGCAATATTAGGACATTTTAATCTATATCTAGACTTATTTTAATGATCATAATTGAGAGGTCAGGAATGATATGCAACTTATTGGGTTCTTTTTAGTTTGTTTGTTTTTGAGACAGGGTTTCTCTGTGTAGCTCTGGCTGTCCCGGAACTCACTTTGTAGACCAGGCTGGCCTTGAACTCAGAAATCCACCTGCTTCTACCTCCCAAGTGCTGGGATTAAAGGTGTGTGCCACCACCACCCAGCAGTATGCAACTTATTATACTTCATAGACAAGCACCTACATCTAGGAATTATAGAATTTATGATACCTGTAGTAGTGAAATTGATGAATGTGTTCAGTTTCATAGTCTGTTTCACTTGGCTGAGTATTGCTGGAAGTGTGATAAGCAATGAAGTTTGTCTGTTTTCACAGGTTTTCTGAATCTTTCAACACTAACCAATGATCATTTTTCTCCTACACAAATATTGACAGATTACATATATGTATATTGTCTAGTTATGTTTTATTTACCAACAGTTTTGTTTTTATGGAGCTCAGTGACACACTCTTTAAAAGAACTCCAAGGATGTATGAGTCCTCCTAACCTAATTCTCTATTCAGAAGGACCTGTATTATATTTGATTTTCTCATTCAACTAGGTGAAAATTTCCCTGCCTGGATAGTCTTTATCTATTTGATGTGTTTTTTTTAATTTGGTTGACTTTAAGGTTATGGTAATTTTCTCCTTTGTTCACTGTCTACATTATTTATATTTGTTTGGAAAGGTGAATACTAGAGTCACACTTGGTTTTGGTACTTGAAACTTGAAGTTATTTATATTCAGGCTTTTTGTACTTTTCTTGATACAAGAATATATTCAATGGCATAATTTCTAACTAGATATTTCTGACTAATAGTTAATAGCAATACTTTATTTATTTAGTTTGATATTCATTATAATATATAATCATTTTAATGTTTTTAATCAATTTTCAGTGAATTTTCAAATGTTTTACTAGGTAACATGCAAATATTAAAAAGCTTTAATCTACTTTTGAATGAGTAAATCTCTTGTATTTTATATGTTACTAAATTGGCCAGAAACTTGAGAGTTATGCTTAATAATTGGTATGATAGAGCCACCTTTTACTAACATCAATAAACCACCATTTATCATTATTTGTTAACTCATTCCTTCATTGTTTTTTATTAACCACAATATACTAGCACTCTTCTAGGTACAGTGCATAAAGTGATGGAGAAATGTAGTCCCTATCCTCATGGATTGTAAAACATCATCATAGCAATACAGATCTTAAATGAGCAATCATGAAATAGGTAATCTCAAATTGTAATTTGAGATATAATTTAAATTGAAGGACAGAAGCATTCACTGTCAAACAAAAACTTATAAGGTGAGTTATAAAGAATAAGTAGGAATACATTAGTAACAAAATGTATTTATTATACAAAGGAGAAACCATATATACCATGAACTTGAGGTGTACTTGAAAAAGCTGAAAGAAAGCTAGTGAGACTGGATTTTAGTGAGAAGAGAAAGATTTGAGTCAGAGATAACGCTATCAGTGGTTATTAATTTAAAGCCTTAGGAGGGTTTTTCAAATGTTATTTTATTTTTGTGAGAGGTGGGTAAAAAGTAGTATAATTCAGAGAGATGAGACTCCCTGGCAACAAAACACATTTCTTTTTTTTTTGTCATTTTTTTTTATTTTCTATATTCTATGTTTACATTCCAAAGGCTTTCCCCTTTCCCAGTTCCCACCCGCCATAGTTCCCATAGTTCCTCTCCTCCCCATCTGTTCCCCAATAATCCCCCCTCCCCCCTCGGTTTCTTATTTAATTTTTATTTTCTATATTCTATGTTTACATTCCAAAGGCTTTCCCCTTTCCCAGTTCCCCCCCCACCATATGTCCCATAATTCCTCTCCCCCCAGCTATTCCCCAATCATTCCCCCCCCCCACGATTTCTCTGTTCTGGGTCTACAAAATTGGATCAAATCTTTACAGGCCCAGGGTCCTCTACTTTCTTCTTCTTGGGAGTCAGTTTACTTGCTAATTGTGCCTTGAGCATTTAGGGCTTCTAGGCTCAATAATATCCACTTATCAGTGATTGCATTTCATGTGTATTCTTTTGTGATTGGGTTAGCTCACTTAGGATAATATTTTCCAGATCTAACCATTGACCTACAAATTGCATGAGTTCATTATTTTTAATTGCTGAGTAGTACTCCATTGTATAAATATACCACATTTTCTGTATCCATTCCTCTTTTGAGGGATATCTGGGCTCCTTCCAATTTCTGGCTATTATAAACAAGGCTGCTATAAACATAGTGGAGCATGTGTCTTTATTGTATGCAGGGGAATCCTCTGGGTATATGCCCAGGAGTGGTATGCCAGGGTCCTCTGGAAGTGACATGCCCAATTTTCTGAGGAACCGCCAAACTGATTTCCAGAGCGGTTTTACCATTTTGCAATCCCACCAACAGTGGAGGAGTGTTCCTCTTTCTCTGTCAGGAGCCATAATGGGACAAGCTAATATACTAGCAGATGTTCATCCTGAAATGCCTGCCTCGGATTATTATATAATCTGCGACAGGTGAGCCCCCATTCAGCAAGGCTGTGGGGGACTAATTTTAGGAAAGATTTCCTGCTATTTATATGCTTTTCCTGTTGTTATTATTATTATACATTTATAATAATCAATAGTAATAGCACATTCCTTTGGAGCAGATCCTTGCAGATCCATGAAGATGTCTTATAGTGATGCTATGTAGACAAATAGATGACTTTAGTTTTAATGATGATCCTATAAGAATTCCTAAAATTATATCTGTGATTACTAAGCTCTTTTCTAATGGGACTGCTACTAGATCCCTCCTATAGCCAAACTGCAATGAGAACTCTGCCAGTCTCCCAAGTGTCACAAGTTAATTGCTCTTAGATGGCAACCAGACTTTCTCCTACTCAGAGCACATTCCAAGAGGTTGTAAAACAATTAACTAAAGGTCATAAAAAGGGAACTAGGATTTATTATAGGTGTTAGGACAGAAGGTAAAATATTGACTGGGTTTTTCTATACAAAACGTCACTTATAACTTAGTTATGGTTTTAAACTTTCTACGAACCTGTAGAGAAGACAAGTGATAGCTAGATAATTACTCCTAATGGATATGTATGTAAACATTCTCTGTTGTAAGCTTCTATTTCAATGTAGGACTTGGTTTTCTGTGTGAACTTATGATGAACTTTGTAACATGTGATCATGCATTCTGAAAGACGTTTTAAGGGCTGAGGACAAAGAGAAGTCAGACCAGAAGAACTGAATGAGAGGGACAGAGCTGAGAGGAGAACTGAACTGAGGAGAAGTTTTTAGTCAGAAGAGAACAAGACTAGAAGGATAATGCAGAGTGGAATAACTTAGAAACTATAGGTAACATAAACTAACTAAGAGAATAACAATGTGCAGGAGGCAGAGAGAAAGAGGAAAAAAGAAGATGTTGCAGAGAGTAGAAGGAGCAGGCAGGCTTCTCCTTACCATTGGAAAGGACAGGTCCCATGGTAAGGACAAAGCAGGATTAGTCTTATTAAGAGAAACAAAGTCTTTTTCTTACAAACATGGATTTAATTCATTTAGCATTGAAAGGGTGGAAGCTTTTTCTTTCTCCATGCAATAAATATTGTAGTCCATCTTTTATCCAGAATGAGTGAGTTCTTTCTGCACCGGTGCTTGGTCTTTGCTCCATATGCATATGTAAGTATGGATGTGTGTGTAAGTATGCAATTGTGGGAATGTGTGCATGTATGTGTGTAAGTATGAAATTGTGACAATGCATGCAAGCTGGGCCCAGCTGACTGCGTGAAAGATGTATGTGTGAATCTATGTATGAAGATGTATGAAGATGTATGTGTGAATTTATGTGAGATTATGCATATTCACGTATGTAGAAATTTTTTCTGTCTACAAGTGTTATTCTCTTCTCCAGGTTCATTAGAAGTTTATTGCTCCTAACTTCCCCCCCTAGACTGACAAGCAAGAGGCATCTGGACAACAGGGAAAAGGCTCTAGCAATTAACCCTTTACTTAATCTCCTGCTGTTTTAGGATGAGGTGTTAAATGCCTGAGACTGCAGTCTCTGGCTCCAGAGGAACACAGAAGGCAGGTCAGCTATGTTAGCCTAGTAACTTAGATTTAGATAAGTAAACCTTTTATTATACAACAACCCTAAACTTTCTGTAAGACAAAGTCTTACCCCCGCCCACTCGCTTCCCCCCTCCGCTGCCTCAAGAAGGACCAAGAAGAAACACCTTTGCTGGGCCTGGCTCCCAGCATTTCTCCACATCTTTGCCAGCACTTGTGGTCTCTTGAGGTTTTAATCTTAGCCATTCTGACTGGTGTGAGGTGGAATCTCAGGTTTGTTTTGATTTGCATTTCCCTGATGACTAATGATGTTGAACATCTCTTAAGGTGTTTCTCGGCCATCCGAATTTCTTCTGGTGAAAATTCTTTGTTTAGCTCTGTACCCCATGTTTTTTTATTTCATTTTTTTAATTTTTATTTTCTATATTCTATGTTTACATTCCAAAGGCTTTCCCCTTTCCCAGTTACCCCCCACCATATGTCCCATAATTCCTCTCCCCCCCCCTGCTATTCCCCACTCATTCCCCCTCCCCCACGATTTCTCTGTTCTGGGTCTACAATACTGGATCCAATCTTTACAGGCCCAGGGTCCTCTCCTTTCTTCTTCTTGGGAGTCATTTGACTTGCTAATTGTGCCTTGAGTATTTAGGGCTCCTGGACTCATTAATATCCACTTATCAGTGATTGCATTTCATGTGTATTCTTTTGTGATTGGGTTAGCTCACTTAGGATGATAGTTTCCAGATCTAACCATTTACCTACAAATTGCATGAGTTCATTATTTTTAATTGCTGAGTAGTATTCCATTGTATAAATATACCACATTTTCTGTATCCATTCCTCTTTTGAGGGACATCTGGGATCCTTCCAATTTCTGGCTATTATAAACCAGGCTGCTATGAACATAGTGGAGCATGTGTCTTTATTGTATGCAGGGGAATCCTCTGGGTATATGCCCAGGAGTGGTATGCCAGGGTCCTCTGGAAGTGACATGCCCAATTTTCTGAGGAACCGCCACACTGATTTCCAGAGCGGTTTTACCATTTTGCAATCCCACCAACAGTGGAGGAGTGTTCCTCTTTCTCCACATCCTTGCCAGCACCTGTTGTCTCTTGAGTTTTTAATCTTAGCCATTCTGACTGGTGTGAGGTGGAATCTCAGGGTTGTTTTGATTTGCATTTCCCTGATGACTAATGATGTTGAACATCTCTTAAGGTGTTTCTCGGCCATCCAAATTTCTTCTGGTGAAAATTCTTTGTTTAGCTCTGTACCCCATTTTTGATAGGGTTATTTGGTTGTTTGGGGTCTAACTTCTTGAGTTCTTTGTATATATTGGATATTAGCCCTCTGTCGGATGTGGGGTTGGTGAAGATCATTTCCCACTTTGTTGGTTGAAAGAAGTTAGGGAAATAACACCCTTCACAATAGCCACAAACAACATAAAGTACCTTGGCTTAACTCTAACCAAACAAGTGAAAGATCTGTACAACAGGAACTTCAAGTCCTTGAAGAAAGAAATCGAAGAAGACCTCAGAAGATGGAAAAATATTTCTTGCTCCTGGATTGGCAGGAACAATATAGTAAAAATGGCCATCTTGTCAAAAGCAATCTGCAGATTCAATGCAATCCCCATCAAAATCCCAAATCAATTCTTCATAGATCTAGAAAGAGCAATTCTCAAATTCATCTGGAGCAATTCTCAAATTCATCTGGAGCAACAAAAAACCCAGGATAGCTAAAACTATTCTAAACAATAAAAGGACTTCTGGGGGAATCAATATCCCTGACCTCAAGCAGTACTACAGAGCAATTGTGTTAAAAACTGCATGGTATTGGTACAGCAACAGGCAGGTAGATCAATGGAATAGGATTGAAGACCCAGAAATGAACCCACAGACTTATGGTCACTTGATCTTTGATAAAGGAGCCACAACCATCCAGTGGAAAAAAGATAGCCTTTTCAACAAATGGTGCTGGTTCAACTGGAGGTCAACATGCAGAAGAATGGGAATTGACCCACTCTTATCTCTTTGTACTAAGATCAACTCCAAGTGGATCAAGGACCTCCACATAAAACCAGACACACTGAAACTATTAGAAAAGAAACTTGGGAAGACCCTGGAGGACATGGGCATAGGGTGAAAGTTCCTGAACAAAACACATTTCTTGTATGGAGTAGAAAATGAGAGAGACTAGTATGACATACAAATGTCAAATAATAAGTAAAATCCTGTCCACATATGACATCAAAGAAGAAAGGCTGTGGGACAAGAATAGACAACCCAGAGAAGAATCAGGGAGAAAAGTTGATGGAAAACTAAATTTGGAGTGGTCAATTCTAGTAGTCAGATTTTTAGCAGATGTGCCACTCAGTCTCTATATCGGTCCCCTCAAAAACTGGAGCAGGGGTTGTCCCTAAAGCTGTAGCCTTTCTGTGGAATTTGTTCCCCAACAGTTCTCCCTTGTCTGGCCTCAGGGAGAGAGGATGCATCTAATCCTGGAGATACTTGATGCATTGGGTACTCAGGGGAACCCACCCTCTCAGTGGAGAAGAAGATGGGGGATGGTGGGGAAACAACACTCTGAATCAGGGAGGGGCAGGGGAGAGGGGAGCATTTCGATGTAAACAAACAAAGAAATAAATAAACTCAAAAAACAAAACAAAAAAAGAAATCAAGTAAGAAGAGAACTGAAATGTATCCTCTACATTTACCTGATGTGAGCACCAATAGAGATTATTTACTAGAGATATTTCAATAGCTTGAGAATTGCAGCATGGAAAAAAGTGAATGGAAAATAAGGATGTGGAGATGATACCCAGATATTGCTTCATACAAAATTAAGACAATTGAATATAGACAAAGAACAATGGCATAAAATATGAGACAAAGAAAAATTTATTAAATGGTTTATTTGTTTGAATTTCATATATGTGTCCTCTATTTCTATAATTTTCCTCTCTCTGCCCTCTAAACCTTCCCATGCCCTCCGCTTCGTTCTCCAACTCACGGACTCATCTGACTAATTTCAAAAATGTAATAACAGCTTGCTGAATCAATTTAGTGTTGCTCATGTGCATCTTTAGAGATGATCACTCGATATTGAACAACAAATTAAGTGGTTCATCCATGGAAGAGACTATTATTTTTCCTCTAGCATCAGTTGTTAATTTCCTTTAGCTCTTCATCTGAGTGGGGGAACGGGGGTACTATTTTCATCATCTTCATTGGCATGTCAACTGGTATTATCAGTGTTCAGGTATTGTTTAGTTTAACAGGTTAAATTCTTATGAATGTTGTTACCTATAATGTATAGAAGACATTGTCTCCTTGCAGATATCATTATGTCTTACCAATATATCTGCTCTCTTTTCTAAGGTGTTCCTTGAACTTTATGTGTTTGGGTTGTTTTGTAGATCTCTCTCTCTTTGGACTAGGCAAATTATGATCAATTGTTCTCTGCATTTTGATAGTTATGCATTTCTATGATGGTATCTCTGTGCCAGTAAAATTTTATTCTTTGATAAAGTATGGGATTTATGCTTATCTGTGGGTATGTCTTTAGAATTAATTTAGGAATTAAAATAGTTTAGGATAGTGGCAGTGGTCTGATTTCTTCAAGACCCATGACCTCACGTTGCCCAAGTACATGTCTAGTATTTTCATACCAGGCATGGTTTTAGAGGCCCTATCATTGAGAGGGCTCAAAAGCCAATTAGGCAGTTGTTGTTTACCTCTAAGATATAAAAGCCACTACGGTGCCTTTAGGGATATCTTGCCATGCTGCTTTTTGTGATTCCTAGGCAGCAAGTACATCTGGGTAAGACTAATGATTAGTTCCCAGCCTTAGCAACTGTCATAGCATTTTTTAGAACTATGAAAGATAGTCCTTAGGGAGGGATTCAACTTTCAGGTTAAATCCAGCCTCATTCCTCACAGTTCTATGTCTGAAATACATGGTGACTTCAGCAACAAAGACTTATGTTCAACTTCTAGGAGGCAACAAAGGGGAACAGCCTATACCTATTTGAACATTTCTTGGAATCCTCTGACCAATATCTTGAAAGGTGGCGTATATATGGAACTAGGATTTTTAAATTTTTTTTATTTTCTATATTCTTAGTTTACATTCCAAATTTCCACTTTTCCAGTTCCCCCCTCACCATATGTTCCATAAGTCCTCTTCCTCCCGCCCATTCCCCAATCACCCCCCCCCCCCGCCACACACACCATTTCTCTGTTCTGGTACTCTCCTACAAAACTGGATCCAGTCTTTTCCAGACCAGGGTCCTCTCCTTCCTTCTTCTTGGGAATCTTTTGATTTGCTAATTGTGCCTTGAGTATTCAGAGCTTCTGGGCTCATTGATATCCACTTATCAGTGATTGCATTTCATGTGTATTCTTTTGTGATTGGATTAACTCACTTAGGATGATATTTTCCAGATCCAACCATTTGCCTACAAATGGCATGAATTCATTATTTTTAATTGCTGAGTAGTATTCCATTGTATAACATACCATATTTTCTGTATCCATTCCGCTTTTGAGGGACATCAGGGCTCCTTCCAGCTTCTGGCTATTATAAATAAGGCTGCTATGAACATAGTGGAGCATGTATCTTTATTGTATGCTGGGGAATCCTCTGTGTATATGCCCAGGAGTGGTATGGCTGGGTCCTCCGGAAGTATTGTGTCCAGTTTTCTGAGGAACCGCCACACTGATTTCCAGAGTGGTTGCACCAGCCTGCAGTCTCTGTGCCCTTTGGTTAGTCTGGCTAAGGGTTTATCTATCTTGTTGATTTTCTCAAAGAACCAGCTCCTGGTTTTGTTGATTCTTTGTATGGTTAGCTTTGTTTCTACTTGATTGATTGCAATCCTGGTTTGATGATTTCCTGTCTTCTACTACTCCTGGGTGAATTAGCATCTTTTTGTTCAGAGCTTTCAGGTGTGTCATTAAGTTGGTAGTATATGCTCTCTACTGTTTCTTTTTGGAGGCACTCAGGCTACGAGTTTTCCTCTTAGTACTGCTTTCATTGTGTCCCACAGATTTGGGTAGGTTGTACCTTCATTTTCATTGAATTCTAAAAAGTCTTTGATTTTTTTCTTTATTTCTTCCTTGACCATGGTGTCATTGAGTATTGTTCAGTTTCCATGTGTATGTGTGCTTTCTGTTGTTTTTCTTGCTATTGAAGAACACTTTTACCCCATAGTGATCTGATAGGAGGCATGGTATTAGTTCGATTTTCTTGTATTTGTTGACGTCTGTCATGTGACCAATTATATGATCAATTTTGGAGAAGGTACCATGCAGTGCTGAGAAAAAGGTATATTCTTTGGCTTTAGGATGAAATGTTTTGTATATATCTGTTAAATCCAATGGGTCCAAACTTCAATTAGTTTCACTGTGTCCCTGTTTAGTTTCTGGTTTCCGTATCAGTCCATTCAGGAGAGTGGGGTGTTGAAGTCACCCACAATTATTGTTAGGTGCAATGTGTGCTTTAAGTTTTATAACATTTCTTTTACGAATGAGGATGCCCTTGCATTTGGAGCGTAGATGTTCAGTACTGAGAGTTCTTCTTGGTGGATTTTCCCTTTGACCAGCAGAAAGTGACCTTCCGTGTCTCTTTTGATGACTTTAGGTTGAAAGTCAATTTTATCTGATATTATAATGGCTACTCCAGCTTGTTTCCTGAGACCATTTGCTTGTAAAACTGTCTTCTAACCTTTTACTCTAAGGTAGTGTTTGTCTTTAACACTGAGATGTGTTTCCTGTATGCAGCAAATTGTTGGGTCCTGTTTCCATATCCAGTCTGTTAGTCTATGTCTAACATAGACTATAACATAGTCTATGGAATTGAGTCCTTTGATGTTAAGAGATATTAAGAAGAAAGGAGAGGACCCTGGGCCTGAAAAGATTGGATCCAGTTTTGTAGGAGAGTACCAGAACAGAGAAATGGTTGGGGGTGGGGTGATTGGGGAATAGTTGGCGCGTTGGGGGGGGGAGGGGGGAGAGAGTTGGCGGGGTGGGGGGGAGGACTTATGGGACATATGGTGGGGGGGAACTGGGAAAGGGGAAAGCCTTTGGAATGTAAACAAAGAATATAGAATAAATAATAAAAAATAAAAGAAAAAAAAAGAATCCTTCATATATATCCAGAGTGGCTGTTCTACCTTCCAATTCCAACACAAACAGAATTTTCCTTTTACCCATAGCCTAATAAGCATTAGTTTTCAATTTTGGTGAAATTTACATTTTTGTAATTGTGAAATATAAATAGTTTTGAGACATTTTAGCCATTTTTATTTCATCTTTTATAAACTCTTTGTTCAAATCCATAGCACATTTTACTTTGATTGGTTTATAACTTTTTATATAATATATGTTGATCATATTCTTTCCCCTCCCACAACTCTTCCCAGATCCTCCCCTCCTCCTCGCATGTCTACATTTTTCTTAATTTTTGAGATTTTATACTTCTATTTAATTTAATTTAATTTAATTTAATTTTTTTCGAGACAGGGTTTCTCTGTGTAGCCTTGGCTGTCCTGGAACTCACTCTGTAGTCCAGGCTGGCCTCAAACTCAGAAATCTGCCTGCCTCCGCCTCCCAAGTGCTGGGATTAAAGACGTGCGCCACTACTGCCCAGCTTTAATTTTATTTTTTATACAAGACACTTCAATTACATTATTTGTGCTTCCTCAATATCTCTAAGATTTTTCCTTCCCATCTAGAGTCCAACTTCATGTTCTTTCTTTTCCCCAAAAAGAAACTAGAGAAACAAGAAAAAAAATAAATGAAAATCAGAATAGACTTAAAAAATCAATAAGACAAAAAATCCAAATAAATAAAAACAAAGCACATGTACACACACAGAGACACACCCACCCACTCCCCCCCCATTTTTGTTAGCCTGCTACTTGTGGGCATCAAGTCTGCCCTAATTGTGGTTGATATAACCACTGATACTAGACTAGTCAAAACTGTCTATCGCTGAGCTGGTGTTAAGTGCATGTAGCTTTTTGGTTAGGGGTGTGATATTGTGTCTACTTGCAATTTTTCCAGTGTTGGGTATTTGTCTAATTTGAATCTGTGAATATATTGTGTGTGCTGTTTTTGTCTTTGTAAGTTCAAATGTCTTCCATGTGTATGGAAGACATTTCATTGTACTCACCTACCATCTCTAGTTCTTAAAAACATTTCCACCTTCTCTTCTGAATAGTTCCCCAAACTTTGAGGGGAGGTATGTGATAAGAATCTCAAATTTAAGACTAAGTGCTCTGAAGTATCTCCCTACCAACTTATTTTCTAGATGTTTATTGTCTTCATTAAGGTGTTATTGTTGTGAAGAGACACCCTGACCAAGGCAACTTTTATAAAGTAAAATATTTAATTGGGGCTAGATTATTATTTAATCATCATGGCAGGAATCATAGCAGTGTGCAGTCAGACATTGTCGTGAAGGAGGGGTTGAGAGTTCTATATCTGAATCCAAAAGCAGCCAGGGGACTGGTATCATCAGGCAGCTAGGAAGAGGGTGCTTTTTCTCACTGGGTGGAGCTTGAGCATAGAGACCTCAGAGCACACCCCAAACAATGACACACTTCTTCTAACAAGGCTACATGTCCTAATAATATCACTTCCTGTGGGCCAAGCATTCAAACACCTGAGTCTATGGGGGTCAAGCCTGTTCAAACTGTCACTTGTATGTTCTTGTTAATTACCATCTACTGCAAGAAGAAGGTTTTCTAGTAAGAATTGAGTTACACTTTGATCTCTGGACAATGGATATGTCCATTTGGTAATTTGACTTTGCATTTGTTTTTCTTTTTTCAATGTTCTTCATATAATCAGGATATAAATCCCCTGTCAGATGTATAGCTGGCAAAGCTTCAGTCACACTCTGGAGTCCTTCTCCCCTTCAATTGTTTTCTTAGCTGAACAATAGAATGGAAAGATGCCCTCAGTTTTAGTTTTATGAGGTCTCAGCTCTTACTTACTGTCATTCATATTTTTGGTAAATGGAGTCACCTAGCCTCTCTTCCTCCCTCTCCCCCTCCCCCTTTCTCTGTCTCAATAAAAAGCACATGAATGCCTATAGAGGTTAAAATAATACATTATCTACACAGAATGCTAGGAACTGAACTCAGGTCTCCTAGAAGAGTAGTAAGTTCTACCCATCATTCAATCTCCCCAGTCCCTGAAATTAACTATCTTTGAAGCTGAAAAATGTGTAGCTAATGAAGATCACATTGAAGCTTCTACTTTTAAAGCCAGCTTACAACTTTAGCTTCATTACTAAGTCTTTGTTTTGTTGATTTTTAATATGTTTTCAAAAGATTCTACATATTTATTACTTGTGTTGGTCAAATGAAATGAAAATCAGAATCTGAGTTAAACATGTCCAACTGTGCATTCAGTGAACATCTTTTAGTTCCCTCTCTTAGGAACGATTGTTGACCATGTATCAGCATAGTCATACTATCCTGTGTGATTTCTTTTCATTTCATTTTTTTTGACAGGCCAAATTTTATTTTGACATTATACATTTTTTCAAGTTTTTAGAAATTTTAACATTATACATTTTAAAACAAATGTAATGTATATACATATACATATAATGTAAGTTTAAATGAACATCCTCATAGAAGCAGGGAGAGGGTGATGGGATAGGAGTTTTCAGGGAGGAGGGGAAACCAGGAAAGGGAATAACATTTAAAATGTAAATAAAGAATATATTCAATAAAAGAAGAAAAAAGAAAGAATAATGCATAAAAAAGAAAGAAAGTGATGAGACAGCAAGGGGACGAGGCACAAGACCTGTAATGGAACGGACAGGGTTGACCTTCCAGACCGAGCAGAGGGCTAATACCCGGAAGACTGGAAGACTCTCCTCCCTTCTACTGTGCCTCCCAATTCTTCCCAGGCTTTGGCTGCTTCTCCCTAATCCTTTCTTGTGACCTTAGACACCACTCTGTCTCTTATTTAGTTGCTTGCCCTTTCATCTATGAAGGAGCTCTGTACAATTAGCATGTTGGTTTTTTTATATTATTTTGATCATATTTTGAGGCTTTCAAAATAGGGCTGTATGATTTTTTATAGATTGTTTTCCTTCTGTGGCAATGTACTTTGATAACAATAATTCTTACACTCTGGAATCTGTACCTGACCTCACAGCCAGATTTAATAATATTATCTTGAGATCGCTGAAGACAGATCAAAGCTCTTTAGAGTACAGTCACACAACAGACAGACACACAGGGGCAGGCACAAACAGGGAAAGATTCACAAGACAGCATTCAGGCAGGCACCTATTCCAACTCATAAAAGAGACATAAGATGACATAAGCCAGAGGGAGCATGAAGTATAGGATTCAAATCTAGACTCCCGCTTGGTTAAATTACTCCAATGGAAAGTGGTTTCTTTCCTTAATGCAATACTGATGTATTACTGGTGATCTTGAGTTGGTCACAAATATATTTAGTCCATACCCTTCTCTAGCATTTTATAGTTGTATTTGATTTTATTGCTAGTTTTATTCTGATAGAAATTCTTGTGAAAATAAAACAAATAAAAGTAATGATAAAGGAAAGTTGATTTTCTTTGTACTTTTAATTTTGCTATGACATTTAACTTCATATATTTAATTTTAATATGATAACATTTAACTTCTATACTCCTAACAGATTTAACTGTATAATTCAATATTATTAATTACAGGCACAATGGTATATAGAAAATCTCTACAAGTGACTCATTTTATGCTCCTGAAATTTTAAAACATTAAAATTGTATTAGACAGGGGAGAAATACAGAGAGTCACAAAATTGAATGGAGGTGTGTAGCAGTGGAGGATGGGGAACTGGGGTAGCTACTAGAAAGTCCAAGCTGCCAGGAAAGCCAGAGGCTCCCAGGACCCAATGGTGATGGCATTAGCTGAAATACCCAACAAAGTGGAGTGAGAATCTGTAGAGACCATATGCAGAGGTTAGGCAAAGCCCCTGATTGAGGGATGGGACCACACACCCTTCTCAAAAATATTAACAAAGAATTGTCCTGTCTAAAGGAAATACAGGGACAAAGAGTGGAGCAGAGCCTGAAGGAAAGACCATCCAGAGACTGCCCATGTCCATCCCATATATGACTCCCAAACCCAGACACTATTGTAGATGTCAAGAAGCGCTTGCTGACAGGAGCCTGATATAGCTGTCTCCTGAGAGGTTCTGCCAGTGCCTGACAAATAGAGAGGGGGATGCTCTCAGCTAACCATTGGACTGAGCACACGGTCCCCAATGGAGGAGCTAGAGAAAGGACTAAGGGAGCTGAAGGGTCCTTCAAAACCACAATATGAACCAAGCAGACCCCCCAGAACTTCCAGAGACTAAACCACCAACCAAAGAGTACACATGGTGGGGCCCATGGCTCCAGCTGCATATGTAGCAGAGGATGGCCTTGTGGGACATCAATGGGAGGGGAGAGGCTTTTGGTATTGTGGAAGCTTCATACACCAGTGTAGGGGAATGCTAGGGTGGTGAGGCAGGAGTGCGTGGGAAGGTGTGGGAGGACCCTCATAGAACATGGAAGCAGGGGGAAGGGGGATGGGATTGGGGGTTTGTGGAAGGGAAACAGGGACAGGGAATAACATTTGAAATGTAAATTTAAAAATTACCAATAAAAATGAAAAACAAAACATGCATTTGTTAGAGGATACAGGAGGAGATGAGAGATGAGAGAGAGATAGGGAGAGAGAGAGAGAGAGAGAGAGAGAGAGAGAGAGAGACTTCAATTATTCCGTTTCATTTTCCATTCTAGGTCATGGTGACCAAGCTTAGGTTTCCAGCCTTCTGCACACACTCTTTGACTTGTGCGCCATCTCACAAACCCATTTTTAAATTTTATATAATTTTTTGAAATTTTCCTATATGAAATATATATATTTATGTCATTCTCCCTTCCTTATCCTCCTTTCAGTTCCTTCTGTATCCCTCCTATTTATTCTCAAACACACTTTTAGCCTTGTTACATAGAGATCTGTGTATATTAGTTATAAATGCGACTGATGACAAAATGTGTATTTTTCATAGGTGCTTAGGGCTGATTTTTTTTGCAATTGATTTATCTATGAGGATTCTTGTCTCCAGAGAAGAGCAATTCTCTCATCTCAGCAGTCACTGATTGGCTGTAGTTTTTCAACAAGGGATGTTCTCAGAGTCCCCTATCGATATTGGCATGTCAGCTGGTGTTGTCATTATATATGTCTTGTTTAGATGACAATTATTAAACTTTATACTCGTTAGTGAGAAGTTTCGCATTTCCCCTTCTTCCAATTCCTGACTACTAGTTTTCTACTCTGATTTGGGGAATTTGACTATTTCCAGTATTTGGGATCATGCAATAATTGTCTGTCCCTGGTTGATTTATTTCAATTATCTTAATGTCTCCAGTGTGTATCTAAGGTATAGTACATATCACAATTTCAATTCTTTTAATAGTTAAGTAATATTCTATCATATGGCTATGGAACTTTAAAATTACTTTTTCATGGTTGTATATTTGGTTTACCTATAGATTATGATCATTATGTGCTCTGTTGTGAGTATATGAATACAAAGATCTCTCAGATCCTAATTTTAGTTCCTTTGGATAAATATTCAGAAGGGGGATTAGGAGGTTTATAATATTTTTTTTCAAATAGAGTTGTTAACTTTTTGCTGTTTGTTTCTGTAAGTTGTTTATATACACTGGGAAGTAACCGTATTATATAATTTGTAATTTGTTTCCCCCATGTTTTAGGTTTCCATTACATTCTGATGTTTATTTCTTTAACATAGTTAATTTGGTTTTATATCTTAGACATAATTGCCAAATACAATTTGCATCTGTTTTTCCACTGGGTTACCTTCTAATTTTTTTTTTCAGATTTTGAAAAAAAATTATTTAGGTCACTAATTCATTTTGAAGTACATAGTGTAAGATAAAAATATACTACTATTTTCTGTGTGGGTGATATTTAGTTTTTTTAAAGAACTTTAGTGAAAAAATATTTTTTAATTTTATATTTATAAGTGTATATTTATATTTGTATATGTATTTATATGTATACGACTATGTGCCACGTGTGCTGGTGCCCAAGGAGGACATAAGGGACCATTACATCCCTGAAACTAGAGTTACAGGCAGCTGCTATGTTGTTGCTGGAAACCAGGATCCTCTGCAAGAGCAAAAAGTGCTTGTAACCACTGAGCCAACTCTCCAGCCCCATAGAAACCTATTGTTTCCACAATGCATTCTTGGCATTGTTGTCAGCAATTGATTGAACACATATGCATGGATTCATTTATGTGTTCTCTCCTTGTTTATTATCTTGTATATAGGCCTTTATGCCAACACCATCCCTTTAAGATTACTAAAGTTTTGTAATATATTTTGAAATTAAGAAATGTGGTATTATTAATTTTTCTACCTTTTCAAGATTGCTTTGGGTATTCATGGTTTATTGTTTCATATTAATTTTAGTTCATCTCCAATTCTATAACTATTATCAATATGTTTTGTTGGGATTTTAGTAAATCTTTGTACTACCTTTAGTAGTAGGACATTTAATATTGTCTTCTAATCCAGAATCATAGAACAAATATTCATATTTCATCAATGTTTTGTAGTTATATCAGGGACCATCTCTGATAAGTGAAGACTAGCAGGTGGCTTTCCTGAAAGTGGTCTTTTTTTTTTGTCATGGTCCCAAAGAGCCTTCATCCGAGGATTGCTTCTTACAGCTGATATGCCTTTTCTATCATTATTAAATTAATATAATAACCTCTTTGTATTAGCCCAATATGATTAGCAGTTTCTGCAGATCAACATAAAGATGAACTTACATGAAGTAATGCTGTTTAGATGAATTAATGATTTTCTTAGAATTCCAGGTTTGATTCAAATATTCTTAGGAAGAAAGTTTTAAGAGATGGTTTTACTTGTTTTGCTAGAAAGATGTAATAAAGTTAGAATCAAGACTAGAATGTGCATATTCCCCATAATAGTAAGTAAAGGCTGCATAATAAGAAATACAATGAGTTTTCATAATTACACTAAGTAGAGAAATAGGCTCAGGACAAATTTGTGTTCAAGGAAAAGCATTTGGGTTCAAGGATGAATCCACAAGTGTGCACTCTGATAAGGCAAGGCCATATTAAACTGTTGCTTTGAGCTTATAATGATAGAGAATAAAACACTGCTTTGAATTTGTTATTGATACTCTTCTGTAACTCACATTTTGTGTAACATTTTATCTAGGATGTAATTTTCTAAGAACTTTTGTCTATAATAAGGGCAGAGAAAAGAAATAAAGAGGATGGTTTGGCTTGGGAGGCTCTGTGCCATCCATCCATCCATCCATCCATCCATCCATCCATCCATCCATCCATCCACCCAAATATAATGATGTAGTTGTTTTCCTCTTCACCTGATGTGTGTGTGTGTGTGTGTGTGTGTGTGTGTGTGTGTGTGTGTTTGTGTATGTGTATGACCTTTCCTTTCCTTTCTTCTCTCTGCTTCAAAAACAGTTAACCAGCTTGGCCAGTGAAGGACTACCTGCTCAGATAGGAGAGGCTTCTAGCAATAAACTCTTTCACTTAATTCCCTGCTATGATACAGCATGTGTTAATCACCGAGACTAGTGATTTTCAGTCACAAAGTAAGCAAAAGAGTGTTAAGTCATCAGCTAATGGCATCCAGTACAGGTAGAGAAAGTTACAAAGCCAGAGATCTTCAATCTTTTGACTTGCATCCAACTCTGTGTCCCACCTCAACTTGTTCCCCTAAGGCCAGCAGACCCCTGGCACAATTACTTTATATATTCCAGTTACAGTTACAGTTATGCTATCCAGTCATACAAGCCCATGCTTAATTGGTAGGAAGCCTTTTGGTTCTGTGGAGATAAAGCCTAGACAATCCAGTGTCTGTAGAGAATAGTTCTATCTTTCTTACTTGCAACTTATATTACAACTATTATAATACATAGAATATTTAATTGCTGTTGAATTTTTAGTTGTTTAGAGAGAAGGAACTATTAGATTGTTAGACTTCTCAGTATATTATAGTTCATTTAGTAGTATTTAATGAATTTATTTTATTTTTTGCCAGAGTCCAGCTCCAGACTTTCGGTACAGGTGAGGTTGGACACAGCATCAGTTGAAGGTCACAAAGTATGATCTCTGGCCTTGTTCATCTTTCTATTATATTGTGCTAATAAGAACTGATTTCTTTTCTCTCTTACTATTCTGTGCTAATAATCACTGCTTTTTGTAGCTAAGTGCCACTGGTTTCTGGTAATAAACTCCTGATGGCAGCATGATAGATCCAATAGATTAGAATGTACTGTAACAGTTATTAGGAAGCCAAGCAGAAAAGTTCAGCAAGAAGCTGAGAGAAGTTGGATTGAGTCAGTCATCTTGGAAGATTAGATTATATACAGTCTAGAAGCTTTCAGGCCTAGGCCTAGGGATATGTAGTACAGGAAAAAAGGATATTCTGAGAAGAGAAAGAGAGAGAGAGAGAGAGAGAGAGAGAGAGAGAGAGAGAGAGAGAGAGAGGGAGGAGGGAGAGAGAGAGAGAGAGAGAGAGAGAGAGAGAGAGAGAGAGAGAGAGACATAGTAACTTGGAATGATATGAACATTTCAAACCTCAAATCTCACTCGCATTGACATACCTCTTCCAGCTATGCCACACCTTCTAATCCTTCCCAAAGAGATCCACCAACTGAATAGCAAGCATTCCAACATACGAGTCTGTAGGGACCACTTTCATTTAAACAACCACCCAATCCTGTCTTCATGTTCCTCTTTCTCATTTCCTTCAACCCCACTTTTTCTCTCGTGTACTCTCCCTTCCTACCCTTCTCTTTTTTTTGCAGGAACTGTAAAGGCATTCATAGATACTTTGTATTTATGAGTGCAATACCCATAAGATTACACTTCATAACTCTTTTCCCTATTCTTTAGATCCCACAGTCTTTCTTCCCAGCATTTCAGTATTTTCTGGGTCATGGTTGAGGGTGAAATATATTTCCTGCTTGAGGTGAAACTGAGAAAAACAAACTTTTTTCTCCGTGCTTTGAATAGTTATGAACCCAAACTCTGATGATTACCTGGTGCCAAATGATCAAGGTTGAGAGCAGTACTAATCTATGATCATGAACATGAATATTTAGAAGTCAGTTTAATTACATGTTCATTTGGCAAAACATTAGTAGTAAACTCCCTCCTAAGCTTTGTGACCTCCCTAGCCATAGCACTTTGAGCAGTTCTACATTGCCATATATGAATCCATTTCCATAGAGCAGGCCTCAAACCCAACCAGAAAATGATTGGTAACACCAGAATATTGCTAGCCCTGTTTCAATAGTGACAGTATCTTTTAAGGCAGTACAATATCATAGCACATGGGCTCTAAAGGTAAATGTGATTGCTGCTAAATTTTATCCCTCAACAACTTACATTGTTACTTTATATCACTATGAATCCTAGCCAGCAGGAAAGACACTGCTAGCTCAGTTCTAGCTTGGTATTTCTGTGTCCTGTATCTAAAATATGTGGTGTGTTAGGAATAGGGTTTTACTATTTTTATCTAGTGGAGATTGAAGTAAAAACAGCTATATAACAGTTCAAGTATATGATCCACAAATAAGAAAGAACATGAAGTTTTTACCTTTCTTGTCCTGGCTTACTTCACTTAGCATAATGTTTTCCAGTTCTATTCATTTCCCTGAAAGTTTTATCTTTACTTACTGCTGAATAGAATTCCATTGTGCAAAGGTAACACATTTTTGTTATCCTTTCATCAGTTGATCGATATCTCGGCTGACTCTACTTCCTAGCTATTTTAAATTGCTAGTAATTTAAAAATGCAGTAATCTTAGCCCATACTGGGTTGTCATTTTCCAAAGAAATATGAATATATCTTCTTCCTATAAGCCTCTAGGAAACTGTATCACATTTAATGTGCATTCTATGAATAATATTAAAGAATTATAATTAAATGAAAGTGATTTAATGAGTCTTCCTTCTCCTTATTCCTGATCCCTGCCATATTATTATACAGTACCTTTTAGTGTTACTTTAACAACCATGTTAGTGGTGCCTTTCTGAGATGACTCAGATTTTTAGAAGATAAATGGAAATTCAAAGCACAGCAATCTTATGAAGTGCTTGGGGTAGGGTTGAAGTGGGAGAGAAACTAATTAAAGTTAATTTAATTACAGGATAAGAAAGAACATGACTTAAATACCACAATTAGGCTTAAATGTATTGAATCATTTTGACAGAGGTATGTGAATGGAACATCATTCCTTCACCATGCCTGTTGAGAATGGTCATTCTCATGTAACTAAAGGACTTAAATAAATGGACCAATTTACTTCTGAGAGTAAAAAGGGGAAAAAGTGAATGCATCTTAGCACATTCATCTTTTGGTATGGGAGTCCCGAATGATTTGGCTTAACATTTGCAAATATGAATTAGAAGTTTGTTCCATAGCTTTTGGGCCAGTGTATAATATGCAGCTACCTGAAAAACCTCTTCATGCTTTACTATAATTAAATACTCAACACATATCCTATTTGTATATTATGAATGTATTTACTGCATTGATACCAGTGCTACATAGAAATGAAACAATAAAAATAAACAGGCCAGAGACAGTACAGAAAGAGGTAAATAAAACATGAATATTGAATAAAACATACATGCAGAGGTTCGGATAGTCTTATACTGGGATACCAGAAACCATGACATGAGTTCACAAAGTCCATGTATAAGTGTGAGGTAATAAATATGACACTAGGCTTTTACAACTGAGCATCTCTGTGGATAAGTTTCTTTAAAATCATATAAACATGGTTCTCAAACCATGGGCATAAATTTTCCCTTTGAACAGCATGACTCTTCATTGTCAAAGATGTACGCCATATTATCATTAAGGAAGTGGGGTCAAAATTTATATCCTATACTGATTAAAATTAAAAAATAAAGCCCACAAGTATTTCTAATAGAAAAATTAACAGTTAGAACAATTCTCATTAATATTTTCTTTGAGTACTGGCATGGATGAGCGTTTTATCAGTTAATCTATAGTTTGATTGAGGCTTGTTATTGCAATGTTAGAGTATGCTAATGCCAGTATATATAGCCAGTTTCCTGATTAACTTTGATTTTTACTATGCTTGCATATTTCAATCCCTAGATAAATACCCTGATTATTTTAAATGACAGTTAAGATTTCATGAGATATTTCACTATGATCCCAATACAGAATGATTTTAAGACATGATGTACAGAAGCCAGAACTATCAATTCAGATTGACTATGCATCATTTAGTGACAAACATGATCCCAAGTATCAATTGCTTAACAAAACAAAGTTTACTTATATAGAAGGAGACTTTTGTATGTTCCAACATTCCTCCCAAAAGGAGCTTTCTCTATATGATGACTGTAAAGCATGGTGGCTTGATCTCTGGTCTAACTATTTTCAGGCCTCCTTCATGATTCTATAACAGAGGAGGAGAGTTAGAAAACTTTTACATGTGTTTTTCAATAATTCACATCCCAGTATGCATCACTACCCATATTTTCATTCATATAGTTCATTTTGTTTCATAATGGCTGTGGACTGTTCCAACAGGAAAGAACTAAGTATTGGTAAACTATAGTGTACCAAACATTTATATTCTCTCATACAACATCCCCTCCCAACCCATTTGACATTTGAACACTTATGGTGAAAAGTTCATCTCATCCTATGAACTATAAAGTCTCTGCTTCTGTATCTTGACATGAACTTTAAAGCATTGCCAGTTTCCTCAGTCTAATCATTCCCCCAGCTGGGCTGCTTAGTCTGGCCTCCGTGGAAGAGGATGTGACTAATCCTGCAGAGAAGTGATGTGCCAGGATAGGGAGATGCCAAGGGGGCCCTGTCATCTGAGAGTAGAGGAGATGGGGAGTACTCTGTGAGGGGAACCTGGAGGGAAGAACAACAATTAGGATGTAAATTGAAAAAATAAATTAAAGGGAAAAAAGTATTTCAAATTAACATTACACAATTGGTATTTGAAAACCAGAAAAGAAATGACATAACCAGTTTCAATAAGATTTTTAAATATATAATTTGTAACAAGCTCCAGCAGGGCATAACTGTAGTTGGTTACTGGGTAGCTTATTCAATAGTGCATATTTTGTTGGCTTGTGTCCACAATTATTCACCTGAGCTTTTTAGAATCACTTACTTTCATAGATTGCTGTAATTGCTGTGATAAAGACACAAGGCAACTTGGTTCCTCAGAGAAAGCGAATAAAATATTCACAGGAACAACTATGGAGACAAAATGTGGAGCAGAGACTAAAGGAAAGACCACCCAGAGACTGTCTTACCTGGGGATTCATCCTATAAACAGTCACCAAATCCCAACACTACTATGGATGACAAGAAGTGCATACTGAAAGGAGCCTGTTATGGGTGTCTTTTGGAGTGGCCCTCCAGAGCCTTATAGATACAGAAGCAAATACTAGCAGCCAACCATTGGACTGAGTGGGAGGTTCACAATGGAGGAGTTGGAGGGCGTTCTGGAGGAGCTGGCTGTAGTTTACAGCCCCATGGGAAGAATGACAATGTTGGCGAACCAGATGTGCCAGGGCTCCCAGAGACTAAGCCATCAAGGGGTACACATGGTCTCAGCCAAAAGAGTGGAGAGGAATGCCTTGTCGGGCATCAGTGGGAGGAGAGGTCCTTGGTTCTATGAAGGCTCAATAGAGGCCCCAATGTGGGGAAATTGAGGGGGGGTCGTGGGGGTGGGTTGGGTGGAGGAGCATATTCTTGGAGGCAGGGGATGGGAGGATGGGTTGGGGGTTTTTGGGGAGGAGGGAAACTGGGAAGGGGTATAACATTTGAAATGTAAATGAAGAATATGTTCAATAAAAAAGAAAGAAACAAAAAACAAGGCAACATCGGTTTGTTTTGCTTACATACCCTCTCGGGCATAGTCAATTGAGGAAACCTGAGGTAGGAACTCAAGTCAGGAACTTAAGCCTTTATCATGGAGGAATGTTACTTTCTGTCTTTCTCTCCAAGGTTTGAATAGACGAATTTGCATACAACCCAAGACCACTTGTTCAAAGGTGGAACCACATAGAGTTGTTTGGCACTTGCACATAAATGGTGAATGAAGTGCTCTACAGACTTGTCTAAAGGCCAATCTGGTGAAGGCATTTTCTCATCTGAGATTTCCTTTTCCCAGATGACCCTAGTTTGAGTTAAGTTGACAAAAACAAATTGACCAGCATATTTCCCATGTGAACTATTGCTTCATTTTTTTTGTCTTGGCATCTTCTATAAGGAGAATGTAAGCTAAGACAGCTAGTGATGTGTATAACAGACCTTTGTTTTATAGTATGATTTCATTGGAAAGAAGGAAGGTATTGTTTCAGGCCTTTTGCCAGTCATTGGACCTGACAGTTATTGTACGAGCCTCCCTTTTTATTTTTATCCTTTAAAACATGTTCTTTGGACTACCAAATCTCTAGCACTATTATGTGATTATATCAAGGTTCTGGTGAGGAGTCTTAAAGTTCTTCTTGTAGGTTAATAGTCCTTTGTCACCAAAGAGAAAAAATATTTTTGTTTGTTTTTAATATTAGCCAAAGATTTTCAATTAGATGCAAGAACAATGTATTTCAATGTATAATTATTCTGAACATTTTAAAGATGATTATTACTACATGTAACTTAAATAATGTGTAATGAGGTGACTTGTATGTTCTACTAATTCAATTCTATCTAGATGCATGAGTATAGGAAGACTGATTGATTGTGTTGGCCTGAAACTGGCCATATATTCTTAGCATCCTTCTTAATAAAACCAAAGAAGAAAATGTCAGCTAATCAATTCATACCAAAGACTTGCTTAAAATAATGACCTTCTAGGGGGCTATCCATGTTTAGATCTGGCAAATATTAATAAAATTTAGCTAACACTGAGTAAACACTATGTGCCAGATGTTGCATAAAAACATAACACGAATGATCTTATTTAATGTTCCCTAGAATAAATGACGTAAGCATTATTTCAAATGTGCTTTTTTTTTTGCTAGTACATTCTGCTAAAGCTGAGACATTAAATTTACATTTGCTAGGTCAAATGCCTACTGAGTTGTACAGCAGAGACTAAAGACAATATGTGATTGATTTTATTGTTTGAGTATCTAATCCTTTTGCTGCAGTGTCTTATCACTGTTTAGATAATAATCAATACTCCCAATGCAAACTTTGAGGGCCTACAAGAATTGTAACAAAAATAACAAAAAAAGATAAAAATTATTAGTTTTGGAATTTTAATAATTAATTCAGGAAACTCAACCAAGAATTTAATATAGTTATTACCAGAATTCATAGAATAGACTACAGTTAGCCTTCTGAATAGTTGTAAATTTATTTCATTTATGTGAATATACATTAAAATTATGATTATGAAAAAAGTTGAAAAGGTTTTTAGAGTTGTCATTGTTCTAAGTTCATATTTTGAATATTAGATCAAAATCATAGCCCTATCTACCCATTTGATCTCAAATATTTAGAAAAATGAAAAGATTATTCTTTGCTTATTTAAAGAATATATTACCTACATGGTTTAATGGGAAAGAGCACTTGCTGCCTTAGTTGGGGATGTGAGTTCAGTTGCAAGCACTCACATGATGCCTAAAAAATGACTAATTTCATTTCCAGTGGATCTCATGTTCTTTTCTGGCTTCTTTGGGTACTAGGTATACACATGGTATCCATATGTACATTCAGTCAAACACTCATATGCATCACATAAAAATAAGCATTATCTATCTATCTATCTATCTATCTATCTATCTATCTATCTATCTATCTAAACAAATAAAAGTTCATTGATATATATTTTTCCATTATTTCATTCCATAGAGTTGTTCAATGGGTTGAGATGCCTCTATATTTCATATTCTAGGAATAAGGAAACCTATGCTGAACCAGTAGCCTGAGGTAGCAGTAGATGGATGAGTTTAATGGGAATCAGATATTTTGTGTGGGCTCACACTGAGGTCTTTCAATGAAGGAACATTTCTTTCTCTATTAATTATTTATTCACCATTACAGCCCTATCACAGCCCCTCTTCCTACTTTCCTTACATTCCCACTTTCACAAACCCCTTCCTCTTATTAACCCTTCCCATTCTCCTGGGGAAAAAAGTCCCTCATGCTACCAACCCTCCATAGCACATCATATCATAGCAAGACTGAGTGTATCCTTTCCCACTGAGGCCCAGCAAGGCAGTCCATCTAGGGAAGGGGATCCAAAGTTTGGCAAGAGAGTCAGAGACAATTTCCATTCCAATTGTTAGGGGACCATATGAAGACCAAGCTGTGCATTTGCTCCAAATATATAGGGGGGTCTAGGTCCAGCATGCTCTTTGGTTGGTGGTTTAGACTCTGTGAGTCCCAATGGGTCCACATTAGTTGATTCTATAGGTCTTCTTGTATCTTTGACCTCTCTGGCTCCCTCAATCCTATACCCAATTCTTCCCTGAGATTCTCTAAGCTACACCTAATGTTTGACTATGGGTCTCTGTATCTCTGTCTATCAGCTACTGGATGAAGCCTCTCAGGAGACAGTTAGGCTAGGTTCCTGTCTTGAAGCATTTCAGAGTATTATTAATAGAGTCAGGGTTGGTACTCTCCCATAGGATGTATCTCATGTTCGGCCAGTTGTTGGTTAGCCATGCCCTCAATCTCTGCTCCATCTTTATCTCTGAGTATTGTCATCCCGACATGATCAACTAAGTTTCATCCTATGGATGCAGGGATAATGCAATATATGAAAATTTAGCAATGTAATCTACCATATAAACAAACTGAAAGAAAAGAGAAACATTATTATTTCATTAGATGCTAATATTCTTTGACAAAACCCAACATGGCTTCATGTTAGAAGTCTTGGAAAGATCAGGGATACAAGCTGAATATCTAAACACAATACAAGCAATAAACATCAAACCAATAGCTAACATTAAATTAAATGAAGAGAAACTTTTAAAAATACAACTAAAATTGGGGAAAAGGATGCCCACTCTCTCCCTATCTATTCAATACAGTATTTGGAGTTTGAGAAAGAGCAATAAGACAAGTGAAGGAGATCAAGGGGATGCAAATTGGAAAGGAAGAAGTCAAATTATTGCTACTTGTAGATGATATGACAGTTTATGTAACTTCAAAACTTCTACCAAAGAACTCGTACAGCTGATAAACACCTTCAGCAAAATGGCTGGGTACAAAGTTAATTCAAGGAAATCAATAGCCCTCCTTTATACAAATGATAAATTGAATGAGAATGAAATTGGGGAAACATCCTCCTTTACAATAACCACAAAATATTTCAAATATCTTGGTCCAACTCTAACCAAGCAAGGGAAAGACATGAATGACAAGAACTTCAAGTATATAAAGACAGAAATTGAAGATGATAACAAAAGATGGAAATAACTCCCATCTCATGGATTGGTGGAACTAACATAGTAAAAACAGGCATTTTTCCAAAAGCAATCTACAGATTCAGTGCAATTCCCATCCATACTTTAACATAATACTTAGAGACTTTGAAAGAAACAACTTTTTAAACAAATTATTTCTGAAGGTAGTATGGACATCTTATTAAGTTGAAAATTGTATGATTCTGTATGCCTCTTTTGAACATGATGATTAAAATGAAAGCTTTGCATTTGAGCCTGTCTAGGGTCCAGCTGAGATAGCTGGTTGAGATATTTGTGAAAATTCATTGAAAGTATGAATTTACATATATATGTATTACCAAAAACTATTACTATTGTGATAAGAACAATCTTCATCTTTTGGCAAATGTGCTTGAGGATAGTCTAAGATTTTGGTGGAATGGTAAATATTCTTTAGGAATCTCCTTTAGGAGGATTTTGAGTTAGAAGTACAGAATAAAGAAAAAAAATGGCCAAGAAGGAATTTTGCCTTTCATGGCTAGTAAATGCAGAGCCTTTTATCTTTTTATTTTCAATTTACATTTAAATGGAGGAACCCCTTAGTGTTGATGGAGATGATGGGCAAAATGGTATCTGCATCATGAATAATAAACATCAGGTGAAATGTCATTTTTTTCAAAACCTACTAACACATTTTGTTGCTATGACAACAGAATGCAAAATGATTTCTTAAAGGAAAACATGAGAATTTGTTGGAGATAAAAGTGATGCTCACCAAACATAATATATTTAAATATAATCTTAGATTCATACAGACAAAGAACACATTGAAAAGGATGTAGGTTTCTCCATTTTGTTTAGTAGAACTAATTATGAGAAGAGCCATGCTGAGGGTAACAAGTAGAAAGATCAATAGGGAACTTTTCCTGTAAAAATATAGTACTTGGCTATTAGTTGAGACAGAAATTGGCACCAATAGACAATGTTCAGACAATGGAACAGGTTGGTTTTAACATTGTCACTGCATATATAATATTTCAAACTACACCCATGTTTAATTACTTTTTAACCACTAAACATGACTTGAACTCAACAAAAATTAAAAATTCTATTCTCCAAGGTGACACTTGACTATATCTAAAAGAAGACAATGCTGAATCATGACTATTGAATTCATAATTTCATATGCTATGACTGTATGAGAAAGAATTTCTGAGTGATTGAAATAATACATCCTATTGATTTCTCTGAGACCAGATGGCATTCAGATGTTTGATTTTATTAGTATTAGCCTCAAATTTCCTATTGAGGAGTTCCTGCTTCCAGACTTCAAGCATGATCTTTATAGCCTGTGCTAAGTATCACTACATCATTACACCTTTGTTTTATGTAGAACCTGGAAGGCCTTTTACCATCCTTCTCAACATGGTGCTGCTCTAGGCAGTCAACAACCACAACATATTGTTTGGAAATGGCACAAGAGAAGAAACCAATCTGCTAACTCTGCATGATACTATAGAAACAACAACCATCCACGTATCCCCTGGGTTTCAAAACTTAAAAAGAAAAAATTCTCTGTCTTCACAAAGATTTCCTGGATGTTACAGATTATTCTCATTTCTTCTTCCATGCAAATCTTATTTACTTCATACTTTTTACATTTTATTTCTTAATTGTTTCATGAATCTGAATTCTCACCACAAGTGTAATTTAGTGAGGCAGGCCAAATGATAATTATGGAAGAGCTGCCACCAAGATTATAATTTATAAATTTTTCCAAGCTGTTCATGGAATTAGAGTGGTGAGGGTCCTGATTAGACTGAGGAATGAAAGGAAGTTAAAAAAAAAGAGATGTAGGACACATGATCCTCAGGCAGGTTATGGGCTTTCTTTCTTTTTCTTTTTTTTTGATTTTTTTTATTGTATATATTCTATATTTACAATTCATTTCCCTTTTTCTGGTTCCCCACCCCCAAAGGTCCCACATGTCCTTTTATGGGCTTTCTTTCTTAAGATGTAGAGGATTCTTTCTTAAGCTGTTCCTGGATTTCAGAGGATATGATAAAAGAATTTCAGGGAGACATTTTTAACTTTTGGTATTCTAGAATTAATTAATTAATTTTAATTAAAATATGATTGCATCATTTCCCTCCCTTTATATCTCTTGTTCCATTCTTCCCCATGTTCTCTTCTTCCAGCTCCTTCCATGCGTACTTTCACTTCCACATTAATAGTCTCTTTTATTTTGATTATTCTTGTGTGTGGTTGTGTGTGTGTGTGTGTGTGTGTGTGTGTGTGTAGTAAGATACAGCATGGGAAGATTTCCATCTAGTATTTTCTTCAGGTTATTGTTTCAGTTTATCATATGAGATTTTTACTTCCTTGGTTTGATTTATTCTAAGATATCATTGAAGCTTTTTAAAATGGTGTTATTTCTATGATTTTTTCTTGAAATATTAATCATTTACATCTAGAAAAGACACAGTGTTTTGTGTTCATTTTGCATCATCAAGCTGAGTGGCTTTTCTAGGTCTTTAGGGTCCTTTATGAATAGAATTTCCTCTTATTGCTCCAGTTTGCACTGGACAGAAAGGAGGAGGAATAGACATCTTTGTCTTCTTCCTGATTTTAATTTTATTCCAGCACAAACATCATGACCAAGAAGCAAGTTTTTGAGGAAAGGGTTTATTCAGCTTACACCTTCTACATTGCTCTTGATCAGGACTTGAACAAGCAGTTCAGGAAGCAGGAGATGATACAGAGGCCATGGAGGGATTTTTTTTTAATTCTTTTATTTATTGGATATATTCTATATTTACAATTCATTTCCCTTTTTCTGGTTCCCCACCTCCCAAAGGTCCCACATGCCCTTTTCCCTCCCCTGCTCCCTCATCCACCCCTGGAGGGATGTTTCTTACTGTCTTGCTCAGTCTGTTCTCTTATAGAACCCAAGACTACCAGCCCTGGGATGGCACCACTCACAAGGGGCCCTCACTTGATTGCTAATTGAGAAAATGACCCACATTTGGACAAAAATCACATGGACATCTCATTAATTGCACAAATGCCTTTGAGAAAACCTCAGGAGATATTTTTCCTGTTTGTTTTATACAGTCTTTTTTTATTTTGTATATTCTATGTTTACATTCCAAAGGTTTTCCCCTTTCCCAATTACCCCCCATATGTCCCATAATTCCTCTCCCCCCCCCTGTTGTTACCCCCTCACACACACTCGATTTCTCTGTTCTGGGTCTATAATACTGGATCCAATCTTTACAGGCCCAGTGTCCTCTCCATTCTTCTTCTTGGAAGTCATTTGACTTGCTAATTGTGTCTTGAGTATTTAGGGCTTCTGGGCTCATTAATATCCACTTATGAGTGATTGCATTTCATGTGTATTCTTTTGTGATTGGGTTAGCTCACTTAGGATGATATTTTCCAGATCTAACCATTTACCTACAAATTGCATGAGTTCATTATTTTTAATTGCTGAGTAGTATTCCATTGTATAAATATACCACATTTTCTGTATCCATTCCTCTTTGGAGGGATATCTGGGCTCCTTCCAATTTCTGGCTATTATAAACAAGGCTGCTATAAACATAGTGGAGCATGTGTCTTTATTGTATGCAGAGGAATCCTCTGGGTATATGCCCAGGAGTGGTATGCCAGGGTCCTCTGGAAGTGACATGCCCAATTTTCTGAGGAACCGCCACACTGATCTCCAGAGCGGTTTTACCATTTTACAATCCCACCAAGAGTGGAGGAGTGTTCCTCTTTCTCCACATCCTCGCCAGCACCTGTTGTCCCTTGAGTTTTTAATCTTAGCCATTCTGACTGGTGTGAGGTGGAATCTCAGGGTTGTTTTGATTTGCATTTCCCTGATGACTAATGATGTTGAACATTTCTTAAGGTGTTTCTCGGCCATCCGAATTTCTTCTGGTGAAAATTCTTTGTTTAGCTCTGTGCCCCATTTTTTGATAGGGTTATTTGGTTCTTTGGGGTCTAACTTCTTGAGTTCTTTGTATATATTGGATATTAGCCCTCTGTCGGATGTGGGGTTGGTGAAGATCTTTTCCCTATTTGTTGGTTGCCGATTTGTCCTTCTGACAGTGTCCTTTGTCTTACAGAAACTTTGTAATTTTATGAGGTCCCATTTGTCAATTCTTGATCTTAGAGCATAAGCTATTGGTGTTCTGTTCAGGAACTTTCCCCCTGTGCCCATGTCCTCCAGGGTCCTCCCAAGTTTCTTTTCTAATAGCTTCAGTGTGTCTGGTTTTATCTGGAGGTCCTTAATCCACTTGGAGTTGATCTTAGTACAAGGAGATAAGAGTGAGTCAATTCGCATTCTTCTGCATGTTGACCTCCAGTTGAACCAGCACCATTTGTTGAAAAGGTTATCTTTTTTCCACTGGATGGTTGTGGCTCTTTTATCAAAGATCAAGTGACCATAAGTCTGTGGGTTCATTTCTGGGTCTTCAATCCTATTCCATTGATCTAGCTGCCTGTTGCTGTACTGATACCATGCAGTTTTTAACACAATTGCTCTGTAGTACTGTTTGAGGTCAGGGATATTGATTCCCCCAGAATTCCTTTTATTGTTGAGAATAGTTTTAGCTATCCTGGGTTTTTTTTTGCTCCAGATGAATTTGAGAATTGCTCTTTCTAGATCTATGAAGAATTGATTTGGGATTTTGATGGGGATCGCATTGAATCTGTATATTGCTTTTGGCAAGAAGGCCATTTTTACTATATTGATCCTGCCAATCCAGGAGCAAGAAATATTTTTCCATCTTCTGAGGTCTTCTTCGATTTCTTTCTTCAAGGACTTGAAGTTCCTGTCATACAGATCTTTTGCTTGTTTGGTTAGAGTTACGCCAAGGTACTTTATGTTGTTTGTGGCTATTGTGAAGGGTGTTATTTCCCTAACTTCTTTCTCAGCCTGCTTGTCCTTTGAGTACAAGAAGGCTACTGATTTGCTTGAGTTAATTTTATAACCAGCCACTTTGCTGAAGTTGTTTATCAGCTGTAGATGTTCTCTGGTGGAGTTTTTTGGATCACTTAAGTAGACTATCATATCGTCTGCAAATAGTGACAGTTTGACTTCTTCCTTTCCAATTTGTATCCCTTTGACTTCCTTATGTTGTCTAATTGCTCTTGCTAGAACTTCAAGTACTATATTGAAAAGATATGGAGAGAGAGGGCAGCCTTGTCTAGTCCCTGATTTTAGTGGGAATGCTTCAAGTTTCTCTCCATTTATTTTGATGTTGGCTACTGGTTTGCTGTAGATTGCTTTTACTATGTTTAGGTATGGGCCTTGAATTCCTGCTCTTTCCAAGACTTTTAGCATGAATGGATGCTGAATTTTGTCGAATGCTTTTTCGGCATCTAATGAGATGACCATGTGATTTTTTTGTTTTAGTTTGTTTATGTAGTGGATTACATTGATGGATTTCCGTATATTGAACCATCCCTGCATCCCTGGAATGAAGCCTACTTGATCATGGTGAATGATCGTTTTGATATGCTCTTGGATTCGGTTGGCAAGAATTTTATTTAGTATTTTTGCATCAATATTCATAAGAGAAATTGGCCTGTAGTTCTCTTTCTTTGTTGGATCTTTTTGTGGTTTAGGTATCAGCGTGATTGTGGTTTTGAAGAACGAGTTGGGCAGTGTCCCTTCTGTCTCTATTTTGTGGAATAGTTTGAAGAGTATTGGTGTTAAGTCTTCTTTGAAGGTCTGGTAGAATTCTGCACTAAAACCATCTGGTCCCGTACTTTTTTTGGTTGGGAGGCTTTCTATAACCCCTTCTATTTCTTTGGGGGTTATGGGACTGTTTAGCTGATCTACTTGATGCTGATTTAATTTTGGTATTTGGTATCTGTCTTATACAGTCTTTTGTTGACTCGTTACACAGAGCCAACTTGAGAAGCATTGAGGGTTTTTCTTTGATGTTCTCCAGAAGAAACCCTTACATTTTGGTGTCTATATTTTTACAAGAGGTAAAAAACATGATAAATAACCTGTGGTAAACTATTTCATGTTACATTTTCATAGGTATGTTTGTACTCTAAATGCAAATCTAGAAAAAAAATATTTGACTGAAATAGTACATTTTTCACTGGAAGAATTTTAGGTGTGCAATGATGTATTAGGGCGGGAAGAGACTTTCCATAAGGGCAAGAAGAAGACACCTATAAACAACCAGCTAATATAAATGTACAGATGAAGCTGAGAGTGGAGAAGGAACTGGAGCTCACATTTTCATTTAAGGCATCTTTACATAATGCTATTATTTCATTTTTGCCTTGACTCATTTGACTGGGTGATGAAAATTGGGTGTCATATCTTGAAATAATATCAAAAGTTTCTCATAGAAATAGCAATAGAAGGAGCATGCTCATTACCCAGTTTGCAATGTGCCATCACTTGTTCAGTTAGGGAAATAGTATTTGTTGTTTCAGGGCCTCAAGTGTTGTTTTTCTTTTTATTTCTTCAAGGTGAGTCAGTAGTAGGCAATATTGTGAGCCAGGTGTTGGAGAGTGGTGCTGTTTCCATCTGTGGAGACATTGCCTTGATTTTCAGACTCTTACTGTTTCCCCCTTCTTCTCTTAGCAAACACACTTTTGCTTTTCTTTGTGGTACATGTCATTCAGTGAAAAAGCATGAAAGATAAAATTTCAAGCTGGCGTTCTATGAGCCAAATTTGGTAAAGCAGTTTCTTGTGAAAAAAAAAAACAGCTAGGAGAATTGTGTTTCCATTACATCTCTTGAAAGTTTGGAGTACATATTAATATAGTAAAAGCTTGAGAAAAATCAACAGCGAAGGGTGCTTAACTCTATTTAACCAACAACTTTTCTAAGGAAACTCAATCCTCTATAAGCTATCAATGCTTAGAAACAGGTAAAGGTTAATGCTCTATGAAACAAAATTTTGGAGAACCTTGACCCGAGGACATATCCTTCTTTACTTCATAAAAAAGGACAGATACTCATCATTCATTTAGGCTTTCAAATGTTATTTTATCTCCTTACTCAAACCCTTTCTTCTTTGTTAACCATTGGATATTTCTCGGGGAAATTACTCTGGAATTATATGAGTCTTCAATGTTTAGGAATCAGTAATGTCTACTAAAATGTATATATTATAGACTTTAGAGTTGGATAGACCTGCCTTTGAATCTGCTTGATTGAATGGTTGATTGCATTAATTCACTCATTATTATTTTACAACTGAATTAACATTTTTATGAATTCACCTTTTTATTGTAAAATTGGAGGTAATGCAAATGTCACAGGTTTGTTTTGAAAATTATGTTAGGTAGTTTGATGCACCGCTTTTCCAACTCTCTGCCTTCCTAGTAAACTTAACATCTTTTAAAACATGTATATTCTGCTAGAAAATAAATAGTTATAAAACCTGTGTTTGTTCTGTCACATTATTAATTTCAAATGAATTGCTTATTCTTTGTGAAGAAATGAAACAATAAAACTTTCCATGAGTTTCATGCATGCATAACGACTCATCTTTTTTCATACAGCTCAAATCCAAGTCTCAGAAGCCAGGAAGGTGTTATGACCTTGCCAGCTACAGCTCAAGTCCTTGCTATTAAATGTAGGATGTCTCACATACCATTCGCAAATATTGGCTTTAGCAACAAATGAATTATTAAATGTCAAATTGTTATTTCCTGTGACAGTTTCCAAATGGACTGGGCCTACACTAACAAGTACTGAAATGTGCCTCCAGCCACCTCACAGCTGTGGAAGAAACGGCCTGCCACGCCAATGGTCTCATTTTACCTGGCATGCGAGCACTGGAACGCTCACCCATCTGTCAACACACATTTTTCTTCCAGTCTCCTTGAGCCCTTTCTTGAATTGTTTCTTGTTTAAAGAGAAAATGAGTTATTCAAAGGAGTGGTTTTTTTTTTATAAGGACAACTCAAGTACATTTCTTGATAAGGTGATCATGATATCAATTAAATCAATAACTCTCTTAACTTGCTACTATCCTCTTTCCTGTTCCTTCACATCACAAAATAAACACATTGAAAAATAGTGGGTTTACTATCTAAGTTAATCATAAACTGGACAGCAGAGAGTATTTCCCAGTATGGAAAAATCAATTGAAAAATACTTAAATGTGAATTTTGTTTGTTCTTTACATAGGAAGATAATGTATTTTATTAGATTAAGTAAAATTATTCTAGATATGTGATAATAAGAATATTTTGACCAGGCAGTGGTGCCACACACCTTTCGTCCCAGCACTTGGGAGGTAGAGGCAAATGGATTTCTGAGTTGGAGGCCAGCCTGGTCTACAGAGTGAGTTCCAAGACAGCCAGGGCTGTCTTGAGAAAAAAAAAACAAAAAAAATGTTGAACATTATGATTAGATACAGGTCTTTGTTCCTGAAATGTGCAATATTATCATGTATTTATATTTCAAAATGATATAGATAAAATCTGATATCTATGTAACACACAAAATTATTGTTGAACTCACCCTTGCTACTAAGAAAAATCTGTAATGAAGCTGTTCATTGTTTCTATTATAAAAATTAACTTCATACTGTCTCTACATGCAGACGTGTCTAATATCTGATGACTGAAATATGTTCTTGTTAATGTATTCTTCCCACTGGTCTTCCTATGTAGGGAGTAAGTTAAGAGTTTAGTTAAAATATCATTGTGAGCATGTTAAGATTACTTTATTTGGTGAGCTGGAAATGATTACCTTACTAAATAGCATTGTAAGATTTCAGCTATATAATTTAAAATATAAGGACATATGACAAAAATTATAAGATTTGGGATGAGAGATAATGGAGAATAAATAAGGATATAATTTACCCGATAAAAATAGCACACGGATAAAAAATATTTTATAAAGCTGATGTATCAATGTGAAATAAATTATTGTTAGAAAAATTGTAGCCCCTAGGAAAAGCATTAAGAAATTAACAGGTGGTTGAAGAAATAACTAGAAAATACCTATTCAACACAAAAGAAGAAAGTAACAAAGGAAAAGAGAAGTAAAAATGACAAAAGATGTATAAATATAAAAACAAAGTGGCAGTAAAACATTTTGTATCATCATTAATTATATGCAAATGATTTAATTGTTTAATTGTTACAATTAAAAGGTAGACAGAAGAAAGGATAAAATATGATGCAACTATGTATTATTTAAAATAGATATGTTTTATTGAAATGTACAGATACGCTGAAGGTAGAAGAATTAAAAATACATATAATGAAGGCAATATTAGAAGAATGTTTGTTTATAATAATATAAATTTTATAAAAACACAGACATAAGTACAATACACACATGCACACAAAGGGTTAAAATGGAGTTCCTCAATATTAGGGTGACAATACCCCAGTAGTACACACCAAAGGCTAATAGATAATTAGCTTAGTGCCAGATATGAGTTGCTTCTTCTCCAGTTGTTGTCTATGGATATGCTACAGACCTCCAAGCACTAGAGGCTATTCCCACTGCTCTTGGTTACCCTCCCCCTCGAAAATTTGATTGTAAGATCCTGTGGCTAAAGATATGAGTCATAGAATATGAAAAAAATCAAGCTTGTTATGATCTAGAAGATTCATCCCTACTAGCTAGCTTTCATAATCCTAGAAGGCACTATGCATATTATCAGAGGAGAAAAATAATTATTCATGATACCAGATATGAACTCTTTGGGCTAGAATAATGACTGGACTGGCAAGTCATGCCTATTGGTGCAATAGTGGCACAAACATCACAGGAGTAATGAACCACTTTCTGCTTGGATTGAATTCCCACTCTACAGGGTTAAACACATACTTGACAAGAGCCTAGGGCTAAACAGATTATAGGACCCAGGGTAGAAACTGCCACTATTATGTTTCTATATGATATTAAGCTGACTCTTAATAACTTACTGTTTCATCCATAGATAAACTCATACAATTTCTGGCTGTAATATCCAGAGGATTAGGAAAACTGCTGGGAGATTGTCTCTCTTAGAAATGATAGGTAAGCTACTTCTATGATATACTTTAGCTACTAAATGTGACTTGAGTAATAATAACACCAATAGAGATGATAAGAGGAAGGGGCAGATCTCACAGGATCCTATGGTTAGACAATGTTCTACAGGGAAAGAAAGACTGCTGAGAGTGGGAGAATTAATTTTCTTCAGGGATGAACCCTCTAACTGGTAATCGAATACAGAATGATCAGCCTTGAAGTCATTTACATATAAACAGGATAGGTGGCTTCAGTTATTTGTACATATACATATGAACATATATTCAAGTATATATAAGAGAAAAGAAAAGAAGGGAAAAGAAAAGAAAGCCATGATTTGGAGAAGGAGTAAGTGGGCATATGGGAGTAGTTGAAGGGATGGAAGGGATGGGGTCAATGATGTAATTATATTTTAATTAAAAATGAATTTAAAGGAATGAGAAGACAAAGGATGCCATTTTAGAATGAGAAGAGGTGGCATTCATTATGTGTATGTAACAACATCCTGAAGCAAAAGTGGATGAACTGAAGCATGAAACAGAAAGAGTAATGGTAATTGTTTGGACTTCATTAACCTACCTTTAATAATGGATAAAATAGACCAAAGTTAAAAGTAAATAGAATTGAAGAATATGAACCATCAAAACTAGAACCCAACCTACCCCAAAATCCTGTCAACTCCTGTACCCAACATGAATAACACATTTTTCTTAAATGCATACAGAAAATAAATAATTTCCAATGATTTTGAATGGATAGGAATAACATAAAATGTGTTTTTCTATAAAAATTTCATGAAAATAGAAATCATAACAGAGTTTGATGAATTCAGAAATAATTTTAAAAAATCATGTTTCTAAAGGACATGTTGAAGAAATCATAATGAAATTGAACAACTATCTTAAAGGGGGTATTTGGGCTGGAGAGAGCTGTCAGTGCAAGCATAAGAGCAGGATTTAATTACTGGGACCCTGGAGGGGAAAAAGAGTTGCAGGTATGGTGAGGCATGCTTGTAAACCTAATGCTAAGTAGTCAGAAACCGGAGGATTACGGGACTCAGTGGTGGCTACATCAGATTATTTTGTGAATTCGTATAGGCCAATAAGGTAGTCTGCCTCAAAAAAAAAAATGTTGGAAAGTATCAGAAGCACAAAAGGTGAAGTTTTCTCTATCTTCTTCCACATGAATATGAAATGTAGTAACATTTGAAGTATAGTAAACATATGAAATATAGTAAAGCTCATCAGGTAAATTCAGGTGAAAACTGCTTAAAATTATATCACATCCCAAACAGAATGTTCATAATCAGGAAGACAACTCAATAAAATCTTACGTGGAAAAGTGAAACGTTTTAGTTATTGGTCAGAATGTAAACTACTGTAGCCATTTTGGAAATTAGTCTTAAGGTTCCTCAAAACTGGGAACAGAAATAACATTTGACCCAAGTATACTATTCCCAGGAATGTAGTCAAAGGGTTTTATATGGTACTACAGAGAAGTTCACATATTCATGTCCATTGCTGTTCACAATAGCTAGGAAATGAAGAGAATCTAGATAGCTATAAATTGACAGATAAAATTTGGCCTTTGGAGAGTTCCTGTAATTGAATCCATTAGAACAAAAATAATCTAATAAAAATCTTTTTTTCAAGACATGATTTTTTTCCACATGCCAAATTTCTTAGTTTACTGAGATGCTTTCATTCACTAAAGTCACTAGATTGTTTTAGGCAGTAAAATTGCAAAATCAGGTAATTGTAAAAGATCGTCATTTTATGTCTTTTCAAACATATGTCGACTCTACCTAGAAATACATGTTCAGTAAGAATTTGGAGTGCATTTTTGACAGAATTTGAGGTGGAAGAATCACTATGAGAATTTATGTTATTTTGTTTTCGTGTGTGACAAATTTGGAATGAAGGAGAAAGCATAGAAAAAGAGTTACGTTATCAAAAATTTCTAAGAAGTGTTTGATAGGCTTTTAGGAATGTTGACCAATAGCACCTGTTATCACAAAAATTTCATCTTTTGTCAGAATGACCCTGCACTGAGGGTTCCTACTGAGTTTAGCCATTGTCTGCAAGCAGACCAAAGGGAAGCTTTTGTATTCAGATGAATATAGTGGTTGATCCAGTGTTCAGTAATAGAGCTGGCCAGCCATTATGTTTCCTAAAGAAGCACTTTAACCATTCATTTTCTGAAGTACCACTGCCCCCTAAACTGCTCCTTTTTCAAAAGTCTATATAGATTGTAAATTAGAGTGAAAGAGAGACTGGGAGACAAAAAGAGACACACAGAGACAGAGAAGCAGAGACACGCTGCAGAAGGGGGATAGTGTAGCACACAAAAAGTCAATAGAGAAAGACAGATGGGTAAGAAGAAAGCAGATCTCAAAATGTTGTAATGAAACACATTACTTTGTATGCTAATTAAAAAATAAATTACAAAGTCCCTTTATATAATACTGATAAGTTAGACCCCAGAGAAAGACTAAATAACTTAAGGCTACAAGCCTAGTTACCAACGTAACTCGAGCTAATATCTAGGCCAATTGCTCTTTCAACTCTATAATTAGTTTAATTTTATCTTTAATTTTTATAGAACATAAAAATTTTTAACACATTTAGTGCCATTCAGTGAATTTTACTTCAATTTGTCCTCAAATGAATTTTTTTAAAAAAAGATAAACCTCCAAACACTAATTTATGAGAAATGCCACTGAAAGTACTATGTTTGACCAACAATTGCCTCCTGTATATATGTATTGGGAAGCTTGTCTGCCTGTCTGCCTTTCTGTGTTAGGTTAATAGAAGTACTTTATAAGTAAGAGCACATTTCAGAAATTTATTATATTTAATATTGTGTATTGGTGTGAAAGAAAGAGCAAGGGGCAGTAATGCTTCTAAGGAAAGTAATTCTAGGTAGTAAATGTTGTAAATATATTTTATTTAAAATGATAATAGAATGTAATATTAGCAGTAATTCTCTACCTAAACCTCTACATTAAGTAAAAGCCCCACTATGGTGAGGCTCTGAACTCTTCCAGTGCCAGGAGCACATGAATGGATATCTTTTTTTTCTTACCTTAGTGCATTTAACTTTTGAAGTGGCAAGGTTAGAAAGTTGAGGTAAATAAGATGAAGAGCCGATATTTTAAAATTGTTAGCTTCTTTTGGATTTTTAGTTCTATATGATTAATATTTGAACTTCTCTTCACACTCTGGATTCATTTTTTGGCTTGATTATCAAGTGTTTACTTTGCCAAAGGCAAAATAATTCTTAAACATATCTCCCTAATCTTAGGAGATCATGGGAGCAGTTATTTTTAATGAAACATTTAAGTTAATCTTATCATTTATTACTGATTATAACCTTTGCTGTATTAACAACTTTTAATTACTTAACAAAACATTTTTTCATCTAGACTAATTCAATATAAGTCAGGTTACATGGATGTTAAATCAATACAAAAACTTTGGCCTGTTCAGTTGATGTAAAGCAATCAAAGAAGTACTGAACAAAGAAGGGGATTCAAAAAATTCATAAAATAACTCTGTCAAGCTAAGAACTGATGACTTTGGGGTTCAAGACTTTGAAGTGTGGTTTTCACATGATTAAATCTACAATAACAATATTTAAGTATAGAATTCTGTATTGTTATGTTCACATTGCTGTGAAATAAACTTCCAGAAACATTTTGCATTTTTAAATATAAAATAATACTCCTTTTTCTCTCCTTCTAGTCTCTTACACATTTACTCAGAATTTTGCCAAATTCCTCATTTAAATGCAATCTTATATTATTTGCTTTTGAGTACCTGACTTATATCACACTACTGTAATGTTCTTCAAGACAAGATGCTCTTCATTTTGTTTTTGTAAGAAATAGCCTCTTTAAGTATCTCTAGAGTTCCTGGAATTTTCTCTGTAGACCAGGCTGGCCTTGAACTCACAGAGATCCATCTGCTTTAATATTTCATTCAATCCAAAGCCTGAGCAGCTTTGCACATCCTCTGTGGGCCAGCCCTGTCCTGGGAGTTTGCCCTGCAGAGTGATCTGCACTTGGAAATGGTCCCTTCAGCATCCTCCATCTTTGCTCCTGGACAGAGCAGATGGGCCACAATGGGAAAAAATATTTCATTCAATCTATATACGATATTTTGTTTGTCCATTTACCTACAGATAATTGCATTTCCCCATTAACTATGGTTAATGATACTGTTGTGAATAGAAATAAACAAATCTTCAAATACATGATTTCAATTACTCTAGTAGTGGAACTTCTAGATCCTATAGTACTTTTATTTTTAATGTTTTTAGCAACTCTGTGTTGTTTTCTCTAAAAGTTGTTGTACTATTGTATAATTCCACAAACAATTCACAAATGTTTCAACTTTCCCAGTTTCTTACCAACATTTTTACATTTTTTAGACATTTCGTTGAAGAAAGGTCTATTTAGTTACTTTTAATTAGGCTGTTTGTGTTCCTGAATAGTAATGGTTCTTTATATATGCTGAATGTTGACACCTTATTAGATTTATGATTTAAATACAGTTTATATCATTTCCTTGAGATAATATGTTAATTTTAAGATAAAATTTCTACTTTTGAAAAAATATTCAACATCCTTCCATGCTAAAAGACTTAGAAAGAACAGGCATTCAGGGCCCATACCTAAACATAGTAAAAGCAAATTACAGCAAATCAGTAACTAAAATCAAACTAAATGTAGATAAACTTGAAGCATTCACACTAAAATTGGGGACTAGACAAGTCTGCCTCCTCTCTCCATATCTTTTCAATATAGTACTTGAAGTTTTAGCTAGAGCAATTAGACAACATAAGGAAGTCAAAGGGATACAAATTGGAAAGGAAGAAGTCAAACTATCACTATTTGCAGATGATATGATAGTATACTTAAGTGACCCATAAAACTCCACCAGAAAACTCCTACAGCTGATAAACAACTTCAGCAAAGTGGTTGGTTATAAAATCAACTCAAGCAAAACAGTAGCCTTCCTACACTCAAAGGATAAACAGACTGAGAAAGAGATTAGGGAAGTGACACCCTTCACAATAGCCACAAACAATATAAAGTATCTTGGGGTGACTCTAACCAAACAAGTGAAAGATCTGTATGACAAGAACTTCAGGTCTCTGAAGAACAAAACCAAAGAAGACCGCAGAAAATGAAAAAATCTTCCATACTCGTGTGTTGGCAGGATTAATATAGTAAAAATGGCAAAAGCAATATACAGATTCAATGCAATCCCCATCAAAATCCCAACTCAGTTCTTCATAGAGTTTGAAAGAGCAATTCTCAAATTCATCTGGAATAACAAAAAACCCTGGATAGCTAAAACTATTATCAACAGTAAAAGAACTTCTGGAGGAATCAGTATCCCAGACCTCAAGCAATACTACAGAGCAGTAGTGTTAAAAACTCCATGGTATTGGTACAGTGACAGGCAGGTGGATCAAAGGAATAGGATTGAAGACCCTGAACTGAACCCACACATCTATGGCCACTTGAACTTCGACAAAGAAGCTGAAAGCATCCAGTGGAAAAAAGGTAGCCTTTTCAACAAATGGTGCTGGCTCAACTGGAGGTCAACATGCAGAAGAATGAGAATTGATCCACTCTTATCTCCTTGCACTAAGCTCAACTCCAAGTGGATCAAGGACCTCCACATAAAACCAGACACTGAAGCTAATAGAAAAGAAAGTGGGGAAGACACTTGAGGACATTGGCTCAGGGGGAAAGTTCCTGAACAGAACACCAATGAATTATGCTCTAAGATCAAGAATAGACAAATGGGACCTTATAAAATTACAGTTTCTGTAAGGCAAAAGATGACATCAAAAGGACAAATTGGCAACCAACAAATTGGGAAAAGATTTTCACCAACCCTACAGCCAACAGAGGGCTAATATCCAATATATACAAAGAACTCAAGAAGTTGAACTCCAGAGAGCCAAATAACCCCATTACAAAATGGGGTACAGAGCTAAACAAAGAATTTTCACCTGAAGAAATCGAATGGCTGAGAATTTCTTGTTCGACATCATTTTTTCATCAGGGAAATGCAAATCAAAACAACCCTGAGATTTCACCTCACACCAGTCAGAATGGCCAAGATTAAAAACTCTGGAGACAGCAGGTGTTGGTGAGGATGTGGAGAAACAGGAACACTCCTCCACGGCTGGTGGGAATGCAAGTTGGTATAACCACTGGAAATCAGTCTGGTGGTTCCTCAGAAAACTGGACATGACACTTCCGGAGGACCCTGCTATACCACTCTTGGGCATAGACCCAGAGGATTCCCCAGGATGTAATAAGGATACATGCTCCATTATGTTCATAACAGCCTTATTTATAATAGCCAGAAGCTGAAAAGAACCCAGATTTCCCTCAATGGAGGAATGGATACAGAATATGTGGTATATTTACACAATGGAATACTACTCAGCAATTAAAAACAATGAATTCATGAAATTCATAGGCAAATGGTTGGATCTGGAAACTATCATCTTAAGCGAGGTAACCCAATCACAAAAGAACACACATGGAATGCAGTCACTGATAAGTGGATATTAGCCCAGAATCTCTGAATACCCAAGATACAATTAACATATCAAATGATTCCCAAGAAGGAAGGAAGGAGAGGGCCCTGGTCCTGGAAAGGCTTGATGCAGCATTGTAGGGGATTACCAAGACAGAGAAGTGGAAGGGGGTTGATTGGAGAATGGGTGGAGGGAAGAGGGATTATGGGATTTATGGGGAGGCAGGAACCAGGAAAGGGAAAATAATTTGGAATGTAAACAAAGAATATAGAAAATTTAAAAAAGAAAAAAAGAAAAGAAAGAAAAAATGCTCATTGTAACTTGATGGAGTCTTTGAAGTGAAGATTTCAGAAAGATTATGAGCAATGAAAAGTGTGCGATTTGGACAATAAAACTGTCTTTAAATTATGTATTTTATACATTTTTTTCTTCTGAAATTACTGGGATATTTTTGGCAGCACGGCTTTTGCCCTCTCTACTTTTTCTTCTCTGTATACACTATTCACACTTTTTTCTCCATATACTGTTCCCACTTTTCTCTCCAGAGTAATTATAGAAAGCAATATCTTTTTGGAGTAGTTTAACATCCCTCTTACATTGTTAAGAGCTTTAAGCTCTACTTCAGTCTTATCCTTTTATTCCTAATGTCCTCTCAATGGTTTTACCTATAGCTTTCAATAACTTGAAAAACTGTTACTCTTATCATTATGGTAATTAGTAAACACCGTTTCTTAATATGAAATGCATCTTATTATTAAAAAGCAAGAATTAATAGGTCAAGAGTCATATTCACACTGCATTTGTCTCTACCAAAGTCATAATACATCTTAATTTTAAGCTCATAACCTTTTTTCCAATTACCTATCCTTACCATGTAGCAGCACTTCCCAAATGGCCAAGTAACTACAGAGAAATTACTTCAAAAGTTCTAGATATGTAAACTAAAATAAAAAAGGTAATGTATATTAGAAATTCTGAAAGTGCTTCTAAAATACAATCTCTATTACTATATTGTCAGACTGTGTGCGCTTTAGCTTCATGGGATTTATTTCTCAGTTTTTATGCTGGTAAATACTTAATGCTCACATGTCATTGGGAGAGTAATCAGGCATACCTATCCTCAAATTCTATTCTCAAATAAGATAGCTTGTTGGAATTACTTCTCATTAGTTCATTGTAGAAAAAAATAGATTACAATCATCGGATAGTACATCTAGAATGAATATTAGTGATTAGTGATCATCTACCACAATTACTGTCAATTGCTGAGCATGATGGCACATGGCTCTATCATCAGTACTCAGGAGTCTGAAGTGATAGCACATGGATGATTATGAGCTCAGTGCTAGTCTGGGTGAATTTCAAATCAACCTGTTAAGTAGCTAGGCAGGCACTGGCAGGTGTAGAAGCCACTGAGGATGGACAGTCCACTCCCAATCAGCTTTTGAAACCACCTATTCTTTCCCCAGTAACCTTAGAAAGGAAAACATCACAACCATCCTTTCTTAGCATTTATGATACCATATGTATAGGTGGACATATCTAAGCCAGGCAAGAAAAAAACTACTTCCTCATGGGGAAAAGAATGAATTCTGAATACTATCTCTGGCCCTGAATATAGACATGTCATTCTGAGCTGCCCCAAAGTTTCTATATTATTGTCTTTTCCCTTAAGAGTTAATGCAGACAGATGCACACACTTATGGCCAACCACTGGACTGAAGTCAGTGATCCCTGTGGAAGAGTTATGGGAAGGGCTGAAAGAACTGAAGGGGATGGCAACCCCATAGGAACACCAACCACCGTGTCAACTAGCCTGGACCCTCTTGAAGACCTTCTAAGCCACCAACTAAAGAGCATACATGGGCTGGACCTTGGTCCCTGGTACTTATATAGCAGAAAACTGTCTTGTCTTGCCTAAGTGGGAGAAGATATGTCTATTCCTGTAAAAACATTTATGCCCAGGGAAGGGGGATACCGCAGGGTGAGTTGAGGTGGAAGTGGGTGGGGAAACACCCTCTCAGAGACAAAGGGGAGGGGTGACAGAAGTGAAGAGCTCTGGGAGAAGAATAGGGAGGGGTGACATAATTTGGAATGTAAATATAAGAATATATATTTTAAAAACAGAGTCAGCTCTAAGGTGTTTGTCTGTTCCTTGGCCAGGAGAACAGCCCTCAAATTTCTAATTCACTGTAAGATGTGCTAAGGCTATGGAAGGGATACTTATCTCCTTGCTCAAATAATACCCTTACAACTCCTAAGAAGCTAATCTCTCAAGACATGGGCTTAGAGATCTGTACTGCTACCTCTATCCATTTTCATGAGTTCTAATTCAAAAAGCATTAACTTTTTCCTTTCTCCATCTCTTTGAATATATGCCAAAATCCTAACTACGCTTGCCTTGACACTGGGCACTATCACTCTGTCTCAACCAACCACAGCTTTACATATCCGTTGGCTAAACTCCTTTGCTGAACAAGCCTGTTTTCTTGAACCATAACTCTGAAGGCACGACTCGCCCTCTTCTTTGTATCTATCTAACCTCCTCCCAGCAGCTGGCAAGGTTTACAGCTTGTCTTCCCTGTTGCTTTTCTCTCAAATTCTAATAAAATGGTCTTTGGTCTTCGGTCTTCTGTCTGAGTCCATTTAAAAAATTATTAATCGATGAGATTAAGAGCCCACAGAAAGAGAACCCTGAATAAGGGTCAAGCAAGAGCTACATAATGGGAGCCAGTCAATAAAACCAATGAACAAAGTGCAGGGAAGAGATAACAACGAAAGAATAAATAAAACAAGGCAAAAATAACTCCCTATATTTCTAGCTGAGAAGATTAAGGATCAGAGAATTTTGATGACCTTTTGGTTTTTCTATTCATGCTGAATTGAATACAACATCCATATCTTCTCCTTCTTAATATATTGCTCTTCTAATACTTACTCATGAGACTGATTTTCCCAAATCTAGTTTTGCCCAGAGACTTTTATTTAAGTACTTTTAAAAACTTAGGATATTTTTTTTCCCACTGTGACAATCAAGGTATTTTCAAAGTCAATAAAGTACTTTTTTTCACATCAGTGTAATCAAAATAACACTATGAAAAGGTTGACAGTATTAGAGTTTGTCGTTCTGCTGTTTGTCTTTATGTAAGTAGGAGAGCCTGTGGGAGCAACATGGGGTAATAAAGGTTAATCACTGGGAGCTTAAGGGTGCTTATGCTTAATTGGTGGGCGATTAAAGATGCTCAAGGTTAATAGCTGTGTTTTCAAAGCTAGTAATTCCTTTCATACAAGCTCCCCCCTGTGGGAATCACCAAACCTATCTGTCAGTTCTAGCCACCAGCCAAAGGGATAGCAAATTCAGGAGCCTAACCCTAAGTAGATTTGTGGATGAGGTAGATTGCATTAACCCTAGAGATAACATTTAAAAAATAATAATCTTCAAAGGAGTTTATCCCTTTCTAGCTTCCCATCCACATGGACTTAATTTTGTCTTATAGAGGAAAGTTCAAATGTGACTGTTTCTACGAGCTATAAAACCAATCATATTTAAAACTGATAAAAATCAATTCACTGCCTTTTAAAAGCTAGTTTCTGAGTTTTAGAATCTAGAGCATTTGGTGCAGCATTTTCAAGATGCTGGAGTTTGACTCTACAGTGTCTGCAAATATCAGCATATTAAAGGGATAGTTCCAGGTTTGGGCATGTTAGATTGTGGTGAAAATCTTAACAGGTGAGGTGGGAAACAGTGAAACCTCTTCCAATAGCCTTAAGCATGAGAAATTTATGTGGTCTGGATAAATGTCTTTCTCCTTTGTATCTCAGGCACGAGGTGAGCATTTGTGTTCCATTGCTGATTTCTGCATTGTTTTCTGCTTCACCATAGGCACCAAAAATTGGAGTTGATTTAGCATGGCTGAAAGGTCCAAACTGATGAGCTACAACAAGCCTTTTATCTTTAAGTTGATTCATCTCTGGTATTTGCTGCAATAATGGGATGCTGGCATATAGGATACTAAGGATGGAGTGGTCCTTGTAGTGTGGACATTACATGATGCAAAGCTAGCCTTACAGCCAGCTTATAGGAGTTAGAGGAACAGATCGAGGGAAAAAAGACTACAGTATTATTAAGACAGTTTAACAAGCAAGTGCAGTAAGGTCTCAGAAATTCAGAACTGTGAGGAGAATGGATACAGCGAGGACTATTAATAAGGTCTCAAGTGGAAAAGAGCGAGACAATGGAAATTAGACTTGAGACCATGGATTTTTACACAATAGCAAAGAAAAAAGACACAATTTGCAAACAATGTGTCCAGGCCTTAAGATTTTACATAAGGCTGAGCTTCAAAGTGACAAACAAATAGAGCTGGTGCAGAATATTTCAGTCTAACGCAGCAGGAGTACAGAAGAATAGACCAAATAACCTTTTACAGTTTGACTAAAAAGGAAATGGGAACGATGGGGTAGACAAGGGAGAATTGCTAAGGAGAATTTCTCCCATAGTGAAATGTGAGCTGGGCATGGTGGTGTATATGGAAGAAGGAGGTTTATACATTCTAAGCTAGACTGGGTTACATGGAAATTTTGACACTATACTTCCCAATGTATGGAAACTCTAAAAAAAATAAAAATAAAAATAAAAGAATATCAAAGGTTTTGTGACTTTGCACTGTGATAACTGAAAACAGTCCTTGAAGACATCATAGGCAGTAGGAATTTGTATTTTCAGAAGTCAAAGTCTTTTGGAGTGTTTTAGATTGCCCTGTGAATTTATACCAGAGAGAGATAAGTTGCTGGCTAGGATTTTAGAGGCACCTGCAGCTATGGTTTATGAAGGCCTAGGTACAGCTCATAGTAGAAGATGGGTATTGCCTACTTGATACTATTGAGGAACACAGGAAATAGCAACGGGTTATGAAGTTTTAAGGTAAGGAACTCCAAAAATGAGAAGGTTTTGATTGTTGTCTGTGTTTGGAATCTGGAAATGTCCTTAATCTCGTCACCATTCTCTTCTCTTAACTTTGTACCCTGCCCAGATACTACTCATAAGCATATGATGAAACCTAAGAGGCGCCCAGCACCTTGTAGATGAGCTACTTGGTAAAATTAGCTAATTCATCACCATTCTTCACCACACTTTTTGAAATGAGTCCTATAAAAATTCTCTGTGAATTCTCTGTGAATCTCTGGGAAATAGATCTGTGGTATCCCATTTCTGGTCATCCATTCCTGCTATCTAAGGGCTCTGCCTTCTTTAGTTTAAGATTCTATTTTTATCCAAATAAACAAGCTTCCTTCTGAAATGCTCCCTTCCATGGTCTGTGGATTCCATTCCACTATTCAATTTTTCATAATGGAAATTTGGAAGCCATTGTTGGCAAGGGGTGGCTTTAATGTCCGTTATTTTTCCAGGAACCCAGTCCCATGACTTACAACCTACCAGAGGCTAGAGAGCCTTAATCACCCCTGTTCTTAAAATTGCTGTCAATAGTTTTGAAGACATGTGGAATACAGGAAAGACAAGGTTTATTGAATTCACCAATAAACTATATTATATATATATATATATATATATATATATATATATTATAAAGCTATAATTTGTATGTTAAGGTATTGTTCCCTTGCTTGACAAAGTCTGGGAGAGCGGGCAGTGATGTCTAGGGACAGTAAGTATCTTTGCAAGCAGCAACTGACATGGTAGTGCATGGAGCTCTAACAATGAAGCTGAAACCGCAATGGAAACTGTAAAGGGGAGAGATACAGGGATGTGGAACACCTGCAAAGACTAGCTTTGAGCAGTTCTGTCGAATTATCCAAGAGAGAGCGCACTATATTTACTCTGATGATTTTTATAGTCTTTCTTTGTCCTGCTTCCCTGTTACTTCCCTATTCTTTTGGAAATTAGACAGTTTTCCCCATATCACTTTATTTTTCATGTATGTGACTCTTTCTCCCTGGTATTTCTGACTGAGTTGTATCTCAGAGGTGATTTTGGATATGGTGTTTTGAGCACCGTTGGAACAGTTGAGACTTTGGTGATTCTGTGAAATGAATGTGTCCTGTATTATAAAATGACCATGTGCCCTTTTGAGCAAGAAGAGAAAGCTATAATTTGTATGTTAAGGTATTGTTCCCTTGCTTGACATTGTTGAGAGGTAGCAGCAATATTATAAAGTAGCACCCATTATAGGGCCTTCTAGGCACTGGGAGAAATGTCACCCCGCTCCAAGCAAGTGTGTGATACTGGTGACTTTCTATCTTCACTTTTTGGTCATAAGGTGAACAATTTAATTCTACCATGTGCTGCTTATAATATACTGCTTTACAACTGGGCCAATCAGTGATGGATTATAGCTCTGAAAGTAGAAGTGAAAATCGTTGTTTTCATTTGTTCAGTTAAACAATCTTGGTTCCTTATAACAAAAATGGAAACCTGTTTACATGCAAGATGAGTCATGCAATCAAAACTGATTTTCTAATCTTGATGGAATATTAGACATTAAATAGTGACTATTACATAATCAATACACAGGGTAAAAAGGTTTTGATAAATATTCACCTTGGAAGGGCTCTTAAAGACTCTGCATTGTATTGCAGATAGTGAATTGAAGAACCAGAAGGCTAGAGAGACTGAGTAATCTGCTCAATATCACTCACTCCAGCTAAATCCAGGACCTGAAAATTTCTTCCTGGCAACCATTTAGCCAGTGATAGCTTATAGCTTATACTGAACTCAATATTGCAATATAAATATAACATGTATATATAATATATGTACACACAAATGCACACATTCATACATGTTATATGTATACACACATACATGTATGTATGAAAATTTAGGGAAAGGCTCGAAAGTCAGGGCTTATTCACTTCACAACCTTAGATTTATAGATTTACAAGTCTATAAATAAACCTCTTAACTTAAAATATATGCAATTAATGTCAGAACTGAAGAACTTTTACCCAGGCTGAAATTTTCTCCTAAGTGACAAAACACTTTAAATTTCACATTTGACAATAATCAGCAATTTTTCTCATTGAATTCTGATTGCTTTGGTTGCTATTCCGTACTAATGAGTCATTCATAATAAATCTTTCTCAGAAAATCAGACATTAATGTTTTCACCAACTGCTGCATAGACAGGGATAGAAATTATTTACAATACCCATTAACAAATTTTGAAAATTTCATCACTGAATGTAGGCTAGAGGTGTGATTGTGATTGTCATTTATCCCCTTTGCCAATAATAACCTGTTCTTGCATTATTAAATGAAAATAGATTCTGAAGATTGATTTATTTAAAATCATTCAGTGAGGAAATTCATTCCTACATGCTAATCCCCTCCTTTTAATATTGTTACCTTGTTGCACATTGTACAAGAGAAAGATAGAATACATAATGCATTCCTAATGCAGTATTTAGAAACATCTAATTAAGTGAAAACAGGTTTTTTTTTTAAATTTTATTTTAGTATCTGGAAGATTTAAGCAATGTAAAATTTATGCAAAGTATGTCAGTGGCAGGGCCTGGAGAGGTCTTTTGGAAAATCCTGTTAGCAGCTGCTGAAAGGATACTTCATAAGAAGTTCAGGGTTCTTAGTATATGCATGTGGGTAAGAATTTTGAGCAGAGTCAACCCATAACTAACAGGTAGGCTTCTGCCGTGATTTTTGTAATTAAGTAGGAAATTGCAACAGAAAAACACAGTGCTATTGAAAAACCCAAACCCATTAGTTTTTGGTTAATCATGATGAAATAATGATTGCTGTGAGCAGTTTCCCATTTGTGAATCTTAGCAGTATCACTCAATCCTTGGATTTGTTCACGAAGGAATAATTATCACCACTCATAAGCCAATTTTTTTAAAAAAATCGGAAACTACGCAACAGCTTTGGATTTCAAGCAATGGATTTTTCTTCCTTTGATTGCCTGCTTGTTTGATTTGCACTTGACTAGCACTCATTCATTCCTTTAAGAAGCTCATTGAGAAAAGATAGCCTTTTATACATCAGAGATTCAGCACAGAGAAACTTAAGATTGGAGGAGAGAATTCTCTGCTGAAAACGGGAGTTTTCTCTGCTATTCTGAGTCAGTTTAATGTAATGATTTTTATCTGGAATTTCTAGTCAATTTATTGTAATGTTTACTCAAAAATCATGTAAAACTTGGGAGTAGTTTCTTCTATGATTTTGAAAATGGGGCTTGCTTTTTCGGTTGCTAAAAAGATTTGAAATAGAATTAAAGAAAGAGAGGGAGAGAGAAAACTAGTTTGATTCAACAGAGTTAAAATATCTGATTATTAGAGGAGACAACAAGGAAACAGGCTAATATTTTATTTTTTTAAAGAAATCTAATGATTCATCTCTGTCTACTCCAGTTTCAGATGTGCATATGCAGAAATTTAGTTATTTACCTCCTCAATCCTCTTCACTTTTATTTCTTTGACTGAGATACTTTTTATTCTCTACAAGTTTTCCTCCTACTTTTATGATCATTTTTGTGTATCTGACCTACTGCATTTAATTAGCACTGCTTCTGTGGGCACAGGTGGGAGGTTATTTACTGGGACATGGATGGACAACTTATCACGAATACACAAATGAAGTAAATGACATCTCCACCCCCAGTTAAATGACTATTAACTCCTACTTGTGCCTCATGCAGGGCTGTGGCTTCATGTTCCTCTAGTGGGCTAATTTTGAAGACAATAGATTCTTTGACAATGAAAAGCAATCTTGGATCTGAAATTTTCATTTCATGATGCTCAAAAGACCCAAAACCCTACATTAATAATGCAAAAAAAAATTCCTGTAAATTGTTATAGTTCTTCCAAATGGTAGGAGGAGTCCAGACCCCATAGTTTTTTTTTTCTGGCATCACTCAAAGTTGACAATAAAATTGTCTATCTAAATAAGTACTGTGTCCCAGATTGCTTTCATGTAGTTTAGTATGTACCGTTCTGAAATTATCACTATTGTGTCTCAAATATATTAGATTTACATTTTGTAGGAGATTTCTGTGTTACTTTAAAGATTTATTTATTTATTTATGTGTATGACTCTAAACAGGTGTATGGACTTGAGTGTTAGCAAGTGTGTGTACCTATGCCCATGTCAGGAGGCTAGAAGAGAGTGTTCAGTATCTATATCAGAAGAGCCTCTTGTCAATAATGCCCCATTAAATATTATTTTTACATCATTATATTGAAATATGTTGCTGTACTAAATAACAATATCATTGTATTGGTATACATTGTATCAATGTATATCATTGCTGTAACAATGATATACATAAATTGGCAATTAGAAGTTGGGTCATCTTAGAGCTCCTTTTCCTGTGGGGACTGTGGCTGGAACAACACTGAGATCCAGACAGCAGGCAGGATCTGGGAACAGGAAGTGTACTATACTTTGACTGTTAGAGGCCAAGAGGACATGAATGGAGTAGTGGCGAAGACCTCAGCCACCACAAGGACACCCTACATAGCTGAATTTTGAAATTCCAGCTTTCAGACTGAAGGATGCTCTGACTAATATTGAGTGACAGATTAGCCACACAATCTCTGGCCTGGAACAGGACCAACCCACACGATGGACAAAGGAAGGTTTCATAGCTGAAAGAATTGATGAGTTCATTGATAAACTGAAGGACCTAAATAAAATAGCTTCACTTTTTACTGTGATCTTTGATAATCCCTTTGGTAACAGCTTTGTAGCAGACCCACATATTCCCCACAAAAATATTGCTTTGGTGATGACATACTATAACCAGACCCCATAGCAAGCTGAGATACTGAGACTCCAAGCAGAAGCACAAGAAGAGAAGTAGGAAGAGGAAGACCTAAGAAATAAAGCCCTCCAGTTCAACACAAACTAACCTCCAGAGTACAATGGCCCAACTCAGACCATCAGGAAGCTTGTTCAAATCATCCTCTTTAAAGAGGTTATCATCATGGCCACCAACTTCTAGAATTGTGGCCATTGGACTAATGAGGTGAAGTCCAGAGAAGCAGTGCATCCTTGAGTACCAGGATGACCCTCTACATCACAGATCCCTCAGACATGAACTCCTCAAGACTGAAACCTGTAGCATGGAAATCTCAGAGCTGGTTTTGATCTGAGAATGGCTGTTCTTGTGGGGTTAAGTTTACCACTCTAGAAGGGCTACTGAGAATTCATAACCAAGAACCTATTCACAGTGGGAGACAACATGAATTCTGACCAATTAGGGAGACTGCAGTAGTTTAGCAAGAGGTCAGATCAGATCATCAAGCAGAGGATGAAGGCTCACTTTATCATGAATGATACAGCGAGAAACACTTACCTGCTGAATTTTTATGTCCCTGAAGATGATATGGAGATGAAGGTAGAGCAGTAAAAGTGTACTTTTGACCAAAATGAGGATCTCGGCCTCAATGACATGAAGATAGGCAGGTGTGGTCCCACAGTGGTAGCACTGGGAAGCTCACAGGCCAGCTATACTGCCACTCATATTGCAGTTATTTAGTACTATTAGAAAATTATGAGTTCCTAAGCTCTTGCTTCTTGAGTTAGAAATCTAAGCATATGAGTTGAGCAGCAGGCATTCTCTGTTCCTTGACCTTCCTTTGGAGGTTTTAAGTCAATGGGAGAAGAACCCCCCAAACACCCTGTGGTTTGGCATCACCTTTTTCCAATCTGCCCACGAGTGCGGGACTTTTGAAGTTTGGGAAAATGAATACAAATTCCAGCTGGTTTGGGGCATATGAAGTACAATCTCTCATCAAGGAAGAATGACTGTGGGGCCTACCAGGCACAGGTCAGGATGCTTACATTAAAGTGATAGCATTTTGTTTTGTTTTGTTTTTACCAAGAGACAGGGTTTCTCTGTATATATAGCCCTGGCTGTCCTGGAACTCACTCTGTAGACCAGGGTGGCCTCAAACTCAGAGATCCACCTGCCTCTGCCTCCCAAGTGCTGGGATTAAAGTCATGTGCCACCACTGTCCAGTGTTAGGACTTTTTAATAAACAAACAATCAAGCTAACAAACAAAGCACTGTCATCAAAAAGAAGCTTATTAACATGTTCATCATCTTCAGAATTTCCCTCTCCCTTTATTTTTGTTTATTATTCTCTCATGATTATACTGCTTAACATAAAACATTTTATCAACAAATTTTAGGAATAAAATACAGTATTATTAATTATGTTATACTGTATCACATCTGAATAACTTTAATGATATTATTTAAAGATACATAACAATTTTACAGATGTTTATTTTTACTATTTTGACTTGTATACTAGGGTTTGAAATGACTAGGTGACAGCATTAGTGCTTTGTCATATTCTGTATTTTTTTAAGTTTTCTTAGTGACCTTTATTTTTTGGTATGTTTTATATTTTTATTGAGTATCTTTTCATTCAACCTAAAGCACTATTTTTAACACTTCTCCTAAGGCAGGTAGCATGGTGACAAATTTCTCAGTTTTTATTTTTCAGTGTAGTTTTGCCATGTATAAATCTTTAGTTCATAGTTTTTCTATTGAATCTTTTATACATACAAAATGACTTTCTTCATGATGACCATGAAGGTTGAGACAACTCTACCACCGAATATAACATACTAGTTGTAATTGCCTTCCTATTTTACCAGAAAAATATTACTCTCTTGGTCTACTAAGCTGTGGAGATTGCTTGAATGTATTCCATGAATGTTCACATCCCAAAAACATGTTTTTGGAAAACCCACTATCGTAGTTCTGAGGTGGTGAACCTTTTAAGATCTAGGGGCTAATGAGAGCAGCCTGCATCAATAGATGGAATATCTTGTAGAGGATTAATGGATGTCTTATGAGACTATCTCCCAAATGTTGATACCTGTGTCCGGCTCCCTGTTTCACTATGTGATATCATCCACAAATACCCTTATCATTGTGATGCTATCTGCCATAGCCTGAGCAGACAGGAGAACCTATCTTAAAATTTCTGCCTTCAAAAATTTGACTTAAATAAACATCTCTTTAGAAAGTCTCCAGCTTCAGGTCGTTTCTGGTTTATCTCACATTTAATATTTATGCTATATGCTCTATAGAAAATAATTCACAATTACTAGAAAATCAGCCATGAAGTTATGAAGTTCATTTGCTATAGGATGTGAAAGATCAAAATAACAAGGAATGGTGAGCTCACATTCCATCTAAAGGTGGCAGCTACTATTCTGTCAAGGAGAAATACAAGTGCAGTTGATCCTAGATCTTAGAAATTTCAAGGCAACTAGAAATACAGTATTTTGTATGATAGCTTCTGATTTAAAAATACTGGCAACTGATACAACAATATTTTTAAAACATTGTGTGGGCCCAATAGAAACCATCTGTGGGTCAGTTTGGTTTCAAGTTTTTCTTAGGCATGCTGAGTGAGTAAGCCATAGCCATTTTGAGGGCATGAGTTAGGAACACATCAGAAGAACTGGAAGCAAGCCATGTTAGTTCTAATCCCCAGTCAATGTTGTGCTTCTCTGTTCATACCTAAAGCCGGAGAAACCCACGGAAACGTGCATTTGTCCCTTGTAGGAGAAGAAAGAACATATTTTTGGAAAAGTAAAAAGAGGTCTTATGGAAAGTTCTAATTACTAATATTCACTGTCATAATAATTGGTACTTGTTACATACTTACTATGTTCAGAGGATCTTCCAGATCTTATTTTTTCCTCATGAGAAATGTATGGAGTAAATATAATAATACATATTTGTTCCATCACGCTGTAGACTCATGGCAGAACCCTGCCAATTTGGTTCCAGACACAGAGGCTGCTAATCCCCCCACCCCACCCCCACAGCTTATAAAAAGTTTAATTATTTATATATTGAATGTTTCTGAGAATAGCAAGGCAGGCTTGCTAAGCTGGTATAAAAGATGACTTGAATATATACAAAGAACTCAAGAAGTTAGACCCCAAAGAACCAAATAACCCTATCAAAAAATGGGGTACAGAGCTAAACAAAGAATTTTCACCAGAAGAAATTCGGATGGCCGAGAAACACCTTAAGAGATGTTCAACATCATTAGTCATCAGAGAAATGCAAATCAAAACAACCCTGAGATTCCACCTCACACCAGTCACAATGGCTAAGATTAAAAACTCAAGAGACAACAAGTGCTGGCAAGGATGTGGAGAAAGAGGAACACTCCTCCACTGTTGGTGGGATTGCAAAATGGTAAAACCGCTCTGGAAATCAGTGTGGCGTTTCCTCAGAAAATTGGGCATGTCCCTTCCAGAGGACCCTGGCATACCACTCCTGGGCATATACCCAGAGGATTCCCCTGCATACAATAAAGACACATGCTCCACTATGTTCATAGCAGCCTTGTTTATAATAGCCAGAAATTGGAAGGAGCCCAAATATCCCTCAAAGGAGGAATGGATATAGAAAATGTGGTATATTTATACAATGGAATACTACTCAGCAATTAAAAATAATGAATTCATGCAATTTGTAGGTAAATGGTTAGACCTGGAAAATATCATCCTGAGTGAGCTAACCTAGTCACAAAAGAATACACATGAAATGCAATCACTGATAAGTGGATATTAATGAGCCCAGAAGCCCTAAATACTCAAGGCACAATTAGCAAGTCAAATGATTCCCAAGAAGAAAGGAGAGGACCCTGGGCCTGTAAAGATTGGATCCAGTTTTGTAGAGAAACCGTGGGGGGAGGGGGAATGATTGGGGAATAGTTGGGGGGGAGAGGAATTATGGGACATAGGGAGGGGGAACTGGGAAAGGGGAAAGCCTTTGGAATGTAAACATAGAATATAGAAAATAAAAATTAAAAAAAATGACTTGACAGAATCATGATGGAAGACTAGTTTAGGATTTTTTGCTACCTTTGGGAGTGGCACTCACATATAAGCAAAAGCTTATGAAATTTATTTATCTACTAGCAGCATTTGGTTTCTAATAGTTTTACAGACATAAAACATAAGTAAAGCAGAACTAGGTCCAGGTAAATACTTAGTCTCAAATATAAAAAGGAAAGAAACCAGAGGCAAGCCTCCAAGAGGGGAAATATTTCAGTAGATTTTACTGTACAGTTATATCATAATAAACATCTATAGCTGTCAAAAATAATCTATCCGAAGGTAAATATTTCAAACGAAATAGATTTTGGTAGAGCAATGGCTTAGTGTATAAATTCCTTGCCTCTCAAGCCTGAGGACTAAAATTGCAACCCTCATAGCCTGTGGGAAATCCAAGCAAGTGTGGTGAGACACTTCTTATGGTTATGGGCCAGAGAATGAGGCAAGGGAACTCTGCAACCAGTAGGCTATCTTAACTAATTCTATCTAGAAGTGCAAGGTTCAATGAAATATCCTGACACAGAACATACAGTAGATAATGATCAAAGAAGACACTCAATGATAACCTCTAATCTCCACACACATGTGTTCCCACATACATGCAAACATGCTGTCCTAGTTTTGTATCTGCTACTATGATAGATTATCCCGACCAAAAAAGCAACTTAATGGAGAAAGTTATTTTCAGCTTCCAGTTCCAGGTTATAGTGTATCAGATCAAGTGCTAGTTATACCACAGCCACAGTCAAAGTGTTGATAAATACACACACTAGTCTATTTGCATACTTTCTTGCTCTCAGTTACCTTTCCCCTCTCTTATAATGGCTAAAACATTCTGTCTTAGGAATGGTACTTCCCACAATGGATTGGTCTTCCTACATCAACTAACTATGGAAACAATTTCTAGAGACATGACCACTGACCACTATCTAGATAAATAATACCCTTTTTAGATTCTTTCCAGATCATTCTAGATTGTTTCAAGTCAAAATTTAATGCAAACCAGCACTCATGAATACACATGTACACATGCCACACAGATATAAACATACATATGTGGAAGGGGAGAAATAGAGTTAGTAAATACCATGAAATTTTGTAGATGAGAGTGCTTGGTCACCAGAAATTATACATTTTCCCACTCTGACCTGGTAGAGTAAGGATTTAAATCTAGTTGATTTCTCATGCACTTGTAATGTGACACTTGTAATCTTCAGCTCTATCCTATTTGAAGACTTTTAAATTTGTGCAATTAGACTTAACAAAACCATCAGAAAGTAGCGTTAAGCACAATGGGAGATTTAAAATAACAATAATAAAAACCATGAAGTAGTGGACTAAGAAATATAGGTGTAAGTTTTAAAATTAATCTTTTATTGTTTCATGCCTGCAAATAGTTACAATCCTCCTTTTGAGAAATATAATAACTGAGATTATCTTAAAAATACTAGATGAAGTATACCTTCAGACCAATTTTGTTTGGCCTGTGTGTAAGAAGGGATCCCCTTGGTGAATATTTTGTTTCTAGTGCTCCCTTTTCTGCTTATATGTCTGAAGTTTCCTCCTCAAGGATAGAATTAAGGGAATAAGAAAAATAAGGGTCCATGTATTCCCTAGTATTTCCATTTAGTTTCAGATTGAGTGCTCTGTCTGAGTACCTAAATAACATGTATAGCTACTCCAGTGTGCTTTAGTTATGCTTCTTGTTGTGGCTTGAACTTGACACTACTCAAGTGCATCTTGTCTTTCTGCTTAGTCAGTAAATACTGATTTTGCTTTATTCTGATTCTCCTGGAAATGTTCTATTGTGCTGGACATCAGCAACTCAGGTGCACTCACGTAGAGATCCCCTGAGGATCTGAGAGTGATCTTCAGGTTGCACTGCTGTCAACATCGAGTTACTTTTCCTGCTGCTGATGTCACTTTGAGAAATGATATAATTTCTGCTGCACTGAATTCTCTTTCTATTCGAACCTTAGCTCTGAACAACTGACAATGAAAAAGAAAGAATCAAATCTAAGGATTTGCTCATTTACCTAGATGGTAGCAAGATAGATAAAGCTGCTGATGCAGTAATCATTGCAATAGGAGAGAAGTTTTATTCTTAGGATGCTGGGTTGGAGGTTTCTGCAGCTAGTAGATGAGTCTCAAGCTCTGAAAATACATTTGAGTTGTAGACATAGGGGAATAAGTTCTACTGAGCAATCTATGCTCTGTGAGGATAGAGCAATATGATATCTAACTAAATGTCAGTCTATTCTAAAAACTAGGTTGGTATCTTTATTATCCCGCGATTGTATAAAAAGTTATATACCACAGCTACAGCTATATTGAGACTCTTGATTTGAGTAACAGTTTCTTTTTCCTAGTAGTACAGAACCAACTATCGTCCTGTCAAATCTAGAACACTCTGTCCTTTTATATGCTTCTGTTCAGGTTAGGAATTTTCCTCTAAAAAAGGGTGACCAAGCAATGTTTCTACTAAGAATTAACAGGAACCAGAAAAAAAAAGCTCAATACCTTAAGCCCATTAATTTTCCTGGGAGAAATAATAGCATGAATTATTCAGTGTGTCACTAGGAGACCAGAAATTATTTGAGCATTGTACAGTTTAACTCCAGCTGAATCTAGAATTACTAAAGCAGTGCAGTGGACAAGCCTAATGGTGCATAAATTGGAGCTTTGTTCATTGTTATCTGTCGGGGTTCGGAGCCAAGTTCTTAAGTTCAAAATAAGTCTTCTAAAGAAAATACATCGTCTTTCTATCCTTTTCATAACAATCAAATTTCAGGAACAAATGATAACAACAATTTCATCAAACCTTGAAACTCAAGTGACAAGCCAGGTGTGGTACAGACTTGTAATCTCAATTGGGGTGGTAGAGGTATGTAGGCAGATGGCTACTAAACGTTGGAGGTCACCTATAGTGAGTGCCAGGCTAGCAAGAACCTGCCACAAAGAAAACAATAATCACAAAATAACAAGAAAAAAAAACATTGATATCACAGACTTTAATTTGCTTTTGTTTGCTGGGCTGGTAATTGTCTTTCCTTTGGCATATTCACTGAAAGTAGATTATCTAGCATGAAATACAGAGTTGAAACATTCACTTATATAGAGTTGCAGTCTTTGTTATTTTTTATTTTTATTGAATATCATCTTCATTTACATTGCCATGGTAAAACTTTTCCCAATTTCCTCCCTCCCCAAAGACCCCCCAACCCCTCCTCCCTCTCCCTGCCTCCATGTGAGTTGCACCTCATGAACCCCAATCTTGCTCAATTCCCTTCTCATTCTCCTAAGAACTGCAGCATGTGAGGGGACAGACCTGCTCTCTTGCACCCAAACCCTCAGGACTGGCTCACCCATGCCTTAGCCACCAGTGCCAGCTCCATTGTGTTACTTAGGCAAGGTACAGGGTCTGCTTTCTTGAGTGCTACAGCCAGTGAGGGGCAGGGCCAGTTAATCATCTCTCATGAACAGCTCTAATAGGCTGTTCAGGTGAGGTGCAAGCCCAGCTGTCCTGATGGTTGCAGCCCTGAGAGGCAGGGGCAGCTCATCTGCTCTCAGGACCCTGGGGCCAGGTCTCTGAGCTGCTCAGTATCAGGGCCAGCTCTTCCCTGCTCTTTCCCTTCGGACTGTCTCTACTCATCTCTATGTCCACTACCAGTGTTAGTTCTGTTGTGCTGTGAAGGTAAGTTAAGGATGCAGGTTCTGCTCTCCCTAGTGGTGAGGGGCTAGCTCTCCTGAGCTCATGACCATGTGGGCAGCTTTCCTGACTGCTAGAGATGGTGAAGGTGACATCAAACCCTGAGACCAAATTATCCACCCCAAACCCCCCAATCCCCACACCCCCACACCCCACCCCCACCCCACCACCAGGGCCAGCTGTAAGCTGCTGCTGCCTGGGTGAGGTGCAGGGCCTGCTTTCCTGAGTGCTGCCAGGCCCCTGTGTGACATCCTCCATCCCTGATGAATGCTGTGGGGTCAAGCAGGTTGTTTCTGGTCCTCCTGTGGCATGTGCTGGAGGGCATGTCTGTGGGTGGCATAGCAGTCTACAGGTCTCTGTCTGTCTTCCTTCTACTGTACACTGCTGCCTGGATTTGATTTGATTTTTATTAGTCCTGGGTGTAAAAGAGCTTTGGCCACCAAGCCAGGCATTAGGATGAACAAAAGATTGCCATCTGCTCTGCCCTTGACTGATATAAGAACACAACGGCCAACAGGTGGCCCTTTGTTCATTGCCTGGTTTGGGGAGAAGTTATATAATCTTCAAAGCAAAACAAAACAAATAACATTTCTTTCACTAGGATTCACAGAATGGTCCTTTTTGAGGCTTAAGGATCTCCTATTACTCAGCTGGCACCTGTAAATTTTTAATAAGAGCTGAGCATTATAATTGTGTACTTGGATCTTCAAAATATATACCTGATTCTGTCATCTGACATATTTGTGGTTGAGTAGAGCTTTGCTTTGGGTAGGGTCATGCACAAATATTTTCTGCATTATCTAGCTGAGCTGCAGTGCTATGATACTCAGACATTTTTTTGTGGTAAAGGAAAAAAGTTTTAGATTTGGTACTAGGTTTTTTGTTAGAAATTCTATCGCTTCTATAGAGAGCATTGTTCATGATACATATACATTTCATACATACACTTTTACCATATCATTTTAGGTAAATACAAAACAATATAATTCCTTGAAGCTTTATCAAACATTCTTGGCATTATTTCTGTGTTGATTCCCAACACAGAAATTCAATTAGAGAACCAATTTTTCCATTTCCTCTTTCTTATTGTATTTTGCTGTTCCCCTGTTTAGTTCCATGTCATAGTTCCCTTTGACTGTCCTGGTTTCTGAAGTTACTCCAGATTTTAAGCTTACAGCTGATGATTTGAAGCTAGGAACCATAAATGAGAGAGAACATACATTTCTCTTTCTGGGTCTATGTCATCTTACTCAATATATTATCCTTTTTAGTTCTATGCTTTATTTTTAAATTTCATGACTGAATTTTCCTTTGCAGGTGATAGTAGCTTGTTGTGTATATGCACTGATTTTTTACTGTATCTTCATAATTTGAAGAACATTTAGGATGTTTAAATTTCCCATATATTGCCAACAGTATTGCAATGAACATGGTTAAGCAGGTGTCTATGAAATAGGATGTCGAGTCCTTTGGGCATATACCAAGAGCAGTATAACTAGTTCATATTGTAGATTAATGTTTAGTTTTTGATGAATTCCACATACTTATTTTCAAAGTGACTCTACCAAGTTGAAATCCTACAAACAGTGAATGTGGGTCCCATCTTCCTCACATCTTTTTTCCTCTCTATTTTTTATTAGCTATTTTCTTTAGTTACATTTCAACTGTTATCCCCTTTCCTGGTTTCCCCTCCTAAAACCCCCTATCCCATCCTCCCTCCCTCTGCTCTGCAACCCATCCACTCCCACTTCCCTGTCCTGGCATTCCCCTATACTGGGGCATCAAGTCTTCTCAGAACCAAGGGCCTCTCTTCCCTGTGATATCCAGCAAGGCCATCCTCTGCTACATATGCAGATGGAGCCATGGCTCCCTCCATGTCTACTCTTTGGTTGGTGGTCCAGTCCCTGGTAGTTCCAGGGGTACTGGGTGGCTCATATTGTTGTTCCTCCTAATTTGTTGTTAGTTGTTTTGGTGATCTTAGCCATTTTCATACTAGTGAGATGAAATTTCAAAGTTGTTTTAATCTACATTTCCTTAATAAAGATACTGAATATTATTTCTTAGCTATTTTTATTTCTACTTCTGAGAATTCTCTGTTCAGATCCATTGAGCAGCTTTAAACAATTGCTTTTTTCTTCACTCTTTTTTTTTATTCAAGGCTTTTATACATCCTAGATAGAACTCTCTTTTAGTAGTATAGCTGGCAAAGATTTTCTCCTACTTTGTGGGCTCCTTCATTTCTTTGCTTGTTTCCTTAGAGGCACTGTTAATCAATTGTTGGCCTTAATTCTTAAGCAGAATGTCCTTGCCTACACCTATATTTTGTAAGGTAATGCTTATGTTTTATCCTGGAAATTTCAGTGTTTTGGGTTTCATATTAAGGCATTTAATTCACTTGGAGTTGATTTTTGTAGAGTGAAGATATGGGTCTAATTTTACTTTTATACATGTAAAAGTCCAGTTTTCCACATGATTTATTGAAAATGCTGCCTTCCTCCAGTATATGTTTTTGACGTGCGTGTTTCTCAAATAACAGATGACTGCACTTAGTTTACTCAAGTTTAATTTTTATGTTTGCTCTATTGATCTACATGTCTTTTTTTCTCTCAGTTCCAAACTGGTTTTATGCCTGCCATATATTTCGAAATCTGAAATGGTAATTCCTTTGGTATTTTTTGCTCAGATTGTTTTGGCTGTCTGGGCTCTTTTGTGATTCCATATGAACTTCAGGCTAGTTATTTCTGATTCTGTGAAGAATGAGATAAGACTTCGGTTGCATTGAGTTTGTAAATAATTTTTTGGTAGCATAATCATTTTTGCAATATTAATTTCCAGTCCATAAACACCGGAGCTCTATCTTCTAGTCTCTTTGTTGTAGTTATTTTGTAGTATTATGTTGTAGTCTCTTTGTTGTGGGTTATTTCTGTGATAAAATACCATAACCCAAAACAACTTAGGAAGGATAGGACTTATTTTGCTCAGAGTTCCATATAAAATTTCAGTATCAAAACCAGAGAAGTTAGAAACTAACTCAAGGCAAGGACCTAGAATAAGGAACCAATGCAGAGGCCATGGAAGGGTGCTGCTTACTGGCTTGCTCCTCATGGCTTGCTCAGTCTGCTTTCTTGTAAAACCGAGAACCATCAGCCTAAGGATCCCAAAACCCTCCCTCAATAAATGCCCTATATGCTTGCTTACAGCCCAATCTCATTGAGACATTTTCAAAATTGAGGATTTCTTCTCTCAGATGATTTTAGCTTATGGCAAGTTGACAAAAAAACTAGTCAGCACAGTATTCCTGTTTATCTCTCTTTGGAGGGATATGCTGATAATTTATTTTCTTTAAGGGTTTATGAATGGGATTGTGTCCATGATCTCTTTTTATATTGGTTTATTGTTGGTTTATAACAGCTATCTTACATTACTAAAAAAGCCATTATGATGGTTTGCATATGCTTGGCCCAAGTAGTGTCACTATTAAAGAGGTGTGTCCTTGTTGGCAGATGTGTGTCATTGTTGGGAGTGGGCTTTGAGGTCCTATGTCAAGTTCCTCCCAATTTGGAAACATAGTCTCCTGGCTGCCATCTGATCAGCATGTAGAACTCTCAGTTCCTTCTCCAGTAACACATCTACCTGGATTCTACCATGCTTCCTGCCATAATGTTAATGAACTAAATCTCTGAAACTGCCTTGCTCATAGTGTCTCTTGCCAGCAATAGATATCTAATTGAGACACAAGTTGGTACTATGAACTGGGATATTGCTATGATAGGCCTGACCATGTTTTTGTTTGGAGGAATGTGGATTTGGGAATTTTGGATTAGGGAAGCAGTGGAATGCTTTAAGTCCTGCTTAATGGACCATCCGAGTAGGAACATGGAAGACAATGGTGCCGTGGGTGATTTAAATGTGCAGCACTTGTTCTCGAGGTTTTAGAGGAGAGGACTTTTTAGTATGTTGCCTGGAGACCATTCTTGCAATATTTTGGTGAAGAATGTGGCTGCTTTTTGTCCTTGTCTGAAGCATCTGCCCAAGGCTAATGTAAAGAGATTCAGATTAATTGTATTGACAAAAGAAGTCTCAACCATGTTTAGAATCTGTCCTGTGGTTTACATGCATGAAAAACATACTGATCAAGCATAGCAAGATTAGAAAGGAAAAATGCAAAATGTATGCTTCAAGTACCAAAGGAGCACCAGGAAATAGAACAGAGCTAAATCCTATCTTTAAGGGAGTGCTGATATCAGGGCAAGATCCCACCAAGCTAAGCTTATTGTTTATATGTTCTCAGTTGAACAAGGAATACTTATATCATGTTAGATGTTATTATCTGATAATTATTTTTATTTGAACTTTTAATCAGTAATGAACTACAATCCAGAAATGGAGGACACACCTGTGATCCAGATCTTGAGGCTGGAAGACACAGGCTTTGTGGATCTGGAAATGGGATGGCACACAATTTTGATCCAGATCGTGAGACATAGTTGCTATGAAATATTTAGATCTAGGCATGGTGGTACACACCTTTAATCCCAGGAGACATAGACAAATAGATCTCTGAATTCAGGGCCAGCCTGGTAAAGAGAAAATTCCATGTAGAGAAAAGGTTCAAACATGGTGGTACATACCTTTAATCCCAGAATCCTGGGAGCTCACAACTCCAGCTATCAGGAACATCTCATAAATGAAGAAACAGGTCAGAGAAAAGTCACACAGGCAAGGCTTGCCATGAGAAATTCAACTCAGCATCTCCGGCCAAGGAGTTCCACAATCGAGTTCCTCAGAAGACAGCCTAATCTTAGAAAAGGCTTTTATCCATGGAGATTGCGGTTTAACTGTGGAAATCATACAGTGGTATGATTTACCAAGTGGTAAAGCTTCAGCTGCAGTTGATGAGGCTGGACTCAAGGGGTTATACGAAGAATTTGAGGCTTAGCACCAGGAAGTGCCACGGACTGACTCAGTCAGGACACATACCCTTGGGGGAACCAAGGCCTTTGGTATGCAGGAAGTCACAGGCTCGGTGAAGAAATGACAGACAGACCAGATGCAGGTTGAGTCTGAATGCACTTTACTGTTCTGAGGCAGGTACCTTTTATACATATAAGTTGGCATTACATTACTGTAGAAAAATGTGTCCAGTGAAGTGATTACAAAGAATGATTAACATGAGCATCTGGCACAAGGAAATAAGAAATCAATCAGGTATGAACTTCAGAGAACACATACAAAGCATCACGTCCCTTGATCAGAATATCTGTAGTTAATGATAAACTAGTAGTTCAAAAGTTCTTAGGAACACTTAGTTATACCCCTAGGTCCTCTATTCATGTGTGGTCATTATCTAACATCTAGCTTTCTTCTTGTGAGACTCTTTTAGGCTCACTTTGAAACTTTACTTAACTGATGCTTTCCATGTCAGGGTGTCAAAGCCACCACTATCTACACATTTGCAGCCATACAATTATATATATTGTTGGCAGGTTAATTCTTCAATGTATTTAGGTAATAATTGTATAGCTGATCAAAAGGCAAAGCAATGGATCCTTAGAAGATAAATCATGGCCAGTGCTGCAGTTCAAAGAATGAACTCTCATCAGCTTTATCGCCTGGGTGCTCACAACTTCAGCTATCAGGAACATCTCTTAAATGAAGAAACAGGTCAGAGAAAAGTCACACAGACAAGGCTTGCCATGAGAAATTCAACTCAGCATCTCCGGCCAAGGAGTTCCACGAGTTCCTCAGAAGACAGCCTTATCATAGAAAAGGCTTTTACCTGTAAATATCACACAGTATCCACGGAGATTGCGGTTTAACTGTGGAAATCATACAGTGTCCACCGAGATTTGTGTGGCAAGGAAGGGAGCCCGAGAGGATATTGTTGAAGCCTAGTTGCAGAGGAAGATCCCCAGCATATTGGAGATATCAGTTCCATTGGATGGCAACCAAGAACAGCAGCAGCAGTGGAGTTGAGTCGGCCATACTCATGATATCTGCTAAGAAAAGCTAACAGGAAGCAAAACTAGCTCAAGAGAAAGAAGTTTGTTGTCAATAAAGTTGAAATGAGTTGGAGATCTGAAGAGCTCTTTTTTCTTTTACTTTTTAATTTTTTAATTAAATTTTTATTTTTATTAGATATTTCCTTTATTTAAAATTCAGGTTTTATCCCCTTTCCTGGTTTCCCCTCTGAAAACACCCTATCCCATCCCCTCTCCCCCTGCTTCTATGAAGGTGTTCCCCCACCCATCCATCAACTCCTACTTGCCCAGCCTGGTGTTCCCCTACACTGGGGCATTGAGCCTTCACACAACCAAGAGCCTCTCCTCTTATTGATGTCCGACAATGCCATCCTTTGCTACATATGCGACTGGAGCCATGGGTCCCTCCATATGTACTCTTTGGTTGGTGGTTTAGTGCCTGAGACCTCAAGGGGGGGGGCATCTGGTTGGTTGATTTTGTTGTTCCTCCTATGGGGCTGCAAACCCCTTTAGCTCCTTCAGACCTTTTTCTAACTTCTCCATTGGGGACCTCATGCTCATTACAATGGTTGGCTGGGAGCATCTGCCTCTGTATTTGTCAGGCTCTGGCAGAGCCTTTCAGAGGACAGCTGCTTCTGGCTCCTCACAGCAAACACTTGTTGGCACCACAATGATGTCTCAGTTTGGTAACTGTACATAGGAGGATCCCTAAGTGGGGCAGTCTCTGGATGGCCTTTCCTTCAGTCTCTGCTTCACAGTTTGTGTCTGTATCTCCTACCATGGGTATTTTGTCCCCCCTTCAAAGAAGGACAGAAGTATCCACACTTTGGTCTTCTTTCATCTTGAGCTTCATGTGGTCTATGAAATGTATCTTGGGTATTCCGAGTTTTGGGGCTAATATCCACTTATCAGTGAGTGCATACCCGTGTGTTCTTTTGTGACTGGGTTACCTCACTAAGGATGATATTTTCTTGTTCCATCGATTCACCTAAGAATTTCATGAATTCATTGTTTCTAATGGCTGAGTAGTATTCCATTGTGTAAACGTACCACATTTTCTGTATCCATTCCTCTGTTGAGGCACTTCTGGCTCTTTTCCAGCTTCTGACTATTATTAATAAGGCTGCTATGACCATAGTGGAGCATGTGTCCTTGTTATATGTCAGAGCATCTTTTGGATATATGCCCAGGAGTGGTATAGTGGTTCCTCAGGTAGTACTATGTCAAGTTTTCTGAGGAATCACCAGACTTATTTTCACAGTGGTTGTTCCAGCTTGCAATCCCACCAGCAGTGGAGGAGTATTCCTCTTTCTCCACATCCTCACCAGCATCTGCGGTCACCTGATTTTGGTCTTAGCCATTCTGACTTGTGTGAGGTGGAATTTGAGTGGTTTTGATTTGCATTTCCCCGATGACTAAGGAAGTTAAACATTTCTCTAGGTGATTTTCAACCACTTGATATTCCTCAGTTGAGAACTCTGTTTAGTTCTGTACCACATTGAAACCAGTCATGGAGATGCAGAATCTGGAGCTTGCCCAGCTGGTTTTGGCCTTACTTTGGTCCAGAATTTCCTCACTGTGACATTGTAGAATGGCCTTGTTTCCCTGTGGAGGGTTTTCAGGTCTTATGCTCAAGCTCTGTCCAGTGTGGAAACAGACTCTCCTGGCTGCCCTCTGATCAAGATGTAGAATTCTTTCATTCCTTCTTCAGCACTGTGTCTGTCTGGACTCTGACATGCTTCCTGCCATGATGATAACCAACTAAACCTCTGTGAACTGTAAACCAGCCCCAATTAAATGTTGTCCTTTATAAGAGTTGTCTTGGTCATGGTGTTTCTTCACAGAAATGCAAACACTAAGACACCCACCTACATTGCTAAAATTGCTTCTTGGGTGGGTTCTGTGCATAATACATTGCCGGAAACTAGGTATAATTTATCTTCTCTTTCTATTTTTAGCCCCTTTTCATTCTCTTGCTTTGTTTCTCCAACAAGTGCTTCAAAAACTGTTGTTCAGAATCTAAGTGAAATCATTTTGGGTAACCAAAAAAAAAAAAAAAACACTTTTGTGTGACTTGGAGTCATGGAATGCTTGTAAAGTAGGAGATTGCTACCAGGAAACTTTGATAAGAGCTAGGTCTCAGAAACAAGCTCTGATGGACTGGCTGCAGGCAGGCTACTGAGTAACTCATGAAGATCCAAGACTAACACAGGCCTTGAAATGCTAATAAACTAATTCCAAGTGGCCTTGGAACCAGCCCCAAGCTGTGAGCCATGATAGCATAAAACTACTGCCCACTGAATGACTCAAAAATTGGACCTTTAGTAGCAGTCTTTAGGAAAATACTGCTTTGATCCCAAGATATGGCTTCTTTGGCCTCTACTTATTTAGTCATCAGGGAGAGAGGACTTCTTAGTGTGTGCTGAACTTCTGGCATATTTGCTATGCTCAAACATATTCTCAATTAGCGCTAGATACTGGCTAAACCTTCCAAAGACTTTCTGGACCCCCATTAGTGACATTCTCCCAGCATGCCACAGCTGAAGTATTTCCAAGTGGACATAGTTTGAGCCTACAAACTTCCTGATTGGAGACAATTTTCTGGTAGAACCCTGCCTGTAGCAGCATTTTCTGCCCAATCAACTCTTTCCCACTTTGTGAGATGTTTGTTTAACTTTTATATTAACATGACATTATAAGGAATGTTTATGTGAATAAACTGAGCATATTTTAACAGCATATCTTGTCTGGATATTCTAATTGCTGAGTGTCTCACATCTGGCAGGAGTGCTCTCTACAACGATATTAAAAAAGAATGAGGATAGTTGAGAGTCGCATTTCATTCCTGATTTTAAGGAGATTGTATTCAAGTTTGTCTTCATTTAAGACAATATTGTCTGTGTGTTTTTCACATATAAATCCTACATTCTCTAAAACATTTTTAATCATGCAGGTATGTTGGATTTTGTCAAACAATTTTGCTTTATTTACTAAGATGATCGCATTTTTTATATTTAAGCCAATTTATGTGACTCATTACATTATTGATTTATGTATTTTGAACCATCTATGTGTCTGTTTTAAAACTAAATTGATCATTGGGGATGATCTTCTTGACAAGTGCCTGTATTTGGTTTGCTAATATTTTATTGCATACTTAGATGTCTACATTTATGCTTTTTGTTTTCATTGTGTGTTATTTGGTCTTCACATAAAAATATCACTGAATTCATACAAATAGTTTACACCACTTCCTTCTACTTATATTTTAAATATTAATAAGTATTGGTTGAAGATATTGTTTGAAAGTCTGGTAGAATTTTGTTGTGAGTCTATCTGGGCTTGGTACACATTCATGCAGAAGGTGTTTTTATTACTATTTAAATGTTTTTTATTTGTTATAGGTATATCATGGGGAAAGATAGCAACTTCCACAAATGATGCTAGGAAACCTGGACTTTAATGTGTGGAAAATATGACCAGATCCTTATATATCACCCTGCATAACACTCAACACCAAATGGATCAAGAACTTCAAATATAATATCTGATGCTGTGAAACTGTTAAGTGAAACATTAGAAAACATGCTTCAATTTATAGACACAGGTAAGGATTTTTATGTAGAACTCCAATAACACAAGACAAAAGACCAACAATTGACAAAAGAGATTTCGTGAAACTCAAAACCTTTTATACAGCAAAGAAAACATCAATAGAGTGAACAGGCAGCATACAATTAGAGAATATCTTTGTCAGCTATGTACTTGACCTAGGATTCATGTCTAGAATATACTTGAAAATATATCTCTTAAACCTTTAGCAGTTTATCCATTTGCTGACTGCCTTTGGCCATTGTTACTTTGCTTGTAGGAAGATTCACAATTAAGAATGACAGAGACTGTGTGACCATATCTTGATAATTCACATTAAAGTGATACTTCACTCAGGATTCCCCAAATTTTGTATTTTCTTTAGGAGAAAAGTATGCTTTATGATGAGTGCCTATGGAAGTGAAAGCAGTAGGTATTTTAAAATGCATGTTTTTAAAGTTACATCTATCAGGTTCTGTTTATTGCCTCTATGAAAGAACACCCTCCCAATGCTTGGATAAATGTATCATTCTTTCCTGCCCTTTCAAGTCATGTACCCTGAAACTCTAACACTATGTGGATACTAAAGGACTCTTCTTCATTACATTTTCTCTTCTCTTGGCTCCTTTTCTGAATCCAATTTCCTTTTATAAGTGACTTTCTATAACCTTCTTTGGCTATCATAGACAGCCAAAATCTAAACACAGGACAAGTAATTGGTATCAATATTCACTGTGACTTGGCAAACTTTATCCTTCTAGGTTGGTGACTCAGGAAGGAGGACTGGAAAATGTGCTGTCAGTGGCAGAATCCCTCCCCAAAATAACATGAATTAAAACTAAACAGAATGGAGAGGATGGGGCCGATTTATTTCCTCTTTCTTCACCTGGTTAATGACTCAAATTGTTCATTAGACACAAAACTATTAAGCTGTATTGTTTTCCTCAATTTTTTTAAATAAATGAAATGACCACAATCAAATTACACCATCATATTCCAAAACGTGTTTAATTGAAAGTATGTGATGAGATCTAAGGCAACATTTATCTTATTGCAATTGACACAGGAGGAATAAATGTGGAGTTCAAGGAATATTTTATTTAAAAACAGCCTTTAAAACATTGTGGGAGTGATTGCCCGTATGTCAGCTGACTCACTGACACCCGCAGAGAACTTTCTGTCATAATCCCATCTGAATCCAAATATGGTCCTGAAAGATACAGTGAGGGCTTTGTCCCTCTTCTATATCCATTCTTTACACCTACACTCTTACCCCCTGAAACAAGCAGCCATTAGTTCTTAACACCTACTAGAAACATTCATTATAAAAGTGACTCAGTGACAATGCCTGAGTTGGGGATTTATATAGTCCCACATGTATTTGGGGCCAACATACAAGTAAGGCGTTTGTGTCTGTAAGAAAGGTAAGTATGGATATAAAGAACTAGCATTCAGAAAAGGGCCATCAAGAGTGGCAATGAATTGTCCCATTTAGTTTTAGCCAATGCTGAACCTGCTGACTTGGAGAAAGAAAATTACATTGTCTTACTATTTTAGAGAAGATAATATATTTCAAAGGGAGGTTCTAGGTTGTCTGATGTGATTATCTAAAATAAAGGAGTTTGGAAATTTGTCCAAGGTTAAATTTACCTGAAAGAAGGGCATATATGGCAGAGGATGGCCTAGTAGGGCATCAATGGGAGGAGAGGTCCTTGGTTCTATGAAGGCTCTATGCTCAGTGTAGGGGAATGCCAGGGCAGGGAGGTGGGAGTGGGGGTGGGTGGGTGGGATATCCTTATAGAAGCAGGGGGAATTGGGGTGGGATGAGGGTTTCTGGGGGAGAAATTGGGAAAGGATAACATTTGAAATGTAAATAAAGAAAATATCCTATAAAAGGAAAAGTATAAAAAAATAAATTCTCTCCCCTATAATACTATGGCTATCATGAAATGGCATGTTATCATGTGTTAGAGCCCAATACTTACCATAGTTTGGGTGTGGCTGGTAGAAATGCATTCTTCAGTGAATGTAATTCATGTTCCATTGTATTTATTTGTTCGTTCTTTCGCTCATTCATTCATTCACTTTACATCCTGATGGTGGCCTTCCATCCCTCCTTCCTCCCAGTCCCACACTTACAAATCCCTCCCTCATTACTTCCTCCCTTTCTCTGAGGAGAGGGGGGAAGTCCCGCTTGGGTACCATCTTCCTGGCATATCCAGTTGCAGTAGGCCTAGGTGCATCCTCTCCTACTGAAGCCCAACCATATAGTCCAGTAAGGGGAAAGAGATCTAATCAATGGAAGGCAACAGGATCAGAGACAGCCTCTGATCCAATGGAACTCACATGAAGACCAAGCTGCAAAACTGCTACAAATGTGTAGGGGGCCTAGATCCACCACCTGCATGCTCTTTGATTGGTGTATCAGTTTCTGTGAGCTTCCATGGGTGGCACTCCATTACAGAGACTATTTTCATAGAAACAAAGACTGAGTAACCTTCAGTCTATGAATTATCTCTGTGATCTTAAGAAGTCTTGTCTATACTTGATTATTTCTTTAGCCTCAGATAAAATACTGTGTGGTGGTGCCTGCCTTTCATCTTTGCACCTAGGAGGCAGAGGCAGGTAATCCTATATGAGTTTGAATTCAAGACTAGCCTGATATATATGAGAAGTTCCAGGCCAGTCACAATAGCATGGTGAAACCATGTCTTAAAGCCACTTGCAAAATAAAGGGCTAATAGGCCATTCCTCAACTTAGTCATGCAGAATTTGAAAACATTCTAGTTTAGTTGGTATAAAAATTATGTCAGCTATGATGTAATGATTTTCCTTACTTCCCATTTCCTATTAATTTTTCCAGGTTTATCATTATAGATACACTTTTACAACCTTCTTGAATCTAACCTTGGTTATAGAATGAGAACATTTATCAAAATGAAATAATTTACATTTAAAATTTAAAACTAATTATAGATTCACAGGAATTTGCAGGAATAATATAAAGAGCTCATGGGTATACCTTTTACTCAGGTTCTCCCAACTCTGGATTGATTTTTATCATGCTGTTAATTATATCTATTTAATACATGGTCTCTGCCTGTCTCATTCCCTCATCATAGCCTGCAAGGAATATATGGGCATATTTAGTTTACAGAGAACATTATAATATGGTATATAAATGATTGATTAAAGTTTATTCACACTAGTTTCTACATATCTTTGAGTCATCATATGATTTTAGTTCCTAAAGAGACAACAGTGAATGGAACATATAAATAAAATATGGGAATATCCTGAGAGCTGAAATTTTAAAAAATGACTACTTCTGTTGTTTGAACACTTATCCCTTCAAAACTCATGCCGAAATTTAACTACCATTGGAACAGTATTAGGAGATGGAATCCATAAGAGGTTATTAAATCATGAAGGATCAATGCTGGTGAAGATGTGTGAGTAAATCACCATATCTCATTTTCTTGACTCCTCCATTTTTCTGCTATGAGCAAAACAACATTCATACCATTTGGATGATACAATGTTTAAGGTGCCATCTTGGAAGCCTATATCATGCTCTTAGAAGTACATCAAATCTGTTTATGCCATGTTCTTGTACTTTCTTGCTACTAGAAATATAAGAAATAAAATTTGTGCTTTATACCTCCTTTAGCCTCTAGATCTATGTGATAGAATAAAATATACTAAGATAAAATTATTCCATGAAAACTTTACTCGTAAGATATACAAGTGGCTTACATGTCATTGTAACTTTTATCTATGTGGCTGAAAAATCTTTTGAAACTCAGGAAGATATAGGGCATTAAAGTAGACAGTCTTACTTTATCTTCTCTTTGCTGTATTCTACAAGAACGCTTTGGTTGATGATAAAGCCTCCACATCTTTAAATTGCTTGTTTGTGCATCTTTCTATAGTTCTGTGTTGTACATTTTGTTGAATTTGTGACAAGTCATACCTCCACGTTCTCAGTCTTGTTTCTCTAGATTAAAGTAGGTTTCTCTTTCCCCAGCCAACTTAGATGAATTTTTCTAGAATTATTCCAAACAGTTTATGGTCACATATTCATCCATATCATTCCTGAATGTGATCAGAACTTTTTGTTTTTATGTACACATATACATATGTGTAATGATTATGATATTATGTGGGTTGATTTAGTTGCCACCATTTTAAGAAACTATGCTAATTTCTATTTAGAAAGTAGAAAAATACATTGAGGAAAACTGACTCACTGATTTACTTTTGGTTTGCTGGGGAATATGTTTTTTCACTGGAGTTATTCAAGCACTTTTTAAATTTTTCAGTATACACGTTAATCTTTACTCATATTTGTAAATATATACATATATATTTCCATGAATTGCAAATTCAGAAGAATGAGCATTTTGCATGTGTGTTATCAGTCATTTAGTGGGAAATATTTCCTCTTATTGTTTTATAATAGCAAATGCTTATGAGACAAAGAAAGAATATAGAGAAGAATACTTACTCCTGAAATTTACTATACATGTAACCTGCAAAATTCAGCATAACAAGACAATCAGTTTTTGTGTGATTTTGTTGAGATTTGAGTGGACTTTGTTTAATGTGTTTCCATGAAAATATAAAATAAACAAATGAAGACAAGAGCAATTAATGTACGTAGGTGGTATTAATATGATTTTCAACTCATCAATTGTCCTTTGCTTTCCCTTATTTAAAAAATATTTCTCAGACAATTCCATCTAATTCTATGGTTTTAGTATATGAATATGTAAGAGAGAAAATATAGTCCCTGAAAATTCTTTTCATACAAGAGTGCACTAAAGAAGTTGAAGGGCTGAGGTTTAAACCTTTCTTCAAGAGGTGTTAAATTTGAAACTAATGTTTTCAATAGGATTCCGTTGGTGCTCCTGACAATTTACCCTTGTTTCTCCTTCTACCGGAGACAGACAGAATCTCTGTTTACTGACTTTGTTCTCTTTTTTATGTTCTCATTTCTTTCTGTTCTGTTTTCCATTATTGCAGTTTATAAAAGAAGTGCTTAGCAACAAACACAGTTTAGTTCCTTTGATAGTCCAAAGAAATAGTTTTGCCTGGAGCAAAAGCCGTTTCAGGAAGAAGCTAGCTACAAACTTCCTCCTGGTAGAAAAGCCCAGTATTTTGATTTAAGATTCAGATTCCATATGTGGAAGACTGTTAATATATTAACAATGGTAGCTGAAATTTATTCAGCTGAAATAGTGCTCCTGAAAATAGTATCATGGAATTACAGATTTGTTTCATTAATGTAAACGATCCTAGAGACCAAACATTTTCCACAGACCTTCATGGTGGCAAAGAACTTTAAATATACAGTCTAGTTTATCTCAAGAGATCAGTATTTGAATTTCTCTAAATTTTCCTGTCAAGGTGTAGTCAAGACCTGGTTTAATTGCTTCTTACTTTACAGGGATCTTACTACCTCTTAAACATGTCTATAATTTCTATAGGTACCCCTTGTTTCATCTTGCAGAATTCCGCTTATAATGATTAAAATCAGTTCTGTAGGTTTCAAACATTTTCCAATGCACTCTTGAGAATACAAGTAAGATTCTGTTATTTTGTAACAGCCATTCCACCAAAGCAACTATTTGAGGCCAAGCCTATAATTCCAGAATTTGGAAGGCTGAAGCAAAAGGATAGCAGTTTAGGTGATACAGTAAGTTTCAGGTCAGTTGTGAAATGCTATCTAAACCAAAACAAAATTTTGCCATTTAATTGAAAAGTTTAAGAAACAATATTGAAGTATATTATGTGCAGTTTTACCTATAAATAAAACATGATTATAATTTATGTAGAATGGTGGTGGAGGAAACAGAATGAGGTAATTATATATTGGCAGAAAGTTGATACTTGATATTCAAAGTGTTTAAATAAGAAAAGATACATAAAATACAAATTTTTGAGTTATGGTAATAATTAGCAAGAATCCCATGGAGAAATAGTTAAGAGTAGTATCAACTATGAGCCTGGCCTGGTGGGAGAATTGACAGTTCTCTTTTCTGTTTTATATCTTACTGAAAGAGTCTACCTTAATTACTGTGAACATTTACAGTTTTAAACGTTTTATATGCAACTCAGAAACATACTTCAAAACCTGTAAAAACTAGAAGCATTCTCTCATATCAGCTGGATAATTTGGCTAATAACTTCGACTTACCACAATTTATTTGGCAGAAGAATCTATGTAATAAAAATAAAGAATATTGTATATATTTAAGAATGTGTATGCATGGACCAGCCACCATCTTGGAGCGGGTAACTGAGCAAGGTACAGTGGGCACCAGAGGGAAGGATTTCCTAGGGTATAGCCTGCCTGGGTGCCTTCTGCACCAGGGAGCTGGGCAGCATTACAGCTGCCTAGGCAGGCTGGAGAACATCTGACCTGCAGGAGGTCCCATAGATAGACGGAGACCCAAGTACTGGGATCCACACCATCTTGGACACTGCAGCCCAACTTTGGGAAGCTCCGGATCCACAGAGATCCCGCGTGAGACAGAGTTCCACAGTCCGACACTATCCTGGGGAGAACAGCTCAACCAGACAGAGCCCTGCCGACTGGGAGAGCCTCTGCCTAGGCTTCAGCAGTCCAGCCAGGGAGCCCCGGGCCTACAGGGAATCCTGCAGTTAGACTGAGCCCTGGGACGGGCCACCATCTTGGAGCAGGTAACCAAGCAAGATAGACAGAGACCCAAGGACTGGGATCCGCACCATCTTGGACCCTGCAGCCCAACCGGGGGGTGGGGGGGAGGTGGGGGGTGGGGGGTGGGGGGTGGGGGGTGGGGAGATGGGGGGGTGGGGATTGGAGGTGGGGGGGGCTCCAGATCCACAGAGAGCCCACAGTGAGACAGAGCTCTGCGGTCCTACACTATCCTGGGGAGAACAGCTCTAACAAACAGAGCCCTGCAGACTGGGAGAGCCACTGCCTAGGCTTCAGCAGCCCAGCCAGGAAGCCCTGGGCCTACAGGGAATCCTGCGGTTAGACAGAACCCTGAAACCGTCCACCATCTTGGAGCTGGCAGACTAACCAGGCAAACCAGGAGGAGACCACTGGAGGCCAGTTAAGTATCCAGAGGCAAGCAGGGAGGAGACTTGAGTCTAGCCCAGCAGACCTGAGGAGGTGATTCTGAGCCCAGTGGTGGAAACATTCCAGTTTCCGCCACTGGAGCACAGACACCCTCTGAGACAGCAGCACCAAACGGCAGGCTCTCAGGAGCTTTAAACACCAACCAGTAATAACAAGACCAACTAAGTCCAGAAATAAACTAATGGCAAGAGGCAAATGTAGGAATGTTATTAGCAGAAATCAAGACAATATGGCAGTATCCGAACCCAGTTCCCCAACAGCAGAAAGCCCCAAATACCCCAACACACCAGAAAATCAAGATACAGATATAAAATTATTGGTGAGGATGCTGATAGCAGAACACATGGATAAATCTCTTAAAGAAATACAGGTGAAAATTGATCAAAAGTTCAAAGCCCTTACAAGGCAAACACAAAAATCACTTAAAGAAATTCAGGAGAATATGGTTCAAAAAGCAGAAGCCAATAATGGGGAAATACAAAAACCACTCAAAGAAATACAGGAGAACGTGGGTCAACAAGTAGTAGTCATGAAAGAGGAAACACAAAAATCTCTTAAAGAATTACATGAAATCACAAACAAGCAAGCGAAAAATCTGAGCAAAACCATCCAGGATCTAAAAATAGAAGTAGAAAAAACTAAGAAATCTCAAATGGAGACAACTTTGGTGATAGAAAACCTTGGGAAGAAATCAGGGACCATAGATGCAAGTATCAACAATAGAATACAAGAGATAGAAGAAAGAATCTCAGATGCTGAAGATACCATAGGAACCATGGACTCAACAATCAAAGATAATGCAAAATGCAAAAAGCTTGTAACCCAAAACATCCAAGATATCCAGGACACAATGAGAAGACCAAACCTAAGGATTATAGGTATAGATGAGAGGGAAGATTTACAATTTAATGGGCCAGCAAATATCTTCTACAAAATTATGGAAGAAAACTTCCCCAACCTAAAGAGAGAGATGCCCATGAATATACAAGAAGCCTACAGAACTCCAAACAGACTGGACCTGAACAGAAATACCTCCTGTCACATAATAATCAAAACACCAAATGTACTAAGCAAAGAAAGAATATTAAAGGCAGTAAGAGAAAAAGGCCAAGTAAGATATGAAGGAAGACCTATCAGAATTACACCAGACTTCTCACCAGAGACTATGAAAGCTAGAAGATCCTGGGCAGATATCATGCAGACTCTAAGAGAACGCAAATTTCAGCCAAAACTACTATACCCAGCAAAACTCTCAATTGCCATAGATGGAGAAACCAAGGTATTCCATGACAAAACCAAATTTGCACGATATCTTTCCACAAACCCAGCCCTACAAAGGATAATAGGGGAAAAGCACTAACACAAGGAGGAAAACTACACCCCAGAAGAAGCAAGATAGAAACCTCCTCTCATCAAACACAAAAGAAGATAACCACTCAAATATAAAAAATAATTTCAAAATTGGATAAAATTGACTTTCAACCTAAAGTCATCAAAAGAGACACTGAAGGTCACTATTTGCTGGTCAAAGGGAAAATCCACCAAGAAGAACTCACAATACTGAACATCTATGCTCCATATGCAAGGGCACCCTCATTTGTGAAAGAAACGTTACTAAAGCTTAAAGCACACATTGTACCTAACACAATAATTGTCAGTGACTTCAACACTCCACTATCCTCAATGGACCAATCAGGAAACCAGAAATTAAACAGGGACACAGTGAAACTAATGGAAGCTTTGGACCAATTGGATTTAACATATATATATATATATATATATATATATATATATATATATATAAATGTTTTATGTATATATGTATATATGCATATATGTATATATGTATATATATATATATATATATATATATATAAAACATTTCATCCTAAAGCAAAAGAATATAACTTTTTCTCAGCACCACATGGGACCTTCTCCAAAATCGATCATATAATTGACAAGACAGATGTCAACAAATACAAGAAGATCGAAATAACCCCTTGCCTCATATCAGATCACTATGGAGTAAAAGTGGTCTTCAACAGCAAGAAAAACAACAGAAAGCCCACATACACATGGAAACTGAACAATACTCTACTCAATGACACCTTGGTCAAGGAAGAAATAAAGAAAGAAATCAAAGACTTTTTAGAATTCAATGAAAATGAAGGTAGAAACTAACCAAATCTTTGGGACACAATGAAAGCAGTGCTAAGAGGAAAACTCATAGCTCTAAGTGCATCCAAAAAGAAACTGGAGAGAGCATACACTAGCAACTTAATGGCACACCTGAAATCCCTGGAACAAAAAGAAACTAATTCACCAAGGAGGAGTAGAAGACAGGAAATCATCAAACTAAGGGCCAAAATCAATCAAATAGAAACAAAGAGAACCATACAAAGAATCAACAAAACCAGGAGCTGGTTCTTTGAGAAAATCAACAAGATAGATAAACCCTTAGCCAGACTAACCAAAGGGCACAGAGACAGTATCCAAATTAACAAAATTAGAAATGAAAAGGGGGATATAACAACAGAGAATGAGGAAATTCAAAAGATCATCAGATCCTGCTACAAAAGTCTATACTCAACACAACTGGAGAATCTGGAGGAAATGGACAAGTTCTAAGACAGATACCAAACACCAAAATTAAATCAGGATCAATTAGATCAGCTAAATAATCCCATAACCCCTAGGGAAATAGAAGGGTTTATAGAAAGCCTCCCAACCAAAAAAAAGTACCGGACCAGATGGTTTTAGTGCAGAATTCTATCAGGCCTTTAAAGAAGACCTAATACCAATACCCTTCAAACTATTCCACAAAATAGAAACAGAAGGGACACTGCCCAACTCATTCTATGAAGTCACAATTATGCTGATACCAAAACCACACAAAGATCCAACAAAGAAAGAGAACTACAGGCCAATTTCCCTTATGAATATCGATGCAAAAATAATAAATAAAATTCTTGCCAACCGAATCCAAGAGCACATAAAAATGATCATTCACCATAATCAAGTAGGCTTCATCCCAGGGATGCAGTTCAATATACGGAAATCCATCAATGTAATCCACTACATAAACAAACTGAAAGAAAAAACCACATGGTCATCTCATTAGATGCTGAAAAAGCATTCGACAAAATTCAGCATCCTTTCATGCTAAAAGTCTTGGAAAGAGCAGGAATTCAAGGCCCATACCTAAACATAGTAAAAGCAATCTACAGCAAACCAGTAGCCAACATCAAAATAAATGGAGAGAAACTTGAAGCATTCCCACTAAAATCAGGGACTAGACAAGGCTGCCCTCTCTCTCCATATCTTTTCAATATAGTACTTGAAGTTCTAGCAAGAGCAATTAGACAACATAAGGAAGTCAAAGGGATACAAATTGGAAAGGAATAAGTGAAACTATCATTATTTGCAGACGATATGATAGTTTACCTAAGCGACCCAAAAAACTCCACCAGAGAACTTCTACAGCTGATAAACAACTTCAGCAAAGTGGCAGGTTATAAAATTCACTCAAGCAAGTCAGTGGCCTTCTTGTACTCAAAGGACAAGCAGGCAGAGAAAGAAATTAGGGAAATAACACCCTTCACAATAGCCACAAACAACATAAAGTATCTTGGCATAACTCTAACTAAACAAGCGAAAGATCTGTACAACAGGAACTTCAAGTCCTTGAAGAAAGAAATCGAAGAAGACATCAGAAGATGGAAAAATATTTCTTGCTCCTGGATTGGCAGGATCAATATAGTAAAAATGGCCATCTTGCCAAAAGCAATATACAGATTCAATGCGATCCCCATCAAAATCCCAACTCAATTCTTCATAGATCTAGAAAGAGCAATTCTCAAATTCATCTGGAGCAACAAAAAACCCAGGATAGCTAAAACTATTCTCAACAATAAAAGGACTTCTGGGGGAATCAATATCCCTGACCTCAAGCAGTACTACGGAGCAATTGTGTTAAAAACTGCATGGTATTGGTATAGCAACAGGCAAGCAGATCAATGGAACAGGATTGAAGACCCAGAGGTTAACCCACAGACTTATGGTCACTTGATCTTTGATAAAGGAGCCACAACCATCCGGTGGAATAAAGATAGCCTTTTCAACAAATGGTGCTGGTTCAACTGGAGGTCAACATGCAGAAGAATGCGAATTGACCCACTCTTATCTCTTTGCACTATGATCAACTCCAAGTGGATCAAGGACCTCCACATAAAACCAGACAAACTGAAACTATTAGAAAAGAAACTTGGGAAGACCCTGGAGGACTTGGGCACAGGGGAAAAGTTCCTGAACAGAACACCAATAGCTTATGCTCTAAGATCAAGAATCGACAAATGGGACCTCATAAAACTACAAAGTTTCTGCAAAGCAAATGACACTGTCAGAAGGACAAAACGGCAACCAACAAAGTGGGAAAAGATCTTCACCAACTCCACATCCGACAGAGGGCTTATATCCAATATATACAAAGAACTCAAGAAGTTAGACCGCAAAGAACCAAATAATCCTATCAAAAAATGAGGCACAGAGCTAAACAAAGAATTTTCACCAGAAGAAATTCGGATGGCCGAGAAACACCTTAAAAGATGTTCAACATCATTAGTCATCAGGGAAATGCAAATCAAAACAACCCTGAGATTCCACCTCACACCAGTCACAATGGCTAAGATTAAAAACTCAAGAGACAACAAGTGCTGGCGAGGATGTGGAGAAAGAGGAACACTCCTCCACTGTTGGTGGGATTGCAAAATGGTAAAACCGCTCTGGAAATCAGTTTGGCAGTTCCTCAGAAAATTGGGCATGTCACTTCCAGAGGACACTGGCATACCACTCCTGGGCATATACCCAGAGGATTCCCCTGCATGCAATAAGGACACATGCTCCACTATGTTTATAGCAGCCTTGTTTATAATAGCCAGAAATTGGAAGGAGCCCAAATATCCCTCAAAGGAGGAATGGATACAGAAAATGTGGTATATTTATACAATGGAATACTACTCAGCAATTAAAAATAATGAATTCATGCAATTTGTAGGTAAATGGTTAGACCTGGAAAATATCATCCTGAGTGAATTAGCCCAATCACAAAAGAATGCACATGAAATGCAATCACTGATAAGTGGATATTAATGAGCCCAGAAGCCCTAAATACTCAAGACACAAATAGCAAGTCAAATGATTCCCAAGAAGAAGAAAGGAGAGGACCCTTGGCCTGTAAAGATTGCATCCAGTTTAGTAAAGAAACCGAGGGGGAGGGGGAATGATTGGGGAACAGTTTGGGGGGGAGAGGAACTATAGGAACTATGGTGGGTGGGAACTGGGAAAGGGGAAAGCCTTTGGAATGTAAACATAGAATATAGAAAATAAAAATTAAAAAAAAATTACAAAGTTTTTGTAAGGCAAAAGACACTGTTAGAAAGACAAAACAACACCCAACAAATTGGGAAAAGTTCTACACCAACCCCACATCTGACAAAGGGCTAATATCCAATATATACAAAGAACTCAAGAAGTTAGATCACAAAGAACCAAATAACCCTATTAAAAATGGGGCACAGAGCTAAACAAAGAATTTTCACCAGAAGATATTCGGATGGCTGAGAAGCACCTTAAGATATGTTCAACATCATTAGTCATCATGGAAATGCAAATCAAAACAACCCTGAGATTCTACCTCACACCAGTCAGAATGGCTAAGTTTAAAAACTCAAGAGACAACAGGTGCTGGTGAGGATGGGGAGAAAGAGGATCACACCTCCATTGTTGGTGGGATTGCAAGATGGTAAGCTGCTCTGGAAATCATTATGGCAGTTCCTCAGAAAATTGGGCATGACACTTCCAGAGGACCCTGTCATACCACTCCTAGGCATATACCCAGAGGATTCCCCTGCATGCAATAAAGACACATGCTCCACTATGTTCATAGCAGCCTTGTTTATAATAGCCAGAAGTTGGAAGGAGCCCAGATGTCCCTCAAAGGAGGAATGGATACAGAAAATGTGGTATATTTATACAATGGAATACTACTCAGCAATTAAAAATAATGAATTCATGCAATTTGTAGGCAAATGTTTGGATCTGGAAAATATCATCCTAAGTGAGTCAACCCAATCACAAAAGATTACTCATGAATTGCAATCACTGATAAGTGGATATTAATGAGCCCAGACGCTCTGAGTACTCAAGACACAATTAGCTAAGCAAAAGATTCCCAAGAAAAGGGATGGAAATGACCCTGGTCCGGAAAAGACTAAATCCAGTTTTGTAGGAGAGTACCAGAACAAAGAAATGGTGGGGAGGGGGGTGATTGGGGAATGGGGAGGGGAGGAGGACTTATGGGACACATGGTGGGGGGGGAACTGGAAAGGGGAAAGCCTTTGGAATGTAAACAAAGAATATAGAAAATAATAAAAAGGGAAAAAAGAATGTGTATGCATATTGATATAGCTATTATAGTCATGTGGGATGTATATTTATATATTCTCTATAACAGTAATTACTTAATCATGACATGCTTGTCTTTGCTCCTACTGAGTACACTATGTAATGGCACTGCGTTAGTTTTCTAAAACCTAATAAAATCTATTTTAATTATTTAACTTCATACCATATATCAATATATTTTGATCATGATTCTTCCTGTCGCCAATTCCACCCAGAACTTTCTCACCTTTTCACCCATCCATCCTTGTGTTCTTTCTCTCACAAAAATTCAAAAAGGAAAGTCAAAACAAACAGGAAAAGATCAGTGAGTAAAAAAAATGAGAAACAAAACAAAATGGAACAAAAAACTCTCACTTGGTTGTTTCTCTTTGTCTCTGTCTCTCTGTCTCTCTGTTTCTCTGTTTCTCTGTCTATCTCTCTCTCTGTCCCTAACGTCAAGCAGTACTACAGAGCAATTGTGTTAACAACTGCATGGTATTGGTACAGCGACAGGCAAGTAGATCAATGGAATAGGATTGAAGATCCAGAAATGAACCCACAGACTTATGGTCACTTGATATTTGATAAAGGAGCCACAACCATCCAGTGGAAAAAAGATAGTCTTTTCAACTAATGGTGCTGGTTCAACTGGAGGTTAACATGCCTAAGAATACAAATTGACCCACCCTTATATCCTTGTACTAAGATCAACTCCAAGTGGATCAAGGACCTCCACATAAAACCAGACACACTGAAACTATTAGAAAAGAAACTTGGGAAGACCCTGGAGGACATGGGCACAGGGGGAAAGTTCCTGAACAGAACACCAATAGCTTATGCTCTAAGATCAAGAATTGACAAATGGGACCTCATAAAATTATAAATTTTCTGTAAGGCAAAGGACACTGTCAGAAGGACAAAACGGCAACCAACAAATTGGGAAAAGATCTTCACCAACCCCACATCTGACAGAGGGCTAATATCCAATATATACAAAGAACTCAAGAAGTTAGACCACAAAGAACCCAATAACTCTATTAAAAATGGGGTGCAGAGCTAAACAAAGAATTTTCACCAGAAGAAATTCAGATGGCTCAGAAGTACCTTAAGAGATGTTCAACATCATTAGTCATCATGGAAATGCAAATCAAAACAACCCTGAGATTCTACCTCACACCAGTCAGAATGGCTAAGATTAAAAACTCAAGAGACAACAGGTGCTGGTGAGGATGTGGGGAAAGAGGAAAACTCCTCCACTGCTGGTGGGATTGCAAGATGGTACAACCACTCTGGAAATCAGTTTGGTGGTGCCTCAGAAAATTGGGCATGACACTTCCAGAGGACCCTGTCATACCACACCTGGGCATATACCCAGAGGATTTCCCTGCATGCAAGAAAGACACCTGCTACACTATGTTTATAGCAGCCTTATTTATAATAGCCAGAAGCTAGAAAGAACCCAGATGTCCCTTAATGGAGGAATGGATACAGAAAATGTGGTATATTTATACAATGGAATACTACTCAGTAATTAAAAATAATAAATTCATTCAATTTGTCGACAAATGGTTGGATCTGGAAAATATCATCCTAAGTGAGTTAACCCAATCACAAAAGAATACACATGAAATGCAATCACTGATAAGTGGATATCAATGAGCCCAGAAGCTCTGAATACTCAAGGCACAATTAGCAAGTCAAAAGATTCCCAAGAAGAAGGAAGGAGAGCACCCTGGTCCTGAAAAGACTGGATCCAGTTTTATAGAATAGTACCAGAATAGAGAAATGGTGGTGGTGGGGTGATTGGGGAATTGGTTGGGGGGGAGAGGACTCATGGGACATATGTTGAGGGGGGAACTTGGAAATGGGAACGCCTTTGGAATGTAAACAAAGAATATAAAATTAAAAAAATCAGAAGAAAAAGACAAAACAAGTGGAACAAAAAACTCTCAGTTGTCTCTCTTTTACTCTGTCTCTCTGTCTCTGTCTCTTTCTTACTGTCTCTCTGTCTCTTTCTCTCTCTCTCTCTCTCTCTCACACACACACATACACACACACACACACACACACACACACAAACAAACAAATAGAACAAGATCATTGATTCCATTTTTGTAGGCCAGATACTCATGAGCATAGAGACTGCTATGGATTATTTCTGATATAACCTGTGACACTACATTGGAGAAATCAAGTTTTCCTTTCCCAAGAGGCATCGATTATTTTGTTTTTAGATTTATTTATTTAGTATATGCAAGTACATTGTAGCTGTCTTCAGATGCTCCAGAAGAGGGCATCAGATCTCATTACAAATGGTTGTGAGCCACCATGTGGTTCCTGGGATTTGAACTCTGGACCTTTGGAAGAGCAGTCACTGCTCTTAACTGCTGAGCCATCTCTCCATCCCAAGGTATCAATTATAAATAGCTTCTTGGCCAGAGGTAAGACCATGTCTGACTTGGGCCTGAGTAGGTCTTGTATATGCTGCCACTACATTTTTAAATTGGTTTAAAAAATAAAATGCTAAACATTTTTCATTTATTTTATTATTTTGTATGTACAGATATTTTGCTTGCATACACACACACACACACACACACACACACACACATATATATATATGAATATATATATATATATATATATATATATATATATGCAAAACCTTCATGTCTGGTGGCCTCTGAGATCAGAAGAGGTCATTTGATGTTTAACAGATAGTTGTGAGCCACAATGTGGGTGCTGGGAATCAGACCTGGGTCAACATAAGCCATTGCTCATAACCATGAAACTGTCTCTCCAGTACCAATATTTTGAAAGATGTTGGTGCTTTAAGTGTTCGAGAAAGTTTATTGTGTGCTCACAATACTTTACTGTGGTCCCACCCCCTCACCAAGAAAATATTTGGAATTGATACCTGCTGGCTAAGGGAAAATCAGTTTTGTCCAATGGAGTGTCACTGGGTATACTTCAGGGCACTGTTCTTCAGGGCATTCCCATGTCCAAGAGTAGATGCTCAAAATAAAAATGAACTCCATGGTTTGTTTGTTTGGGTTTGTGAATTTTTGATAAAATTTTCTTGCTTTTGTTTGGGCTTTTTTCAGTTTTCTTTCCCTTTTACTTGTTTGTTTTGATTTTTGATTTTGTAGTTTGCTTTTTCTATTTATTTTTGTATTTGTTTATTTTTGAGACAGAGAAAATAAATTTTGGTGGGTAGGAAGGTAGGAGGATCTGGGAACAGCTAGGGTAAGGGAAAAGGCATTATCAAAATAATTGTATGAAAAAAATAATATTTCACTGTAGTATTAAAGAGTGGTAGAACTCAGAGGTAGGCAATATTTTTGTATGTTCTGACTAAAAACTGAGCCTCTATAGTTACATCTTTCAGTAGAGTTATCATAGTTTAATTTATGTAGCCTAGGAATAATCACATTGACTGCTTTTATAATAAAGTTATTGAATAAGCCAGAGCTTACTCTCTGTTGAATTCTGAAGGCTCCTTTATAAAACTTAAAATTGCCAGCTTCATTCCCTAGAGTAATGGCGAAGATGAATGTGTATTCACTCCATGGTTGTAATAGCTAACCATTTCCCAGTTGAATTTGAAACAACTGATGTACTAAGATGATTCCAAGACAAGTTTGCAAAAACTGGCTACTGGGGTTGGTAGTACCTTATTATAGTGTGTAAAGTGTTATGTTCAGTGTACTAACAAATTAAATGGACTTGATTTCATATACTAAATCCAATATTACTTACTGGGGCTATGACTCTGGGAAAATTGTCTTACTGTGAGGTAAACGGTTTTACTTTTGCTCATCATTATTAAGAGTGGGTGGGCTTCATTCAGGAGACAGGTTTTGTGATGCTATGAGTTCTTTACATTCCTGGAAGGTAGTAGATGAGAAAAAGATAGATATGCCACTAGTCATAATAATAATAAAAACAGTACCAGAAAGCAATGTTTTATAAATTTTATTGTCAAATCAAATCATACAGCTTTACACTCCTTGTTCAGTATATTGAATCCCATTATCAATTATATTATGTAAAAGTGGAATTCAAGTCATTTCACTGTATAGGAAAGTTTGGGAGCCAATAACCTGTACTAAATTTTTTTCTTGTTGCCCTTGAAACAGATATATTGTCATATTAGATGATTTCATACCCAATTGACATGGCACGTGGATTGCTAAGATCTTTAATAGCTTTTCTCAAGCCCAGCATAGTGAGTTTGTGCTTGTTTGAGTGTTTGCTTTGTAATTTCTTCAAAGTTTTTGAAAGTTTTGTCCCACTGGCTGACCCTTGTGAAAATGTGTGTCCATGCTGCTGAGTGAAATAAGCATATGTGTGTGTATGCATTTTCTAAGTCCTGAAAAATTAAATATTTTAAAAAGTTATGTTTCTTATGTATTGCATATATGTACATAAAATATTAGTTTCTTCTACTGCTGTAATTTTAACAGAATATTCCAGTCTTTCTTTTCTTCATATACTACATTGGAATGTAGTTTTTAAAGTAATTTTCATATGCTCTTCCTGAAATGCAGTACCTTGAAATGAAGTCAGTGTTTTATTGTTTCATAACTCCTTTCAGCTGAACTTGAAATGTTAGTGTGTAACCAAAAAAATGATTTTAATGTTGATGATCATACATCATTATTGATTTGTGTCAAGTTTTATATTCAAAGAAAGCAAGATCTTTTTCAGGTACCCTGATATTATTCCAGGTCTTCTGTATCATATTCAATTTTTAAGTCTAATTACAGCAATTTACATCTATTCATGTTAAATATACTTCTTCATTGTGTTATCCACTTGAAAGTTTTTGAAGAGTAATTTTGTCATTCAGATTTTGTAACTAATTTTTCAAACAAAAATGTAATAAAATTAGAGCAAATCAGCATAGGTGGTGATTACAGCATGTTGAAAAGACAAAATCATTCCATTTTGTTGCTTTGTTTTTAAATAAGGTTTACTTTCCCTGTATTATCTTTGGACATTGAATTGTCACCATTCTTTATAGTTTGGTTGTGAGACTAACTAGCCTTTAGACTGTAATCAGGAAGAATATTTCTGACATAGCACCAATCTTCAATTTAAACAGAATATTGAGCATCTACAGCATTAGAGATACTAGACTAGTTTTAGGGATATGTAGATTAGGAAAATAATTCTATTTAGTTTTTCTGTTTCTATTTAATTTAGGTAGGAATTGGAACAATGTACCATGTGTTCTGATTTAGGCAGACACAGTAATGCATGGGAATCCAATTGAGAGACATCATACTCACCTTTGAAGGACAGTGAAGGCTTTCTTGACCTAACAAATTTGAATGACAGGTAAGCTGAGAGCCAAGTGAGGAAACAGAAGGGAACAGGAAAACAAAGTGATATACTTATGACATGTGAGAAACAGTTACCATATTCCTCTCTAAAAATAGCTACATTGAGTAAAGCATATCTCCATTGAATATTGATTAGGGTTCAAAGACAAAAGCTAACAAGAGAGAATAAATATGTAGTAGAAATTGACATGTTTCCATCCTTTCTAGGCTGTGATAACGTCCCATAATATCCTTGCTAGGTATTATAACAGCTCTTTTCATAAAAGACAAAACTTCAGACATCTATCAATTGTAAATTAGTAAATAAAAGCTCATATATTTGTTTTATTCAGTCATTTTTCAGACAGAATCTGGCTATGTAGTCTGAACAGGCTTTGATACTATGAGCCTCTTGTCTTTGCCACTTTATTTCTCAGATTTAAGTGTGCAACAGAAATTCTGGCTAAATTTTATTTATTAATTAAAAGATATACCTGGAAATATTTGATGCAAGAGATAGCACACAAAGCATAGAACAATTAAACGTACTAATGAAAATATACATTTTTAATTGCTGTTTTGGCAACAAATGAAATAAATGCAAACATTAAATTTGAAGATGTTCATGTTAATTTTAGATGGCCTACAACGTATCTTGTAAATGTTTATAAGGGGAGTAATAGAATATTTAATTTAACACAGGTAGAAATAGAATTTTTTTAAGAATTTCCATTAACAAAGAATTATATGGTTTATGAAATGTTGGGAACTAAGTACAATTATTTCACGAATGGACATAAGAAAGCACTTAATATAGGGCAGGAGAGATGGTTCCCAATTTAAGAGCAGTGGTTGCTCTTCCAGAGGTCCTGAGTTCAATTCCCAGCAACAATATGGTGGCTCACAACCATTTATAATGAGATCTGGTGCCCTCTTCTGGCCTGCAGACATACATGCAGGCAAAATTAACCCAGAATTACTCCTGTCTAAAGGAAATGCAGGGACAAAAGAGTGTTGCAAAGACTGAAGGAAAGGCCATCCAGAAACTGCCCAATTCTAGGGATCCATCCCATCTGCAGAACCAAACCCAGACACTATCGCTGATTCCAAGAAGCACTTGCTGGCTGGAGCCTTGGTATAGTTGTCCTCCGAGAGGCTCTGATAGAGCTTGACTGATACAGATGGGGATGCTCACAGACAACCATTAAACTAAGCACTGGGACCCCAATGGAGGAACTAGGGGAAGGACTGTAGGAGCTGAAGGGGTTTGTAACCCCATAGGAAGAACAACAATATCAACCAACTAGATCTCACCCAGAGATCCTATGGACTAGACAACCAACCAAAAAAAAAAAAAAAAAAAAGAGTACACATGGAGAAAACCATGGCTCCAACTGCACATGTAGCAGAGGATTGATGTATGTGGCATCAACGGGAGGGGAGGCTCTTGGTCCTGTGGAGGTTTGATGTAATGCCCCAGCATAGGGGAATGCTAGGGCAGTGAGGTGGGAGTGGGTGGGTGGGTAGGGGAGCACTTTTATAGAAGCAGGGAGAGGGTGAATGGGAGAGTGTTTGCGGAGGGGAAACAGGAAGGGGGATAACATTTGAAATGTAAATAAATAAAATAACCAATAAAAAATAGAAAGAATGAAATAACTACATCATTCTTCCCTTTAAAGAAAAAAATGTTCTAAATACCTAAACAAAGTTAGTTTCTGGGTTACATAAATTACTATTATTGTCTATACTTTTCAAGCCCATACAAAAATCTAGAACTAATTTTATGAGCATAATAATGTACAATACATATATAAGCATTTAGATAAGTAATAAACCTAGAATTTGCATAAATGATTGTTTCTATCCTGTGAGAAATGATGTAAAGGAACTTAAGCATAAAGAAGAAAATATTTGCCAGGTTTTGTGTTCATGAGCATTTGTTACATTATCTTCTATAATCTAATTTTATGTTTACATCATTAAAATGGAAAGAGAATTATAATTAGACATTACTTCTTCAAAGAGTATAAGAACATGCAAAAATGGTGAGGTATATATGCAAGAAAGCACATTTAATGTAATGGTGTTCTTAGGACTGTGAAAAGGAGACAAGACTCAAATATGGAGAAGAATTGTAAGCAGTTTGGATTTCACAGATAACAGCAAATGCTAAAATTAAAATGTCTGTTACCAGTGATGCTTCCAATAAGCAGCAAAACTCTTTTTCTTAATATATGTCCCAGAGCAAAGTAGTATGAATAAATGGATAGATCCTCATATTGGGTGACTACTGGGGATGGCATTCAGGATTTTATGTGCTAAAATTGTATTTCAGAGTCATGACTCCATAGGTGGTAGATTTGATTCTATCTACTGCAAGCTATGTGAGAGACCTAGATTTTCTCATTTTGTGGCTGGCAGGGTAAAATGTCCATCTGCTTCACTAGTTTTACTAGTGAACAATTTAGTTAGGAAGATGGTTCATGACACAACTACCTCAAAGAGATCATTGAATGTATTAAGGGTACTTGTATTTGGATAATGATTGAGGTAAATTGACAATCACATTGATATGTCTTTGTATTATAAATGAGAGCCTCAAAGAATCCCTATGTAAATACTGGGAAGTGATACTTAATTTGACTCATATCTATAAAGATGTCAATGGTTGTTTCTAGGAGACATGTACCAAAAAAAGTATTCTAAACAATGCTAAGATTTTTTTTTTATCCTTCAACATAGAAAAAGAGCTAACTTTTTTCCATTTATTTATTTATTTATTTATTTATTCATTCATGTACATTATACTAACTGTTCCCCCTTCTCCTGGTTTTCCCTATCACAGTCCCTGCCCCCATCCCCAATTCCCTTCTCCTCTGAGAGGGTAAAGACTTCCCCTGGGTATCTCACACACACACACACACACACACACACACACACACACACACACTGGCATATCAAATCTCTGCAGGGCTAGGCACATCCTCTCTCACTGAGGCTAGACAAGGCAGCCCAGCAAAGGAATGATTCCACAGGCAGGCAACAGTTTAGGGATAGCCCCTGCACCAGTTGTTGGGAAGCTCACATGAAGATTGAGCTACACAGCTGCTATATATGTGCAGGGGGCATAAGTCAAACTCATGCATGCTCTTTGGTTAATTTTTCAGTCTCTGAGAGCCCCCAAGGGTCCAGGTTAGTTGATCTTGTTGGTCTTCCTGTAGAATTCCTACCCACATCAGGGTCTTCAATCCTTCCCTCAACTCATCTATCAGATTTAGAGAGCTCTGTCCAATGAGTCTCTGCATCTGTTTCTGCTGGTAGAGCCTCTCAAAGGACAGTTATATTAGGCTTCTATCTCCAAGAATAGCATAGAATCATTAATAGTGTCAAGAACTGGTACTTGTCCATGGGATGAGTTTCAAGTAGGGCCAGATATTACTTGTTCATTCCCTCAGTCTCTGCTCCATTTTGTGGCCATGGGCCCTGGACCCTGCATTTTTTTATAGGCAGGATAAATATTAGGTTGAAAGTTTTGTGGGTAGGTTTGTGTTCATATTGCTCCACTTGGGGTCCTGCCTGGCTACAGGAGGTAACCTCTTCAGGTTCTATATCCCAACTGATCAGAGTCTTACCTAAAGTCACCCCCATAAACTCCTGGGGCCCTTCCATTTTCCAGATCTCTGCCACATCCCAAAGATGCCCCTAATATCCCACACTCCAGACTTCTAGACTCCAATTTCCATTCAGTCTCCTATCCCTCTGGACCTCTCTTCTGTCTCTCCTAATACCTGGTCCTAAACTTACCCATGCCCCTTCTCATCTCCTCTCCTACCCAGGTCCTTCCCTCCTTCTGTCTCCCATAATTATTTTGTTTCCCCTTCTAAGAAAAATTCAAACATTTTCTATTGGCCCTTCCTTCTTGTTTAACTTTAGGGTCTGTAGGTTATATCATGAATATTCTGTACTTTTTGACTAGTATACACTTATCAGTGAATATATTCCCTGTATATGTTTTTGGGTTTGGGTTATCTCATTCAGAATGATACTTTCTAGCTTTTTCCATCTGCGTGCAGAATTCACGACATCCTTCTTTTTAATAGCTGAACAGTATTTCATTGTGTAAATGAAGGACATTTTCTGTATCCATTCTTCGGTTGAGGGACATCTGTTTTCTTTCAGTTTCTGCCTATTATGAATAAAGCTGCTATAAACAGAGTAGAGCACATGCCCTTGTGGTATGGTGGAGCATATTTTGGGTATATGACCAGGAGTGGTACGGCTGGTTTTCAGATAGAACTATTTCCAATTTTCTGAGTTTTTCTATCAAATTTAATATATACAGTTTTCTTTTGGGGTCTTTTATTCACTTGAACTTGAGTTTTGTGCAGGATGAGAAATATAGATCTATTTATATTTTCTTATATCTACTTAGACTAGCACCATTTGATGAAGATGCTTCCTTTTCCCCCATTGTATGGTTTTGACTTATTTGTTTAAAATCAACTGTCCATAGATTTGTGGGTTTATTTATGGGTCTTTGATTTGATTCCATTGAATAACATGTCTGAAAAGCTCTGCCAAATAACTTTTACAGCTGCTAAACACCTTCAGCAAAGTGACTGGATACAAATTTAACACAAAAATATTATTAGCTCTCCGTTATATAAAAGGTAAATGGGCTGAGAAAGAAATCAGCAAAACTAACACCCTTCATAATTGTCACAAATAATATGAAATATCTTGGTGTTACTCTGACCAAATAACCAACAGACCTGTGTATAACAAGAAGCTCAAGTCTCTGAAGAATGAAACTGAAGAAGGTATCTGAAGATGGAAAGATATTCCATACTGATGCATAGGTAGCATTAACAGTGAAAATGGCTATCTTCACAAAAGCAATCTACAGATTCAATGCAATCCCTGTCAAAATGACAACACATTTTTTACAAACATTCAAAGACAAATTCTTAACTTCATATGTAAAAACAAAACAAACAAACAAAACTGTATAGCTAAAACAATCCTATACAATTAAAGAACTTCTGGAGCAATCACCATTCCCCCATGATTTCAAGCTGAACTACTGAGCATTAGTAATAAAAACCACATGGTGTTAGTGTAGTGAAGAGGATGTTTCTAGGTATGTCATGAAATGCAGACTCATGTGGTGTTTTGCTTAGGTAGACTCATGTGAGTCTATTGTGAGGCTTCCTTGGTCTGGAGACTTTACTGATCTTTGTTTCATTGAGAGAGGCACTGCAAGAGAATTTCTCCTGGCATCCTGGCTCATTCCTGCTCCCCCTGACTCATACAAATTTGGCAGAGGCCTGGCTGTTTCTGCTGGAGAGATTAGAATTGCCCCCAGAGAACAATTTCTAAACAGGTTCACATCCCCTTGTCCTATTTACTATCTTTTCTCTCCTACCTTTGGACAGTGGGCTAGAAGAGGGGTTGAAGTATTTGTGAATCCTTATTAAAAGTACATTTTAAAGAATTCAAGGTTACAATATCACTGTTATTTTTAACATACATTTCACTAATACTACCATTTAGTTTGCTCATGCTTTTAGAAACCATTTCTAAATGTTTTGGTATTATTAGAGCTGCAATATACTGTATTGTAACCATGTTATTTACTAATATCTAACATTGGAATTAGAGATTCTTTATATAGACACAAGGCATTTAATATGGACTGCTGTACTGGCTAGTTTTGTGTGTCAACTTGACACAGCCTGGAGTTATCATAGGAAAAGGAGCTTCAGTTGGGGAAGTGCCTCCATGAGATCCAGCTGTGGGGCATTTTCTCAATTAGTGATCAAGTGGGGGAGAGCCCCTTGTGGGTGGTACCAACTCTGGGCTGGTATTCTTGGGTTCTATAAGAGAGCAGGCTGAGCAAGCCAGGGGAAGCAAGCCAGTAAGGAACATCCCTCCATGGTCTCTGCATCAGCTCCTGCTTCTGACCTGCTTGAGTTCCAGTCCTGACTTCCTTTGGTGATGAACAGCTGTGTGGAAGTGTAAGCTCAATAAACCCTTTCCTCCCCAACTTGCTTCTTGGTCATGATGTTTGTACAGGAATAGAAACCCTGACTAAGACAGACTGCTTATGGCTATGCCTCTGAACCAAGTATTTAATATTAATGATCAGAGACAATTTAACAATATTCCAGTTAAGTACCTATTTTTTTATGTACCAGGTAGAAATTTAAGTACTATGTAAGGATTTATTCTTGCTACCACCCAACATATAGTATTCCTTTACTCATAAGAAAAAGGAAATCATAAAATTAAATAATTTCCCCAAGGTCACAGAGCCATTAAGTAAAGTGTAAGAATAAGGACTCCAATATAAAAGATTTATGGTGTTGACTATTTCCCAAGATCAGATGATGCTGAACAACATAAATGAAATCAAAGAACAGGCTTGCAGTAGAGAGACTGTAGACTACCATATATCTTTTCTGTCTTTTGTGGCTATATTCATTCACCTTTACAACACTTTCTGTGTTATAGTCAGGTTCTTAAATGGTAACAAAGTTCAGGTGAATTTCCAGTTACACTGTGGCATTTTGTTGGCATTCTTTGATTTTAGGAAACAAAACAGACTCTGCAAAGGAGTATATGAATGGAGGCTTTGTCAGTTGTTTCCCATGGCTCTAGACTCATCATTTCAAAATTGCTTACTGTTGACTTACAATAGTTTTATCAGGACATGCTTTCTAAAGCTGCAGCTTCAGGAATTTTGCTCTTGCTTTTCAGCTGGCTTTCCTCTCTCCCACATCCTTTCTTTTCGTTAATGATGTGTGAATGAACACTGAATTCACTAGAGTAGGAGAACTACTCCCATGGCTTACCATTTTGTCAAGCTAGGATACAGTAATGAGAATAATCACTTCCAAATTGATGTTTTTGAAATTTGGATGTTTCCTATATTATTGTCTTAAAGCATCTCCATCTGGAGTTAGTGTTGAAGCCCCAGCTGCCAAACATAGAAAAGACAAAGGCAAGCTCGAAACGGAGGTGAATGCACTAGGCTTGAATTCTACCAGTATGAAAAAAAAATAAGCTGCCCAAGTTGGCATTCCTGCTAGTTTGATCACTGAAGGACAAGTTTATGAGACAACCGAGGAAAGGACTTTGTGTTGACTCCCAAAGTGAATGTGAAATCAGCTCCCTCATAGTAAAGGAAGGCTTGATTTGAGTCTAAAAGACCTTTAATAAGATGCTATTTGCTTCCTGGAACTGTAAGCATGACTATTCCACACAGAACACGAAGGATGGGAAGTAGTATTTGCCAGCATTTATTCTTTCCAAATCACTTTATTAGGCCACGTTTGGAAGCAAGTTGCTAAAATCAGTCTCATTATGGGGAAGGCACACAAATTTCCTAAGGTCATGGCCTACTAAGTAACAAAGGAAAACTATCTGGCATGCTCAACCTGTGGCCTATGGACAAAATGTGTCTAACAACAGCTATGAATGTACTTCAATACATCTGCAGAAAATGTTATGTTGCGATTGTAAAGTTTTGGATATCCCATTAAGAGAGTCTGAGACTGCATAAGAATACTAGTAGCCAATGATTATTAAGAGTCCACCATAAGAGACAAGAGCAACATTTTAAGTGAGTTTTTTTTTTTTAAAAAAATATGTATTTATGACCAAAAACTCAACCCAACCAATGAACTATATGTGGTGGCTGAGAATTCTTCCACCCTAATGATTGTCTCATTGAACCCTCACAGCTATACTTTGAAGGGGCTGACATCTAGGGATGCAAAAGAGACAATAATCAAATAATCTCATAAATAAATTAAAATGGCAACTGTGATGATTCTTAAAAGTAGCTATCTAAATGCATAATTAAGGAGCTTGCTCTAGTCATGAAGATCAAGAAATCCTCCCATGATGGAGGGAGTAGGAACTGGGGAATGGATGTGCAAAAGCTTAAAAAGAAAAAAGTTTAGAGCTTTTGGAAAGCTGAATCCAGGCCTATGTGACAGGGAAAGGAAAGTAAGCGTAGGCGTGGAGTATGTGAACTTTGGAAATGGAGGACTAAGCAAGAGTAGGATCCTGTGATAAGTATAGAAAGCTACCAGATCATAAGAAGTAGGAACACGATGTGAAGAGGGTATGACCTGTTCTGCTTTGAGGTGGTTAGTCTGATGAAGAACAACTTAAATGAGATCAGACTCCATCCTGTAAACCTATGACATTCTCAAAAACACAATTATAATTAAAGATAACATTAGAGGCCAAAGACAATTGATAACATGAGTTAGGCAATCCTTACATTTATTCGGAGAAAAGGTAATCGTGGTATCTAGAAGCAGGTATCTGTGGTGGAATTAGAATAAATCTGGTTAGCTGAAGAAAGATTTAAGTCTCTGTATGGAACCAGTCTTGGTGACATATGATATTACAGGACTATGCTACTAATAATCCTGCTATGAGCTTAATTCTGTCTGTCAAAATTCATGCACTGATACTTTAACTCTTAGCTTGATTGGATTTAATTATTTAAAAAGATAATTAATAATAAATGAAGTCACATCCTTAGGCTCTAATATAGTAGGTGAAATATACTTCAAAGAAAAGGGAAAAGGCTAGGGATTTGTCTCCATGAATAAAGTACTTGTCTTGAAAGCAGAAATACCCAAGTTTGGATCCCCACTACCCAACTAAAGATGGATGTGGTTGCATCTGTAGCTCTAGTGCTGTAACAAAAAGAGTGAGACAAAGGCAAATGAATCCCCAGGACCTAATCTGGTGTAGGTAGTTGTGAACAGGAATTTCTGTCTCAAATGAAGTAGGCAAGAGCTACACCTGAAATTTTGCCCTTTGACTGTGACATAGTGCATATCTTTCAAGTACCCACATTCATATATATGCACAATATCATGTACACACATACATATGTATCAGATATAATCAAAGAGACATCTATCTTGCTTTTTGTTTTAAAAGAAAAGGGTTATATTTAAGACACCTTAATCTCAGATTTCCAGAATTTCATAACTGAGAAAAGTCTCTGATGACTATAGCCACCCAGTCTGTAGTATTTTCTTTTTAAAAATTCATTCACTTCAATCCCCAATACCATCCCTCTCTCTCCTCCCAGTAGCCCCTCACACAGATCATCTCTCCATTTCTCCCTCCCCTTCTTCTCTGAATATGGCTGAAGCTAATATACATTCTGAGGTTTCATGTTTGAGTAACTAGTTAGCTATGATGGTGGCAGCAATAAAGATTAAACACCCCAGAAAAAAATCCACATTCACAGAAAAGTCAAAGATATTGAGGATTTATAATCATCCATACATGTCCACAAAATGAAGCCTGAATGATCCGTCACCCTAAATTATTAATATGTATTTTAGGATGGGCTAAGTAGGACAGAAATTTTGAGTCTACTGTGGGAATTGGAATAAAATTATGATTTGCATTTTCAAGAACAAGTTCTGAGTTTAATTATATAATGTAAAAGAAAATTAGCCTAGACAGATATCACATATAGCAAATAACCAGAAATATATCACAAACAACAAATCCTTAATTATTACTCACATACATGGCTTCAGACAAATATTTCATAATCAAACTTGACTATGTTCCATAGAGATACTGAGGATCTGCTTTCTCATTGCTTAAGATTCTCCATATTTCTGCTAACCATTGTAAAGCAGTGAGAGGGAAGGAGAGAAAACCTTAATCCAATCCTTCTAGAGTGAGGGTAACTTATACTTAGAACGACTTGGTCACTAGTTGCCACTTGATCATTTCCTAAAGTTTACTTCCTAACTCAAGCACTCACAGCTTTGTTTAAGTATTTGTCTATGTTTTTACTAGGCAAACAGCTTAGGATGCTGTCATTATTTTCAGACTCTTGGAGCCCTCTAACTTCATTCCAAAGCTCTGTCTCTTGCTCCATATGGAATTGACTTTTGGTTTCCTCTTAATAACTTCATTTTTCTCTTTCAGTCTTTGCTATCTTAGCCGTTAGGATTGCCTGTCATCTCTGAATTCTTATTGATCTTCTTACTTCAAGGCACCTGTCTTTAGCTTTGTCCAGATCTGGTGGAATATAGGCTTGAACTGTTTTGTAGGGCATCATAAATCACTTCTCTCTTGACATACATTTTTTTAAAGAAACCTTGGACATAGAACTGACATTTAAACTCACTGCAATGTTAACTTTTCCCAACTTTTAGGCTTTCAGAGGGAGATAGTATGTCATTGAGATATCTAACTTCAAATGTTTCTATTCTAATGTCTCAAGTGCATGCAACCCTCCATCTAACTCATATATTGGAGGCTGGATTTCTTGGACTACACTACATTAAAATTATATGGAAATCTATGTAACTGCATTTATGGGTGAAATTCCCTCCCATAAGATGATGCAAGCTAGTGGAAACCATCATTATTGTTAAAGTAGGTAAGTAAGGAGAATACCCCCCATTATGTTGCTCAGAGAACTTAACTACATCTCAGTATATTTACTATCCTGACTTTCGTGACATCAGTCACATGAATAGGGATATTACTTGCTTATGAAACTACCTCTATCACCTCCTGAAAGTACTTTTTGCTTGGCTAGCAGAATTTATCATAAATGTGAAATATGTTGTCACATCATTTTAAAAAAGATGTAGAATGCATTACTCAATTATTGGTACCACCTTAAATAACAGTGTACCCACTCTTGGCTGTACTTTACCACATAGATAGAAGGTTTATTGAGAGATCTCAGGTAGATAAATGGAAAGTCTCTCTCTCTCTCTCTCTCTCTCTCTCTCTCTCTCTCTCTCTCTCACACACACACACACACACACACACACACACACACACACACACACACTCACACATACACACACAAACCCACAATTGCAATCTAAGCATCCTGTTTTCACATCATTGGTATATAATACTTAACAATTATGATACCATTTTCTACTGAGGGGAGAAAAGGACTCAGAACTCTAAGACCCCCAAATGGGCAGCAAGTATCAATAGAACAAAGTTGACTCTTGATATGACACCATTATTGTTTTAGCTCCTTTTATTTATTTATTTATTTATTTATTTATTTATTTATTTTTGGTTTTTCGAGACAGGGTTTCTCTGTGTAGCCGTGGCTGTCCTGGAACTAGCTCTGTAGACCAGGCTGGCCTCGAACTCAGAAATCCACCTGCCTCTGCCTCCCAAGTGCTGGGATTAAAGGCATGCACCACCACCGCCCGGCTTAGCTCCTTTTATTTAAGAGTCCTTTTTTCATATAATACATCTGGATTACAGTTTCCCCTCCCTCTATTCCTCTCCTCTTCCTTTGTCCCCACCTTCTTTTACATTTGAATCCATTCTTTTCCTATCTCTCATTAGAATAGAATAGGTTTCTAAGAGATCATAACAAAACATTACAAGATTACAGTGTAGTAAGATATAACAAAAAAACTAATACATTATATTTGGACAAGGCAAACCAGCAGAAGACCAAAAGCTTTAAGAAGTGTCAAAGGAATCAGATACCCATTTTGTTTACACATTCAAGAGTCCCATAGAAACACTCCGGTGAGAACTATAATATATGCACAAAAAACCTGGTGCAACCCTATATAAGCCCTGTATTCTTCTTCAGTCTCTGTGAGCTCATGATCAACTTGCTTAATTGATTCACAGGGGCATGTTCCCCATCCCCTCAAACTCTTAAATTATTTCAGTCTCCTCCCACCCCCAACCCCGGGTTCCTTGAGATCTGAGGGAGGTATTTGAGGTATTTGATGGATATAACTCATTTAATTTTTTTTTTGGTTTTTTTTTTTTTTGGTCGTGCATATACTTTTTAAAAAATGTTTTCTATATTCTTTTACATTCCAAATGCTTTCCCCTTTCCCAGTTTCCCCTCACCATACGTCCTATAAGTCCTCTTCCCCTCTGCCCAATACCTAATCACCCCCCCCCCATTTTTTGTTCTAGTACTCCCCTACCATACTGGATCAAGTCTTTTCAGGAAACTGAAAAGCTTCTGTAAGGAAAAGGAAAACACTAGGACAAAGCAGCAACCTACACAGTGTAAAAAACTTTACCAACTCCACAACTGATAGAGGACTAATATCCAAAATATATAAAGAACTCAAGAAATGAGATATCAACAAAACCCAGATAATCTAATTATAAATGGAGTAAATGTTTAAGAGGAAAATTCTCAATAGAGGAATCTCAAATGGCTTAGAAACACTTAAATGTTCAATATTTTAACCATCAGAGAAATGCAAATTGAGACCAACAATTCTTATTTTGTATTGTCTCTGAAAGCCTTTTCAGGTCTTTCTTGAGGGTAGATGTTGATTGAGAATCATGAACATCTTTTTACAAGTGAAAAAAGCAAAGAACTGGAAAGAAGGAAAGGGCCTGCTCCAGGATACTGAGAAAAATGAATAAAAGAGCCAAGTAAAATCAGCTAGGAGATAAATATTCCTTATATGAAAACACTTAAGTTATCTTACAGGAAAAGTTCATAGAATCCAGTCAATAGCCACCAGAAACTAGCTTTTAGTCTTTTTTTTTAATTCTTTTTTTTTATTGTATATATTCTATATTTACAATTCATTTCCCTTTTTCTGGTTCCCCACCCCCAAAGGTCCCACTTAAGGCACAAGGTCAGCAACTATTGAAATAGTTACACTGAATTCCTCCCCTCAAAAGGGGGAAAAAAGTGACCTGTAGAGTGATGACTCTGTATACCTGTACAAAAGAACCCTAACATTCTGCTTTTTGGTTATTCAATCAATAAGCAGTTTTTCTCTTCTGTCTTATAAATTTTCTCAAAACAAACTAGTCTGTTAATATGATAGCATCTTTTCTTCCATTAGAATCTGATATCCTTGCTGAGAGCAATTAAGCTCTTTCTTCGTATAAAACCTGGTCCACAAAAGGTTCTTCCAAAATTGAGGATTTAAAGTAGTAGCCAGTTACTGTCCCAATGACTCCATGTGTTCCTCAGAATGATTCTTTCTCTGTGTCAGTTATTCTTTTCAGCCGTCTCAGTGGCTAGGAATAACAGGCCTTGCAGGTAGGTTTCCATGATAGAAACTAAATGACTTACTCAAGTAATACATTGTTTTCTGAGGTAATTTGGGTCTCCTTATAGCACCAGACCAGAGGTAATGATCAACTACAACAGTTTTTTTTAATTTTTATTTTCTATATTCTATGTTTATATTCCAAAGGCTTTCCCCTTTCCCAGTTCCCACCCACCATATTTCCCATAGTTCCTCTCCCCCCAACTATTCCCCAATCATTCCCCCTCCCCCCTCGGTTTCTTTACTAAACTGGATGCAATCTTTACAGGCCCAGGGTCCTCTCCTTTCTTCTTCTTGGGAATCATTTGACTTGCTAATTGTGTCTTGAGTATTTAGGGCTTCTGGGCTCATTAATATCCACTTATCAGTGATTGCATTTCATGTGTATTCTTTTGTGATTGGGTTAACTCGCTTAGGATGATATTTTCCAGGTCTAACCATTTACCTACAAATTCATGCAATTATTATTATTATTTTTAACTGCTGAGTAGTATTCTATTGTATAAATATACCACATTTTCTGTATTTCCTCCTTTGAGGGATATTTGGGCTCCTTCCAATTTCTGGCTATTATAAACAAGGCTGCTATAAACATAGTGGAGCATGTGTCTTTATTGTATGCAGGGGAATCCTCTGGGTATATGCCCAGGAGTGGTATGCCAGGGTCCTCTGGAAGTGACATGCCCAATTTTCTGAGGAACCGCCAAACTGATTTCCAGAGCGGTTTTACCATTTTGCAATCCCACCAACAGTGGAGGAGTGTTCCTCTTTCTCCACATCCTCGCCAGCACTTGTTGTCTCTTGAGTTTTTAATCTTAGCCATTCTGACTGGTGTGAGGGGGAATCTCAGGGTTGTTTTGATTTGCATTTCCCTGATGACTAATGATGTTGAACATCTTTTAAGGTGTTTTTCGGCCATCTGATTTTCTTCTGGTGAAAATTCTTTGTTTAGCTCTGTGCCCCATTTTTTGATAGGGTTATTTGGTTCTTTGGGGTCTAACTTCTTGAGTTCTTTGTATATATTGGATATTAGCCCTCTGTCAGATGTGGGGTTGGTGAAGATCTTTTCCCACTTTGTTGGTTGCCGTTTTGTCCTTCTGACAGTGTCCTTTGCTTTGCAGAAACTTTGTAATTTTATGAGGTCCCATTTGTCGATTCTTGATCTTAGAGCATAAGCTATTGGTGATCTGTTCAGGAACTTTTCCCCTGTGCCCAAGTCCTCCAGGGTCTTCCCAAGTTTCTTTTCTAATAGTTTCAGTGTGTCTGGTTTTATGTGGAGGTCCTTGATCCACTTGGAGTTGATCTTAGTGCAAAGAGATAAGAGTGCATCAATTCGCATTCTTCTGCATGTTGACCTCCAGTTGAACCAGCACCATTTGTTAAAAAGGCTATCTTTATTCCACTGGATGGTTGTGGCTCCTTTATCAAAGATCAAGTGACCATAAGTCTGTGGGTTAATTTCTGGGTCTTCAATCCTATTCCATTGATCTACTTGCCTGTTGCTATACCAATACCATGCAGTTTTTAACACAATTGCTCTGTAGTACTGCTTAAGGTCAGGGATATAGATTCCCCCAGAAGTCCTTTTATTGTTGAGAATAGTTCTAGCTATCCTGGGTTTTTTGTTGCTCTAGATGAATTTGAGAATTGCTCTTTCTAGATCTATGAAGAATTGAGTTGGGATTTTGATGGGGATCGCACTGAATCTGTATATTGCTTTTGGCAAGAAGGCCATTTTTACTATATTGATCCTGCCAATCCAGGAGCAAGAAATATTTTTCCATCTTCTGAGGTCTTCTTCGATTTCTTTCTTCAAGGACTTGAAGTTCCTGTTGTACAGATCTTTCGCTTGTTTGGTTAGAGTTACGCCAAGATACTTTATGTTGTTTGTGGCTATTGTGAAGGGTGTTATTTCCCTAATTTCTTTCTCAGCCTGCTTGTCCTTTGAGTACAAGAAGGCCACTGACTTGCTTGAGTTAATTTTATAACCTGCCACTTTGCTGAAGTTGTTTATCAGCTGTAGAAGTTTTCTGGTGGAGTTTTTTGGGTCGCTTAAATATACTATCATATCATCTGCAAATAATGATACTTTGACTTCTTCCTTTCCAATTTGTATCCCTTTGACTTCCTTATGTTGTCTAATTGCTCTTGCTAGAACTTCAAGTACTATATTGAAAAGATATGGAGAGAGAGGGCAGCCTTGTCTAGTCCCTGATTTTAGTGGGATTGCTTCAAGTTTCTCTCCATTTATTTTGATGTTGGCTACTGGTTTGCTGTAGATTGCTTTTACTATGATTAGGTATTGGCCTTGAATTCCTGCTCTTTCCAAGACTTTTAGCATGAAAGGGTGCTGAATTTTGTCGAATGCTTTTTCAGCATCTAATGAGATGACCATGTGGTTTTTTTCTTTCAGTTTGTTTATGTAGTGGATTACATTGATGGATCTCCGTATATTGATACCTTTTTTTACCTTGCTATTATCCTTCCAATGTAAAATACAGACACTCTCATCAGTGCCTTCAAAGAAAAATGTAGAATGCTGTGGTCATCCTGTTCTTTTCCAGTTTAGTCATAATGGGTACATTCTTTTCTTAGTTTACCATGAGTTGTCTATCTGATTGGACTTTCAGTATTACAGGTAGTAGAATAAGATGTGTAGGGATGCCAAGATTGAGGACATTGGCCTAAAATTCTAGTAACAACCTGCCTACAAGTATGTCCAATTATGTTTACAACCTTAGCTTTTATGCTTGTTAAGAAGCAAGCCTGAGTTCTGTTTCATTATTAGTACTTTATACTCTGCACATGATAAGTATGATCCTTTTTAAGTTAGGTGTTACTAGTCTTATTAGTTGGACATAAACAGCTCTGATAAATACATTTTATCACTTCTTGGAGCTAGAGGACCTTAGGAAAATAGGAATCTCTGGAAACAATGAAGGGAGATAATTAGCATTGCTAAGATTCCCTCAATGGCACAAAGAACAGAGAAGAAAAGAGAATGAATTGTCTAGAATAGGAGGTTTTTAGGAAGGGAAGACTTGTAATGTCAGTCAATACTTTATAGTGTGTAGATTTGGTCAAAGGAAGCAGCCATACTCAGGGAAGGACCCTTAATAGAATTAGAAGTTCTTGAGCTGGAGCAATGGTTCAGTGGTTAAAATTCTTTTCAAATATCTATGAAGATCAGACCTTGACTGCACAGCACCCATGTTAATGTTAGAACGAAATAGCTTCCTTCAAGTAATGCCCACTGTCTAGAAGGTACAGAGGAGTTATCCCTAGAGAAAGATGGCTAGCTAGATTTGTCATATTGGAGAACACTGGATTAATTTGAGAGAATCCCCAATCAAAGAATACAGTGGAAAACAGTGTAAGAAGTCACTTGACACCAACCTTGGACTTTCTATGAATAGACATGGTCAGGAATATATAGGCAAACACCTACCTACCCATGCACATAGGTGGACCCACATACATTTAAACATGCTTACATACCACACATACATAATTATTAGGAAAACAAAGCCTCTTGCTTTCCCCATCTGTCCATCCTGAACTATTGAATGGCTTGGGGGAGAATCTTGGTTTTTTTTATCTATTTATTTTTTATTTTTGATTTTCTATAATCTTTGTTTACATTCCAAAGGCTTTCCCCTTTCCCAGTCCCCCCCCACCATATGTCTCATAAGTCCTCTCCCCCCCAACTATTCCCCAATCATCCCCACCCCCACCATTTTTCTGTTTTAGATCTACAAAACTGGATCCAATCTTTTCAACCCCAGGGTCCTCTCCTTTCTTCTTCTTGGGAATCATTTGACTTGCTAATTGTGCCTTGAGTATTTAGGGCTTCTGGGCTCATTAATACCCACTTATCAGTGATTGCATTTCATGTGTATTCTTTTGTGATTGGGTTAACTCGCTTAGGTTGATATTTTCCAGATCTAACCATTTACCTACAAATTGCATGAATTCATTATTTTTAATTGCTGAGTAGTATTCCATTGTATAAATATACCACATTTTCTGTATCCATTCCTCCTTTGAGGGACATCTGGGCTCCTTCCAATTTCTGGCTATTATAAACAAGGCTGCTATGAACATAGTGGAGCATGTGTCTTTATTGTATGCAGGAGAATCCTCTGGGTATATGCCCAGGAATCTTCTCATGAGTACATTCACAAAAGATGGATAGCCTCAGTATGGTAATCACCCAAGTTGAATTGGCTAACAGGATATACTTTATGGACATTAAAGCAAGAACTGTCAGTTTGCACCTTCACTGAATCCAGGACACTGTAATGAGAAGGTTTGTGTCCCAGTGAACTGAGGCAGAAAGGCAGAAGAACTGGACTTGCTTTCTTTTTACAAAAGGAGCCAAACATGGGTGTCAGAGTTCATTTACATCTCAAGAATGTGTCACCATGTAGTGAATGTAATCACTGTAATTGAGAGTGGGCCTAATTAGCACATTTGTTAGTAACTAAGAAAACTTTACAATTACATCAGAGTTAATGAATAAAATCCTGAGTATGCACAGGGAGACTGTGAATAAAATCCAAGCAGCTGCTAATGGATAACCAGGACTCCAACTGCACATGCATCTTGATGAAAAACAAACATTCCGTCCTTTCACCTGGGTAGACACTGTGGTTCTCAGTTCATATCTTATTAAACATCTTCCTTGAAGCCTCGAGAATGATGCATATTTTCAAATTTACTTTGTGACAAGGCAACAATAGCACATTTGTATTATTAACAATGTTTAGTGTGGCTGTTTAAACAACAATAACTACAAGAAAATATAAAATAGTCACAGTTCATACCCATAAAGGGTTTAAGAGGTTTCCCTTAAAATGCCAATATCATCTGGGTTTCAAAGGCACTTTCTAGTTAGGAATGGACTCTTTTGATGATGATGATGATGATTGTCTATTGGGAAACAACCCATTTTTAAAGCTAAAAGTCAGAAGCAGGCATCAAATAGCTCTATCGAAAATGTAATGTAACTAGCATGACAAATGAGAAAGGTATAATATTTAAATACAAAAGGAATTGATTTTAAATTTGTAGATGAAAGAATGATATAAGAGAAGCACTAATGTTTTATAGAATCAGAAATAATATATTCCAAGTCTCTTGTGCTGTTTCTGAATATTTCCCAGGACAATAGCATGCATCCTTAGCTGGTCATAGAAATAGAAAGGAAAGGATCATAACTGTTTCAGCATAGCAAAGCCAAGGATCAAAGAATGCAGAGAAACTGTTGGAGAAACATAGGGAACCAGGTCTATTTTTTCCTTTTAAAGCGGTGATTAGTATTCTGTGTTGTTTTCCTCCCTACTGTGTAAAGGGTTTGGACAGATCACAGCTCACTGTAACAATTTCCTAGGGGCAAGTGCTGCTATTGTTACTTACATTTCCTTTCTAAACAGCATATATATTTCCAACCTCTCCTTCTTTCTAAGAACCTTTGATCTCTTATGAAAGGATTTCTTTCTTTGTTGCTTTATTATTTATTGACTTATTTTAATTTATTTTTATTGGTTTGTGAGAGTTTTGCACAATGTATCTTTATCAAATTCACCTTGTTTCCACAAACTCTTCCAAGATCCAGCCACTTTCTGGACACATCCAAGTTTTGTGTCTTATTCTCATTCCATTTTAAATCTTTTTAGTATGATCTATACTGCTCCAAATCTTCCCATCTCTATTCCCTTCTCACCAAAATTGGTGTCCTTCCTCCTCGACAAACCCTTCAAGACCCATTTATGCTGCTCAAATACTGTTGGATGCATGGGCTTCCATTGATGTGTTAGGAACTTTATCAGGGGAGATTCTTAGAAAAACCTCTCTTCTCCTCCTCCCAACAGCTAATAATTATCAGTACTTCACAGCTATGGTGATATTTTGGGCTTAATTCCACTTTTCAGGCTAGGGTTTGGTCTGGCTCCAGTTTACATGGGTTTCTGCATGCTGTAAGAGCAACTTCCCTGCTGTGTCCAGAAAAATATTTCCTTGTTGTTGCCACCTTTGGCTCTTACAATCATTCTGACCCCTCTTCTGAAATGATTCCTGAGCCCAGGGAGAGGTATGCATGTGCCATATATATTCCATGTAAGGTTGAGCATCCTGTAGTTTTTTATTTTCTGGCAAGTGGTATCTGTGTTAATCACCATACACCATGAATGTAAACTTCTGTAATAAGGCATGAGTGACAGATTGTTCTGATAATTTTTTTTTAATTTTTTTTATTTTCTATATTCTATGTTTACATTCCAAAGGCTTTCCCCTTTCCCAGTTCCCCCCCCCACCATAGTTCCCATAGTTCCTCTCCCCCCAACTGTTCCCCAATCATTCCCCCTCCCCCCTCGGTTTCTTTACTAAACTGGATGCAATCTTTACAGGCCCAGGGTCCTCTCCTTTCTTCTTCTTGGGAATCATTTGACTTGCTAATTGTGTCTTGAGTATTTAAGGCTTCTGGGCTCATTAATATCCACTTATCAGTGATTGCATTTCATGTGCATTCTTTTGTGATTGGGTTAATTCACTCAGGATGATATTTTCCAGGTCTAACCATTTACCTACAAATTGCATGAATTCATTATTTTTAATTGCTGAGTAGTATTCCATTGTATAAATATACCACATTTTCTGTATCCATTCCTCCTTTGAGGGATATTTGGGCTCCTTCCAATTTCTGGCTATTATAAACAAGGCTGCTATAAACATAGTGGAGCATGTGTTCTTGTTGCATGCAGGGGAATCCTCTGGGTATATGCCCAGGAGTGGTATGCCAGGGTCCTCTGGAAGTGACATGCCCAATTTTCTGAGGAACCGCCAAACTGATTTCCAGAGCGGTTTTACCATTTTGCAATCCCACCAACAGTGGAGGAGTGTTCCTCTTTCTCCACATCCTCGCCAGCACTTGTTGTCTCTTGAGTTTTTAATCTTAGCCATTTTGACTGGTGTGAGGGGGAATCTCAGGGTTGTTTTGATTTGCATTTCCCTGATGACTAATGATGTTGAACATCTTTTAAGGTGTTTCTCGGCCATCCGAATTTCTTCTGGTGAAAATTCTTTGTTTAGCTCTGTGCCCCATTTTTTGATAGGGTTATTTGGTTCTTTGGGGTCTAACTTCTTGAGTTCTTTGTATATATTGGATATTAGCCCTCTGTCGGATGTGGAGTTGGTGAAGATCATTTCCCACTTTGTTGGTTGCCGTTTTGTCCTTCTGACAGTGTCCTTTGCTTTGCAGAAACTTTGTAATTTTATGAGGTCCCATTTGTCGATTCTTGATCTTAGAGCATAAGCTATTGGTGTTCTGTTCAGGAACTTTTCCCCTGTGCCCAAGTCCTCCAGGGTCTTCCCAAGTTTCTTTTCTAATAGTTTCAGTGTGTCTGGTATTATGTGGAGGTCCTTGATCCACTTGGAGTTGATCTTAGTGCAAAGAGATAAGAGTGCATCAATTCGCATTCTTCTGCATGTTGACTTCCAGTTGAACCAGCACCATTTGTTGAAAAGGCTATCTTTATTCCACTGGATGGTTGTGGCTCCTTTATCAAAGATCAAATGACCATAAGTCTGTGGGTTAACCTCTGGGTCTTCAATCCTGTTCCATTGATCTGCTTGCCTGTTGCTATACCAATACCATGCAGTTTTTAACACAATTGCTCTGTAGTACTGCTTGAGGTCAGGGATATTGATTCCCCCAGAAGTCCTTTTATTGTTGAGAATAGTTTTAGCTATCCTGGGTTTTTTGTTGCTCCAGATGAATTTGAGAATTGCTCTTTCTAGATCTATGAAGAATTGAGTTGGGATTTTGATGGGGATTGCATTGAATCTGTATATTGCTTTTGGCAAGAAGGCCATTTTTACTATATTGATCCTGCCAATCCAGGAGCAAGAAATATTTTTCCATCTTCTGAGGTCTTCTTCGATTTCTTTCTTCAAGGACTTGAAGTTCCTGTTGTACAGATCTTTTGCTTGTTTGGTTAGAGTTACGCCAAGATATTTTATGTTGTTTTTGGCTATTGTGAAGGGTGTTATTTCCCTAATTTCTTTCTCTGCCTGCTTGTCCTTTGAGTACAAGAAGGCCACTGACTTGCTTGAGTGAATTTTATAACCTGCCACTTTGCTGAAGTTGTTTATCAGCTGTAGAAGTTCTCTGGTGGAGTTTTTTGGGTCGCTTAGGTAAACTATCATATCGTCTGCAAATAATGATAGTTTCACTTCTTCCTTTCCAATTTGTATCCCTTTGACTTCCTTATGTTGTCTAATTGCTCTTGCTAGAAATTCAAGTACTATATTGAAAAGATATGGAGAGAGAGGGCAGCCTTGTCTAGTCCCTGATTTTAGTGGGAATGCTTCAAGTTTCTCTCCATTTATTTTGATGTTGGCTACTGGTTTGCTGTAGATTGCTTTTACTATGTTTAGGTATGGGCCTTGAATTCCTGCTCTTTCCAAGACTTTTAGCATGAAAGGATGCTGAATTTTGTCGAATGCTTTTTCAGCATCTAATGAGATGACCATGTGGTTTTTTTTCTTTCAGTTTGTTTATGTAGTGGATTACATTGATGGATTTCCATATATTGAACCATCCCTGCATCCCTGGGATGAAGCCTACTTGATCATGGTGGATGATCGTTTTGATGTGCTCTTGGATTCGGTTAGCAAGAATTTTATTTAGTATTTTTGCATCTATATTCATAAGAGAAATTGGCCTGCAGTTCTCTTTCTTTGTTGGATCTTTTTGTGGTTTAGGTATTAGCGTAATTGTGGCTTCAAAGAATGAGTTGGGCAGTGTCCCTTCTGTCTCTATTTTGTGGAATAGTTTGAAAAGTATTGGTGTTAAGTCTTCTTTGAAGGTCTGGTAGAATTCTGCACTAAAACCATCTGGTCCCGTACTTTTTTTGGTTGGGAGGCTTTCTATAAACCCTTCTATTTCTTTAGGGGTTATGGGACTATTTAGCTGATCTACTTGATGCTGATTTAATTTTGGTATTTGATATCTGTCTAGGAAATTGTCCATTTCCTCCAGATTCTCCAGTTGTTTTGAGTATAGACCTTTGTAGTAGGATCTGATGATCTTTTGAATTTCCTCAGTTTCTGTTGTTATGTCTCCCTTTTCATTTCTAATTTTGTTAATTTGTATACTGTCTCTGTGTCCTTTGGTTAGTCTGGCTAAGGGTTTATCTATCTTGTTGATTTTCTCAAAGAACCAGCTCCAGGTCTTGTTGATTCTTTGTATGGTTCTCTTTGTTTCTATTTGATTGATTTCAGCCCTGAGTTTGATGATTTCTTGTCTTCTACTCCTCCTGGGTGAATTAACTTGTTTTTCTTCCAGGGCTTTAAGGTATGCCATTAAGTTGCTAGTGTATGCTCTCTCCAGTTTCTTTTTGGATGCACTTAGAGCTATGAGTTTTCCTCTTAGCACTGCTTTCATTGTGTCCCATAGATTTGGGTAGGTTGTACCTTCATTTTCATTGAATTCTAAAAAGTCTTTGATTTCTTTTTTTTATTTCTTCCTTGACCAAGGTGTCATTGAGTAGAGTATTGTTCAATTTCCATGTGTATGTGGGCTTTCTGTTGTTTTTGTTGAGATTGAAGACCACTCTTACTCCCTGGTGATCTGATAGGAGGCATGGGATTAGCTCGATCTTTTTGTATTTGTTGACATCTGTCTTGTGACCAATTATATGGTCTATTTTGGAGAAGGTACCATGTGGAGCTGAGAAAAAGGTATATTCTTTAGCTTTAGGATGAAATGTTCTATATATATCTGTTAAATCCAGTTGGTCCAGAGTTTCAATTAGTTACACTGTGTCCCTGTTTAGTTTCTGCTTTCCTGATCTGTCCATTGAGGAGAGTGGAGTGTTGAAGTCACCCACAATTATTGTGTTAGGTGTAATGTGTGCTTTAAGCTTTAGTAAGGTTTTTTTTTACAAATGAGGGTGCCCTTGCATTTGGAGCATAGATGTTCAGTATTGAGAGCTCTTCTTGATGGATTTTCCCTTTGGCCAGCAAGAAGTGACCTTCTCAGTCTCTTTTGATGATTTTAGGTTGGAAGTCAATTTTATCTGATATTAGAATGGCTACTCCAGCTTGTTTCCTGAGACCATTTGCTTGTAAAATTGTCTTCCAGCCTTTTACTCTAAGGCAGTGTTTGTCTTTAACACTGAGATGGGTTTCCTGTATGCAGCAAAATGTAGGGTCCTGTTTCCATATCCAGTCTGTTAATCTATGTCTTTTTATTGGGGAATTGAGTCCATTGATGTTAAGAGATATTAAGGAATAGTAATTATTTCCTCCTGACATTTTTGAAATTATATTCATTTATTTTATTTATTTTTTTTTTATATTCGAGAGGTTACCTTCTTTTAGGTTTGATGAGAGGAGGTTTCTATCTTGTTTCTTCCTGGGTGTAGTTTCCGTCCTTGTCTTGGTGTTTTCCCCCTATTATCCTTTGTAGGGCTGGATTTGTGGAAAGATATCATGCAAATTTGGTTTTGTCATGGAATACCTTGATGTCTCCATCTATGGCGATTGAGACCTTTGCTGGGTAAAGTAGTTTTGGCTGAAGTTTGTGTTCTCTTAGAGTTTGCATTATATCTGCCCAGGATCTTCTAGCTTTCATGGTCTCAGGTGAGAAGTCTGGTGTTATTCTGATAGGTCTTCCTTTATAAGTTACTTGGCCTTTTTTCTTGCTGCCTTTAATATTCTTTCTTTGTTTAGTACATTTGGAGTTTTGATTATTATGTGACAGGATGTATTTCTGTTCTGATCCAGTCTGTTTGGCGTTCTGTATGCTTCTTGTATATTCATGGGCATCTCTCTCTTTAGGTTGGGGAAGTTTTCTTCCATAATTTTGTAGAAGATATTTGCTGGCCCTTTAACTTGTACATCTTCATTCTCGTCTATACCTATAATCCTTAGGTTTGGTCTTCTCATTGTGTCCTGGATTTCCTGGATGTTTTGGGTTACAGCCTTTTTGCATTTAGTATTTTCTTTGACTGTTAAATCAATGGTTCCTATGGTATCTTCGGCTTCTGATATTCTGTCTTCTATCTCTTGCATTCTATTGTTGATATTTGCATCTATGGCTCCTGATTTCTTCCCAAGGTTTTCTATCTCCAATGTTGTCTCCCTCTGTGATTTCTTAGTTGTTTCTACTTCTGTTTTTAGTGCCTGGATGGATGTGCTCAGATCTTTCGCTTGCTTGATTGTGTTTTCATGTATTTCTTTAATAGATTTTTGTGTTTCCTCTTTCATAACTTCTACTTGTTGGCCCACTTTCTTCTGTATTTCTTTAAGTGATTTTTGTCTTTCCTCCTTATTGTCTTCTTCTTTTTGATCCATCTTCTCCTGCATTTCTTGAAGTGATTTTTGTATTTGCCTTGTAAAGGCTTCTAACTTTTGATCCATTTTCTCTTCTATTTCTTTACGAGATTTTTCTATGTGTTCAGCTACCAGCATCCTGACCAGTGATTTTATATCCAAGTCTTGTTTTTCTGGTGTTTTGGGGTATCCAGGGCTTCCTGTTGTTGGCGAACTGGGTTCAGATGCTGTCATGTTGCCTTGATTTCTGTTAGTGGCATTCCTTCGTTTACCTTTTGCCATCTGGTTATTTCTGGTGTTAGTTGACCTTGTTGTCACTGGCTGGTGTTTGAATCTCCTGTGAGGCTGGGCTTACCTGTTGTTTCTCTACTGGTGGTTATGCGTGATTGCTGCTCAATGGGATCAGGAGCTGGCTGCCACCTGCTGACTTTGTGCACGGCCTGAGGTCTCCGGGAAGTGTGGAGGAGTGCAGCAGAGCCTCGGCAGGCGCTGCTGGGCCTGCCTAGTAGCTAGAGCCTAGCAGATCCCCCCACGTGGTAGCCCCTGATGGAATCTGTCTACCTGTGCCTTTCCAGCTGTGTTCTGGTTGCAATATGGAGGCCTGCCGCTATAGCTGGTCCGGGGTCCTGGGGAGCTGGGTGGTTCCGGCTGCCTTGGTGCAGGGCCTAAGCTCACAGGGACGTGCTGCAGAGCCTAGGTGCCTGGGCCCGCCTGTGGGCGAGAGCTTAGCAGCTCTCCCTGCTCTAGCCCCAGACGGAGTCTCTACCTGCACTTTTCCAGCTGTGTCCTGGTTGCAATATGGAGGCCTGCCGCTATAGCTGGTCCTCACTCTTCTTAATAAACAAGAATTGTTGCTTATCCTGGTTCCGCGGGCAGGGTCTGAGCACCTGGCAAGCTGGCTAGGTCTGGCTTCCCTGCTACCAGCTGGATGGGAAGCTGCAGGCAAGATGGCGCTGCCTGCAGAGTGTTCGGGGTCTGGCCTGCGAGTGCAGAGTGCAGGCACGGCCACTGTACTCCAAACCGCTAGTCTGTGCGCAGTTCCTGTCCCAGACCTGAGTCCCCCGAGGTCTTAAACTCGGGCTGTCTCTGGTACCTGGTTCCGCCGGCAGGGTCTCAGCACCTGCCAAGCTGGCCAGGTCTGGGTGACCTGCTACAGGCTGGATGGGGAGCTGCAGACAAGATGGTGCTGCCTGCAGGGGGTTCGGGGTCTGGCCTGCGAGCGCAGAGTGCAGGCACGGCCGCAGTACTCCAAACCGCTAGTCTGTGCGCAGTTCCTGCCCCAGACCTGAGTCCCCCGAGGTCTTAAACTCGGGCTGTCTCTGGTACCTGGTTCCGCCGGCAGGGTCTCAGCACCTGGCAAGCTGGCTAGGTCTGGCTGACCTGCTACCCTGATAATTTTAAAATTTAATTTAGTTAGCTATTTTTATTATTTTGTATTTTAAAAATTCCATATATAAATACTGCATCCCTCCCCACTCCCATACTTAAATGATCTCTTCTTTTCTTACTATCATCACATACATATACATATGCATATGTACGTGTGGGTACATATGTATATATAACCTACTGAGTTTATTTAGCTTTGCTAGTATATTCATAGCTGACCAGTTGGAATTGAACCACTTATATGAGCTTTTGTCCCTGGAGGTGACTGGTATTTCCCCTATCATCTGACATTCATCATTAGCTTTTCATCTAAGGGATGGATCGTGTGAAATTTTGTTGGTATATTGTCTGGTATTTTTATTTTGATGATCCTGTACAGGCAATCACATTGTTGAACATCACCTGTCAAAAAGCCCATCCCCAATAAACTGAGGCAGGAAAAGGAGGAGGTGGGACACTGGGACAAAGAGAGAGGATTCTGGGAAATAATAAGAGAAAAATGAGAGAGCAGGGGGAATCATGAGAGATTCGAGTGGACAGGCCAGGGAGAGGGACATAATCCATTGGACCAGAGTAGATGAACTCAGGGAGATGCTGAGAAACAGAGAGGAGATTTAAAGATAATGCAGACCAGGACTGAAGGAGTAACTAACCAAGTGGTAGACATAAACTAGATTAAATGGTTAAATAAGCAGTGAGATATGGAATGTGCCAAAGCCTATGTAGTCTAGAAATGTAATAATAACTTAGTAGTCTCAGAGTTGTCATTCTGGGAGCCAGGGATGGGAAAGAAAAAACTTGGAAACTAAAATTTATTTCTACAGAGGATTCATGGGTATATTTTCTCTGTCAAGTCTAGGGAATGTGATTTATCCACGTTATTATGGGCCTCTGAAGTTTACAATCTTTCTTTACACTTCATCTTCCATGGTTTTTTGAGGGTCAGGTTTGGGGGTTGCATTGCAGATGGTCCAGTTAGAGTTGAGAACCACAAAGCTCTTTGTGTTTTGAGGACCTGTGTATATCTTTAATAGTTTCAATCGGTTGAGAAAAGAAGCTTCTTTGATAAGGGGTGAGAGTTCCACTTCTCTGTGAGTATAAGGATGGATATTTAAAAGAAGATGGAAATTATATTGGAGTAAAATGATAGCAACAGTGGTTTCTCTTCTCAAGTCTATAACTTCTCCAGCCATAAACTGTGGGCTTGGTTTAAAGTAACACACATAAATTCCTTTCAATTAAGTGGGTCTTAAGTTCAATTAGAGGGATTCTGGCTCCTGTACAATGTAAGTACCACTGCTCCACCCTTCGGGAAATCTTGTCATGCTGGCCAATTTGGTTTGTAGACTTTATAGCTGAATGGGACAATGTGTTGCTTTTTCTGTCACATTTTTTTTGATAATATGAAAGCACTGCTTAGGAAAGGGGCTTCCATATCAGTTTCAGTTATGTGTCCAAAGTATATGGTGTTGTGCCTTCCCTTTCCATGGATGCAATGTTTCCATTTTCTACTTATTGGCTTTTAGCTAATCTTGAGCTCCCCTTTCCTTGGCCCTTTTACTTTCCTCATTTCTATGGTTCTTCTAGGTTATATTAATCTAAAGATTTGGAACTGAAAACCACAAATATTATAGAACATGCACCATTTGCCTTTTTCAATCTGTTACCACACTCAGAATAATATGTTTTAGTTCCATCCATTTACCTAAATTTGATGGTATCATTATTATCTTTTACAGGTGAACAGAATGCCACCGTATATATGCACCACATATTCATTTTCAATTCATCACTTGATAGAAAATTAGGTTGTGTCCATTTGCAACTAATGTGAATAAAGCAATAAAGAATATGGCTGAGCAAATATCTATAGAGTAGGATGTTGGGTTCTTTGAGCAAATGCCAAGCAGTCTTGTAGCTGGACCATATGGTACATATATTATTCACTTTTTGAGAATTCTTAGTACTTATTTTCAGAGTGGCTACATCAGCTTGTAATCTCATTGACCCTGAATGAAAGTCTCCCTTTCCTCACAACCTCCCCAACATGTGTTGTCAGTTGTTTGGTTGATATAATTCATTCTGATTAGAGCAGAGTGAAACCTCAGAGTAGTTTTGTCTGAAGTTCCATAATTGAATTTGTCTCTACTTTGTACTTTAATTTGGCTTGAAATATAAACGGAAGCAAGAAGGTCCTTGCAGACCATTATGTTAAGTGCTCATACATGAGCACACAATGTACATGGGAAGTGCTGTATGATGTTACATGTAAGTGGACTCTAAAACAATTGCTGTTAAAACTAGAGAGTAGAATGGTGGTTACTAGAGACAGAACAGGAGAAAGGGTAAGGAGGAGTGGGAAAAATCATTTATGGATACCAAATTATAATTAGATTAGGCAAGAAATCCTAATATATTTTTATAGGTTAATACAGATAAATGAAGATAATTGCATTGTACTATTCATTGAACAAAACCTATAATGACAATGGAGATGGGTAATTTTTTGATCAAGCTAATGTGAGATCCATCTGAAAAAAAATGGAACCTTATATGAGAAAGTTTTCCATCCAATTGGCCTATAGACATGTCTCTGGGGCAATTTCTTGATTAATGTGTGATATGTGACTTAGCCCATAGTGGAAAATTCCAGTCCTGGGCAGGGAGTCCTGGATGGTATAGTAAACTAGGCTGAGTAAATCAGTAAGCACCACTCTTGCATGGATTCTCCTTCAATTCCTGCCTCCAGGTACCTGCCTAGGTTTTTGCCTTGAAGTCCTTCAAGGATCTATGACCCAAGTTATAAAAACCAAAATAAATCTGTTTCTTCTCAAGTTGCCCTTGGTTGTGGTCTTTATTATAGCAGTAGAAACCAAACTAGGCCAGAGATAGCTTAGTGTTTGAACTGATATATATATATATTTGAAGACTTGGGATTAAATCTGTAGTAATCATAAAAGCTATGTGCAGGAGCATGCCTCTGTCATGCCTGTGAATGGAGAAAGTGGAAACAACATGCCTAGACATCACCCTCTCTCTCCATATTTATTCAATATAGTACTTGAAGTTCTAGCTAGAGCAATTAGACAACATAAGGATGTCAAAGGTATATATACTGGAAAGGAAGAAGTCAAATTATCACTATTTGCAGATGATATGATAGTATATTTAAGCGACCCAAATAACTATACCAGAGAAATCTTACAGCTGATAAATAACTTTAGGAAAGGGACAGGATATAAAATCAACTCAAGCAAATAAGTAGCATTCCTATGCTCAAAGGATAAACAGGCTGAGAAAGAAATTATGGAAATGATACCCTTCACAATAGCCACAAACAATATAAAGTATCTTGGTGTGACTCTAACCAAACAAGTGAAAGATCTGGAAGACAGGAACTTCAAATCTTTGAAGAAAGAAATCCAAGAGGACCTCAGAAGATGGAAAAATCTTCTATTCTCTTGGATTAACAGGATTAATATAGTAAAAATGGCCATACTGCCAAAAACAATCTATAGATTCAATTTAATCCCAATCAAAATAACAACTTAATTCTTTATAGAGTTAGAAAGAGCAATTCTTCAGTTCATCTGGAATAACAAAAAACCCAGGATAGCTAAAACTATCCTCAACAGTAAAAGAACTGGGGGAATCAGTATCTCCTACCTCAAGCAGTACTACAGAGCAATAGTGATAAAAACTGGTATTGGTATAGTGACAGGCAAGTAGATCAATTGAATAAAATTGAAGATGCAGAAATGAACCCACACACCTATGGTCACTTGATCTTTGACAAAGGAGCTACAACCATCCAGTGGAAAAAAGATAGCCTTTTCAACAAATGGTGCTGGTTCAACTGGAGGTCAACATGCAGAAGAATGCAAATTGATCCATTCTTATCTCCTTGTACTAAGATCAATTCCAAGTGGATCAAGGACCTCCACATAAAACCAGACACACTGAAACTAATAGAAAAGAAACTGGGAAAGACCCTTGAGGACATGGGCACAGGGGAAAATTTCCTGAACAGAACACCAATAGCTTTTGCTCTAAGATCATGAATTGACAAATGGGACCTCATAAATTTCTAAGTTTCTGTAAGGCAAAGGACATTGTGAAAAAAACAAAACGACAACCAACAAATTGGGAAAAGATTTTTACCAACACCAAATCTGACAGAGGGCTTATATTCAAGATATACAAAGAACACAAGAAGGTAGACTTCAGAGAGCCAAATAACCCCATTAAAATGGGGTACAGAGCTAAACAAAGAATTTTCACCTGAGGAATATCAAATGGCTGAGAAACACCTAAAGAAATGTTCAACATCATTAGTCATCAGTGAAATGCAAATCAAAATGACCCTGATATTTCACCTCACACCAGTCAGAATGGCTAAGATAAAAAGCTCAGTAAAAAATAGGTGATGGTGAGGATGTGGAGAAAGAGGAACACTCCTCCATGCTGGTAAGGTTGCAAACTGGTACAATCACTCTGGAAGTCAGTGTGGTGCTTCCTCAGAAAACTGGGAATGATACTTCTGGAGGACCCCACTATACCACTCCTAGGCATATACCGAGAGAATTGCCTAGCATGTAACAAGGATACATGCTCCACTATGTTCATAGCAGCCCTATTTATAATAGCCAGTAGCTGGAAAGAACACAAATGTCCCTCAATGGTGGAATGGATACAGAAAATGTAGTACATTTACACAATGAAGAACTATTTAGCCATTAAAAACAATGAATTCATGAAATTCTTAGACAAATGGATGGAACTGGAGAATATCATCCTAAGTAAGGTAACCCAGTATCAAAAGAACACTCATGGTATGCACTCACTGATAAGCAGATATTAGCCCAGAAGCCTGGAATACCCAAGACACAATTCCCATATCAAATGATGCCTAAGAAGAAGAAGGCTTTGGTCCTGGAAAGTCTTAGTGCAGCAGTGTAGGGGAATACCAGGACAGAGAAGTGGGAAGAGGTGGATTGTGGAACAGGGAGAGAGAAGAGGGCTTATGGGGCTTTTGGAGAGGGGGGATCCAGTAATGGGGAAATCATTTGTAATGTTAATAAAGCATATATGAATAAAAAAGAAAAAAGAAAATACATTAAAAAATACCTAGACATCATTAGCCCAGAAGTTTAACTGAATATCTGTGCTCTGCATTTACTGAGAGATCCTTCTTCAAATAAATAAGGTGGAGATCTACAAATGAAGATACCTACATAACCAATGGCAAACATACACAAAAATAAACACTTATCCCTTCTAAACTCTCTCTCTCACACACACCAAATAAATGCTTTTAGAATATTTCTATTCATGTACCTTCCTTTATATAACTTTCTGAGAATTTTCCTTTGCCTAAATATGAAGGAAGATAAGACTGCAAGGTGTTTCACAAAAAGGTGGATATGTCTCTAATATTTTCTAAACTTATAAAGAGAGGAACCCCAGGCTAGGTGGGTATTCGGTATTTCTAATGCTTTGTGGAAATTTTCAGGCCTCCATGAGAGATTTTAAGATATTTGGATCTAAAAAGTAAACTTATGAAATCCTTTATGTTATTCAAAAGGTTTACAAAATGATATGGCTACCAACCACTTTTTAATGTGACTTAAAGCAAAGTAAGGAAAGAAGGGAGGAAGGGATAAAGAAATTAAACATATATGTCTAGTTGTAGAGAGTTTTTTTAAAACTTATATGAACCTAGATGGGTCATGGTGGCACAGGCTTTTAATCCCAGCATTTGGGATTTAGAGACAGATGGTTCTCTTAGTTCTAGATCAATCTTGTCTACAGAGAAAGTTCCAGTACAGCCAGGGCTACACAGATAAGCCCTGCCTTAAATAACAAGCCAGCCAGCCAACCAACCAACTGACCAAATGAACAAACAACACATTCCCCAAACCACACCAACCAAACAAACAAAAACTTACTTGTACCCATTATCTAATTTATTTTCTATTCTCTCATTAGTCAGCTGCAAAAGCTAACTTTGATGTTTTCTTCACATTGTGTACTAAGTTGAATAAATAAATCATATTTGAATAATGTAATAATCCAAAGCTTTCAGTAGTCTTTCAAGTGAAAATATAGTGCAGTAATTTGAAAACATATCAATTGATCCATAGAATGTGAGAATTAAGATGTTTCAGATTACATCTAGTAAGGAAGATGATAGAAGTATTTGTAACATTAAAAGACATGATTTAATGATTACCTAATGGACAATGTTACCTATAATTCATCTAGGACAGCTATGCCTACTTTGTGGCCGTACTGAGTGTTTACAAGGGATGCTAAAGTTTAGTTGTTTATTTGCTAAAGCAAAATAAATAAAATAATCTTAGTTGTAAATGGATATTGTTTTATTATTCTATTTCATGAGCAAGGACAAAGAACCGTTTTTAGAAGCCAAAGTAAAATGTTTACATTGACTAGGATCTACTCCATATTATAAACTCAGTTCCTTCAAGGTATCAGACTTTAACTCTATCATATCAGAGTTATATTAATCATAAAGCTTGCTAAATGTTCACTAACCTTTTGAGTAAACCAGATGAGCACTTTTAGAATTTATACCTACACAGCAGTCTCACTGTGTTTCAGTACCTGGGAGTTGTGGATATGGGGAAAATATGGGTAGGATTGGTGTTTAAATTCAAATATAGTTTTGTAATGGGCAGCAAAATTTAACTGAATACAACAGAACACTACATAATGGAAGTTTTTCCTCTTCTTCAAATCAAGGTTTATTCCATAGTCTTCCCCACCTAAGAAAATACCATTGTTAAGTTTTTAAAAAAAACGGAATATTGAGTTGGATGAGATTGGCTTATTGGTTACAACCACTTGCTTTGAAAGTTTAACTGCCTAAGGTCAAACCCTTAATCCTGTCTGAAAGGTGAGGGAGAGAAACATTTATACAAACTTGTTCTCTGACCTCTACATACATACTACGGTGCATATTACATACACACACACACACACACACACACACACACATATACACACACACACACACACAGATACACACATACACAAACACAACCTAGATGAAAACTTTTTCTGCATGTTATCAACCAATATGTCATGTTCATCCAAGTTAACAATGTACATTCATTATGACTATCTATTTTGATCGCTATGCTATAATCCAACTATCTTCATTTCTCATTTGGATGGTTAAATGAACAACACCTAAATTATCTCCCCAACTTCATTTTATGTCAATTTGTCCCATTTATGGGGCAAAAGTAATATGGTACTTATAATGTTAAATTACATTACTTTTAATTAATACGTAAAATATAAAAATAATACTTTATAAAAACTATAAAATTTTAATATACATGTCCCTTGTATTATGCTTAAAACAGTTTGAAAGTATGTATATCTTCACTTATATGCAGTTCATTATGTGGCTGTGTGTATGCGTGAGTATGTGGATACAGGAACATGCATGTGGAGATCAAAGAATAATTGCAGGTGTTGATTCTTTCCTCCACCATGTGGGTTTTAGTGATTGAATTCGGGTTGTCATGCAAGCACTTTTAGACCCTTGAATCATCTTCCCTTCCTGAGAATATAAGTATTAACAAGAAATTGCCACATGTCTGTAAATAAAAGCTGAGCACTTTACATTTGGTCTTGGCTTGTGAAGGATGTAATTTTGGATTAAAAATAAACATACTGGAACATACATCCAGATCAGAAACATTCATATGCACAGCTGGAAACAGATACTGCAATCTGAAAGTATAATTATGATTTACCATCTCTATTTATAGAGTACAAGCATTGCAAATTTATTGTCTTTAAACATGAAGGTTTAGAAAGTGTTAGAGGAAGAGAAAATATTCACTGACTACATTGGCATATGACATACAAAGAGGAATATCTCAATTCCATATTAAGGATGGCAACATGGAAGGAAAACAGAAGTATAAAGGAGAATAAGACACACAATTCCCTCCATATTCCTGGAAAATAAGGCCTCTTTTGTGTTCAGTAATTGTACCTTCTAATACACACATTATTAATGTGTGTGTAAAACAAGCAACTACAGAATTGGAATTTTATATGGTTTCTTGAAAAATGGGTGTTTTGTGACAGGAAAAAAAGCTGTTTCATATTCTTGTAATTTTGTCATGATTTAAAAGTTTTCTGAAAATATGATAGTCATTACACTTGAAGCTGTTGATAGGCAAAACTTTGTAAGTGAACATATTGGTAGTCTGACAGAGTTAAAGAGTTTTAATTTTTTATATCTTAATCCTTTTAGTGTAGTATTAGTAGTAATCAAATAAGGTAAATTTATGTGAATTGGATTGATTCAGTGAATCAACTTACATTTACAATACAGAAATCATATGCCTGAGCTACTTAGATCTGAGAGTAATGAGATTAGTGTTTGGAAAGCACCTATATTTTGTGTATGCTATATAAAAGTTTTTTCTGTGAGTTGTCTAACTCTGTAGTTATATTTTATAGCCAGTCCATAAAAATGTAGAAGAAAAATCAATTATAGAGGTATATCAGTAGCTAATAGCTTTTCAGTAGTTTCTTCTTTAAAAGATGGGTTTACAAAAGGCACTATAATGGCATCGTTATCCTCTTCTATCAAAGGACCATGCTATTTAAATTTACTACAGGAGATGATCACTTATAGTCTCAGGATTACAGGAATTGGTAAACATGATTATCTCCTTCCCACTCACCTTTAATGGCAGAGGTGTTAAACTTACAACAGTTCCTTATCTTACTAATGTGTCTGGCTTAAGGAACATCATGAGATTTATTTGAAATTGTCCCTTTTCATGTCCAGCCAAACACTCTTACCAAAGTTGGATGAAATAGGAATTATTGACATAGTCATTTACAGTTAAACACTCAAAATTGTTAACAATTTGGGGTACTTTAGGACAATTTGCTGCTTAATTGTCATGTAATAGTTGCTTCCTACATAGAATGACATTATGCAAGATGGGGCCCTACATGTTTCTATTCACTTTCACTTCTCATGCATTAAGAACTTCATGCATACAAGGAATCAAGAAGAACAAATGCTATGGATACCTTGGTAGAGACTGCTAAATACCTGGTGTTAGGACACATCTAGACTGAAAGCTTACTGTCAGTATAATTGTTGCTTCCAATTATACCTAGAAATGTTGTATGGAACGTAGATACATATCTTGCACAACAATAAAATATAAGCTTGGATGTGGCTGTTAATTGAGCAAAGAAAGGAGTTTCATTATGACATATCCATGCACACATGTGATGTATTATACTCATATTCATTTCCTCTATTACCCTCTTCTATTCTCCCCAACACTCCCATTTTCACTTGTCTAATAATGACAGTTTTACTTTCTTGTACTTTTAATTTTAAACCTCAATTCTATATTCTCTATTTTAAATGAACTATGCAAGAGTGGTCAGTATAGATTATGGAAACTGAAATTGTCATAGGTAATTTAACCAATAAAAAGCAACAGTGTTTCCTTGTTATACCAGTGAAAGAAAATTAATGAAAAGCCATAAATTGATGCTAGTCATATATTAATAGGCAGAAATACCCTCACTTGCACACTATTATCCAGTGCAACGGAGCATTTAAAGAGAAGATTAAGAAGAGAAAACAAAGCATTCTCATGTTGCTTAAAATGTAACTTAAGAAGGGAAAACATATAAGGCACCCAAACACATAGATTTAACTTTCTTAAGTATATGGGAAATTGTCTGTATTTCTGTAATTATTTTTAATTAGTCACTTATATGAGGTTCAATCAAACTGACAAATACATGAAATTCCACTTGTTACGATGTAGAGAAGCAGATTACTTTTAGATATTTTGACAACAACAATTAGTCTAGTAATTTTTTTAACCTCAAGAACAGCAGTACTGAGTCAGAGACATGGTGGTAGAAATAAACGGGAGCTGGTCATGCTACCTTAGAGAAATACTTTCATCTCAGCCTTACAATCAGAGCATGGATGAGACGATGGCAAATAGATGGTTCTGTCTTTAGCACAGTCTATGGTAAATCAAAAGTTATAGAAATGGAAGGGTGATGGAGGAATGCAAACACTAAGTGTCCAATTTGTATAAATAGAAGGATAGGCTATGTTCTGGACAATAGGTTTTTGTTTGCTAAGACAACAAGAACTATTTTATTGTTAGTAATCCAGATGCTTTCACTGAAAAAAATTTTCTGGCTAAAGATGAACTTGAATATTGTCTGAGAATAGGGGATTAGTATTACCAAATTTAGATTCTCTTAGTATCCTATACACAAGTCCTCTAGGAGGATAACTATTTTTCAAGTGACTCAGAAATATCTGGAGATCAATCATTCTGTGAAAATACTAAGGGTAAAAATGGCAGTAACCAATCCCCTTTTGATACATGCTTTTGAAAATGGTGGGTATCACTGGCTATATGGTAGGAAAGATCATAAACATTCAAACATCATCAAGCTAAGGCAAACAGAACTCCAATGAGTCTCTCTCTCTCTCTCTCTCTCTCTCTCTCTCTCTCTCTCTCTCTCTCTCCCATTTTCTTTGTTTCTTTGTTCATGTATTTGTAGGCATATGAATTTTTTGTCTTTTTGGGCTTCTGCACACCAAAAGAGGACTTTAGATTCCATTGTAGATGGTTATAAGTCACAATGTGGTTGCTGGGAATTGAACACAGGACCTCTATACAAGCAAAGCAGTCAGTACTTTTACCTATTGAAGCATCTTTCCAGACTGCCATAAATGCATCTCTTAATTGTATCTCCTTGTTCTCAGATGGCTAAACAAATAGATATAGCAGATTGCAAGTGCAAATGTTCAATTTCAAATGTTATTTGCCCAATGATTTAAAAGTTGTCCTGTGTTTTCACTTTGATGTCCTTACTTGTTAATAAGCTTAAGGAAGTGTAACCAATCAGTAAGGGAGATGAAATTTGAAGAATTCCTTTATTCTAGGCAGAAAAAGCTTGATTTATACCTTAAATAGAAGTATTGGACCTACAGGAGCGTTGCAAAGGTAGTTTGACATAGGGAATTGAGATGTATGCTAAGAGCTGTGGTTGAGTCATTTAAAAATGACTTCCTTGTTAACTTTTGTCCCAGAAAAAGAATGCTGACAGCATATCATTATTTATTTTGAATTTTCAGATGGGTTGGAAATACGCTTTATAAGTACATCCAAAAGTCATCTTTGCAATTTCTGGAATTCTAGAGTGTTCCTGAACATTTTAGTATGATTTGTGATACATTCCTGAGTCACTTTGTTCATTGTAGATTTACTTAGCATAAATGACGGTTCTCTTTTATGTCTCACTATCCCCATGATGTCACACATTAGCCTTTGTGCCTAGAATGTAAGAAGAGAAAGTGCACCTTGACTTCTAATGAGTATTAAAAGCAATGTGAATAAAATATCTTCCTCTTTGCTAAGCAAGGTGATGGACAATGAGACAAAATAGTGAAAATGGAAGAATCACTTTTCTTTTGAGATTTGGACATTTATAGTTTCCTTATGCCCAAGGGGATAATCCATACAAATATGGGCAGCAGAAAAAATGGATAGAAAGTGGGTGGAAAAGTAAATATTAATTAATTAGTTAATTAATGAATAATAAGTTGAGAGGGAGATATGATGGGGTTTCGTGGTGGAAATTGGTGGGGACAAATGGGATAGTAATTTTCAAATTGTAAATTTAAAAAGTTATTTTGTTAAAAAAAAAGAAAAAGAAAAGAAAAGCCAAAATATTGTTTACATATTGCCTTTAATTCATAAGCTTTGGCCCAGTGCAAATATTCCACAAACTGCTAAAGAAATCAAAGTATTAACATTCAGACTAAGTACTAGTCATAGATCCAGAAATTAATACACACCATAGTTAAATGTACAAGGAAACCAAGGTACCTTGAGGCAACTGGTGTAAGTGCTCTACTAGAGGCTTTGAAACAGCACTGAATCTAGGTACCAGTGGTTTGTTGTTGGTTTTTTTTGTTTTTTGTTTTTTTTAGGGTTGTTTCCTTCTTGAATTCGCTTGTCTAATTAGCAACTAGCTAATTCAGTAGATAAGTTGATAATTATAGAGTAAACATGTAGTGAAAATGGAAGGGACTTGAGGGTCATATGAACTTGGGCCCAGGTTCAATTCTGGCTTTTATTTACTTCATTTGTAAGTTCTGTAGTTCTTTTGAAATAGAATATTTTATATGCTATTTAAAAGAGTATAATTATATTCCCTTAGCTTGGTGATGCTATGATTAAAGTGATGTCTATAGAGCATCTAGAAAAATGCTTACACTATAGTAGTTGCTTGATAAAAATGTATTTTGTTCATGTTCTGTGTATTCTTTTCAGTAATTTTATGTCAATTTTCAATGTATCCATAGGAAGTATCTAGTAGATTTCAATGGCCAGGTCCATTATGTCTCTATCATTGTTGGCTTTTGGTGAATTTAGAGATGGTTTTGGGTTTCATATTAAAGCCTATAACAAACAGTTTCAGTTAACCTCACATGAACCTTATGAATTGATGATGGCATTTTGTCAAAGATGAACCTGAAATACAGACTCTGTCTGGGTCCCACAGCTGTAAAGTTGAAGAGCCAAGGCTCTAGTTTCTAAATAGGACCATTTAAAAGCCTTTCAAAACTGCTTAGGAAAAATCACTCTCCTACAAAAAAATGTCACTAATGTGCTAAAGTATACATTTATCAAATGACTACTATGCTCCCCAGATGATAAGTCAATGATTTAAGATGTCAAGGGTTAAAACTCACAATGACTAAAACGGGTGTCTAGTTTTGAACATGTGTCAGAAAACATGCTGTGTACTCTGGGTGGGGGATCTCTTTTTGAACATTTTTTGTTAGATATTTTATTTATTTATATTTCAAATGTTATCCCATTTCCTGGTTTCCCCTCTGAAAATCCCCAGTCCCACCTTCCCTCCACCTGCTTCTATGAAGGTGTTCCCCCACCCACCCACCAATTACCTATCCTGGCATTCCCCTACACTGGGACCGTGAGTGAGCCTTCTCAGGACCAAGGGCCTCTCCTCCCATTGATGTCCAACAAGGAAATCTTCTCATGCATATGCATCTGGAGCCATGGGTAACACCATATATACTCTTTGGTTGGTGGTTTAATCCCTGGGAGCTCTGGGGGTTCTGGTTGGTTAATATTGTTCCTCCTATGGGATTGCAAACCCCTTCAACTCCTTCAGTCCTTTCTCTCACTCCTCCTTTGGGGACCCCATGCTCAGTCCAATGGTTGGCTGTGAGCATCCACCTCTGTATTTGTCAGGATCTGGAAGAGACACTCAGGAGACTGCTATATCAGGCTCCTGCCAGCAAGCACTTCTTGGCATCCACAATAGTGTCTGGGTTTGTTGACTATATGTGGGATGGATTCCTAGGTGGGGCAGTCTCTGGATGGCATTTCCTTCAGTCTCTGTTCCACACTTTGTATCTCTTCCAGGGATATTTTGTTCCCCCTTCTAAGAGGGACTCAAGTATCTACACTTTGGTCTTCCTTCTTTAGCTTCATGTTGTCTGTGAATTATATCTTGGGTAACCTGAGCCTTTGGGCTAATATCTACTTATCAGTGAGTGCATACCATGTGTGTTATTTTGTGATTGGGTTACCTCATTCAGGATGATATTTTCTAGTTCCATCCATTTGCCTAAGAATGTGTGTGGGGTCTTAATTCTTACAAGAATTCTGTAGTATGTGATTGATTTAATTCACAGTTTACCAGTGAAAACACAGAAGCCTCAGGAAGTCAGGTAGTTTGGTCAGCATAAGATTAAAAAGGTGTTGCACTAGAATGCAATCCCATGGTCATCTCATGTCAATAATTGAGTCCATTTCCCAAGCATGCCTGTACAGAGGAATGGATGCTTGAGAAGTGAAAATTCAACCCTCAAAATCATTTTACATTGTGAATTTCCACTAATCAGAGTGGGTACCCAATTAAAAGTAGCATTTTGGAAGCATAATATCATATAGGAAGATTAGAAAGAGGAAAGGGCAGAGAAAATGATGTGATTATATTATGATCTCAAAAATAGAAGAAATAATTAAAATGAACATCAACATCATCAAAAAGTCAAAAGGAGTTTAGTAATAGCTTCGTCTCCTATTATATTTTCGTTTCACTGAAAATCTACTATCAAGCAACTCTATCCTCAGGGATCTGAAAATATCTCATGATAGAATGGATTACAAAGAAAAAGTTGGGCTCTGCAATTTGAAATGGTTTAGTAACTTGCTTATTAAAGGATTGACTAAAATTCTCTGTAATACACTCACTAAATCAGAGCTCTTCATTCACCAACTTCATGTGATCTATAAGGATTAAGGAATTACATAAGGTCTAAAACAATTAGGCACTAAGTCCAGTAAGGATGACTTTATGATGCGTTTGTACTCTTACAGAGATTACTAGTTAGCAGTGATTCTACTCCATATTAATTAATTCATAAGATATTTATTTGATTTTATGAAGTAATGCTAAAGTTTATTAATATAAGATTTTAATATAGATTTAAGGTGTGAGAGGCAAAGGGGAAGAAAATAATATGGACTTAAGAGGAAGCACAGAATTTTGACTCAGAAAATTGGTTTGAAGCAGTAATTGAGTCAGTTGATGGATAAAGTTAAAGAAAAGAAGGAGTTGGGCTACTCTGGTGCTGTGTTAGGATTATGTTGTGTACTTTTACCCTTACCAGCTACAATTGGTTCAGTGAAAGTCTTATACTAATGAACCAGACATCCTGATGCCAGTGTCAAACGAGGAGGTCACTGCTGCCACCATATTTGCTATTGTTGTCTCACTAACCTGTGTCAACTGTTGTCACCAATAAGCTGTTCATATAATGGAATGAGAAGATTCAGAGGAAGATCTGAACTGTGGAAAAGTAAACACAAAGCATACACTAGAGCATCATAAACAGAGTCTTGCATAGTAGAACTGGGGTCCAAGAAGCTGAACCTGATGTAACAAGTGAGAGAAATGACTATATTGCTTGCCATTGTTGGAGACTCCAACCAGGAATCATAAGAACTTTGTAGTGACAGCTATATCCAGCTCCAGGCAGCAAGCACTTGTAGGCATCAAGAATAGTGTCTGGGTTTTGTAACTGTACATGGGAGGCTCTGCTAGTGCATGAGAAATACAGAAGGGGACACTCTCAGCCAGCCATTGAGCTGAGCACAGGGTCCCCAATGGAGGAGCTAGAGAAAGGACCCAAGGAGCTGAAGGGGTTTGCAGTGCCACAGGAGGAACAGCAATATGAGTCACCCAGTACTCCCAGAGCTCCCAAGAACAAAACCATCAACCAAAGAGTACACATGGAGTTACCCATGGCTCCAGATGCATAAGCAGCAGGAGATGGTCTTGTTAGACACCCAAGGGAGGAGAGGCCCTTGGTTCTGGAAAGGCTTGATGTTGTAGTGTAGAGGAATACCAGGACAGGGAAGCGTGGGAGGGTTGATTGAGGAAGGGGTGATGGGTTATGGGATTTTCAGGGGAGGGGAAACCAAGGAAAGGGGATAACATTTGAAATGTAAATAAAGAATATATCTAAATTAAAAAAAATCTACATAAAAAATAACTTTGTTGTGGAACCATATTGAGTCTTCTAATGGCGCATGAAGTTATCAGGTAGGTTGGCCATCCAAACGCTTTTTGAATCACAGAAAGCTTTACCTATGATAATGTCAATCACTAGTTTACTAGAATCAAGATTATACCTTGCTGGGAGATAGGGCATCCAGGCCCAAGGATTCTAGAGGAAGCAAATCTTATCTGAAAGAGTTCTGAGACAAGCAATGGATCTGAATGGAAACAGGTACCAATGACAATCCCAGGGGGGGCAAATCATTGCATCACAGTAAAGAAGGAATACTAACTACTAATATCTTCCCTTTCAGGATATTATTTTCATTTTAACCTTCTTTGTTGTTTATTTTGTTTTACGTTTTTAACTAAATTTATAAATTTGAACTTCAATTATTTTCTATTGTTTTTAACTTCTATCTCACTGGAAACTGTTTCTATGGCTGTCCATTGTTTTTCTGCACTTAGAGAAATCTTTAACATAGTTATAACTACAGTAGTATTTTTACTACCTCTCATACTTCCAGGCTATATGTTTTTTCTCTTACGCATACATCCCTTTCCTTGCACTTTCTTCATTTCTTATTCCACTACTTGAACATTGATTTCATTTATAAAATAAAATATCTATAAACTACAATTCTGCCCAACCAGCATTCCAAGGTAGTGGTCTCTGAGTGATGTACACAAGTATCTTTTATGCCACTCAATCCTGGGCCTTCTGGTAAATGATTAAGGGTAATTGCCACCATCTATCCATTGCAAGCAGCAGGAGGGATGAAGCACATTAATAACATTCATTCAGATTGGGTCAGAAAAGGGGGGCATTAATTTTGAAAAGGATGAAATGACATATGTACAACTCAAATAAACATAGGAGCAAAGCAAGGGATAAATTTAGAAACCAAGCAAAAGAAAAGAAAACACAGAAAATATACAAAGTCGTAGAGGCTGAGCAAAACACACTTGAATGGAATAGGTATCTGAATAATGCAAGAGGAAACAAATTCTCCAAATTGAATGAACATGGCAGTACTTATCAAATGTTTGGAGCACTGAAAGCTGTTCTACGAGGAAAGGTTATACCTATAAGTTCCCACACTAAAAAATAATCAGAAAATTATCCAATAAAATATTCTAATGATGGTCTTTCATCTTTTGAAAAAATAGTTTGAGACCAAATCCTACTGAAAAAATGGCTATAGTATAAAATTAGGGCGAGAATGTAATGAAACACAGAGGGAAAACAACACATAAAGTCAATTAAAGTCACTTCTATGAATGCTTAGCAAGATTGACAAATCCAGAACACAGGTCAGAGGATCACATCCAGAACCCTCTAGCGGAATCCATCTGGTTTCTGACTCTGGCTTGGGACCATCCTTTACCACAGTGTATCATACAAAAGTGAGTCAGGGAGGTAGCTAACCACCAAGGAGTGGAGAGAGGCCTGACAACACAGATAGATAGAACCATCTCTGCAGCTCAGAGGATCACATCCAGAAACCTCTGGCTGAAGCCCTCTGGTTTCTGCCTCTGGATTGGGATCCTCTGCCACAGCATGTCATACCCAAGTGGCACACAGAGCTAACTAACCACTCAGGAGTGCAGAGAGGACAGTCAGCACAGGTGGGGCCACCCCTGTAGCTCAGAGGAACTAGCCAGAAACCCGGAAGACACAAGAGCCTAAGAGCAGCCTGGGTACTGTCCACACCCAGAGTTAATCAGGGCCACAGAGCTACATACCCCAAAACAACCACAAGAGAGTAGATCTCACAGGAGTACCTACATACCTGTGTGCACAGAGAAAATGGGTCTCCCAGGAGCACAGAAAGAGCTTTGCATGACCGATAAGCCACAGTCAGAGAGAGCAACACCAGCTAACACCAGAGATAACTAGATGACTAAAGGCAAATGCAAGAACATTACCAACAGAAACCACAGCAACACTGTACCATATGAACCATGCTCTCCCACAACAGCAAGTGCTAGATATACTAACACACCAGAAAAGGCAAGATCTGGATTTACAATCACATCACATGATGCTGATAGAGGATTTCAAGAAGGACATAGATAAATCCCTTAAAGGAATACAGAAGAACATGAGTCAACAGATAGGGCAACTACACCCTATGAAAAGCAAGAAAATAATCTTCTTTCAACAAACCCAAAAGAAGATAAACACCAAACATAAAAATAACATCAAAAATAAATAACAGGAAGCAACAATCACTATTCCTTAATTTCTCTTAACATTAATGGACTCAATTTCCTAATAAAAAGGCATAGATTAACAGACTGGATACTTAAACAGGACCCATCATTTTGCTGCATACAGGAATGCACCTCAGTGTCAAAGACAAACACTACCTCAGAATAAAAAGCTGGAAAACAATTTCCTAGGCAAATGGTTCCAGGAAACAAGCTGGAGTAGCCATTCTAATATCAGATAAAATTGACTTTCAACTAAAAGTCATCAAAAGGGACACAGAAGAACAGTTCCCTAAACACTTAAAGAAATAGAAGTAGTCATTGAAAATCTCCTGTACTGGCTAGTTTTGTGTGTCAACTTGACACAGGCTGGAGTTATCATAGGAAAAGGAGCTTCAGTTGGGGAAGTGCCTCTATGAGATCCAGCTGTGGGGCATTTTCTCAATTAGTGATCAAGTGAGGGAGGGCCCCTTGTGGGTGGTGCCATCTCTGGGCTGGTATTCTTGGGTTCTATAAGAGAGCAGGCTGAGCAAAAGAGCAAGCAAGCCAGTAAGTAACATCATCCCTCCATGGCCTCTGCATAAGCTCCTGCTTCCTGACCTGCTTGAGTTCCAGTCCTGACTTCCTTTGGTAGTGAACAGCTGTGTGGAAGTGTAAGCTCAATAAACCCTTTCCTCCCCAACTTGCTTCTTGGTCAAGATGTTTGTGCAGGAATAGAAACCCTGACTAAGACAAATTGGTACCAGCGTAGTGGGGTATTCCTGTGACAACCTGACCATGTTTTGGGGAGGACTGTGGAAGGACTTTGGAACTTTGGATTAGATGGTCCATTCACTGTTGAGACCTCTGTGAGATGTGTAGGAGCTTGGAAGATTATGTTGAGAATAGTGGAGAAGATGGAGGCCTGGCTTGTGAAGTTTCAGAGGGAAAATTAAAGACTCTTATCAGGGCCATGAAGATTGTGTGGTTTTGGTTAGCTGGGGCTGAAGAATCAGCTGTGAGTAACAAGATACCAAAACCATTAAAGTCAACCTTTGTGTTACTGGGACTATTGATGCTGGTTAGCTGGAGCTAAGAAATTAGCGGTGATTAAGAAGAAACCAGCATCACTTCTGGGAACTGTTTCCTGAGAGCACAGAGAGTGTGTTCCAGATAGCCAAGGTTGTGCCTCGTGCTGTAGCAGGACTTGGTACTGTGTAAGAGTCACCCAGGTGGTACTGCATTTGAAGGCATGAAGGCATCATGAAGAACAGCTGAGGCTTGGTACTGTGAGAGGCCATGGAAGGCCATTGGTGAAAGTGTACCCTCAGTTGTAATTGATGGCCCAGGACTGAAGGGGTCATGCAAAAGAGTTGAGGCTTGGAGATGCCAGTACTATGCGATGACCACCAAGGACAGCAGCAGCAGTGGAGTACAGGCAGCTGGAGCCTAGAAGACAAGGTGTGTGCTACAAAGGGCAGAGCTGGAGAAGTGACTCAAGCCCTTGGAGGAGCCCAGAAGATCGTGAGTTGGATCCCAGACATTGAACCATTGGAGTTTGAGTTTTGCTTTTGATTGTGACTATGCCCTGATATTTTTCCCTCTTGAAAGATGGTATTTTAGTGGAGCCCACAGTTCAGAGACTTGAATTTTTAAAAGACTTTGAATTTTAAGATATTGGACATTTTAAAGGGATTGAACTTTTAAAATGTAAAGACTGTGGGACTTTTTACGTTATTGAGATCTTGGGGATGAATAAGAAAGTAAGGGTTGAGGCTTAATAGTGATATGTTGGTGTGTCAAGTTGACAAGGGGTCAATTGTACTGGCTAGTTTTGTGTGTCAACTTGACACAGGCTGGAGTTATCAAAGGAAAAGGAGCTTCAGTTGGGGAAGTGCCTCTATGAGATCCAGAAATGTGGGGCATTTTCTCAATTAGTGATCAAGTGAGGGAGGGCCCCTTGTGGGTGGTGCCATCTCTGGGCTGGTATTCTTGGGTTCTATAAGAGAGCAGGCTGAGCAAGCCAGAGCAAGCAAGCCAGTAAGTAACATCCCTCCATGGCCTCTGCATCAGCTCCTGCTTCCTGACCTGCTTGAGTTCCAGTCCTGACTTCCTTTGGTAGTGAACAGCTGTGTGGAAGTGTAAGCTCAATAAACCCTTTCCTCCCCAACTTGCTTCTTGGTCAAGATATTTGTGCAGGAATAGAAACCCTGACTAAGACATCTCCCAAGCAAAAACAACAAACAACAAACAAACAAAAAAACAAAAAAACAAAACAAAAAACAAACAAACAAAAAAAAACAAGACCAGATGGTTTTAGAGCATAATTCCTTCAGACATTGAAAGAAGACCTAACACCAACACTCTTCAAAATATTCCACAAAATAGAAACAGAAGGAACACTACCCAACTCATTCTATGAAGCCACAATTATGCTGATTCCAAAACCACATAAAGATCCAACAAAGAAAGAGAACTTCAGACCAATTTCCCTTATGAATATTGATGCAAAAATACTCAATAAAATTCTTGCTAACCTAATCCAAGAACACATCAAAGTGATCATTTACCATGATCAAGTAGGCTTCATCCCAGGGATGCAGGGATGGTTCAATATATGGAAATGCATCAGCGTAATCCACTACATAAAGAAACTCAAGGAAAAAAAAACACAGTCATATCATTAGATGATGAAAAATCATTTGACAAAATTCAGCATCCTTTCATTGAAAAAGACTTGGAAGGATCAGGAATTCAGGGTTCATACCTAAACCTGGGGAAGAGCCTTGAGGACATGGGCACAGGGGAAAGTTTCCTGAAGAGAACACCAATAGCTTATGCTCTAAGATCAAGAATTGTCAAATGGGAACTTATAAAATTACAAAGTGTCTTCAAGGCAAAAGACACTGTCAATAGGACAAAACTGCAACCAACAAATTGGGAAAATGTCTTTACCAACCCTATATCTGACAGAGGGCTAATATCTAATATATACAATGAACTCAAGATGTTAGACTCCAGAGAACCAAATAATCCTATTAAAAACTAGGGTACAGAGTTAAAAAAAGAAATTTCAACTAAGGAATATTGAATGGCTGAGAAGCACCTAAAGAAATGTTCAACATCCTTAGTCATCAGGGAAATGTGAATCAAAACAATCCTGAGTGGCTGGGTGGTGGTGGCGCATGTCTGTAATCCCAGCACTTGGGAGGCAGACGCAGGCAGATTTCTGAGTTCGAGGCCAGCCTGGTCTACATAGAGAAACCCTGTCTTGAAAAACCAAATAAATAAATAAATAAATAAATAAATAAATAAATTAATTAATTAATTAATTAAAAAAATAAAATAAAATAAAATAAAATAAACCAAAACCAAACCAAACCAAGCCAAAAAACCAATCCTGAGATTTCACCTCACACTGGTCAGAGAGGCCAAGATCAAAAACTCAGGGGACAGCAAATGCTGGAGAGGATGTGGAGAAAGAGGAACACTCCTCCACTGCTGGTGGAATTGCAATGTGGTACGACCACTCTGGAAATCAGTTTGGCAGTTCCTCAAAAAATTGGGCAGAATACTACTGGAAGACTCGGCGATATCCCTCCTAGGCATATACCCAGAAGATTCTCCAGCATGTAGTAAAGATGCATGCTCCACTATGTTCATAGCAGCCCTATTTATAATAGCTAGAAACTAGAAAGAGCCCAGATGTCCCTCAATGGAGGAATGGATACAGAAAATGTGGTATATTTACATAATGGAATACTACTCAGCTATTAAGAACAATGAATTCATGAAATTCTTAGGTAAGTGGATGGAACTGGAAAATATCCTGAGTGAGGTAGCCCAATCACAAAAGTATACACATGGTATGCACTCACTGGTAAGTGGATATTAGCCCAGAAGCTTGGAATACCCAAGACATAATTCACATATCAAATGAAGTTCAAGAAAAAGGGAGAACAAAGTATGGATACTCTGGTCCTTCTTAGAAGGAGGAACAAAATAACCACAGAAAGAGATCCAGAGACAAATTGTGGAGCAGAGACTGAGGGAAAGACCATCCAGAGACTACCCCACCTAGTGATCCATCTCATATACAGCTACAAACCCAGACACTATTGTGGATGCCCACAAGTGCTTGCTGACTGGAGCTGGATATAGCTGTCACCTTGGAGGCTCTGCTAATGCATGACAAATACAGAGGGGGGCATTCTCAGCCAGCCATTGAACTTTGCACAGGGTCCCCAATGGAGGAGCTGGAGAAAGGACCCAAGGATCTGAAGGGATTTTCAGTGCTATAGGTGAAACTACAGCATGATCCACTCAGTACTCCCAGATGTAGCAGGGATAAAACCACCAACCAAAGAGTACACGTGGAGTTATGCATGGTTCCAAACACATAGGCAGCAGAGGATGGCCTTGTTGGACATCAAATGGGGGGGGGCTGGTCTGGGAAAGGCTGGATGCTGCAGTGTAGTGGAATACCAAGACAGGGAAGCTGGAGAGGGTTGATTGGGAAGCATCGAAGGGGATATGGGTTATGAGACTTTCAGGGAGGGGAACCAGGAAAGGGGACAACATTTATTTTTTCTAATAAAAAAAAGATTGACAAATCTCTAGACAGACCATCAAAGAGGAAGAGAGAGGAGAACAACTTAATGAAATTAAAAACATACTCCTGTGAATTGCAGAAGACCATTATGGGATACTGTGAATGCTTTTGTTCTGTAAAGATTAAAGGCACAGAAGAGATGGATACATTTTTAAACTCTTATGATCTGTTAGATTAAATGATAAAGAAAATTTAAAATGAACCAAAATATGCAATGAAATTGAAGCAGTGATTAAAAATCACCTAAAAAAGATATATTAGCTTAGAAAGATATGGGTTCTCTGTTAAATTTGACCATACTTTCAGGAAAGATTTAATACCAATATTTCATACCAGAATCCACTAAATAGAAATGGAAGGAATATATTGAACTCATTCTAAGAAACCAGTATTATTCTGATACACAACTGCATAAACTCACAGTAGAAAAAATATAACCCAAACTTCTCTGGTGAAGAAATTTTGTAAAAATTGTCAACAAAATTCTTGCAAATTAGAAGATTCTACATCATGGACGTGTGGGTTTCATTCCATGGATGTATGTTTGGTTCAACATGCCTGTATCATTCTAATTTTATTACTTTAACTCTAAAGTATAAGTTGACAACTGGATCAATACAAATAATACATAATTTTAATTGATTTGTGGACAGGAATCGCCTCATTATCTTGGTGTACAGAACACATTTGACAATGCTCTACATGTCTTCATGATAAACATCCTGAAGAATTTAGGAAGAGATGAGGTACACCTCAACATAATAAATGCTATATACAGCAAACCTATAACTAACACTAGATGAAATAGGAAAAACCAGAGTATTTTCTGTAACATAAGAAATAAGACAAGAGTGGTCATGTGTTACAATTGTACTCTAAATAGTTTGCAAAACCTTAGCAAGAGTGAAAAGATAAGAAAGAAATATAAAACTTTTATTTGAAGGAAGTGGGAAAAGAGAAATTATTTGAAAATGACATGATTCTATACTTTGAAGATGCTACAGACTACACTAGAGCCTTTCAAAAATTCCATTAAGGATTTTCAGTAAAGTTGCAAGATTTAAAGTCAAAATACAAAATTAATAACTTTTCTATATGTCAATAACAAACTTGCTGAGATAAAATAGTCTCCTTGGAGGCAAACAAAATCAATAGCAATAGATTATATTGTTTCATGTGTCTTTTGAACTCTCTTTACCAACAACTCTAAAGGAGTTTTTTTTTGGGGTTGGTACTGGGATTTTTGTGAGATCATCTATGTACTGGGATTTTTGTGAGATCATCTATGTACTGGGATTTTTGTGAGATCATCTATGTATCTTTGGGGAGCATTATCACCCCAAGTGACATTACATAATTATTTATATTCTACACTTAGATGTATTATATGAAATTTTAGGTAAACATAAAACGTATGGTGCCTCTTGGTTTTGCAAATTCCCTGAATAGTGTACCTCCTCCCTTCCTCTCATTCTGTTTTGACTTCCTGACTCTTTTGCAGTTAAATCCCCTACTGATTCTTCCCATGTCTGTCTTTTCATATTACCACATCCTTACTATTGCTTGATCTAACAATTGTATTCCCTTCACCATGGGCCATTTTTATTTTCCTGCTTTCTGGTTTTACCGTATATTTTGTGTACGCATCTGAAGATTTGGAGATAAGAACCACAGATAAGAGATCATGACCACACTTGTCTTTCTTTCATAGTGTTGGAAGATGCTATGTAAGGTGCCACAGGAAGAACTTATTCAAAAGTTTTACACAGCTGTGACACCTATCAACTGCAGTGCTTATCAGCAATATGATATATCTCTAAAGGTGCAATAATGACATTTATATAAGGTGATAGAGAGTATTTTAAAGTCAGGCAGACATTTCAGAGCTAGCAGTATTAGCTGCTGTATTAAGTTGTTGAGAAAAGTGAATAAAGAACAGTTCCTACCTTTAGGAAGCACACAATGTAGCAAAAATAGACTAAGAATTTAAGTAAAGAAGTTGAAATGATTTATGTTCTATGATCAAGATCTCCAGCTTATACGGCTACCAAACATATTCAAAGTAACATGTAATGTGAGCCTTGAAAGATGAATATGAGCTATCAGGCAAAAGGAGAATAGGGCGAGCTTGTGGATAAGGAGGGCTAAGGAGCTTACTTGAAAAAGTTCTTCAAGTAAAAGGAAGCACAAATGCCAATCAAAAGTAATTTCTTATGACTGACATATCACCATTTTGGGGAGATGATGTTGGATGAAGCTGCAGAATTAGTTAGGTTTTAGATCATACGATATTGTTTATGTCACATCAAGTAAATTTTTACTTGATCCAAAACATAATACAAATGCATTGAATGGGATTAATATAAGCTAGAGACAATAAACATTTTTCCATGTTTAACTTTGTAGATTATTGTTCTAGCAACTGCAAAGAATGGAACTAAAGAGCTGAAGAGATACCTCTGTGTTATACAGTTTGGGAAGTTTTTACAATATTAGGCTTCCAAATGGCATTTTTTAAAAAAAATCATCTTTACTGCAATCAATCCCATCTCATACACTTTCTATCTTGCCCCCCCATTCTCACTCTGTTTAACCTTCTTGTGTTCTTGTTTCAGTCTCCTCTTCATACCACCTGTGTTCTATCCCTTTACTCTCAAAATGCCCCAACCCATAGTCCCTTAGGACTTTTCAGTGGGTGCTCTGATTTAAACTCAGACAGGTGAAGTTTCAAATCTAGCATAATATATATGAATGAGAGTGAATAGTGAATGTTGTCTCTCTGGATCTAAATTACTACATAGGGGATGTTTCTTTACAGCTCCATTGACTTACCTGAAGATTTAATGAATTCATTTTTCTTTATGGGACAATAGTATTCCCCTGTACAAATGGAACAATTTTAATCATACATGCATCATTTGATTTACATCTAGGCCTGAGTTCATCATCAGTGAAATGCTTTGGCATGTACCCTCATGTACGTTTCATAACTCAAACATGCTGTAGTTTGGGAGGGTATATGTTGTGGATAGCCCAGGGGCTAATTGTATTTGATGCTAATTCTGTTCTCCTGTGAGGGGCTTTGACCAAGGAGTGAGTCAGCACTCAGGTGATTTCCTGTAAACCTGCTTCCTACCTTAATTTATAAATAAAGGCTAGAGCCAGTGTTTGAGCAGGAGGACAAGAAGGTTTTTTGGTGAGAAGGAGAGAAAGAAAGGACGAGGGGGAGGAGAAAAAAGTTTTGGGTGAGAAGGAAAGAAAGAGAAGAAAGTTTTGAGAAAGGAGAGAAAGAGAGGAGAAGCAGAAGAAGGTTTTGAGAGAGGAGAGTAAAAGAGGAAGACACGGAAGCAGAAGAAGGGAAGGTGGAGGCGGAAGGTTTGGGGAGAGGGGGAGAGGAGAAGCAGAAGCACCACGCTGGAGATACTGTGAGTTACAAAGGGTCTCATAGATGGGAGAGATGGTAGTGTAGTGGTATATCTGCCCAATCTAAGCAAACAGCTTGCATTCATATTATTTGAATTGTGCTTTCCTTGCTGGGGTGTATTTGGGATGGAGATTTACCGCAACAGTTATATCATATATGTTGCCTGACTTTAGAATTTGGAGAACAAACACTCCTGTAGATAGAAACCATGTGGTTTCTTACTTACCTGTAAAGAGTTACGAAGCATAGCGTTGGATTCTACCTTTTTTTCCCCTGCCAGTTCGCCATGTTTGCGGATGTCTGGGGACAAGGTCTCCTATAGGGACCAGTAAATTTACCCATGTTACTTCATGTTGAAATCAATCTCTGTGTCTCTGCCCTCAGCAACTTATCACCACTGCACCAACAGTCAGAAGTAACATGACAAAGACAAAGATGTAAGCTGTTTTCAGTGGAAATCAATTCAGCTTATTCCCTGCACTACCCATTTCCCTCCTCCTTTACATCACATAAACTGAGGAGCTTAACACTTGTCTTTTTCTGAGGCATACGTAGGAAGTGGCAAAGTATGTTAGAAAAAGTGTCATATCCAGTCCTGCTTCTTCTCAGTGTGATACTCAGAAGTCACTTGCCTTATGGAGCTACAATTTCCAGTTTCTTTATATATAAAACAGAATAACTGGTATTGCACTCTGGGGTTATTCAAACACGGGGATATTTGTGAAAACAGTTCTCAAAGACTAATTATAGCAGTTCAACTACTGTGAGACTTAGTTTCTTTATTATTATTATTATTTTATTTTTATACTACAGATTTTATTCCCCCCTTCCCCAGTCCACTCTCTGACTGTTCCATATCCCATACCACCTCCCTACCCCCTGTCTTCCTCACCCCCTCATCTTATGTGACCTCTAAACTCCTTAGTGTCTCCAGTCTCTTGAGGGTTAGGCGCATCATCTCTGATTGAACCCAGACCCTGCAGTCCTCTGCTGTATATGTGTTGGGGGCCTCATATCAGCTGGTATATGCTTCCAGTTTGGTGGCCCAGTGTTTGAGAGATTTCAGGGGTCCAGGTTAACTGAGACTGCTGGTCCTTCTACAGGGTTGAATTTTTTGATCTAGAAAATAAATACATTGGAAAAGATGACTTCTGAAAGAACTAAAACTGTGATCATACTAAATATAATTCTATAAAAAAGATACAATCAAATTATTTTGCCACAAATTGGAGTATAAAAGAAAGTGATAATATGTGATAACGGTCTAGTGCTTTAAGGGAAAGTAGATCAGGAGTAGAAGGGTCTAAGAAAATTTGAAAAAGACAAGGTAAAGTCGATGAAAACACATGACTTGCAGACTGAAGCCCAAAGAGGTGGAGGTAATGAACCCAAGAACAAGAAAAATGAACAAGCAAAACTACCAAGCAAAACAGAAAAGCTTTTGCTACTTAAGTGTTTGCTATAAAAATCAGGTGCATCCCAGAAGGAATGGTAAGTGGCCTGTAAATGCTAGGAAGATGCTTGTTATTCATAGGGCTTTTTTTTACAGATAGGATGGGAGGATATTGAATAGAAGTTAGTGAAGATAGACTCTGCTAAGTCAAGGGTCCCAGGGACAGACCTCAGCCATCACCTATATTGCTTATTACTGTATTTTTTTTAATGAACAGCATCTCCAGTGGCATAAAAATTATCTGTTTACAACCATCTTTTTGAATGGCTAGAGGATTTAGTTAAAGAAAACTGACACTGACTGGGATGTATTCTTGCCCTAACATTTGCCCAGGGATCTGTGCATAGAGGACCTGCTTACTTCTATGTGAAAACGTGTAAAAGTATGATACAAAGGGGGAGACTGGGAAAGGGGGAAACCCTTGGAATGTAAACAAAGAATATAGAAAATAAAATAAAAAACTGAAGTCAGTACAATTGTAAAAATTTTAAAAGAACAGCCAAGGAGGGTAGTGATGAGCATTCCATTTATGTAGTCTCATGGGCTATTAATAAAGATGGCTTCTATAAATATACATGAGATTCGAGATTCCTTATGTTTCTATGAAAATATGATATTTAATCTACATTGTAAAGGTATCACCTTATTGTAAGATGAATATAATGAATGGGTATAAAAAAGAAAGCTAGTATATAACTGAAGTAATCCAGATAATAGATATTGATTGAAATACTAAGATAGCATTGATCAAAGTAGGAAGCATTTGAATTTTCCCTACATCTTGAGAGAAAAGCCATCAGGATTTACCAGTAAGTTTAATTTTAGGGCATTGAAAAAGAGAAAGTGTTGAATTGGAGATGAAGGAATGCTGGTGCCATTCAAACACATTGTATGAATGTATGAATATTAAATAGAATAGTAAATACAGGGAAAGTCTTTAGATAACTCCAGAAGTTTTGGTCTTTTGAGTGGGAGATACAGCAATAAGTGAGTTTTGAAAACTAATGAGAAGGGGATTTATTTATGGAGATAGTCAAGTACTCAGCTTTAGTTATGGTATATTTTAATTCAAATAGAGATATCGGGTATATATTTAATTATATAGTTCTGATTTAAGGTTGGACATTTGAGATAGAAATGAATTTGAGAGTCCTCTGTAAGTGATACACATGAGATTGAGAACACTAAAATTGACATATTTTGTGTATATATTACATATTATGTATATACATGTGTGTATATGTAAAAATAAGACAGAGAAAATAATATTTAAGCAGTTGTATCATTTAGAGTTATGAAAGTGCACAATACGTAAACACTAGTTGTTCTACTGAACAAACATTAAACAGATTTTAAAAGCAAAATATTTATATCTTATGTAAGTTCCAAAATTAGTAGTTTTCATTAAGAAAAATTTTTTGCTTCTCAAAGATTTATGGCTCTACAGTTCATAATACATGGTTTTGTGGATCACAGCATTAATGGTCATCATAGCATATCATGTTGGTAGAAGGAAAATTGCTTTGCAGGATTATGAGTGGAAGTATTTTACAAAAATGTTTCAAAATTACTGGGTATAACTAATGGTTTTCCATTAAAACTCATTTCCTGCAATAAATTGCAATGGGTCCTGTGAAATGTAGTTGGACTATGGGCCAAGGAAAATTTTCATTTTCTTTTTGAGAATATAATCACAGAAGTTTACACTTCCATTTTTACTCTAAGCCCTCTCATATAACCCTTTATTACATTTCAAATGCATGGCCTCCTTTTTTCTTTAATTACTGTTCCGTATATATGTATACTCCTAAATATATTAATATACATTTCACAGTATATGTGAAATGTTACTTACATGCATTCAAAGGCTCTCTCCATTCCTCCCTCCCGCCCCTCTCCCATTTGACTTATGCCTCCCAGGCTAGCCTTGAATTTGTGATACTCCTGACTCTGCCTCTTAAATGTTTTCAGGTGCATGCTACCAAATTTCATGAGAAATTAATTTTTCTGAATATTTAACTACTTCTCGCACCAGGAAATATTAGCTAGGAAAAGTGAGAGTGATCAAATAGTGAAACAGGGGAATGTAGTAGCTGAAACTGAAGAAAAATAAGAACTTTCTTTTTTCTAGAAGGAGAGACTGATGGGTTAAGTACAATGGTCCATTACCACCAGGCAATGGCTTTGGCAAGATATAGGCAATTAAATATGCTTTCAAGTTCAAAGAGATAAAGATTGAAATAGATCCAAGAAACAATCAATGGAAAGCTAGGCATTGAAGATATTCTATATGAACATTATTTCCCAAATTTTATTAGCATTTTAACCAGGAAAACCTGCTTGCTTTCTTGGATGGTTTTTAATAAATAGTTCTACAATAGAAAATAAATTCTGGGGCATTGCAGATAAGTTATATATACACTTTCCTTAGCTTTAAATAGACAACATTGTGCACATTTGGACTTTAAAAACTGAATTAATACTACTGCCATAATGATATAGTAATAAAAGGTTTCCAGATTATAAATTATCTTCTGATATTGATGAAAATACTCTTGAAATAGTTCAATACAACTGATGTAAGTTATAAAAGTTTCATCTAATCTTCATATTCATCAGTGTGGCTTGAACCAAAGTTTATTATTAAGCCGATTCTGTAAATCTGAGGTCAACTGGAAAAAATGAAAAAAAAAGTTCTAATAATACCATTGGATAAGTACTTCTCTGATTCATCAAGAGAATGAATTCCTGAGATGTGGGATTATATATTGCCAAAAATAATATATATTATTACCAATAAATGAGAGAATTTTGATGTAGGAGTTCTGATTGTTAGGCCAATGTTTCTTCTCACCCAACAATAATATAACTTTTAAAACAACATTTTTACTTCCTGTAACTTTAGCAAAATGTGAAGATTATCAACACACCACAAAGAAGCTTTATTTTGGCTCACAGTTCAGTGACTGACTGATGCTCACTTTTCTCTGATGCTTGTAGTCTTTGGTCCACTAGTTCATCATTGGAGATGCTCATGGTAAAGAAGCCTATTCATCCTATTATGTCAGGAACCAAACGATGAGAGAGAGAGAGAGAGAGAGAGAGAGAGAGAGAGAGAGAGAGAGAGAGAGAGAGAGAGAGAGAAAGAACAAGGCTCAGCACCAATATCTCTTTCAAGAGCATATGTAAGTGACTTGACATTCTCCTTAAAGATTTTATAGTCTCTAAGTGATGCCATAGCCTGGCAACATAAGTGCTTTTGAGAGACAATTAAACTCTAAGGAGTGGAAGTACCCTATAATATAATCAACAGCAGTGATTCTTAGGAAGCTTCAGTGGACACAGTCAATGCAAAATCCCTTCATTCATGGTCATAGTTCTTTCCTGTACATCCTGAAATCAAAAAAAAAAAAGAAAACTCAAGTTGATTTAATTGAAGATTAGTTAAGTTATTTAATTGAAGATTTAATATGAAGATTCATGAAGAGAATAGTTCAAAAATACTTCAACATTAGCTATTTCTAAGCCATATGATATTTTGCACACTAGCATATATAATGCGGTAGCAGTTTTTCACTAATTCTAAGACATATTATGATTTTCTTCAATATTGTGAATATTTATTTTTCTTCTTTGGAAATAATTTGAAGGATGGGTTTAAATTTCCCACAGTAGTCTGTAACCAGTGTAGCTCTCAAAATTTCCCTCAGCTTTGGTTGTGAAGGCACTGTCCCTTAGGAAAAAAGAGAAGGCGTGAAAGAATCAACCTGGTTATGAAATATATGAATATATGTAAAACATAGGTCAGGAATAGCACTATACATTTGAGAATGAACATTATTAAATCTACCTTCATGCAACGTGAACTTCATCCAAGGACTGTTATTTGATTGAACTAGTTCAAATGCACATGGACTCCTAATTGTGAAGGATCCAATGAGAATAAATATAACAATCCAGTTCATTTAAGGGATTAAATCATATATTATTGAGCAAAAAGCAGAAATAAATCCAAATCTTGCTTTCCTTTTGTGTTGGGGTATCCAGGACTTGCTGTTGTGGAAGAATTCGGTTCAGATGGTGCCATATTGCCTTGATTTCTTTTAGCAATGTTCCCACGTTTATATAATACAAAATGAAATAGGATAAGAATTATTTAAGAATACAAGTTAGTATGTATTATGAGGAAAGAAAAATATTGTATCTTAAAACTTATAATTTAATGCCCCCCAAAATGTTTCCATCACTGAACAGTGCTTGTTTTAAATTTCAGTTGAATTAGTTATTGAGTAAATTAAGACTGCTAATGTAAAAAAAAAAAAAGAGAGATTGCTACTGTAAAAAAAAAAAGAATGCCACTGTGGAACATACAAATAATTAAAGAAAATAAACTCTATTTGAAATGTTCCTTTTATAATTTGCAAAACAACACATTTTAGTGTTTTCTTAGGAAGCTAGATTTTTATATAAAACTCGTTTTAGTACATGCATTGTGTGTGTGTGTGTGTGTGTGTGTGTGTGTGTGTGTGTGTATAGAAAGATTAATTCAAGAATGGAAGAAAAACAGTATGCAGCACATGTTTTCATTAATATTCCTGATTGGCATAAATTGCAGTTTATAGCCTCGATTTAATAGTTCATTAGCCTTTGAGGAACGTAGTTCTATCTTCCCTGGTTACCATACTAGAAGTCACTGGAAAGCTATATATTTTTTCTTTTCTCTTTTTATAACTTTTATAAAATATTTATAAAATTTCTTTTTATAGATTCATTTTAATTTTTTTTTTTACTTACAACATAGCTTTTTGTATTTCACTGCAGCTAGATCAAAACCAATCAGTCATAGAGATACTAGACCCCTTTTCTTTTCAACCCTCATGTCCTCTCATAACACATCAGTCCTTTCTCTTCTGATGTAGGTACTATAGAGAGAGGAATAGACCTAGGGAAAATCACCCTGACCTTGGCCTACTCCTGAGCAAAGAGACAGAAATCCCCACCCTATGACTCCGCTTTAATGACCAAAGTTTCATAATTGTCAGCCAATACTTCTGGCTGTGCTGTACTTTTCTACTAGCTTACTGCATAGGATCTAAAGACCTCATAACAACCTGTCCTTCTGCAAGAACCTCTGCTATCTCAGTTCCTGGGCAGAGGCAGCCGCCATTCTGGGTTTCTCCCAGATAGATGTCTAATGTGAAGTTTCTTACATGGTTTGACTTTGTGGTAAGGTCCTTTATCAAGAAGCCCTTGCACGAAAAAAACCCTTACATCAGTACTATGACTCAGATAGGCTCTCTTGGGGTCTGAGCCATACTCATACCATATCCCTCTTCTCCACTCCACCTGCAACAGAGTAAAAAACTAACCTCTGGCTCACCAATCTCGGCATCCTATCTGCAAGCGGTGATTCAGTAAGTTTCCTCTTGTGACCATTGTAATCTTCCCTTAGTCTGAGGAAGTGGCTGTTGATCACTCCTCTAGTACTCTTGTTGGTGGAGAAACCTGTAGCCTTGTCCCTTAAGCCTATGGCAGGTCCTCCTCATTGGCCTCGTCCCCACACACTCTCAGAGCTCTAGTCCCGCAGCTTACTTAGGCTCAGCTGGGCTGTTGTGACCCTTTCCTCCCCATCTTCCTTTGTCTGCCTTCACTTGGAGCTGCCTATAATCCCACAGTTTCTCTATGCCTTGTGACTTTTATGATCCTATGAGACTCCGTGCCTGTCCCTTTGCTGTGGACAAGATCTGCATTCTTCATTACCTTCTGGCAAGCATCTGGGCTTTATTGGAATCCCTGGTATCAGGCACTGAGTCTCCTTGGGCATTTAGCCTTGAACTCATTGAGGGTGGTGACAACTTGCTAACTGATTTGGTCCTCACTTGGCCTTCCCTAAATCCTAGAGAAGGTCTCAACTACAGGCTCCTATGATCCTTCTCATTCCCCCAACTTTTCACACATGAGAGTGGTGCCATCTATTCCCTCTCATTCTTTGGGTCATCTCTTAGAAAACCTGCAGCCTCTTCCCCATGGCATCTGACCTGAAGGGCCCCAAACTAACTCACTTTTACAATTGAATGTACCTTTAATATCTCCTAGATAATCCATCCCAATTGTCACAACAGTATAGCTGGTCCCACTATTATTTGTGAATTTCACAAATAATTCAAGTGATTTGAGAAATGGAAAAGATTCCCTATTTTCTAGCTTTCTTTTCTCTCTACCCCAAACCTTCTCTCTATTTTTCCTGTTCCCCCATCTAACTTCCTAACTATGAAGCCAAATCTACTGTCAATCTAGCTAACAAGCCTCATGCTTATTGACCTCAACCCACAGATCCCTCTTTTTTTTCTGCCCTCTGCCTTCTTTTCTCCCTCCAAGATTACCTGCCCCCACCTGAATCAGTTCTCCAGGTTTCCAACTGTCAGCCCACTGACAGCTCTTAGTCCTTCTGCCACTTGTTCCTTCGCTGCCATGATACCCTCTAGTTCCCTTTGCCTGGCCTAAGCTAGCCATGATTCTTCTTTGTGGGAATCTGTCACTGTGGGTAGCTTGAGCAGGATAAGTGATCTCATTGAAAGAGAAAAGAGTACTTATCTTATACTGCTAATTTCTCCAACTTAAGAGTTCCAATATAGCTCCCAATTTTAAAATCCAACCTTTACAGGATTCTTACAAACTTCTTCCCGTGGAGCACTAAGGTGAGTCTCAGAACAGACTAGGGTGCGTACCAACAAAATCCAACAAATTAACTTTGCCCAGTTGGATCCCAGGAAGTCCTTGACCGAGATCCTAAACAGAGCTTCAATACTCAATGGGGAACATTTTAGTCAGAGATGAATTTATAACTTGATTCCTGGTTAGTCTTACACTGTCTTCTGCCCCCATGTCTCTTGCAGCATGAGAACATGAGGCCCAGATTGCGTTCTAGCTGACTTAGGCAAGGCCATGGACGAACCTTAGTCAGATTTCCTTGGGCTCACTACTACCATCTTCAACAGGGAGCCACTGGTAGTAACCAAGGTATCAGGTTGATCCATTCCCTTCCTTCTGGACACCAGGGCCACTTACTCTGTTCTGATGGAATTTTGAGGATCCACTTAGCCTTCCTTTTCCTTCGTTTTTGGGGGTAGGGGAATAGTCTTCCCAATCTCACCAAACTATCACTTCATTGTATCTTTAGAAGTATCCCCCTTAACCATTCCTTCCTAGTGGTACCTACCTAATCCATCTCCTTGTTGGGGAAAGACTTCCTAGCCAAAGTAGGAGTTTCTATTTCTCCCCATCTGCTTAACATCAGGCTCACTGGTGTTTCCTTTCCTCCTTCTCCTCCAAATCACACAATACAAGATACCATTTCCCTTGCCAGCCTCCCAGGGACATCTCTGAGAGTGGGACACCCAAAATCCCATACAGTCAAACACCATCCCCCCTCTCATCAATCCCCTCCACAGCCAAAAGAGAAACATTGTTCATATGCAAGTTTCGTGTGTGTGTGTGTGTGTGTGTGATGGTCTGTGTTTTCAGGTACATCTGTATGTACTGTGACAAAACATAGGAACCAGGACAGAAATGGTCAGGCTCAGTTGACTTTATAAATCATAGTGGACACAGCATGCTTTGTTTCTGACTGGTCTCTTTAGAGCATGTGAGCTTTCTGTGTTCTGTGTATATTGGTTTTATTCTTGCATTCTCCTCTACTGCCAGCTGCCAACTACCACTGCTAATGCCCTGCCTGCTGTGGCTGCTTTGACGGCTGAGGCTTAGAATTCATCTCCTGGATTTCTGATCAATGGGCTGAGTTTAGCAGGGATTCAAATGTCTTTTGAGTATGGGTAGTATAAAAGTTAGTTTTGTGCTATTCTGCTCTATTGAAAAGCTATCTCGAACTGGTTTATGACTCCACCTCCTCTAGACCCCAAATCTCTGTCCCATATCAGGCAGGCCACCTGACTGTGACAGAGAAAAGAAAGCAGAATAAGTAAAAAAAGATTTAAATGAACTTGCTTTGGAATAACTGCTCCCAGTAACTACTCATTTCTCTGGTAAATGTTAGATGGAAAATGTGAAATAAGCCTAAGTAAGTTCTGAGGGTCTACAACAATGTCTGAAGATGGGAAAGCTAGTCTTTTATGGTATGGAAATGAAAGCTGTAAAAATGTGAGAGAGCAATCTAAGGTAATGAAAAATGTTTCACATTTCTTTCCCCTCCATTTTGAAGATTCAAAGTTTCCATATTGATCAATGGAGTTTTCATAAACTGAAAAAGCATTGACTACTATTATTAGTCAAAAGCTCAAGAGTTAAATTTCCTCAGGTCATCTTTTAAGTAAATCATAGAGGTCTTTCTTATCATGCTAGAACAGCCTCTGTCCAATCTATATATTTAATTCTCTGGACAGAGGACAATGTTCATGCTTTTTGACCCAAAGCTTTCACTAAAATTCAAAGGTGTGACATCTGTTAGTTGCAGTTTTACAATGTGGATTTCAATACAGATTACAAACAGTGGTAATGCTAATAAATCTAAAACTATTATCTCTTTTTTATAAACAAAAACATGTAAGCTTCAAGAATTATAAGACTTGGAACCCCATATCACAAATCAAATGGACTTCAGGTAAGTATAGCCTAAGCTCCCCCACTTTCCTATTCCTGATAGTAAGATATCTCTATCCCCTGTTTTTGGGACTCCTCCCCTCTCACAAATACCAGGACTATGGGCCTGAAAGTTCTAAAAGTATGATTTTTTTCCTTTACTGTTTCTAAACCTTAACTTCTGTCCCCTAGTTTTTATATGTATCAGCAGATTTCCGCTCAGCTAACAGGAAACAGCTGCATACTATATCCTGTTCCAAATTGCTGCAAACCCTGAACTTCTTGAAATCTGACTTGAACCAGTTCAGCCAATGTGCCTGTTCCCTGTTTCTTCTTCCATGTGAGTAAACCAGGTTTTTCTGTTGGATGCCCCATTATCTGAATGCCATCCCAGACTTTTATGATAATTCTAGCTTTCCAGATCCCTGAGAGTAACGTCCTAATTTCAGCAAGAATTGGTTACAGAGGAGAACACATTGCCCCTTATCCTCTACAAAAGGAGGTAGGGTTAGGTCAAAAGGAAACTCCCTGGCATAGGAGACAAACAGCTACCTATTGTGCCTATTAGAATACTAGAAAAGTTACCTATTAAAACAAAATAGACAAGTCTATGAACAGGTAGATGAATTACATAACATAGTTCTACAAAGTGATAGGACACTTCATCTTGTTTGTGTAGGACCTTGTTGTGTGGTTTTAAGAAAAGGTCCTGTCTTATAAGAAAATATCTTATGCAAACCACTAGAAAACCATTGGAGAAAATTGGCAAGGATTAGCTTTAGTAACAGAGAAGGGTGGCTTTTTTCTCTTCATCAGGGAAGATTGTTGCTTCCATGTCATCCAATGGGGTATGATAAAAGACAAAATCCGACAACTCCAGGCAGTTCTCTAAAAAACAAAAGGAAAAGATTGATGCTTCTGGCCTATGCACTGTTGATGGTACAATATGGAAAGAAATACTACCTTTCTTAACTCCCTTTCTCCTCCTTTTGCCAATTTCATTAATTTCATACTGTTTTATAAACTTGTTCATAATTCTTCAAGAACAATCTCAAACATTTTAAAACTAGATCTTTAATCAGTTGTTATTACAGAGTTTGCAGACCCTGGCTATAGAACCAGAGGCCCATGACTCCAGATTATACTCTGATGATGAACATCAAGCTTGCCCCAAGAATTTTGGCATCTTCAAACATCAGAGAGAAGTTTAATAATAGCATTTCCCTTTTTCCTGATCACTTATTAGTTATCAATAGTAAACAATAAAGGGGTGGAATACACGGTAACAGGCAATGGAAAAATCAGCCTGCCTCCAACCTATCCCAGAGCTCAGAGACTTGAAAGTACCTGTCCACATGACTCAGCATTGATGGCCCCTGGTCAGAGGCAGCTACAATTCTGTGTTTCTCCCCAATAAATCTCTTGTGTGAGGTTTGTTATATGGTGTGAATTTGTGGCATTTCTTGGTTCCCAATTGTCATGATGCCCTTGTGACAGAAAAACCCTTATATTGTAGGATTCCATATTGTCTGCTGTCACAAAACTTTATTTAGTGTTATCTCAATTTCATCCTCCTTGGACGGAAAAAGCCCACACCTATTCAATGGCCTGTTGCTGTGTGAGATACTTTTCCTGGGGAGGAACAGCAAATGCAGTGAGCCTATAGCAGACAAATGTATAGATAACACCAGAGTCCAACTTGATACATCAATGAATTTTATTGAGGTTACTTACAGGAATCTGGGTTGGGGGTTAACTTACAGGAGCAGAACATACCCAATGTTAGCATTACTAAACCCTATCACAGTATAGGTGATGGCTCACAAAAGCTGGAAAATTGGAGTACACTCTAGTCTTCAGGCAGCTCAGCAGGTTGAAGAATGACCTTTACAAGTGACTCAGTGGTGGCACATGCCTTAGGCAGGTGGATTTCTGAGTTTGAGACCAGCCTGGTGTACAGAGTGAGTTACAGGACAGCCAGGGCTCTACAGAGAAACCCTGTCTCGAAGAAAAAAAGCAAAAACAAAATAAAACAAGTGACTCGGTCTAAATCTCTTCTAGGGAGCTAAGCTGATTTTTCCTTCTTCTAGACAGCTATTCTTATCTCAGAATCCTCTGAATTTTGCATTGTCTAAGAGTCCTTTTTGTAGTTTGTCTTATTTTAAAAGTGACTCTAAGCAACTCTAAGTTTCTTATTTTGGGGAGGGAGAGGTCTAGTGAACCTACTCAGTTTCAGGGGTTTCATGATGCTATTTTGAGTTGTTTATCTTCTGTCTTAAAGTCCTTCCCAGGTAGATGGAAAGTATCAAACTTGGTGGAAACTGTGTCACAACACCTTTTCCTCTAAGGTGTTCCCAAAAGGCTAATGTAAACTGGATTGATTACAACTGTATAAAAGGAATCAGGGCTTTACTCACAAGATTCTCTTCAAATGCCTACTGCAGTAGGAAAGGTCTTTGTGTTCCACACTTTCTAAACCCACCAACATGAAGGAAACTGGTCAGGGGGAGTAGAGTCCAGTTGAGGGGGAGATGATTTTCAGTTGAAAATTGAAATCAGGCAAGTTCTTTATAGTTTCAGATTTCTCATCTTAAAATGAGTGGGTTGAATTGATGAGCATTAAGATCCTGTTCAGATCTAAAATTCTATGATTCATTCAATGATTCATTCACTTCCAGACATATGTGTATATATACGCATGTATAATCATTATTATTTATAAACTCATCCTTTAATCATTCTGAGCCTTCAAAATGAAGGAACAGAAGATTGAGGAGATTCTAAGAAACATTCTCAAGGTCACTTAGTGAGTTACTAAACAAAGCAGATGGTTTGGGTACCAAATTTTCCATGATACTTAAAACAATGATTGTTTGTGGCAAGAATCCAGTTACTTTTCATCATTCAGCTACCATTTGCTGATTTTTTTTGAAGTATGCTGTAGGAAGATGTACTGGCTAGTTTTGTGTGTCAACTTGACACAGGCTGGAGTTATCATAGGAAAAGGAGCTTCAGTTGGGGAAGTGCCTCCATGAGATCCAGATGTGGGGCATTTTCTCAATTAGTGATCAAGTGGGGGAAAGCCCTTTGTGGGTGGTACCATCTCTGGGCTGGTATTCTTGGGTTCTATAAGAGAGCAGGCTGAGCAAGGCAGGGGAAGCAAGCCAGTAAGTAACATTCCTCCATGGCCTCTGTATCAGCTCCTGCTTCCTGACCTGCTTGAGTTCCAGTCCTGACTTCCTTTGGTAATGAACAGCTTTGTGGAAGTGTAAGCTCAATAAACCCTTTCCTCTCCAACTTGCTTCTTGGTCATGATGTTTGTGCAGGAATAGAAACCCTAACTAAGACAGAAGATGAATATATTTTTCTTTAAAAGTATTCCACATAACAGAGTACTATCAAGCCATGGCAAGAAATGTCCTAAGACATTGTATTTTTGCTGTAGTCCTTTCTAGTCAATGAAGGTAAAAAATATCCTGCTTAAAATTGTTGAATTACATCATCACTTCTTCCTAGATCACCATTTCACTAAAGTGAGGGGCACCTTTGCTATGCCTTAAAGTCTAGTGTCTTTTCTTCTTCTTTACAATTTACTCTCTGTTCATTTTTACAGATCTTCCAGATGGAAATATGTATGAACTAAACACTGATGCTTTTGGTGTCATGTTCAACCTGACTACTGGCTAAAGGTTGTAACAATAGCAAAGAAGAAGTTAGCAGGGGTTCTGGAGTTCTTTCTACCTTGATTATTGCTAATTAGATATAAAACTTGGAAAACAAATACATGGTTGAAAATTCCATGCCCAAATTGGGCTCTATTTTATCTCCTGGGATGGATTTAAGCTCTTTGTGAGAGATTACATTTTTCCTAAAAGTAGCTGTTTTTTTAGGTACTTAGTCCCATAGTCAACTGAAAATTCAGCTAATGGTGGCAGAATGAATTGTAATTCAGAGATATAATGATATTTGGGGTGGCTTCCTCTTGACTTTCAGGCTTTGTAGAAATTGGTATATTACATGTGCTTGCTAATACTCTTATGTATTAGGACCTACCTTCTTGCTCTTAAATTTCAAGGTAGATGGAGCTGGAGAACGTCATACTAAGTGAGGTGACCCAGTCTCAAAAGAATACCCATAGTATGCAGTCACTGATAAGTGGATATTAGCCTAGAATCTTGGAACACCAAAGACATAAATCACATACCAAGTGATGTCTGACAAGAAGAAAGGAGTGGACACTGGTGCTAGAATGTACCAAAGCATCATTGTGGGGGAGTACAATATCAGTGAGGTGGGAGGGGGTGGATGAGGGAGCAGGGGGAGGGAAAAGGGCATGTGGGACCTTTGGGGGTAGGGAACCAGAAAAAGGAAAATAAATTGTAAATATAGAATATATCCAATAAAAAAATTTTAATTAAAAAATTTCAAAGTAGAGAATAAACAAGTCAACAATATGAAAAGGAGGCATATTGAGAGTGATTGCTAGATTTTAGTTGCTATTGTATTTCTTGCACATTGAATATTGGGATAGTTCCTGCTTAGAACCAAGTGCCTGCATATTACTATTTACCAATCTTACTTTCTTTTTTTAAATGTTTATGGTATCAGGTCTTAAACTGAGATCGCTAATTTTGAGTTATTTTTATGTAGGATTAGAGATTATCAGTCTTCTACATGTAGCTATTCAAGTTGACAAGCATCACTTTTTTTCTCTAATTTGTTGTTGGCCTCTTTTTCAAAGATCAGGTAGGGGTGTTGGCTTATATGTGGGTACTTATCTCTATTCTACTGTTGTATGTATCTGTATTTATGCTACTACCAGGCTGTTTGGTTACTATAGCTCTCTAGTATTACTTCAAATCTAGAATGTTGACACCTTCAGCTATTCTTTTATAAGCCATGTTATTTTAGATATACTGTCATGAAATCTAAGATTGTTATGTTGCATTTGTATGGTGACTGCATCGAATCTGTAGGTTGCTTTTGGCAGTATGGTCACTTTTACAATATTCCTACCAGCCATGAGTATGGTTTTGGCCAATCATCAGACATTTTTAAATTCATTTTTCCAGTGACTTAAAGCCTTCATTATTTTTAGTTCCTTGGTTGTTAGAATTATCCAAATATATATATATATATATATATATATATATATATATATATGATACATGATATATAAAATCTATCTAGATCTATATGCTATTATGAAGAAATTGTTTTCCTGATTTCTTTCTCAATATATTTGTGATCTGTGGACAGAAAGTCTAATGATTTTGTATGTTAATTTTATATTTTGAATGTATTTATTTCCTGCAGAAATTTCTCTAAAAATTTATTGTCTAATGTATAGAGTCACATAAACTTCCAAATATGGGTATGAAAATTCTTCTTTTCCTATTTGTGTATCCTTTATCTTCTTCACTTATTGATGATGTGAAGAATGGAAGAACCATATTGAAAAGGATGGGGGAGGGTGAATATCTTATCTTTTTCCTAATTTATAGCTGGAAATCCCTGATGAGCAGCTGTGCTTCTTAGGCATCCTGAATGGTTGCAGCAATGGAAGGGGAGTGTCAATACTTATCTGAGGCTCTGGACCACAAATGTTGCTTAGAGAGTTCCTGGTAGGGATTGGGCTGGTATCTGATGAATCTTAAAGGGAGAAAGTCTAGAAGTTCCTGGACAAACAGACTCAGTGCTTGGGCAACTTTGGGCAACTTAATGGACAAGAACTAGGATGGGAGTACAAATAGTTGAACTTACATGTGTTCTTTTCTTCTTCTTCTTCTTCTTCTTCTTCTTCTTCTTCTTCTTCTTCTTCTTCTTCTTCTTCTTCTTCTTCTTTCTCTCCCTCTCCCTCTCCCTCTCCCACCTCCTCTTTCTCCTCCTCCTGATTATCATTCTAACAGAGTCTCAGTTAAGTTTTAATTTTAATGTTTCTGATGCTTAAGGATGTTAAGTATTATTTCTCTCATCTATTGGTCAACTTTACTTAATCTTTTGGGAAATATATGTTCATTTCATTTGCTTCCTTTGGTTTTGTTCAGTTTCTTGTGTATCCTTGAGTCTTAAATTTCTTTTTGTTTTCTATATATGTACAATTGGCAGAGATTTCTCTCCCATTCTCTCAGCTATGTCTTTATTCACTGTCATTTTCTTCATGGCATTGGAGATTTTCCATTTCATGTAATCCCATTTTTCAGTTCTTGTAATTAATTTCTGAGCTATTGAAGCACTTTTCAGAAAACTCTTGCCTGTGCCTATATCTTGAAGTGTTTTCCCTGGTTTTCTATTATAGTTAGGTAGAAATGGCTATGTTATCAAATATGATCCACAAATTCTACCCAATCCACATAAAATTTTAGTGACTTCACGGAAATATAGAAGAAAGAAAACTAAGTTGCACAAGTTGAAATCACAAGAGACCCCTAATAACCAAGGCAATTATGGTGATTTGAATGAGAAATGTCCTTCATATGCTCTAGCATTTGAAAGCTTGTATCCCAGTTGTTGCTACTTAGGAAGGTTTATATGATATATCCTTGCTTGAAGAAGAATATCACTGGGAGTAGGCCTTGAGAATATATAGCCAAGTCCTTTGTTTTTCTGTTAATTCTCCTTGTTTTGTGCTTGTATTTGAAGACATGAGCTCTCAGCTTCCTGCTGCCCCACTTGCTGACTACTGCTATGATTTCCCCCATTATGAACTTATAGTACTCTGGAATTGAAAGCCAAAATAAACTGTCTCATTGAAAAATTGAAAAAAATTAAATTACCTCACATTTCATATTATTTTTACAACAGAAAAGTAACTAATGCAATAATCTTGAGCAAAAACAATAATGCTAGAGGCATCACAATGCTTGATTGTTGAAATCAACTTATCTCATAAAACCACAATAATCAAAGCTACATGGTATTGGCAGGAAAACAAACATGTATACCATTGGTATAGATGTTTCAGACATCAAGTTATATAGTTAGAGCCATCTATTTTTTGGCAAAGGCGTTAAAATATTCATTGGAATGAAGGTAGTCTCTTTAATATATAGTTCTTCAAAAACAGGATATCTCCTTGCAGAAAAAAAACCTGAAATTTAATTCTTTGTTTTTCTATGAATGGTCAATTCAAATTGTGTCAAAGATGTTAATATAAGAAGTGAGACTGTAGTTGCTTAGGGTTTATTTTTCTAACATTGTTTTACTCATTGTCCTATAACTTATTACTCCTTTTCTACTGTACTCAGACACTTTTCTCACAGGATCACTATATCAGTTATTTGGGTTATTTTTCTTGTTTGGTGTAGGAAAGTGGAATCATTTGGTTATCGGAATGTTTGTTGTATCCCCTAGTTACAGGGATTACTCCCTTCTTTATGTCTTTATCTATGTCCTCTGTGAGCAAATGCCCATTAAAAGTGTAAAAGTGAATTAAACAGCTTCCCCTAATATTCTGAGAGCCTTATCATTGATGCCTAATTAATTGATCAACTACCCAAATGCTGAGGCAAATATCCTGGTTTGACTCCATCTTCAAAAAAGCAGATAACTTGATTAAAAATCTGATAAATGTTTTAGTTTTAATCTGCAACTCACTCAGGAAAATGATAACACAATAATGTGCTTTTATTAACGGCATTTAAAAAATGGCTTTTATCCAGGTTCTCATGACAAATCATCAGCTAATTTTTGCCATAGCAGTATCAATAGGCCATGAGCTGTTTCATACAACAGGTAGTTCTGAGAAGAGGAAACAATCAGATGTCATTTCATGCCTATAGCATAGATGATTTTCCTTCTATTTCAGTTCCAATTACATAAAGGATCACTGCTGATTTCACTGGATGCTTATGCGAGTTCTTTTCTCTAGAACATTAGGACAGCTTGGGACCTGTGCCAAACTAGTCAGGCTTAAGATTTAGGCCATGTGTAGGAGGCAGCATTTGCAAAAGTAAAATAACACTAGAATAAAAGTCAAGACATTGGTATTGACTTCAATGTTCACAACTTTCTGTTTATATTCCCTTTAACTAATTATTAATTCCTCTTCCCAGCTTTCCTGTAGGGAACATAATGAAAAATCACTCTGCTTTACCTTATGAGTTGTACAGATCAAATGAAAAGTGAAATTATGTATATAAAATGGTGTTTATATGCTCACAAAATCTAGGCTCTAAGCTCTATGTACATGCACCTTATGTTAAAATTTAATAATGTACTTTTTATCAGTCTGAAACCACCCACACAAAATTCCATTTGAGTCCATAGTCAAATGATATAAAATAATCTGGCTATCATCCCAGAACAGTAACAAAAAGACTAGACAAATTTCTCAAAGGAGAACTTAATCCCACAAAGATGAAGATGATTAATTTTTCTGTGCTAATGTTCTGCTTCCTCTACTTTCTGTATCTGTTTCTCCTATAGACACTTGTCCTGGTTCCATATCCTCAAAATGATTTCATAAGACATATGCATCTTTACACACACACACACACACACACACACATATTTTAGACTCTCCTTTGAGATAGTGTAGTGATTTGCTGAAGTTCTTTGTACTATTGTATACTAAACTACTCTTTGTACCATTGCTTCCATCTTAAGGTCATTTCACTTTTTTCTTCTGTATCACATATTTAACAGTACAAACACTTCAGCTAAACTCATGTAGGCCTTGAAAAAATTGAGATTTTTTTTACTTTCTTTGTTGTCTGGTCATGTTAGTGGAAACAAACTTGATCACAGAAAATGGCTTTGTTTATTCTTAGAGTCTATGGTGTGGTTTACAAATTCAGTTAAATAATTTTAGGATAGTCTTAAACACAAAACTTTTATGAAAATTGTATATAATATTCCTACAAATTCCTATACCCAATGTTCACTGTTAACATCTTAGATTAGTATGGTACATATAGCTAATGAACAAAAACTGGTAAATTATTAATTATTATCACCCTTTATTCAAAAATGTACAACTGTTGTAGATGGGCCTGGTGCTGTTCTTGTGAACCAATCCCCTAATGAATAAAGGAGTCAATCACTGGGCAAGTAAGCTGGACTTCTGGGTTGGATTGAAGGAGAGAGGAGGCAGGAGAGAGTTAGTCCACTTTGTAACAGGGACATTAGAGGGTAAGATGTAGCCACTAGAGTTTCCTAGTATCATGGTGGATCCTCAGATTTTAATGAAGTTTACAAGATTAGGTTTTAGTTGTTGTGCCCAAAGATTGAGTTTCCATTGTTTCTGAAGTAAGTTTGTGTTGTTTTTTCCTGAACACAGCAGCTAGTCTGGGTTCAAGAGAGAAAGATATGGCAGCCAAATGTGGGTTTGCCTGAGGTCTTCCACAAAGGCTCTGGGGGATTTGAAACATAGGATTGGTATGGTAGCAACTCACCAGTGGGAACCTAGTTACCTGGGTGGAGAGATTGTGGAGTTCAGACTCAGAATCTCCACGAGATAAAAACAGGTCAGCCATTGCCTGCCAATATATGGCAAGCTATGAGGTACAAGTGTGGGAATGAACCAGTTCTACTTTTTTAATATTTCACTCAACATTCAACTTTTATCTAATGACCCATTTTCCATTACAGGATCCCACCTAAGAATCTCCTTGACATTTAATAGCCATGTCATTCTTTTTAAAATTCTTGCCACTGAGTCATCCACACTATAATAGAAGATCACCAGAGAAATGAGCATTCACCCCTAACCAACCAAAAGTTTGTTCCCTTACATCTAGAGCTTCTAATAAAGACATATCTGATTTCTTACTTTAGTCCTTTGTTAATCTTTTCAGATCCTTTGTATCTCTGCTAAATATACAATTAATGGAGCCTAAATGTCATTCTAAGGTAATTGCCTTTAAAGAAACAGCATTTAGTTCTCATTTAATTAGTGCTTTTGTTGTTTTATTTTAATTTTTATTTATTTAGACACTGAGATTGGGGTGCTAGATATTCTCTTTTCTATTAGTGTTAATTATTTTTAGTGAACAGAATCAGGAAATAAATGTATGTATAGTACTCCATGAATACATACCTATGTCTAAGTATTACTTATATTTCTTTAAACACAACCTATCATAAATTTCTAACTGGAATCTATTACCACATGGATGATTACAGCCTGTTTATTATATGCAAACTTCTACTTCAACAGTGAGAATCACGTCTTCCTCAGTCTCCCATCAATTCCCTCAGTTGTTTAGTACCACTGTACATGCAGTGGTTTTCTCTATGCCCATGGGACAAAACTTTCCTGAATGTAAAATTTGTGTAAATATTTTTTACTGTTAATGTTAAAATGTCTATTTCCAAACATATATAAGTCACTGTATTTCCTTAAACTTTCTTCAGTGAAGTCATGCCATATTTAGTGCACAATTAGATATTCTTTTCATATGATACAGTCTTCTTTTCTCATTTTTATTCTTTGAGGACTTTGTACAATGCATTACCATCGCATTCATTCCTCTCAGAATAATCATCTTTCCCTATTTATCCAACTCTTTCCTCCTTTTAAAACACTATCAAGTCCTTTTCGTGGTACCTATATACTTTTGAAAGGTATGGCATGGCATTTAGTGGAGGGTTGTCTACCAGGAAAGGGTTTCATGCTTAATGAAAACTTATTCATTGGTTCCTTAGGTAGGATGGTCTGATTTCTACAGACCTTATGCATAATGTCTCGACTGCTGTTAATATTTATGTATAACTTCTCTGCTCTATGCAGATAATCCTGTTTCCTTGTAGTCAGCCACCACCAACAGCTCTTCATTTTTTGACTCTTTAGCCATAATAGAGCCTTGGATGGAGAAATGTGATATAGATATCTGGTTCAGATCTCAGATTTCTGTAGTTTCTTATTCTCTGCACTTTGATTATTTATACTTTTCATGTTTATTTCCATCTACTAATAAAAGAAGATTCTTTGATGAGAGTTGACATATGCATTCATTTATGTGTATAATGATGTGTTATAAGGACTCAGTTTGATATGAAGCTTCTTATTACTATTGCACTGTAGTACAGCTTGAAGTCAGGGATGGTGATGTGGTCAGAAGTTATTTTATTGTTCAGGATTGTCTTAGTTATCTTGGATTTTTTTTTATTTTTCCACATGAAGTTGAGAATTGCTCATTCAAAATATTTTAAAAAATTTGTTGGAATTTTGATGGGAATTACATTGGATGTGTTTTTGGCAAGATGCTCACTTTCATTATGTTAATTCTACAAACCCATGAATATGGAAGATCTTTCCATCTTCTCATATCTCCTAATATAGGAACAGACAAATTGATCAATGGGATAGAATCTACGATCTGGAAATGAACCCCCATACCTGATTTTTGGTAAAGAGGCCGGAACCATATAATGAAAAAGGCATCTTTAACAAATGGTGCTTGTCTAACTGAATGTCTACATGTAGAAGTATGCAAATAGATTCATGTTTATCACATTGCACATCACTCAACTCCCAAGTGTATCAAGAACCTCAACATTACATCACATAGAAGAGAATGTGGGAGATAGCATTGAACACATTGATATGGTAGACAATACCTAGAACAGAACACCAATGGGTCAAACTCTAAGAGCAACAGTCAATAAATGGGACCTCATGAAATTGAAAATTTTCTGTAAAGCAAAGGACACTGTCAATAGGACAAAACAGTAGCCTACAATTTTAGAATTGATCTTCCCCATCCTTACATCTGAGAGAACTAATATCCAAAGTATATAAAGAACTGGAGAAGTTTGACACCAACAACCCAAATAACCTAATTAAGGAATGGGATATAGAGCTAAACAGAATTTTAAACAGCAGAGGAGTCTCAAATGGCTGAGGAACCCTTAAAGAAATGTCCAAAGTCCTTAGGAAAAATACAAATCAAAATGACCCTGAGGTTCCATCTTATACCAGTCAGCATGGCTAAGACAAAAATACAAGAGATAGCACATTCTAGCAAGGATATGAACCAAGGGAAACACTCCTCCACTTCTGGTGAGAGTGAAAACTTATACAACCTCTTTGGAAAACAATTTGGCAGTTTCTCAGAAAACTGGAAATAGTTCTACCTCAAGCCTCAGATACACCACTCCTGGGAATATAACCAAAAGATGCCCAACTATACCTCAGGGACACCTCTTCAACTGTGTTCAAAGCAGCTTTATTCATAATATCGATGAACTGGAAATAACCTAAAGGTCCCTCACCTGAAGAATGGAAAAAGAAAATGTGGTACATCTCCATACTATTCAGCTATTAAAAACAAAGATATCATGAATTTTACAGGCAAATGTATGGAACTTCAGAATATCCTCCCAAGAGAAATAACCCAGATACAAAATGACATGCATAGTATGTACTCACTTATAAGTTGTTATTAGCCATAAAATACAGAATAGCCATGCTACAATCTACAGACTCAAAGAAGGTAAACAAGACAGAAGGCCTCAGCAAGGATTCTTCATGTTCACTTAGAAGGGGTAATTAAAAGTCATAGAAAGCAGATGAAGGGAGGGAACTCCATTGGAGAGGGGATGGGGTGGGGGTATGGGGATCCAGGACCAGGTGAGGGGAGATAAGGAAGAGAGGACTAAAGGGCCAGGATGAATGAATGTAAATCTTCAGCTGGCATGGTTGGGGGCTGAGGGGCATTTTGAAGACATGCCAGAGACCTGGGAGGAGAGAGGTTCCACAAGAGTCAATGGAGTGAACCTAGCTGAGACTCACAGCAGTGGGGATATCGTACAAAAAGGGAAACCTCTTGTCAGGCAGGAGCCTAATTGTGGTAATAGGGATACCAACCCATCCACAAAAGTTTCAACCCAAAATTTATTCTGTCTACAAGAAATGCAGGGGCATGAGGATGGAGTCGTGACGAAGAGAATGGCCAGCCAATGGAAGAACAACTTGAGGACCATTCAGTGGTCAGGCACCAACCCCTGACACTATTAATGATACCCTGTTATTCTTGCAGACAGGAACATGTTGTCCTGAGAGAGGCTCCACCCAGCAGCTGACTCAGACAGATACATACACTCATAGCCAAATATTGGATGGAGCTCAGAGACTTTCTTTCTATGGAAGAGTTGGGGGAAGAATTGAGGGCCCCGAATGAAATAGGAATTCCAAAGGAACACCAGAAAGCATCAATGAACCACCTACCAAAGAGCATACATGATCTGGACCTAGCCCTCCCCCGACCCTGCACATATTTTGCAGATGTCCAGCTCAGGTTCCATATTGATCCTCCAACAACTGGAGCAGTGTCTGTCCTTAAAGCTGTTGGCTGCCTGGGGAATCATTTCCCCTAACTTTTCTACCTTCTTTGGCCTCAGTGGGAGAGGATGTGCCTAGCCCTGCAGAGCCTTGATGTACCAGTCTGCAGGGCTACTCCAGGGGTGGGGGCACCCTCTCAGAAGAGAAGGGGATGGGGGAGGGAGTGTGTGAGAGTGGCACAGGGAGAGAAGCAGCAATAGGGATGCAAATGAATAAATTAATTAAAAACATTATGCTTCTCTAATAGAGTCATAGTTTTAGGTTCTTCCCTAGGGCATGTGATCTGTTTAGCCATAGGTTCTTGGAGTGAAAATTACAGTTTGGCTTCATCTTGTGGAGTGGGAACTAAACCAAATCAGAAAGTGGCTGGTTACTTCCATGATTTACCTGACATTACTATACAAGCAAGCATATCTTGCCAGACAAGGCCATCACAGTTAGCAGAGTTTACAGCTGAATATACTTTATGATTATTGTTCTCATCCAGGAGCTTGCTTACTATGGAGAACTATGACAGCTAGACAGTAGTGGTAAAGCGTCAAGATCCATAAGAGCTTAATTTTATCGTGTTCTGGGATCCAAGCATGTAGTTTCTTTAGCAATAGAACCTTACTTGTGTAGCAACAGGGTTTTTTTTCTCAAGTTCTTGAGGATAAACTAGAGCAGTGGTTTTTTATTACAACAGCTCTTTACTACAACTTGAAATCTGAAATGCTTATACTACCAAGCAGTTTTTTTATTTATGTATTTTTGTTTTTTTTCTGTTTTTATTGGTTATTTATTTACATTTCAAATGTTATCCCCATTCCAAGTTTCCCCTCCACAAGCCCCCATCCCCTCATCCCTACCCCTGCCTCGATGATGGTGCTCCCCACTCACCTACCCACTCCTGCCTCAGTGGCCTAGCGTCCCCCTATCCTGGGTCATCAAGCCTCCCAAGGACCAAGGGACTCCCCTCCAAGAGATGCCAGATAAGGCAATTCTCTGCTACATATATAGCTGGAGCCTTGGGTGCCCACTGTGTAGTCTTTGGTTGGTGGTTTAGTCCCTGGGTGCTTTGGGGAACTGAGGAATCTCAAATGGCTGAGAAGCACTTAAATAAATTTATTTTATTGGATATTTTATGCATTTACATTTCAAATGCTCTCCTCTTTCCCAGTTTCCCCTCCAGAATATCCCTATCCTATCTCCCCTCGCCCTGCTTCTATGAAGTTGCTCCCTTTCCCACCTCACTGCCCTGGCATTCCCCTACAGTGGGGCATTGAGCCTTCACAGGACCCAGGGTCTCTCCTATTGATGTCAGACAATGTTATCCTCTGCATGGGTCCCTCCATGTGTATTTTTGGTTTGTAGTTTCATCCCTGGGAGCTCTGCGGGGGTGGTCTGGTTATTGTTGTTCTTCCTATAGAATTGCAAACCCCTTCAGCTCCTTCAGTCCTTCCTCTAACTCCTCCATTGGGGACCCCATGCTCAGCCCACTGGTTGATTGTGAGCATCTGCCTCTGTATTTGTCAGGGTCTGGCAGAGCAGTTCTTTTATTATTCAGTGTTTTAGCTGTTTTCTTTTTCTTATTTCCATATCAAGTTGAAAACTGTCTAGTGTTGTTTTGTAGTACCAGTAGTAATAGTAGTAGTAGTAGTAGTAGTAGTAGTAGTAGTAGTAGTAGTTGTTGTTGTTTTTGTTGTTCAATTTCTGTAAAAAATGTATTAGGGTTTTGATGGCAATTATATTGAATCAGTAGAAATCTGCTTGTGGTTGGATAGCAATTTCCACCATATTATTCCTACTGATTCCTACTGAACATGGGAGATCTTTCTATCTTCTGGTGTCTGAATTTCTTTCTTTAATGTTGTAAAGTTTTTATTATAAAAATCTTTCAGATGCTTAGTTAAAGTTATCCCAAGATAGTTTTTGAGGTAACTGTGAAAGGTGCTATTTTCCTGATTTCTTTTTCATTTTGCCATTTGCACTAGGAAAACTACCGGGGTTTGCATGTTAATTTTGTATTCAACTGCTTTAGCTAAAGGTATTTATTAGCTATAGAAGTTTTCTTGCGTAATCTCTAGGTATTTTATTTATAAATGATATTTGCTGAAAATGAAGATATTTTGACTCCTTTCTTTTGTATTTAAATTGTCTTGATTACCTTTAGTCAGCTTATTGCTCTACCTTTAAGTACTACATGAATGTATGCTTTTGTTTCTGTTGCCCAGTCTGAGTCCTAGCTAAGTATGTCAGCTATTCAGTGTCCAAGTCTTCATGACGTGTTGTGGGTGTGGGGTTCCTGGTATAGAGTTGTTCTGTAGGTTGGTGTTGAATCACAAAGGAGTAGAATTGAGCTCAGAGGAAGGCTAAGAGAAATGGTGGTAGAGGGCTAGGGTGACTCTGGGTGCATATCAAGAGATAGGGTTCCTCGGGGACAGAGATTTACTGAGCAGTGGAGCTTCTGCTGAAAGAGTTTAGCAGGGCTCAGGGTAAGTCTGGAGAAGCCAGAATGGAGGACAGGCATGAAGATGAAGCTCTTTCTACTGGAGTCCCATCCTACTGTGGTTATTTTGAGTTACTATTAGAGAGAGGTTCTGAAGTCATCTCAGTCTTAAAAATACTAGAGATGGACTAGAAGGAATGGCTGAAAGAGGCCTCCAAGAAGCATTAAGTAAATCTTTTTAACACCAAGGGACTATATCCCTGTAAAAAGAAAATGGCCTTGGAGGAGGCTAATATGATTTTTTTTAAAAAAGAGATCCACAATAATTCTTATCATTATTCATACACTTGATCTTAGCCAAAAGGCCAAGAAGTGACTCATCATTTTTCTTAATAAATAAAGTATTTCCTTGTTTTAATCTCTCTTTATTTGTTGTTTCTTATAGTTTGGACAATACATGCCTATTTACTTTCTTTTGTTCATTTGTGTTTATCTTGGTTGTCATTCTTTTCTCTTTCTAGATCTGTTCTGAATTACCATGAGGCAATAATTAGCTGGAGATGAGTGGGGATTTTAGACATAACATATGCCTTTCTATTCATAAGAATCCCCATCAATCTGTTTTATCTGCTATTTAGAACTTTTTCCATTTACTTTGTACTCCTGGTCCCAGTAGGTATATGATGCTGGCATCTAATTACCACAGTGTCAGACTTTTTTTTTTCTTCTTTTACCAGTGATACAAATTAAGATAAAACAATTCATTATAGTTTAACAACATTGGACCATGTTACTTCTTTCTCATACTCCTGCTTAAATGTCCTATTTGGACAATGAGACTCCATATATACTGGTAAACATGCAATTTATCAAGCTGACTTGAAAACACTGAATGCCTCCATCTCTCAGGGAATGTCCAAAACTAGCTTGAGCTAATGAAAAGAACTAAATATTTCACTTGATTTTCGGTGTCTTGTGAAAATATGCTGACCTAATCATGTTTACTTTAGACTTCAGGCAAAGCAATATCATAAGACTTACTCAAAGGACTTTGTACAATTCAAAGCTTGAATAAGTTACAAACTAAAACAGAACAGTTTTGAACCTTTTAAGTTCATATCTGACTCATATTATCACAGCAGTGCCTGAAAGCATTCCTACACGAAGTCCGTCTCAATATATAGGTCCTGTCAATCTCCTTTCCTTCTTGCATGCTTTGTTTATTGTGACTTACAGCCTATGACTTTGAATAATGAAGAATCAATCATTCTATCATTATATACTATCTTGCTTCGTCGGGTAACAAGAAGCAAGGAATATAAACTTTTGCAATATAACTTTTATTATAATTAAGTAACTCTTACATATTAGCCAGAAGAAATACAAAGGCAAAGTGTTTAATAAGAGAAAAGTTCAGATTTTGTAGGGAGAATTTTGCAGACCCTATTAACACTGTGATTATGTGATATTATAGCGCAAAGCAGAGATTCACCAGAAGAGATCAATTTAGTGATACGATCTCTTTGAAAGCTGAGGTTTTCTGACTTAGTAGCAAAAGAATAAGTTCGGGAGTTTATAAACATTCTATTGGTTTTAAAGATTGAAGGAATCATGTAAAAAGAGCCAAGAAAGTTATACATGACAGTAGATAATGAGATTCTAAGTGGAAAATATAGTCCTAATATTCACATGGAACTGAGTCCTGCCAACATATGTGACCCCCCCCTCTGGATATGAGTCTAATCTGCAAGGACATTATCCTTATGAGAAATACAAAAGAAAATGTGACTGCTTAAAATTTGGTTAAGTGGTAATATTTGAGTCTCTCACAATAACTTACCTCATATTTCTTACTGCCAGTGAGGCATAATCAGTCTAACACAGTGTCTTATTTCCCAAGAGGGGAATATATTTACATGCCATATGTAGCTTACTGTGAGTTTTGTTTTATTTCAAAGTAATGACTCTAAGGAAGAAATCCAATGCTATCGTAGTAAAGAGGAAACTTGGATGAGGCAGAGATACATGAAGGGCCCCTCCTAAATGATACCATGTGGCTAGCCTACTTTTCTACTTATTCCAGTCCTGCCCTGTTGGTAAAGTGAAAGGAAACTACTTCTCCTGGCTGGTATCACTAAGGCAGCTTGAACTCATAAAATCAAATGAGAAGACACAGAGAGGCAGAACAAGCCATTCAAACTAGCTAAGCGGATTTTGATAGGTTTCCTGGTTTAAAAAAAAAATCCAAGTCTGGTTATAATTGGGCCACTATAGCCTCCAGCTGTATTTTTTGTTACATAAACTTCCTGGAAGAGAGGATTAAACCATATTTAAGATAAACATTTGCTTTTCTCTAGTAAATTTAGCACTGTTGTTTAAAGTGCTTTGAAATTGAATTGTGCAGGTGCTAAAATTCTAATTGCCTGTTTTTCCTGACATTCATCTTTGAGTCGTTCAAAGAAAGATGTTATCTTTGACTTCTTCACATAAAACATAATGATGAGAGTGAAAGGGAGAGTGGACACCAATAATGCAAGTGTAAAATGAAGGCCTTTTAGAAGTCATGGACTCAAGGTTTCCATTAGTGAGTATGCTATAGTGTAAGAGAAAGATAGAGAACACTCAGAGGTAGACACATATACAGATAGATTTAGTCTTAAAATATGACTAAAGCCTAAGGATAAAAGCACTAGCAATTACTCAAAAAGATAGGACTATAGTCATAATCCTTAAATCCTCCTGTTAGTAAAACCAATATAAAAATTGGTACATATAATCAGTTCCTTAAATTGATCTGCCAAATGAACAATCCATTTGCTTGAACCACTAATATAACACTCTTTGTTTACATTCTTGAGCCACTCAGACTATTTTGTAGAGCAGTCCATAGGTCATAAACCTCCCAGATTGACTTGGGCAAAGCAGAGATCTGAAGTAATCAAAATACAGTCATGTGTTGTACAATAACATTTCACTGACAATGGGCTGTATGCTCAATGAAGTTCCCATAAAATGATAATAGAGCTCACAAATTTCCTTCATCTAGTGATATTGTGGCTGTCTTAACATCATAGCACTTCATAATTCATTACTCACTTATATATGATGAGGCTGGTATAAGCAAACTTACTGTGCTGGAAATTGCATAAAGGTAGAGCACATCCAATTTTGAACAGTATGTAGTAGTTAAACATTGATATTAAATAAGCAAGTTATTGTTCTATGGTTCATATATAATTTAGTATTCCAAGACAGGGTCTCCATGTAGCTTTGGCTGTCCTGTAAATTGTTCTCTGTCAAACTTGAACTCACAGAGATCCACCTGCCTCTGTCTCCTGAGTGCTGGGATTAAAAGCATGACCCACTACTGCCTGGCTTGTACTATAATTTTTGTGTTTACTTTAAGCACCCCATGTATATTCACTTCTACATCTGCATACATATGTAGAAATACCGTTTGAGATTATATACATTCAGGATGAATGATATTTGTTATGCTGAAGTATATGTAGTTCCTGTTCACTTCATCTTTGATAGTACAATATTATTTTGTTCTTGGTTTAATCTCATTTTTTTGTTCATCATCATAATAATCCCGAACTATTGCCAGTACATATGTAAAGCAGTGGGCAGTGATGTTCTGTTCCTTTACACTCAAATTCCACTCATTGACACCCAGAGCAGCCTGGAGTTCAGCAATTATTCACCAGGGTAAATTCCCTATGCAGGTATAGGATTTGTTGTATCTGTGTAACATATTTTATGGCACCTTCTCTATGTTTAAATACACTAATGGTTCCCATTGTGCTATAATTGACCAGAATAATTAGGACTATAGAAAATAGTACAAGTTTGTCACTAGAAGCAATAGACTGACATATAGCCTCGGTACATAGCAAGATTTAACATCTAGCTTTGTGTTAACATACTATACAGTAAAAACAGCCAATAACACTTTTCTCTGGATGGAGCTTTTTTGATTGACTCATAAATGTAGGGATGTTCCTCAAATTATGACATTACAATCCACAAAACATGGTTGAAAATTGTGAAAGTAAAAAAACAAAATGTCTGACTGAACTTTGTAGATGAGTGTTGGCCGTTCACCACTGTAGTCAATGTCTGGAGGCTGTGGCTTAGTGTTTCTGCTGAGCATTGATAGAGTAACATACCACATGTTGCTATCCAGAGGAAGGGTCAAAATGAAAATTAGACTTGTGACTTCTACTCAATATATATTATTTTCACATTATGATAAGGCTGAAAAATCATTTTTAATTTTTAATTACTAATTATTTTATTTAACTCCCAGATTTTGCCTTCTTCCTGGTCCCCAGTCGCAGAGCTGTTTCTCTTCCCCCATCCCATTTGCCTCTTAGAGGGTGTCCCCCAAGCATACCCCATCCCTGGGGCATCAAGTCCCTACAGGATTAGGTACATCTTCTCCTGCTGAGACCACATAAGGCACTCATCTGCTACATATTGGGGGAGGGAACACTCAGATAAGTCTGTCTATGCACTTTGCTTGGTGGATCAGTGTCTGGGAGCTTCCTGAGGTCCAGGTAGGTTGATACTATTGGTCTTCCTATGGGGTTACTATCCCCTTCAGTTCCTTCAATACTTCCCCCAACTCTTCCGTAGGAGTTCCCAAACTCACTCCAATGGTGAGCATCTTTATTTGTCTCAGTTACCTGCTGGTACAGTCTCTCAGAGGACAGCCATGCTAGGCTTTTGTCTGCAAGCGCAATATAGCATGAGTAATAAGTGTCAGGGTTTAGTACCTGACCATGAGATGTATCCCAAATTGGACTGGTCACTGGTTGGCCATTTGTTTACTATCTTCTATAATTTTTGTGCCCGAATTTCTTTTAGATCAGAACCTACAACAGGCCAGGTCTCTGGGACTTTCTAGTGCTTTCTCACACTCCCCACCCCACTCAACTCCCCACTCCCCAGTAGCTGCATATTTCCTTTCATTCACCTGGCCCTCTGGACAGCTCCTCTCATGTTTACCCCCTTTCCTGCTCCTGCCACCTTTTTCCCTACTCCTGTCTCCTGCCATGAGGCTCCCATTATTATTTTGTTTCCCATTCTAAGTAGGATCAAAACATCCCCACTTCTTTCTTGTTTAACTTCTTAGGGTCTGTGGGTTGTATCATGAGTATTCTGTACTTTTTGGCTAATAGCCACTTATCAGTAAATATATACCTGCATGTGCTTTTGAGCCTGAATATTCAGGATGATACTTTCTAGTTCCATCCCTCTGCCTGCAAAATTCATAATGTCCTTGTTTTTAATAGCTGAATAGTATGCCATTGTGTAAATGAACCACATTTTCTGTATCCATTCTATGGTTGAGGGATACTGAGGCTGCTTCTAGTTTCTTGCTATTACAAATGAGTCTACTATGAACATAGTAGAGCACATGTCCTTGGGATGTTGTACAGGATTTTTAGGGTGTATGCCTAGGAGCAGTATACCAGTGTCTTCAGGTAGAACTGTTTCCATTTTTTCAAGAAAGCACCAGATTGATTCGCTGAATGGTTACACCAGTTTGCAACCCCACCAGCTATGGAGGAGTGCATTCCCTTCCCTACATCCCCACTAGCATGTACTATCCCATGAGGTTTTGATCTTAGCCATTCTGATGGGTATAATATGTAATCTCACAGTTGTTTTGATTTGCATTTCCTTGATGACGAAGGATGTCGAACATTTCTTTAAGTGCTTTTCAGCCATTATAGATTTGTGTGTTGAGAATTCTGTTTAGCTCTATACCATACCCCAGTTTTCATTATGTTATTTGTTTGTTTGGAGTCCAACTTCTTGAATTCTTTATATATATTGGATATTAGCCCTCTATATAATGTAAGGTTAGTGAAAATCTTTTCTGTATCTGTAGGCTGTACTTTTTTACTACTGACAGTATCCTTTGCTTTATAGAAGCTTTTCAGTTTCATGAGGTCCCATTTACCAATTGTTGATCTTAGAGCCTGGTGTTCTGTTCAGGAAATATTTTCCTGTGCCAACACATTCATGCTTTCTCTTCTATTAGATTTAGTGTATCTGATTTTATGTTGAGGTCCTTGATCCACAAGGATTTGAACTTTGGATAAGGTGATAAATACTGATCAATTTACATTCTTCTACATTCAGACCATTTGTTGTAGATGCTTCTCTCTCTCTCTCTCTCTCTCTCTCTCTCTCTCTCTCTCTCTTTCTTTTCTTCCTCCTTCTCTTCCGTCTCCCTCTTCTTCTTCTTCTTTTCCAGTGGATGGATTTTGCTTCTTTGTTAATGATCAAGTTTTCATAGGTATTTAGGTTTATTTCTATGTCTAATTCTATTCCATTGATTGATCTGCCCGTGTCTGTACCAATACTATGCTGTTTGTATCACTATTGCTCTGTATTATATGTTGAGGTCAAGGATAGTGATTCTCCCAGAGGTTGTTTTATTGTTCAGAATTGGCTATCCTACATTTTTTTCATATGAAGTTGATCTTTCCCTGTTTGTGAAGAATTGTGTTGGAATTTTGATAGGAATTGCATTGCAACTGTAGATTACTTTTGGAATGATGGCCATTTCTGCTTTGTTAATCCTACCTATCCATGATCATAGGAGTTCTTTCTGTCTTCTGATGTCTTCATCAATTTCCTTCATCAGAGACTTTAGGTTCTTGTCAAACAGACCTTACATTTGCTTGATCTTGTTTGTAGCTATTGTGAAACATGTTGTTTCCCTAATATTTTTCTTGTTTTTATTTGATATATTCTTTATGTACATTTCAAATGATTTCCCCTTTCCAGGATCCCCTTCACCGAAAGCCCCCTCACCCTGTTCCCCAATCAAACCCTTCCCGCTTCCCTGTCCTGGTATTCCCCTACACTGCTGCACTGAGCCTTTCTAGGACCAGGGACCTCTCCTTCCTTCTTCTTGGGCATCATTTGATATGTGAATTGTGTCTTGGGTATTCCAAGTTTCTGAGCTAATATCCACTTATCAGTGAGTGCATACCATGTATGTTCTTTTATGATTGGGTCACCTCACTCAGGATGACATTCTCCAGTTCTATCCACTTGCCTAAGAATTTCATGAATTCATTGTTTTTAATAGTTGAGTAGTATTCCATAGTGTAAATATACCACATTTTCTGTATCCATTCCTCTATTGAGGGATATCTGGGTTCTTTCCAACATCTGGCTATTATAAATAGGGCTGCTATGAACATAGTGAAGCATGTATCCTTATCACATGCTGGGGAATACTCTGGGTATATGCCCAGGAGTGCTATAGTGGTGTCCTCTGGTAGTATTATGTCCAATTTTCTGAGGAACCACCAGACTGATTTCCAGAGTGGTTGTACCAGCTTGCAACCCCACCAGCAGTGGAGGAGTGTTCTTCTTTCTCCACATCCTCACCAGTACCTATTTTCTTCTGAGTTTTTGATCTTAGCCATTCTGACTGGTGTGAGGTGAAATATCAGTGTTGTTTTGATTTGCATTTCCCTGATGACTAAGGATGTTGAACATTTTTAAGTGTTTCTCAGCCATTTAATATTCCTCAGGTGAAAATTCTTTGTTTCACTCTGTACCCCATTTTAATAGGGTTATTTGGCTCTCTGGAGTCTGCCTTCTTGAGTTCTTTGTAAAAAGAAGTGGAGAGGGCATATACTAGCAGCTTAATAGCACACCTGAAAGCTTTAGAACAGAAAGAAACTAATACACTCAAGAGGAGTAGAAGGCAGAAAATTATAAAATTCAGTGCTGAAACCAACTAAGTTGAAACAAAGAGAACCATACAAAGAATCAACAAAACCAGGAGCTGGTTCTTTGAGAAAATCAGCAAGATAGATAAACCCTTAGCCAGACTAACCAGAGGACACAGAGACAGTATCCAAATTAACAAAATCAGAAATGATAAGGGAGAAATAACAACAGAAACTGAGGATATTCAAAAATTATCATATCCTACTACAAAAGCCTATACTCAACACAACTGAAAAATCTGGATGAAATGGACAGTTTTCTAGACAGATACCAACTACCAAAGTTTAATCAGAATAAGATAGACCATCTAAACGGTCCTAAAAGCCCCAAAGAAATAGAAGTGGTCATTGACAGTCTCCCAACCAAAAAATGCACAAGACCAGATAGTTTTAGTACAGAATTCTATCAGACCTTCAAAGAAGACCTAACACCAATACTCTTCAAACTATTCCACAAAATAGAAACAGAAGGAACACTATGCAACTCGTTCTATGAAGTCACAATTTCACTGATAGCAAAACCACACAAAGATCCAACAACGAAAGAGAACTTCAGACCAATTTCCCTTATGAATATCAATGAGAAAATATCCTAATATCTTTCAAGGCTGAAAAATCTTAAAGTGGACTAATAAATGTTGTGAACCCATTACTACATTTCATTCAATTATGAAATAATTTAATGTTTTATGTTTAAATTTCTCACAATAGATTGTGATCATGTTACTGTCCTGCCCCAGGTCCTCCCAACTCCTACTACTCCCTAGCCATCTAATTTTATGTTAATTCTCTCTCATAAAAATAAAATAAGCCAAAACAAAACAACATAAAACACACAAATAAATGAGACAAACAAGCAAAAAGAAAAAACCACATAACCATATAGTCTGTTTTGCACTGGGCAGTAACTCCGACTATTCCAAAGCATGAGACCTACCCTAGAGTGTGACTGATATAGCTAATGTCACTCATTGTAGGAAACTGATTTTCCCTCTGTAGAAGCTATCAATTACAAATAGCGATAATTTAATGAAATTGTACTTGGAATGGAGAATGGATTAAGAAAACTGCATCTTGAACCTAATAAGAAACATCATTCTTTTTTGGAAAAATGAATTTTAGATACTTTATGATAAACTAAGCAGGGAGAAGAGCAATAATTTAATATAACAAATAATTGTTGTCCTTTTTAGTATCATGATGGTGTTCTATAAACCAATCATTGCTACCATGAAGGTTACAATCTGGTTGAAATAATGACGTGAATTTAAAATATACAAATAATTGGCTAGACCTGGGTTTGGTGGCAAACCATTGCAATCCCAGCACTCAGGAGGCAGAGGCAAGGCATCTTTGAGTTCCAAGGCAAGCCATGTCTACAGAGTTCTAGGACATCCAAGACTACAGAATGAAACCCTGTCTCAAAAAACAAAACAAAACAAAATTAATGACAACAACAAAACAAAACAATACAATTTATAAAAAAAACGGATAGAGAGATGGTTATTTGTAAAGATAAGGTACTGCTCTGAGAGAAGAATTGAGAGGTTCCCAGCACCATGTCAGGTGGCCTGCAGTTCCAGCTCCAAGGAATCTAACACTGTCTTCTAGCATTTATGGGTACCTCCATTCATGTGTATATACTGCCAAACAGAAATGCACATCAACATCATAATAATAAAAACTTTAAAGCATGAAACATACAATTGAAGAAGAAAATGTACTTAGAGCCTGGTGCCAAATTTAATTTTCTCATCATCATTACATTAAAAGTGTTTTGAAAAAACAAAAAGACAAAATTACCAATAGTGAGGAACCAAAACTGAGATGAATCATTCAGATTTAGAGATTTATGTACTCTATGCATCATAATAGTTATCAACTCTTCTATGGTAGTTCCTTCAATGGTGTGAGAGCATTTTGGGGCAATTTTTTCTCTATCCTAGATGATCTTTATATCTACAAGCAATAGAAAACAAGAAAATTAAATCATATTTTATGTGCTTTAAAAGAGAAATCTGGAGGTAGTTGGTGCTAGGATTAATTCAACCAAATGATGTCAGGACACTGAGTGGGCTTCTCTGGAATTATTTTTGCTTTTCCCTTGCGGTCACTAAGTAGCTGAAATAGCTCTAAACATTATGTCCTTACATGAAAATGTTCAAAGCAGGAAGGAACACAGAAAAACAAATGCCTGCATTTTGTTAAAGCTAAAATATGCTCCATAACAGGAGATGACTCATGATAAATCTAAGCTTGCTGGGAGATGCAAGAACAGATAAAAGCTTTTCCAGAAGTTCCCAGCAGACTTTTCAGATTTATTGGGCAAAATTGCATCACATGTATCATATTAGTCCAATCACTGGAAAAGAGAAACTGAATTTCTGTAACTGATGAAAGGCAAATATGACTTATCTCCCATGCTTAAATATTTTCTTTTAGAAAAAATATAATAAAAGGGAATTAAATGTTGAAAGACACTGAGCCACTGTATCTAAATCTGAACTTAGGAGTGAATGTGCAGATGCTTAGCAACAGAACCTAATATATTACATTATTTTGTTCCTGCTGGTTTTTTTTCCTGATTTTTCTTTACCTCTGTCTCCCCATCCTCTCTTTTCTTCATATCATATATATTCTCTTGTTAAACAGCCTTTAGAACATTGCAAATTAAGAAATGCAAACTCAGTGGAAGAACTTAAATCTTTCCTTGGAGTCTGGCTCACTTCCATGTGATTTTGTATAACAGATAATATTCGCATTGTGTAATTTCAGTTCAACATCCCTTTAAATGACAGCTATTGAGTGGTGGTAGCAACTTCTAAGGAATCATGAATCAAATACAGGCAGATGAAGTTATTCTTTATATACAAGGAGCTCCATTCTCATTTACTCCCGTCAAATATTAGGTCAGTGGCTAACAAGACATGACTTAGTGATAATTTAACAGTGAAAAGCAGTGTGATTTAGGTTTACTACAGGTATCAAGTTCCAAAGGAGGCATGCTCAATCATATTCTAAGGCATCTGGCTGTAAGTCTGGCTATAAATTCTTTTGTCCTTCTAAAGAGCTTTTGTTCTCAGAAGGTTTAGATTTTAAATGCCCAGACAATATAAATGCAGAAAATAGCCAAAATCAACACATAGGTTTGGAAAAAAATGCTTTTCCTAAATTGGGAAGCTGGGGAAAGCTAAGAGGAGAGTATACATTACACCCTGATGGTTTATTCATGAAGAGTTTTCAGCTCATACCTCTGAGACAGGTAGAGATATTCTTTCTATACCATACCTTTATTTATTCAAGATGTAACTGTCATTTCCTATAACATGGCTGGCCTTTTCAACTTTTGAATTAGTTTTGATGACATTGTAATAAGATACTTTCCTCCTTAGGTTAGGAAAATCTTACCATTCACACTGATTTTACATTAACTTGCAAGGCAAATTTGTGAGTGCCAAAACATTAAATTTAGCTTAACACTTACATTTAAATTCATTGAGCCAGATTTTCTTTTGGTTGATTTAATTGCAGATCCTTAAACAGCTGTCTTTTTAGAGTAATAATTTTGACATTTAATTCATAGATCATTAGAGTGAGAAGGACCTCCAGAGATCTCCTAATTTAACTACTTCATTTTTCAGATGAGAATAAAACGACTGAGACCAAAAGAGGTTAAATGAGTTGCCCACTGTCATACAGCTAGTTAATGGCAGAAGCAGAAGCTATAAAACAGCATGTTTGTTTTTAACATCCATATTTTATATGCTACACAGTGATGCTTTGTCTACTGTAAATTTTACCCATAGTACTGAATAAATTGATGACATGTAACTCTGTAAGATCTTGACTTTCCTAGGCTGTATTGAATACCAAAAATAAATCCCTCCATTTTGGTCTTTGGGAGTCCCAGAAGGAAAGGTTATACAGCTGGAAAAGTGAACATTGGAGAAAAGATAGAATGGGGTTCAATTTGGTCCAAATAATACTACTACTAATAATAATAATCATTGAAAATAAGTACAAGTGCCGTTTTGGGGCTTATTTTCCTTATGTGGAAAAAGGAAGTAAAATTAAATTTACAGGAATTTTGGAATATGTCTATGCATCTACATAGAATACTTGGAATTCGGAAAATTCCTAAGAGATGCTAAGTCATTGATTTTTATTTTAGTTTTTGTGACAAATGAAAATGAGGCAGATACACTTAATTTTAACCAGCTGATGACTAGGAATAGCTACTGCCGACTTTACTGCTTTAAGAAGTGATAACAGGAAATGTGAAGAATTAGGTTTTCATTTTCTTCTCTCTGCTTGGTTAATTTTAATTTTAACTATCCTAAATGTCATATTGCCTTTATTCTCTGGTTGTATTTTTTTGTTCTTTTTAAAAATTGAAATGAAAATGAGTGTAAGATATTTAAAATTGTGTTACAAAGTGTTGTAGAAAAATTAAAAAGAAATAAATAATCGCAGAACCAACAAATTTCATGTGAGTTTTTTTAGAGGTGTTTACTGTCAAATGCTGTAGAAAATACAAAAGAAGTATCCATTGTGGGCTTTCTCAACAGAAATGTTAACTCACACAGATACACACAGAGATAAACACACACACACACACACACTGCTATATAGCATGTATCATATCAGTCAAAATTCTTATCTACTGGCTATTTATATAAATACATCAGTTCAAAACAGATTAAGACCAACAGTGATATCAAGTCAAAAGAGAATAAGAATAGTGTGTGCTGTATTCGGCATAGGAGGTTTAATTAGTGAGGAAGAAATTGTACTAGGTGTTGAAAGATGCATGGAACTTAAAGAGGCAGTGAGGAGGAGGGAGTGCATTTCAGGAGGAGGCAACAGCATAAGTAACATCACGGAGAAAAGAATTTATAGTGTACATTGGCAGCAGTGAGGAAAGGAGTGGGTGGGAAGTGGGATGGATATAAATTATTAATGGAGATGTAAGATTTCCAGTGACTTTACCTGAGGAGACTTGAATACTGTCTAATGTAATCCCCATTATTAGTGCAGGAAGTAAGACAAGGATTAATATAGTCTACCTAGTAAAATGATAACACAGTTGATCAGAACTCTTCCTGGTCTGCTATAAATTTTAGCACTGTAGCCTAAACACTAATGAGTATAAGGATTGTGTAAGACAATTGTGTTGAAGAAAAGACACACTTGAATACTGTGGTTTCCAAAATTTATAGTGTAATTCAATGATACTTCTTCATGTGGAAATGGAGAAATGTACTATTCAAATTGTCACTGAGTAGGTTCTAGGCCAGGAGGAAGGAATATAGGATTTCTGAAGGTTAGAGCTCTGATTGCATACCTACAATATAGTGTGCAGGGCATTTATTTCAAGCTGGTATGGAATGAGGGAAAGATTCATACGTGTTGTGGAACTTTGAGGGATGCAACCAAGTGGTTTAATGATTGATATTAACTGAAGCTGCAGTCAACAGAAATGCTCCATAGTGGTACTTAATCAGAGCCCTTGTGAAACTGGTCATTTCTACAGCTGGAGCAAAGCAACTATGGGTTTTCCATGGCCTGTTTTCCTTTCTGTCATTCATGGAGAGAGAAAATTGATTTCTTAATGTATCATTTTGATATTGGGGGGCAAATCATACATTCAAGTACTGTGATTTTAATCTGATAAATATTAGTGATCTAGAATTCTCTACACTTTTTTTTGAGAGATGAATATTGAGACTTCATCTTTTTTGCCTTCATCTGTCCAGGTTTAATCATTTCTATCCATGCTCCAGCAAGTGCTTTGTGAGGCTATGTGCTAATGCCAGAACAAATGCAGAGAGTTCATCTCTTTATCATGTTTTCCCTTCAGTACTGAATTGTACGTGTACCAGATTTGTATTGTAGACCCCCTGCTTGTCAGGGCATGTGCGATGGGCTCTAGTTATTCTGACATTAACCACATTAACCACATTAACCAATTTTAGTTGCTCTATTCATGTTGTTAACGACAGCATCGTTCTTTTCTAAGAAATGTGAAAAGTTTAAAATGTGTCAAAGTATTACATTCTTTATGACTTATGAAATTTAATCTTCACCAAATTCTGGAATGTATACTGATTTTTCCCCTCACATTTTTTTCAGTTTTACAGATAAGGGAACTGATTCATAGAAAAGGAAAGAACCTTTCTTTAAAGAATAGTCTTACAGCATGATTTCTGCTCTAAGAAGTCTGATTTCAGCGAATAAAGCTGTAACAAATTCAGTGTAATAACTAACAAGTTAAGGAGAGATATAGCTATTCCATCACTTCATAGCTAGATTAGAATAATGAAAGAACTTTTGTTGGTGAGTTAGCCAGATGCATACTAGCAAGAGCCTACGTTACTTTTTTAGTTCTACTTCCATGAATTCCTGAAATGGTTTACAATATACTAATTAATGGATTATGTGCACTGAAAACTTGTGTAGTTTAATTATGAGTGGCTGAAGAAGGAAGAATCTGATAGATGAAAGAAGGAGCCATTCTTCCCTTTGCTTAGAGAAGAATGCACTAGGCAAATAGAATTTGTTCAAAACAACTGCATTGTATATTCTACCCTTGTAGGGCTAGTTAGGCATTGACTAGTTCCTTTACATTCAACCTTTAGAGAATCAATAACATTGATTGACCTGTAGCTTGATGTAACACATTTTGCCAAAAAAAAGTAAGGCTACATAAAGAAAGCATGAGTACAGATGTACTCTCCTGGGATTCCTAATGAAGACCACGACCTGGGAACAACTTATGGGTGGAAAACCTACAAATATATACAAAGGCATAGCCTAGGACAAAAGAAACACCGTGAACCATCTCAAGGCTTTCTATCAGAGAGTCCTTGACTCTGCCTATGTATATCCACATAAAACTCAGGCATGTTGTGGTATTCTTGTTATCTTGGCGCTGAGAAGGTTTAGATAGGCAGATCTCGGGGTTGCTGACCAGCCAGTCTAGCCTAATGAGTGAGCCCTAGGTTCTACTGAGAGACTCTGTCTCAAAAACAGGGTTAATGGATTCTGGGGATCAAATATTTAATGTTCATAATGACTGTTCTTGCTATCATTGCAACCAGGAAGAATTCCAAATGTATAAAAATTATCTTAAAGTTCCTATTTATACATGAAATGCATATGTGCACCCAGGTTTTCCTGACTTCATAGCCTTTGTTATTTTTATTGAACTATAATCCTAAAATACAGCCAAACTTGTAAACTATTATGTGAGTAGAGTGTTCAATAGTTGACAAATACCTGCATACACTATTAAACATCACTATCAAAATATTACCATAGAAACATTTCTCCATTCTCTTGAAGGCCCTTTAGTCATATGGAAAAGCCCCTTCTCTTTGGTGATCTCAGGAAAAAATGCTCTAATAGAAATGTTTATAAGTGGAGAAAAGTGTGAGGAAAATTCAGAAGTGTGGGCCATGGCATATTCCAACAGTAAGCCACAACAAGGAATCCTGATTACTAGGGAGTTATTATGAATGGATTTGCCACAGGAGATAGATGAATCAAAAATGGTGCAGTTTGAATTTATAAGCTGCTTAATTGACAATTTTGCTGCTATGGATGTTGTTCTTTTGAGGTGCAGATCAGTGACATAATATGACAAAGTCACCACGTGGGTGTTCACAGCTTCTAAATCCCATCAGCATTCCATACGACATCCACAAGATATTGTTGTGTTTGCTGTTTTAGCACTCTTCCAGAATATATCATTCCTTTCAGTATATGGTCACTCAAAGTGGCAACATTAGCATAAACAGAAGTGTCAGCCAAAGTGTGTGAATTATCTTCTCCTGGGTCACATATCCTCAAGAGTACATATGCAAGTCTTTCTGTCTTGACCTTCACTTTACAGAAGATAACAGATCTCATTATTTTCTGCTTGCTTTCAGCTGTTCTCCCAAATCACCATGGAAATGAATGAGTAGTCAAAACAAAATGCAAACTAAAATGGTTAACAATTCAGAAAAGACATCTGAAAGCAGAATAGTGCAAGCTTCACTTTATTTTAAATTGTAGTTTAAGAAAATAGCTACAATCAGGATACAATTATACTTAAAAGAATTTAATTCCAAAAGAGATCAAGGGTTAGGCAAAACATAAAAAGTATTTGCTAAATTTCTATTGAGCAATTCAGTCTCCAGATGAATCCACTGTCTCCTAAATACACATTACCCCACATAAAATGTTCTGAACTTAGACATAGAAATACTGACCACATTGGTTTTGGTCACTGATCACCCTATTGTCCCATAATCATTTAGTATTTTGTTTTTGTTGTTTAGGTTTGGTTTTGGCTTTATAAGAAGAAATTTGGTTTCCATTTAGAAAATTATCTGACTTCTATTATCTACTCTCTGGGTTAAGTAGGCTACTGTACCCACCATAAATATTCTTGGGTTTACTGAGGCAAACAATATTTAAAGAGAATAAGAGAGCTGTTTAAAGTGGCCCAGGCATATATTATTTTGATATTGTCTTACAAATTTGTGGTTATCAAGATTATGTGTAAACAGAAATTAAAATAACATGTAAAAGTATATGGAGTATCAAAATTGTGAATATTTGACATTTTGTTTTTATATAAAAGCCAAACATTCCAATATATTCATTTAAAAGCACCTCAGTACACACACTGCTTTGTATGGGAAGGTAGACAAACCATTCTCTAGTGAGAAGGCAGATAACTTCATACTATAGTCACATCTTAATGTTAGGAGACAAGGTTTCTTTTCTTGACACAATACAATCAACTCAACCACTCTCCTACTACCTAAAAAAGAAATTTTTAGCACACATAATTCTTTTGAAGTTATCATCCTAAATGTGCATGTGATAAGAAGATTTCATATAGTTGGAGTGAAATCAAAAGAAAATTTCATAATGTTCAGCTTTCTTACTGTGAGCATAGAATATATTTCTTTTCTATGGTCATTATCCCTGTCAAAATCTGAGCCTAGTTATGATACTTGCATGTGTTTCTGCAGGCATAAAATTGAGAAAGACATATCCAGTTGTTTCTGTGCTTTCTCTTACTAATGATATTTTTACTCTGTATCCTACTATAAACAGCCCTCATAAACTAATTATTAAATCATCCCCCTTGCAATTGTAGCACATGTTTATTTCATGGACTCACAAGACTGATTGCATAATAGTAATAACAGTTTTTGTCCCTGAAATTCATAACATCCTTACAAACTGGAATGTACTTAAAAAACACTTTTTAATTGTAACATATTGGGAACTGGCGTTCTCCTGAGGCATATCCTAATTCATATTTGAGGGTCCTGTGGGAAGAAGAAAATTTAATTTTGAAATGGTTCTATTTGCAAATTGTTAAAATCCAAGATGTAAGTTATTGAACTGGAAGGATTCTTTTTTATTTTGCTATTAACAAAGAGCAGCAGTAAGACAACCTTACAAAAAGACAAACATACAAATACACCACAATTATTTTGGTATTGTGTAAGTCATCAAAATTAGGAGTTGTTATAAATCATTTCAGCAAAATCGATTTGTTCATAAACAATATATTTGTATTGTACATTATATTTTATTTTTTTTAGATTTTTTATTGGATATATTCTATATTTACAATTCATTTCCCTTTTTCTGGTTTCCCACCCCCAAAGGTCCCACATGCCCTTTTCCCTCCCCCTGCTCCCTCATCCACCCCCTCCCACCTTACTGTTCTTGTACTCCCCCACAATGATGTTTTGGTCCATTCTAGCACCAGTGTCCACTCCTTTCTTCTTGTGAGACATCACTTGATATGTGATTTATGTCTTTGGTGTTCCAAGCTTCTAGGCTAATATCCACTTATCAGTGACTGTATACCATGGGTATTCTTTTGAGACTGGGTCACCTCACTTAGTATGATGTTCTCCAGCTCCATCCATTTCTCTATTTTAGTGTATTTATAAAACATTTTAAAATTAAATAGAGTTATGTCATTTTCCATTTTTTCTCCTACCAGCTCCACTCCTATCTTGATTGCCTCCCATGTCTTCTTCATATTGTTCATAGCCTCATTTTCTTTGATTATATATACATATAAATCTGTGTATGTTTGAATTATATATATGCATATACACATCCACACATCCACATATGCAACTTTATGAGTCCATGATTGTTGTTTGTGTGTATATGGTTTTAGGGATGATCACTCAGCTTTAGAAAACTAATCAAGGGTCAAAAAATGTGGTATATATACACAATGGAGTACTATTCAGCCATTAGAAACAATGAATTCATGAAATTCTTAGAGAAATGGATGGAGCTGGAGAACATCATACTAAGTGAGGTAACCCAGTCTCAAAAGAATACCCATGGTATGCAGTCACTGATAAGTGGATATTAGCCTAGAATCTTGGAACACCAAAGACACAATTCACGTACCAAATGATGTCTGACAAGAAGAAAGGAGTGGACACTGGGGCTGGAAAGGATCAAAGCATCAGTGTAGGGGAATACAAGAACAGGGAAGAGGGAAGGGGTGGAAGAGGAAGCAGGGGGAGGGAAAAGGGCATGTGGGACCTTTGGGAGGTGGGGAACCAGAAAAAGGGAAATGAATTGTAAATATAGAATATATCTAATAAAAAAAAAGAAAACTAATCAAGGGTCTTATCCCTGGGAAAATTCTAAGTCCTTCTTCGAGTAGACATTAGTTAACTGTAGTTCTTTGTCTATGGCTGAGACCCTATGAAAATTTCCCCTTTCCATGTTAACATGTCCACAGAAATTGTCATTTTTCTGTTCTTGTTTATACAACCATTCTTAGTAGAAACTTTTTCACTTCCTGGCATTATGGCTCTGAAATTCTTCCTAATACCTCTTTTGTGGTGTTTTTTGAGCCATAAATGAAAAAGGCATGATGTAGATGTATTAATTTGTGTTGCTTTCACCATGATCCATTGATCTCTGCAATGTTTCCAGTTGTATTTGTTTTGTGATTCATCTCCATTTCCTGTAAAGAGAAGTGTTTTGTTTTGTTTTGTTTTGTTTTGTTTCAATAAATGAGGAGTGGTAGCTATACCTACTGTTCTTACAAGGATAAAATTTAGAATGTTTTAAGTGGTTATGAGGAGTCTCTCTGGTGTAGCAGAGAGCTGAAGTAGAATCTTTCCTAAGGTTTAAGTTAAGTTTTCCTAATTGGTCTTGTGGAACTGGATAGGTTTCTGGTACCAGGAATAATCTCCCTGCCCCACTGAGTGAGTATCAAAGAAAGACCTATGTTGAATCCTTAGATTTGGATTCAGATCCATATTTTGCCAATAGCCATAAATAATTATACTCTTACCATTGTGGGTTTGATGGATAAACCTCTGTTTTTGTGAACTTATCCTTTAGCAAAGAAAGAAGGAAAGAAGGAAGGAAGGAAAGAAAGAAAGAGAGGGAGAGAAAGAAGGAAAGAAAGAAAGAAAGAAAGAAAGAAAGAAAGAATAAACAGGCAAACAATTTTATGAACAAGCTAGTTGCACATTGTGAGTGCTTGGAGGAATATAAAAGTCATTATGATAGATATAGACTTGTAGCATGAAAGAAAAGTTATAGAGAGAACAAAGGATCCTGAGTGGTCGGTGCAATAAATATGTGTGTAATACACTACATAGCAAGTGTATAAGACAAAAGATGGAAAGATAGGCAAGGTGGATATATAACAAAAACCTATTTTATTTTTGATAAGTTTCTTAGAATTAGATTTCATTCTAATTTCCTTGAAGGCTGTAGAAAGTTTCAGCAATGGTTTATGTGATGGTTAATGTTAATTATTAACATGATAGGACCTGGAACAACCGAGGTATTAAGTCTGTATGCATAGCTGTGAGGAAATATTCATATTAGAATGAACACAGTCATGCCTACAAGGAGTTACATTGATTGGATTCTTTGAAGTGGGAAGACCCACACATGGCCTCTATCATGCCTACAAGGAATTATTTTGATTGTATTAGTAGAAGGGGAAGACCAGTAGGTGATATCATTCCCTGGGATTATGTTCTGAATGCAGAAGATGGCTAAAAGGAGAAGAGCACCAGGATCCATCACTCTCTGCTTCCTGACTGGCTACAATGTGACCAACCGCTGGATTCTGCTACCAGGATTTCATACCATGATAGATGTACCTCAAATTGTAAGCCAAAATAAACACTTTCCTTCTTAAAAATTTTCAGTCAGTGCATTTTTTTCCTCAGGGCAACAGGAAAAGTACCTAAGAAGTTTTGGATTCATGTGCTTCAGGAGTGTTATTCAGGCTGTGCTGTGAGAATGTAAATTAAAGAATGTTGAACAGGGGTACTGTTCTGTATATTGAACTCTAGCATTCAGTGATTTTCAAACGGATCAGGATTATAGAGCTTAGAACACAGAGGAACCATCAGAGTTTGGATATATATTGGAGTAAGTTTTAAGACTTTTCTGACAGATTTTATTGGGTGATGAAGGAAAGCAATGAAAGGCAACATCTGAATATTTGGTTTGTGCAGCTAAATAGATGCTAACAAGATTGACCTCTACAGGGTTTTAGTGAAGGAGAAGTTTGTGGTCATCAAGCAGTTTGTCTTTGACATGCAGTTGAGACAAGAACATCTATATTAGGATCACAAAAATGTGTGTATATTGATTTCTAGAGTTCAAGAGAGTGCCCATAGATAAGGTTAGCAATAATTAATACAGATTTTTTTTATTTGAAGCCATGGAAATTCTAGGAAGGCTATAAAACTCCCAAAGCACACCATCTTTAGACTTTTAGGGATTGAATAAAATCTTGTTAAAATAAACTAAAATTTGAGCCACCTGATTCAGCATAATTAAGGGAGCACAAATATCTTTCTGAAAGGTTGAATATAAATGTTTTATAAATGAGGTCCCTACCTCCCCTAATATAAATAATTAATAAGATAAAGTAAAATACATTTACTCACTAACTCATGTTGGTTAGTGAATTTATCTGTCCATTTGGCTCTTGTATGTTTCTGTATAATACTTCCTTTAGACATAGGCCAGAATGGATCCTACCCTATACAACAAAGCCTAAAGGCATTCAGCCTTTTGGGACAACTTTCTTTTTGTTTTTTAATTTATTTTTTTAATTGAATATCGTCTTCATTTATATTGCTAATGGTAAAACCTTTCCCAATATCCCCGTTCCCCTAAGACACCCAATCCCCCCTTCCTCCTTCCCCCTGCCTCCATGTATATGCCTCTCTACCCAACACACTCCTTCCTGCCCCCCTTGGTTTCCCTTTGTTCAGGTCTCTGTTGAGCCTTTACCTTATGAAGGACCATTCTTCCCACTGACGACCAACAAGGCCTTACTCTGCCCCATTTTTGGCTTGGTTGATGGTTCAGTCCCTGGGAGTCCTGGGGTGTCTGGGTGTCTGAAATCATTGTTCTCCCCATGGGGCTGTAAACCCCTTCAGCTCATCTGAACCATCCTCCAGCTCCTCCATTGGGGACACCATGCCCAGTCCAATTGTTGGTTGTTAGCATCTGCCTCTGTATTTGTAAGGCTCTGGCAGGGCCCCTCTGGAGACAACAATGGCATGCTCCTTTTGGTTTACACTTCTTGTCATCCATAGTAGTGTCATGGTTTATTGACTGTTTATAGGATGAATCCCCAGGTAGGGCAGTCTCTGGGTTCAGTCTCTGCTCCACACATTTTCTCCCTCATTGTTCCTGTGGCTATTTTGTTCCCTTTCTTAGAGGAACCGAAGCACCCTCATTTAAGTCCTTCTTCTTCTTGAGCTTGGTGAATTTTAACTTGTTTATTTCGAGCTTTTGGGCTAACATCTGCTTATTAGTGAGTACATACCATGTGTGTTCTTTTGTGACTGGGTTGCCTCGCTCAGGGTGACACTTTCTAGTTCCATCCATTTGCCTAAGAATTTCATGAATTCATTGTTTTAATACCTGAATAGTACTCCATTGTGTATATATACCATAGTTTCTGTATCCATTCCTCTGTTGAGGGACATCTGGGTTCTTTCCAGCTTCTGGCTATTATAAATAAGGGAGCTATGAACACAGTGGAGCATGTGTCCTTATTACATGTAGGAGCATCTTCTGGATATACGCTCAGGAGTGGGATAGTTGGGTCTGATGGTAGTACTATGTCTAATTTTCTGAGGAATCAGCAAACTGATTTCCAGAGTGGTTTTAAGCATATAATGTAGCTCTCAAGTAATAAGGCCAGTTAAGAAGAAAAAGAAACCTTTTAGGTAGAACATGTCAAGTTTCACAAATATCAGTCACCTTAAAGATTATCCTTAAATTTGTCAAAACCATTCTCTTGATATTAGCCATATCCAATATTATTAAATTTGGAACATATATTGAGTATGGGCTGGAACTGAAGGAATCTTCATTTTGAACTCACCTGCTAATATTTTCTCATGTTTCTCTATTTGCACACAGAGTTTATCTGATGAGCATATTTATGAGATTCTAAATTTATACTATTAGAATCGTCTTCCTTCAAGATCAGTGTTTGGATTATTGTAGTATGGTATTGTAAAAGGCATAACACAAATCATATTACTGTGAAGATTGAAAGTTCCATTCATAATGGTTATAGGTTGAGTACTAGAATTGGCCAAGTATTTCCCCCATTATCTATTGAATCATTATCTATGCATGTGAGCATTTACTGTGTGTGTTCCCAACTATCGACACTCAACATGCTCATTCTACATTCATTTTTCAAGACTATTTTTATTGGATATTTTCTTTATTTCCATTTCAAATGTTTTCCCATTCCACGTCTCTCCTTCAGAACAGCCCTACCCCATTCCCCCTCCCCCTCTCTCTATGGAGTTCCCCTCCACTTCCACACCAACTCCTGTCTTCATGCCCTAGCATTCCCCTACACTGGGACATCAAACACCCTCAGGCCCTTGGGTGCACAAATTACCAAATGTTGTCTTTCCGAAAAGTTGAATATAAATGTTTTATAAATGAGGTTCCTCCATCCCATGGTATAAATAATAAGAGAAAGTAAAATACATATACTCACTAACTGATGTTGGTTAGTGAAGTTTCACTGATGTCCAAGAAGTCCATCCTCTGACACTTAATGTGGCCAGTGCCAAGGTTTGCTATACTCCAAATCCATTCATTTTCTGTCTCTCATTAGAAAACAAGCATGCTTTAAGGGATAATAATAATGAAAAAGTATAACCAAATAAAATATAGTAAGATAAAACAGAAACTAAGTGAGAACAACAGAAGGAATGAAAAGAGCCATAAGAAAAGGCACAAGAATGAGAGAGCCACTCATTTCTACACTCAGAGATCCCATAAAAATACTAAATTGGAAACCAGACAATGTAAACAGAGGAGGTGTTGCAGACCTGTGCAGACCGTGTGCATAATGCCTCAGTCCCTGAGTTCATATGAGCTTTCCTTGTTGTGATTCAGAAGGCCTTGTTTCTGTGGATTCCTCCATGTCATATGGCTCTCACGCTCTTTCTGTCTCCTCTTCCACGAGGAACCCTGAGGGGCAAGATTTGGTGGAAACCTCCCAATTAGGGGGCTGGTTCTTAGAAGGAACTATTTATGTTTTCTGTAAAAGAAGTTTCCAAAAATATTTTAAAAATTAGAGTAAAAGTATGTATGCCAACAAAGTTAAACAAGTTATCTTCACTAATTTTTTCTTTTTCTTTTTATATTTTAATGTGTTTTAAGCAGCACAATAGCTGGGTAACTGTCTACACTTCATGTTGTTAGAATCTACCATCCCAACAATAACTCAAGTTATTGCTTACTATGCTTTATATGGGCTCCTCTTAGCTCCAACTGGGCAATCCTCTGTCCCGTGTTCACTTAGCCCAGAAGCCATGGCGGCTCTTCTAACTTCTCTATCCCATGGCTGCTTTACCCTTCCTTGTAGTTTCTAGTCCAGGAAACCTAAACCCTGCCCATGTCTCTTCTTCCCAGATATTGGTTGTTGGTATCTCTATTTACCAATCAGAATAAACTGGGGGCAGGTTTCCAGAAGGTAAGCACAGAAGCCAGATTTTGGAGGCCAGCACTTAGCATTGCAATAAACATCAAAAGACAAAACCTCAACAATTTAGTTCAAGCAGGAATAAGAACCTCCTCTCCCACTGAGGCCCAACAAGGTAGACCAGGTAGGGGAAGGAGACCCAAGGGTATGCAACAGACTCCAATTTTTAGGGGACCCGCATGAAAACCAAGCTGTGCATCTGTTACAAATATGTAGGGAGCCTAGGTACAGCCTATGCATGCTCTTTAGTTGGTGGTTCAGTGTCTGTGAGCTCCAGTGGGTCCATGCTAGTTTACTTTATAGATCTTCTTGTGGTGTCCATAACCCCTACTGCTCGCCCAATTCTATCCCCCAGTCCTTCACAAAACTCCCTATGCACCGCAGGATATTTGGTTCTGGGTCTGTGCAGCTGAGGTTCATGGAGAGAAGAGTCCTATGTCTGCTGGATTCTGTGGGGATCCCAGGTAGAACATTTATTTGGGCAGGTGGTCTCATGTGTGTCCCTGGTTATGGCAGGCCTCCTGGGAGACAGGCAGGCTGTGGGATATGGGAGGTGAGCAGGCCGGCTGATCTGCTGCAGAGGAGTTGAACACTGGAAGGGACATGGAGTTGGAACACATAGGAGTGGTCCCATATTTGCTGGGTTTCATGAGGGTCCAAGCTGGAATGTTTATTCGGGTGGGGGTCTCACCTGTTTGACTGAGCAGAGTGAATAAGTGTCCACCACGAGTGTAAGCCAAGAATTGATAACAAAGTTAAGAGTATATATAATCTTCACAGTGACTCAGCATTCAGCACCGTGATTAAACCGTCTTTAGAGTCTACCTGCTCACTCCTAGAAACAAGTGCATAGCTACAAATTGTGCCTATAAAAACCACTGGGATACTATTATTGATGCCCACAAGTACTTGCTGACTGGAGCCACATATAGCTATCACTTGGGAGGCTCTGCTAGTGCATGAAAAATACAGAGGGGGACACTCTCAGCCAGCCATTGAGCTGAGCACAGGGTCCCCAATTGAGGAGCTAGAGAAAGGACCCAAGGAGCTGAAGGGGTTTGCAGCACCATAAGAGGAACAACAATATGAGCCACCCTGTACTCCCAGAGATCCCAGGGTCTACACCACCAACCAAAGGGTACATATGGAGGGACCCATGGCTCCAGATGCATAGGCAGCAGAGGATGACTTTGTTAGACACTAAAGGGAGGAAAGGCCCCTGGTCCTGGAAAGGCTGGATGCAGTAGTGTAGAGGGATACCAGGACAGGGAAGCAGGAAGGGGAACAGGGGGAGGTAAAGTGGCTTATGGGACTTTCAGGGGGTCAAACCAGGAAAGGGGAAATAATTTGAAATGTAAATAAAAAATTATCTAATAAAAAATTCTCCAGAAAAAAAGGAAGGAAGGAAGGAAGGAAGGAAGGAAGGGAGGGAGGGAGGAAGGAAGAATAAAAGGAAGGAAAAAGAAAGAAAGAAAGAAAGAAAGAAAGAAAGAAAGAAAGAAAGAAAGAAAGAAAACCACTGGGATAATATGATGGATTTCATATAGACTGTATTCTTTAACATATTTGTGGTAGTTTCTGTGGAATTCCAAATTTAAAGGAAACCCTAAGAGGTTTGCCAGAGATTTAGGGGCCAGAGCTACAAGGTAACTCACTGATGTGGTAACTAGGCCCATGATTCAAGGTAAACTGAGAGAAAGTGGAAGGTGAGAACTGGGTAGCCCTGATTTTATCCTTTTTTTTTTGTCCCTATTCCTTCACTGCCATGTCATAGCTCATGGTGGCTCCATAAAGTTTGGTATAACAGTTACTATATAATATAAAAAGTAGTGAAAATGATTAATTTTCTAGGTGTAAGAGCTGTAGAAAGCTATCAAGAAAGCCAAAGGGATCTTCTTTTTCTTACCTCTGCTCAGGCAAAGAAGGTAGGTGCAATCTGAGGGGCATGACAATGATTAGAAGAAATGAAAAACTAGTTTTCTGGGCAAGGCTACTAAATTTACCCTTGAAGTCTTTAGTGTAATGTCAGATGAACTTGATCCAAGATGGCTGAATTGGGTGCATCAGTACCTTTCACACATCTCCTGTGTCAGGGCAATCATTCTGTTTGTCTGTTTCACAGTTCAAGGTTAAAGACTTTAGATGTTGCAAATTTTTCTGTGCAGATGCATTCGGACTTGTGTGTTAATAGTATAATTTTTATTGATGTTATATTCATATTCTTATTCTATGAGCACTGGAATTGACTTGATATCATAAGCCATTGGGATATTAGATTCATTAATTAAGGACATGTTTACATATCTGATGTGTACATACTATATAGTTTGGACTAAAAATCACCTTAGTACATTAGTTTTTAAGACTTGTCAATAAATGCAAAACAGCACTTAAATTTTGTCACTGCATAAGAATCATATACCAAACAGTTGTTCTGACATGTTTTTATACAACAAGATTGGGGATTTTATAAAAGTAACCAATTTTACGTATTCATGTATTTACTAATATCAGTCATTCAGTCCAAAGTCCAATAGGCATTTTGTAGTTTAAGTGACCTCCTTGACAGTATAGGTCTCCTATCTTATTTAACTCACACTCATTGTTTACTGCTGTTTTGCCTTTAAAATCTACTGGTATTGTACAATTATATATTTTGAAATCTAATTTCCTATAAGACAATAATGAACAGTTTTCTTTTTTCCTTTGAAATTTGAAAGCAAGATGCCCTTACTTTAGACTCTGGGCTTTTGCTGATGTCCCCTATTCTGAGTTACTCATTGTCACAGATATAACTAAACTACAACCTTTGAGAAAGAGTTGCAGTTTGCTTTCATTTTATTCCTTTATTTTTTTATAAAAATGACCTCTGCTACCTCACTAGCCCATAGGAGATACCTATCAAAGAGTTCTCTAAGCTTTTAAGTCAGCAGCATGTTTGTTTGTTTTTTTTTTTTCTTAAGAGAGGGGCTTTGTTAAGATACAGGAGATCTTGATTATTCTTTGTGTTTCCTTGGCAACTCATTTCTTGACCTTGAAACTGAAGGCTTCTTGAGGGTACTTATTCCCAACTTATCAAAATAAATATATCTATGGATTAATGTTTCTAGCCTTAGTTTATCAAACCAAAAATGGTAAAGATCCATCTGTGTAAACATCCTTTGCTGTGGATTATGGTCTTCTGACATGTTGGAATTAGGAAAAACTGTAGTTAGATGACCTTGTGGAGGCAGAGAAGCAAGGTAACCAGAGCACAGCTGGAATGCTGCAAATAGAGACTGCACCACTGCTGAATGATGCCTGCGAAGCTTGGACACTGGGCCGACATTATATGCAGCAACTTCTCTGAATAGCCTGCTGAGTATAAATCCTTCATCTTTTTAATCTTTCTTTCTTATATTTTTCCTTTTTCCTTCTCTCTCTGCTCAATTTCTCTTCTCTCCAAATTCTTGTCTTGCTCTTCCTGTCTTTCTCCCTATTCTCCCACTGCACAGTGGCAATACTGTTTGACCTATTTTCTTGTTTATGTGTGTGGTGTCACATTATGTGCATTTGTGTGTATGAACAGGGCATTCGGTGTCACTTGCTTTCTTCAATTCATCTCCACTTTATTTATTGAAACATGGTTCCCTCACCAAATCCTGAGCACAGAAATTCCAGCTAGTTAGTCACCTAGCCTCTGGAAACCTTGCCTCTTCCTCTCCAGAGCTGCAGTGACAGGTAACCACATAACTACCTAGTTTTTACATGGATCCTGGGGATCCTAACCCTTTCCCTCCCACTTGGGTGCCAAACAGTTGTTGTACTGAACCATCTCTCAAGCCCAATATCTGATATTTCACAGTTAGATATCCCTGAGCAGTCATATGTGAATTTGATCTGAAAATCTCAACACAGTAGTATTTTGGTGCAGAATATTTTCGACTTAAATCCATTCTTGTGATGGCCCCAAAGACAAGATTGTAAGGAATATAATCATTTTAGAAGGAATTAAAGTCTTCTATACTACAAGTGAATGAACCTTGGCATTTTCATGCAGACTTCATTTTCTCTTTCTCTGATATTTAGTTCTTGAAAAATCATCCCTTTCCTTCAAAAAACCTAGCTCCCAGTGCCCTTATGCTGTCCTTCTTCTAAATACTTCCTGAAGTTTATGGAGTTGCATTTGTCTTAAAACATCTGAAGAGCTTGCCCTAATGCTGACTATATTTGTCTACCTTCTAGCTCCCAGAGCCTTATACAACCTGATTCATAGTGCTTACTTTGTCAGTAGTCTTTATTAATATTTCATCAGTCATTTTCTTTCCAAAAGGATGAGGTTTGCACTTTTCCTACCATGCTTGTAGGGAGTGATAGAGGCAGAGAAGCTTGCTGATTTACATAAAGATTGCAAACTATTATTCTCTGAGTAATTTTAAAATGCACACACTGCATACCACTTTCTGATGTAATCACACCCTTGCCTATTGAATACAACATTGCATGAAATCCAAAAGAGGAATATCACTTCTTACAGGGGAAATAAGACGTGCTATCTTCTTAGAGTACTTTTATTTCTAAGATTATACTATAATAATAACATTTTTACTCTCTTCTCTTTCCTCCCACCAAAATTTCTTGTCTATTCATCTCCATGCTCCATCCAATACATGGTCCTATATTTCATTGTTATTGCATGCATATGTGTATACAGACTGGAATCTCACATCCAACCACTGGACTGAGCTTTGGAGCCCATGATTGAGGAGTTGGAGAAGGGACTGAAGGAGCTGAGGGAGTTTGCAGCCCCATGGAAGGAGCAACAATATCAACAGGCTAGGCCCCGTGGAGCTCCCAGGGAATGGACCACCAACCAAGGAATATACATAGAGAGACACATGGCTCCTGCTGCATATTTGGCCTTGTTGGACATCAGTGGGAGGAGAGGCCTCTTGGGCCTGAGGGTGTTCGATGCTCCAATGAAGGGGAATGACAGGGCAGGAAGACTGGAGTGGGTGTGTGGGTTGGGGAGCACACTCATAGAGGAAGGTGGAGGATGGATGAAATAGGGGGTTTCCAAAAGGGAAAACTGGAAAGGGGAAAATATTTGAAATGTAAATAACAAAAATATCCAATCCCCCCCAAAAAAGTATTCAATAAGTATCAAAGGAAGTTAATTGAATCATTCCTTTATAATTCTCTTCAGATATGCATTGCAAACTAAACACTGACTCAGGTTCTACTTTTTTTCCAAGCTTTCTTTCATAGCCACTTCTCATCAATGTCCTTATGTATTTTCAGACTTCTTCCAACTTCTACTTATGCCTGTATATAGATTTCTATGAGTAATTAGTAGTTTCTGCTACTCAAATTGAAGACTTGATTTTTAAATCAGTATGTTTCCTTCTCATCTTTTTTTTGGGGGGGGCAGTTGTTTCCAATTCCTAGTCTTGTATTTGGACACAGATGATTGTGTATGCATGAAGGTTTTGACATGCCAATTCCATAAAGACAGAGATGACAGCTTCTAAATCTTGATGAGCAGACTCCTCACTATTCCCGTGCGGACTCTGGTTTGCCACTTGTTCCCTTGTAATTTTATAGTGACTTATTTTCTTTCCTTAAAAACTGTCCTGGTTTCATCAATAAAATATACAGTCACTTTATCAAGATCTCTGTTATTGCTGAATCCCCTGGTATTACACAAGGCACAAAGTTGAGAACTTGATATGTTTTTATTAAATTAATCAACCTACTTCTTGCCTTGAGATTATATTATTTATTGCCTGTCTTATCTCTATGGATAATATGTAATAGCCTTTAGGTATTACTACCCCAATTTCTGCCTCACTGTTGAAGATACTATTGACATATGTCAAATGCAGAAATTGGCTTAAGCAGAAATTGACTACAAGAATGAAAACTGAGCAAGACTTACTTTCATTTCTTGATCAAAATATGGGCAGCTGTCAACTGCCTACATAGATAATGTAGCAAAATACAAAACGGAAAACTATACAACAGCTTACTCAGCTTGGACTGATGAGTCTACTGTCTGATAATTGGATTAGTGTGATGTTGATAATATTTTCCTTGTTCTGACATCAGAAATGCCATATACCACTCTACTTGTGTTACAATATCCTCTACTATCATCTCAATATCTCTTTGTATCCAAATCCTAGAGATTTCTTTAATTTTAAGTGAAATACCACTTTTTAATATCGTCCCTGTTCCAATAGAGTAATTTCTCCTCTGAAAGTCTAGTGTACCTTAACTAATTTCTTTCCTCTTACTGTTTGTAAACCTTGATCTTTTACATATGTATTTATATATGAATATTGTTATGGTAATTATACTATAAACTACGTAATAACATGGTTATCTGAACATTAGTGTTAATATGCAAAATATTAAAAACTAATGTAATGATTAATTAAATAAATTATTCTGTCTGAAATTTCTTGGTTAGGATCTCAGAATGTTTGTACTTATAATAGTTGACCTGGGTATCTACAACCATCCTCTCATAGCTATCACAGCTTTTGGTATTTAGCAGTTTTCAAGGAAAATTTAAGTAAATTAACTCAAAATGAACCAGTCATTTAGTATATACAGTGATGCACCATATGCACACTTATGATATGCATACAGGAATTTTATGCAAATTTGATACATATTTCAAGTTCTCACTAAAAGAATCTGTGTTTGTGTTTATACTCTCTCATTAGACAGAATAACATCCTGAAAACATAATACAAGTAATATTATACATACTGAGTAGATTGTACTTATGTATTAATATATATCTCTACATAGTATGTATAAATGTGTGTATAACAATAATTAATGAAAAAGAAGCCATGAATTTGAAAGAGACCAGGGATCCGTGTATGGGATGGTTTGGAGGAAGAGGAGAGAAGGGATAAGTGACATAATTTTGTTACAATGTAAAAGAAATAAATTTAAAATGAACTAGTATTCAATCAATTGTATATCAGCATAATACAAGGTTTTCACATCACCAAGTTTTAAATTATAATATGTTCTCTCTTGAGTTATGATCATATTGATAGCTTTTGATATAATGATGACACTATAGTTCTATGAATTCTGGTAATAATTTGTAGTTTTGTCATTTACAGTGCATTGTGAGTACCTTGTGAATAGTAGGATAAAAGATATACAATATACTAACTGAAGTACTGTGATCTAAATAATGCTCTAGACCATATCATTAAGAAACAGTGAAACTGGGCTGGCTCAGAGGTTAAGAGAACTAACTGCTCTTCTGGAGGTCCTGAGTTCAATTCCCATCAATGACATGGTGGTTTACAACCATCTGTAATGAAATCTGATGCTCTCTACTAGCATGCCTGAAGAAAGTGACAGTGTAGTCCTATTCATAAAGTAAATGAATATATATTTACATATTCATATATGTATATATAAATGTATTGGGTATAGAGGAACACATATTTATTCCTAGCACTTGTGAGGCAGAGGCAGGTGGATCACTTGTCAGTTTGAGGCAAATTTAGTTTAAGTCCATATAATGGGATATAATCCAGCCAGGACTACATTAGTGTGATCCTGTCTCAAACCACTACCACCACCACCAAAAGAAATACAAAACTTAACTTTTGCTCTTTAGGAAATTCTAATAGTAAAACATACATTCTCCCATGAGTATTAAAATTCTTAACTTACATACACAGCTAGCTATATGAAGAAGCAAATCAGATTAGAATTTGTCACATCTGGACTATTAACTAGTATAAAGCCATAACATTTCTTTTTTTAATTGGATATATTCTTTATTTACATTTCATTTCCCTTTTCCTAGTTCCCCGCCACCCCCAAAGGTCCCACATGCCCTTTTCCCTCCCCATGTTCCCCCATCCACCCCTTCCCATTTCCCTGTTCTGGTATTCCCCTACACTGATGCATTGAGCCTTTCCAGAACCAGGGTCCACTCCTTCCTTCTTCTAGGACATCATTTGGTATGTGGATTGTGTCTTTGGTGTTCCAAGATTCTAGGCTAATATCCACTTATCAGTGAGTGCATACCATGGGTATTCTTTTGAGATTGGGTTACCTCACTTAGTATGATGTTCTCCAGCTCCATCCATTTCTCTAAGAATTTCATGAATTCATTGTTTCTAATGGCTGAATAGTACTCCATTATGTATATATACCACATTTTTTTTTTTATCCATTCCTCCATTGAGGGACATCTGGGTTCTTTCCAGCTTTTGGCTATTATAAATAAGGTTGCTATGAACATAGTGGAATATGTATCCTTATTGCATGCTGTGGAATCTTCTGGATATATGCCCAGGAGTGGTATGGCTGGATCCTCCAGAAGTATTGTGTCCAGATTTCTGAGGAACTGCCAGACTGATTTCCAGAGTCGTTGTACCAGCTTGCAATCCCACCAGCAATGGAGGAGTGTTCCTCTTTCTCCACGTCCTCGCCAACACCTGCTGTCTCCTGAGTTTTTAATCTTAGCCATTCTGACTGGTGTGAGGTGAATTCTTAGTGTTGTTTTGATTTGCATTTCCCTAATGAAAAATGATGTTAAGGTGCTTCTCAGCCATCCGAATTTCTTCAGGTGAAAAGTCTTTGTTTAGCTCTGTACCCCATTTTTTGAGCAAATAAACCTATCAAAAATGGGGTACAGAGCCATAACATTTCTTTTTTTTTTACAGTTTTTTTTTAATTTTTATTTTCTGTATTCTATGTTTACATTCCAAAGGCTTTCCCCTTTCCCAGTTCCCCCCCACCATACATCCCATAATTCCTCCCCCCCAACTATTCCCCAATCATTCCTAAATGAGGTGGTCAGTACTTCAGAGAGTCAGAGAGGGTAAAATAAAAAATGTATATTATCCAGTTTACCTAAATGCAAGGATGATTCTTTTTTTCTTTATATGTGATCATAAAATATCTACTAGAACTACTGTTGTTAGTTCTGCTTTTTCTAACTGAATTCAGTATGTATATTGACTTTATCATTATTAATGATATTCACTAAGCTCCTCTCTACTTTGCAAATATTTCAAGATTAATTCGCTTCCATGGATTGCCCTGGTTGGAATCATTGGTTCATATGACTGTTTTATGTATAAAAATAACTCATCCAACAAACAAATATCTTAATGGATTAAAACATTATTATTTTGGTTTCTCAGTATGGATGTTTTCTTTTTCTTCAAAAAATTATCTTTATATATGAATCCCCAAAAGCAATGGGATATAATGTTTTTAACTACACATTAAAAATACTGTGTGGTACTATGAATATAATGAATTGGTTTCTATTCTATCTTTTGTTAATGTAGATTTCTCTACAGCTAGCATATGATGGTGATTCTTGATATTAACCTTATGGCAATTTGCAATATTTATTCTGTTCATGTTATATAATTTGAATTATTAATAAAAAATCTTATTTAAAAGGTACTTAAATATGATAATGAATGCATGTTATTAATTGTACCTTATAAAATAGACCATCCAAAAAGAGAGCACATGCTAAAATAATATAGAGAAAATGATTGTGAATATTACAGCATATTTCTTTCATTGTTTCATACTAAATAATATTTTACTACATGAATATCCTTATATTTGGAATTTTCTATTTCTACTAGTGATTATTCCTTTAGCCTCATGTATGCTAGGAAAATGTTATAAACACTGAGGCTCATCTTCAGACAATTTATATTCATTTTTGTACTAAAATTAAGTTCAAGACCATTTCCATGTCCTGAAAACACCTAAAACATAGCAAGTGTATGCTCTCTATGCTTCAGTAGTTTGCAATTACCATTGTTAATATGTTGAGGCACCATCTTATGTATTTGAAAATGACATAATTTGTAAAATATATAGCTTACTCATAGCAATCATAAGAGTGATATTCAAAGAAAAAGCAAGGTATGGGAAGATAGTTCCTCAGTAAATTCTTGCCATTCAAGTATGAAGAGCAGAGTTTAGATTCTCAGTATCGATGTGAAAAACCAGGGGCAGTATCAGTAATCCAGTGATTATAAATGATGGCAAACATCCCAATACACCCAAGTTAACTAATTTAGTAACCTCCATGTTCAGTAAAAGAACCCTGACTCAGAAAATAATGTCAAGAGCAATTTAGGAAGAGACCTGACATCAAACTCTGATCTCCACATGCAAGTACAGACTTACACATACATGCACAGATATATGAACATATATATGCATATATATCACACAAAATTAAATAGTATTAAATAAGAATTTTGTTGATTATAAACTTGTACAGCCATCTCTTAGTACTTACTGTGCAATATTTGTAAAGTATCTCAAATACAAGCACATCTTCTCACATAATAGCTGTTTTGTTCTAAAAACATACCCTAAAATAAAGATCATATATATGGAAGTATAGTTAATCTCTTTTTTGTCATATACATAACATAGAATTCATAAATAACTTTATATGATCCAAAATATGTAATCAAGGCAATATTTATTGTGTTTATTATTCTAACAGGAAAATATTAATAGTGCTTCTTGGGATGAATAGAGAATAAGATATTATGTACCCATGGATACAATTTTGTACAAATATTTATGGTAAAAGACAAAAGCAATATATTTTCTGGTAAAACATTGTTTCTACATGGAATATGTATACATACTTAAAAGTTCATTTATCCCTTCCATATTCCCAATCCTGTTTATTAAGTAAGAATGATGGTTTGTAATATATAGCTCAGTATTAGTATACTTGCTGAGTATGCATGGACCCTTGATTCAAATGCAAGTACTACAGAATAATTAAGTAAACAATCACAAACTTAACCATTAAATTAGAACAAATATTTTCACATTTAAAATCATTATGATAATCATCTTGCAATATATATTTTTGCCTAATTCTGATTATGTTTAAGAAGTAACATAAAAGTGCAATGCATGTTATAATTATGAAATCAAATTTCCTATTATCTTGTCAGTGTCATATTAAATTGTTTTGTTATTCTAGAAAATTTCAGAGTATTTAGGGAAATATCAATGTCTGCTGTCATTCAAAGTGTGATACAATTGTATCTTTGTATCACAGATAACTTTGCTCATCATGGAACAAAAACTTAATGCAATCAGTGATTTTTTTTCAGAAGAGGAAAGTTGACCTTGAGTAGTTTAGAAGATCTATATTTCATGTCAACTGAATGATGCATGCCATGAAGTATTATTAACAGTTTTGGAAAATGAATTATGCCATTAGAAATTGATGACTTTATCTTTGTCATGAAATAAAATGGCAGACAATACTAAGTATTTCTTACCATCAACACCTGCCAATAAAATTCCCTATTATCTGGTCAGTATTGTGAATTACTCAGATCTGAAGGACAACTTCAGGAACTCAGAAGTTAGGTGTGGAGTTATGACATGTATCTAGGAATTATTTAGATAACTTTGTGTTAAAGACAATTTATTATATGAATTATATAGATTGTTGCCTGAAAACATAGAAGCCTATGTTTCTGTGATCCATGATCATTATTCAGTATGTCTTTATTTTTTAGTTTATCTTTTCTAAAAATCCCTTTCACTGATGGTGTTGATATGTTAGATTTGGGAATCATTGAAGTACAAAACTTAAAAATAATATGAGAGTGGAATTTTGAAGAGATATAGGCAACATTCTGATCATGATGGCATGTGACTAATTCAAGGATATCTTATTGTGGGGGTTAAATTGCGTGTAAAATTGCTAAAATGATCAATAAATGATTTGCCATTTTCATTGCTCATCACTCTTTTTACGCTCAGTTCTTTATTCTAAACATAAACCCATTGGATAACTAGGAAAACAGCATCCTAGGAAGATAAGATAGGTGTATAAGAGCCCTAAAATGCTACTGTGCCTAGTGGCTGAGGAGTAGTTCAGGGGCAACTATGACTCATGTGAACTGGGTAAGGAGATAGGACTATCCTGACTACATATGCATATGTTTATTTCAGGTCTGTTTTAGCCATTTGCCAGTTGATAGATGCTTAGATTATTTTGATTTGTGATTATTACGAATAAAGATGTTATGAACATGTGTGAAAAAAGTTTGCCTCAACACATGTTTTCTTCTCTCTTAAAAATACTAGTATTGAACTGGCTAAACCATATGAAAAGTATATGTTTAGCATTAGAAGAAAGTTCAAAAATATTTTCTATGATGTCTGCATGATTTGGGTTCTTCCCAGCAACATATGAAAGTTAAATTTCTCTTCCTTTTTACATACAGCCTTCTCCAGGGAGCCAAACCTTAGTGGTCAGCACTAAAGACATAAACATCCAAGAAAAACTAAGGTGGACTCAGCACATTGCATTGATAAATTTATATATGCATCTACATATATATCATTATAATAAATGTTTGTGATGTTGATAAAAGAACTGGGAGGTAGCTCAGTGATACAGAACTTTCCTATCATGTGTTAGGTTCTCTAGAATTCTAGTTCTTGATTTTGGTAATGTATACCTTACAAGATATTTATTTATTTTTTCTATTCTTTAATATTATCAATAATTTGGTGGTAGTAAAAAGTCAGAAATATTTTACTTGTTTTTAAGTGTTGATAAATATTGATAAATTTTATATTTAAGTTATAATATATTGCTTGTGTCGGGACACCTCGGACTGCTGGTGGCTGGGGTCAGGTGCGTGGACAGAGACCTAGCTTAGCATAGACTACCCCATCAGGCTCTTGCCTGCGCACAAAGCCAGAGGAGCTCAGTAGGAGATCTATGCACCTACAGCTCGGCGGCTGTTGCTGACCACTGGGGACCAGCTCGCCAGGCTTGCAGCAAGGCCACCATCTTGCCTCGGGACACCGCGGACTGCTGGCGGCGTGGACTGAGACCTAGCCAGGAATCCACTACTCGGTCAGGCTCTTGCCTGAGCCCAGAGCCAGAGCAGGTCGCAGGGAGGGGGTCTGTGTACCTACAGCTCAGCAGCTGTGGCTGACCTCTGGGGACCAGTTTTTCGTGCTTGCAACGAGGCTGCCATCTTGCATTGGGTCACTGAGGACGGGTGGCGGCTGGGGTCAAGTGCATGAACTGAGACCTAGCCTAGCATAGTCTACCCCTTCAGGCTCTTGTGTGTGCACAAAGCCAGAGGAGCTCCGTGGGAGGGAGATCTGGGTGCCTACAGCTCCGTGTGGTTGTTGCTGACCCCTGGGGTCCAGCTCTTTGGGCTTGCAGTGAGGCTGTCATTTTGCCTCAGGTCACTGCAGATGACTGGCGGCTGGGGTCAGGAGCACTGACGCCCTCTACTACAGCAGCACCATAGGCCAGGTTCACAGGAGCTTCAAACTCGAACCAGTAACAATAAGACCAACTAACTCCAGAGATAAACAGATGGCAAAAGGCAAACGTAGGAAGGTTACTAACAGAAATCAAGGCAATATGGCACCATCTGAACCCAATTCACCAACCACAGCAAGTCCTGGATACCACAACACACCAGAAAAACAAGAGTTGGATATAAAAGCACACTGGTCATGATGCTGCTAGAGGAACACAAAAAAGACATCAACAAATCTCTTAAAGAAATACAGGGGAACATGAATAGGGTAGAAGTGCTTACAATGCAAACACAAAAATCATTTAAAGAACTCCGGGATAATATGGATTAACAGACACAAGCCAATAAGGAGGAAATGAAAAAAAAATTACTTAAAGAAATGCAGGAGAAATTGAGTCAACAGGCAGAAGTCATGAAAGAGGAAACACAAAAATCTCTTAAAGAGTTGCAAAAAAACACAAACAAACAAGTGAAGGAACTGAGCAAAACCATCCAAGATCTGAACACAGAGGTAAAAACAACTAAGAAATCACAAAGGGAGACAACTTTGGAGATAGAAAACCTTGGGAAGAAGTCAGGGATCGTAGATGCAAATATAAACAACAGAATACAAGAGATAGAGGTGAGAATCTCAGATGCTGAAGATACCATAGTAAACATTGACTCCACAGTCAAAAAATACAAAATGCAAAAAGCTTGTAACCCAAAACATCCAGACAATCCAGGACACAATGAGAAGACCAAACCTAAGGATTATAGGGATAGATGAGAGTGAAGATCTACAATTTAAAGGGCCAGCAAATATCTTCAATAAAATTATGGAAGAAAACTTCCCTAACTTAAAGAGAGAGATGCCCATGAATATACAAGAAGCTTACAGAACCCCAAACAGACTGGACTAGAACAGAAATACCTCCCGTCACATAATAATCAAAACGACAAATGTACTAAACAAAGAAAGAATTTTAAAGGCAGTAAGAGAAAAAGGCCAAGTAACATATAAAGGAAGACCTATCAGAATCACACCAGACTTCTCTCCAGAGACCATGAAAGCTAAAAGATCCTGGGCAGATCTCATGCAGACTCCAAGAGAACACAATTGTCAGCCAAGAATACTATACCCAGCAAAACTCTCAATCAACATAGATGGAGAAATCAAAATATTCCACGACGACCAAATTTACACATTATCTTTCCACTAACCCAGCTCTGCAAAGGATAATAGGAGGAAAATTCCAATACAAGGAGGGAGACTGCACCCTAACAAAAGCAAGATAGTAACCTTCTCCCATCAAACTCAAAAGAAGATAACCACTCAAAAACAAAAATAACATCAAAAATGACAGGAAGAAATAATCACTATTCCTTAATAACTCTTAACATCAATGGATTCAATTCCCCAATAAAAAGGCATAGACTAACAGACTGGATACAGAAGAAGGACCCTATTTGCTGCATACAGGAAACACACCTCAGGGTCAAAGACAAACACTACCTTAGAGTAGAAAGCTAGAAGAAAATTTTGCAAGCAAATGGTCGCAGGAAGCCAGCTGGAATAGCCATAATAATATCAGATAAAATTGACTGTCAACCTAAAGTCATCAAAAGAGACACAGAAGGTCACTTCTTGCTGGTCAAAGGAAAAATCCACCAAGAAGAACTGACAATTCTAAACATCTATGCTCCAAATGCAAGGGCACCCTCATTTGTAAAAAAAAAAAAAAACAAACAAACTTTACTAAAGCTCAAAGCACACATTGTACCTAACACAATAATTGTGGGGGACCTCAACACCAACACTCCACTATCCTCAATGGACTGATCAGAAAAATAGAAACTAAACAGGGACACAGGGAAACTCATTGAAACTTTGGACCAATTGGATCTAATAGATATATATAGAACCTTTCATCCTAAAGCAAAAGACTATACCTCTTTCTCAGCACCTCATGTTACCTTCTCCAAAATTGACCACATAATTGATCACAAGACAGACCTCAACAAATATAAAAAGATTGAACTAACCCCATGCCTCTTATCAGATCACCATGGAGTAAGAGCGTTCTTCAATAGCAACAAAAACAACAGAAAATCCTCATACACATGGAGACTGAACAATATTCTACTCAATGATACCTTAGTCAAGGAAGAAATAAAGAAAGAAATCAAAGACCTTTTTACAATTTAATGAAAATGAAGGCACAACATACCGAAATCTATGGGACTCAATGAAAGCAGTGCTAAGAGGAAAACTCATAGCCCTGAGTACCTCCAAAAAGAAACACGAGAGAGCATATACTAACAACTTAATGGCACACCTGAAAGCTCTGGAACAAAAAGAAGCTATTTAACCCAGGAGGAGTAGAAGACAGGAAATCATCAAATTCAGGGCTGAAATCAATTAAGTTGAAAAAAAGAGAACCACACAAAGAATCAAGAAAACCAGGAGCTGGTTCATTGAAAAAATCAAGATAGATAAACCCCTAGCCAGACTTGCCAAAGGGCACAGAGACAGTATTCAAATCAACAAAATTAGAAGTGAAAAGGGAGATATAACAACAGAAACTGAGGAAATTCAAAAAATCATCAGATCCTACTACAAAAGTCTATACTCAACACAACTGGAGAATCTGGAGGAAATGGACAATTTCCTAGACAGATACCAAATACCAAAATTAAATCAGGATCAAATAGATCGCCTAAACAGTCCCATAACCCCCAAGGAAATACAAAATGTCATAGAAAGTCTTCCAACCAAAAAAAGCACACGGCCAGATGGTTTTAGTGCAGAATTCTATCAAACCTTCAAAGAAGACCTAATACCAATACTCTTCAAACTATTACACAAAATAGAAACAGAAGGAACACTACCCAATTCATTCTAAGAAGCCATAATTACCTTGATACAAAAACAACACAAAGACCCAACTAAGAAAGAGAACTTCCGACCAATCTCCCTTATGAACATCGATGCAAAGATACTCAATAAAATTCTTGCTAACCAAATCCAAGAACACATCAAAACGATCATTCACCATGATCAAGTTGGCTTCATCCCAGCGATGCAGGGATGGTTCGATATATGGAAATCCATCGATGTAATCTACTACATAAACTAACTCAAAGAATAAAACCGCATGTTCATCTCATTGGATGCTGAAAAAGCATTTGACAAATTCAGCATCCTCTCATGCTAAATGTCTTGGAATGAACAGGAATCCAAGGCCCATACCTATATATAATAAAAAGCAATTTACAGCAGACCGATAGACAACATCAAGGTAAATGGAGAGAAACTTGAAGCAATCCCACTAAAATCAGTGACTAGACAAGGCTGCCCCCTCTAACCATATCTCTTTAATATAGTACTTGAAGTTCTAGCTAGAGCAATTCCACAACATAAGGAAGTCAAAGGGATACAAATCAGAAAGGAAGAAGTCAAACTATCACTATTCACAGATGATATGATAGTATAATTCAGTGACCCAAAAAACTCCACCAGGGAACTCCTACAGCTGATAAACAACTTCAGCAAGGTGGCTGGTTATAAAATCAACTCAAGAAAATCAGTAGCCTTCCTATATGCAAAGGATAAGCAGGCCAAGAAAGAAATTAGGGAAATTACACCCTTCACAATAGCCACAAACAATATAAAGTATCTCGGTGTGACTCTAACCAAACATGTGAAAGATTTATATGACAAAAACTTCAGGTTTCTGAAGAAGGAAATTGAAAAGACCTCAAAAAATGGAAAAATCTTCCATGCTCGTGGGTTGGCAGGATTAATATAGTTGAAATAGCAATCTAGCCAAAAGCAATATACAGATTCAATGCAATCCCCATCAAAATCCCAACTCAGTTCTTCATAGAGTTAGAAAGAGCAATTCTCAAAATCATCTGGAATAACAAAAAACCCAGGACAGTTAAAACTGTCATCAACAGTTAAAAAAAAAAAAAAAAAACTTCTGGAGGAATCAATATCCCGGACCTCAAGCAATACTACAGAGCAGTAGTGTTAAAAACTGCATGGTATTGGTACAGTGGCAAGGAGGCAGATCAATGCAATAGGATCGAAGACCCAGAATTGTACCCACACATCTATGGCCAATTGAACTTCGATAAAGGAGCTGAAAACCTCCAGTGGATAAAAGATAGCCTTTTCAACAAATGGTGCTGGCTCAACTGGAGGTCAACCTGCAGAAGAATGAGAATTGATCCACTCTTATCTCTTTGCACTAAGCTCAACTCCAAGTGGATCAAGGACCTCCACATAAAACCAGACACACTAAACCTAATAGAAAAGAAACTGGGGAGGACCCTTGAGGACATTGGCTCCGGGGGAAAATTCCTGAACAGAACACCAATTGCTTATGTTCTAAGAGCAAGAATAGACAAATGGGACCTCAAAAAATTACAAAGTTTCTGTAAGGCAAAAGACACTGACAAAAGGACAAATAGGCAACCAACAAATTGGTAAAAGATCTTCACCAACCCTACATCCGACAGAGGGCTAATATCATGCAGATGCTAAGAGAACACAAATTTCAGCCAAAACTACTATACCCAGCAAAACTCTCAATAGCCATAGATGGAGAAACCAAGGTATTCCATGACAAAACCAAATTTGCAGGATATCTTTCCACAAACCCAGCCCTACAAAGGATAATAGGGGGAAAACACCAACACAAGGAGGGAAATTACACCCAGGAAGAAGCAAGATAGAAACCTCCTCTCATCAAATCCAAAAGAAGATAACCTCTCAAATATAAAAAATAATTTCAAAAATGTCAGGAGGTAATAATTACTATTTCTTAATATCTCTTAACATCAATGGACTCAATTCCCCAATAAAAAGACATAGAGTAACAGACTGGATACAGAAACAGGCCCCTACATTCTGCTGCATACAGGAAACACATCTCAATGTCAAAGACAAACATTACCTTAGAGTAAAAGGCTGGAAGACAATTTTACAAGCAAATGGTCTCAGGAAATAAGCTGGAGTAGCCATTCTAATATCCGATAAAATTGACTTTCAACCTCAAATCCTGAAAAGAGACCCGGAAGGTCACTTCTTGCTGGTCAAAGGGAAAATCCACCAAGAATAACTCTCAATACTGAACATCTATGTTCCAAATGAAAGGGCACCCTCATTCATAAATGAAACTTTACTAAAGCTTAAAGCACACATTGCCCCTAACACAGTAATTGTGGGCGACTTCAACACCCCACTCTCCTCAATGGACCGATCAGGAAAGCAGAAACTAAATAGGGACACAGTGAAACTAATTGAAACTTTGGACCAATTGGACTTAACAGATATATATATATATATATATATATATATATATATATATATATATATATAACATTTCATCCTAAAGCAAAAGAATATGTTTTTCTCAGCACTGCATGGTACCTTCTCCAAAATTGATCATGTAATTGGTCACAAGACAGATGTCAACAAATACAAGAAGATCGAACTACTTCCATGCCTCCTATCAGATCGCTAATATCCAATGTATACAAAGAACTCAAGAAGTTAGACCCCAGAAAACCAAATAACCCTATCGAAAAATGGGGTACAGAGCTAAACCTAGACTTTTCACCTGAAGAAATTCGGATGGCTGAGAAACACCTTAAAAAATGTTCAACATCATTAGTCATTAGAGAAATGCAAATCAAAACAACCCTGAGATTTCACCTCACCTTAGCCAGTCAAAACATCAGTGTAGGGGAGTACCAGAACAGGGAAGTGGGAAGGGGTAGATGGGGGAACAGGGTGAGGGAAAAGGGCATATGAGACCTTTGGGTGATGGGGAACCAGAAAAAGGGAAATGAAATGTAAATATAGAATATATCCAATAAAAAAAGAAAAAAAGTTATAATATATTTTCACAATGGTGAGATATATAAATTGCTGTTCAGTTTTAAACTTTCAGGTAAATGCATTTTCCACTAATATTTTGTTCTCTAGTGAACTGGAAATTTGTAAAATGTAATTGAACATATATGAATATGGATATGGATTTACTTTTATGTTATTCATTCTTTTCCCTATGTAGTATGTATACTGTCATCTATCTATCTATCTATCTATCTATCTATCTATCTATCTATCTATCTATTTTCATCATCATTTGTCTATCAGATGTCTGTCTCTGTATCTCAAAATAGGCTAACAAAACCATCCATTTTGTTTCTCAAATGTATTCGATGAATATCTATTTCCTTTATTGTTCATTTATAATTGTAAAATAAAATGTAGATTTTTTTAGTCTTACTGTGTAACAGATAATCAACAAGTTACTTTCTCTTTCTATTCCTTTTCTCTACTCCATGCTCCAGATTGTATTGCCTGTTTCTCCATTCTCATTTTCTATGTTTTTAAGTTGATTTCACAGTCTAGGTGCTAGGATCAGGGCAGACATTTAGAAACCAAATAGTAAGAGGTACTGAGTTTTGTGTGCTTTCTCAGTTCTTTCCCACACTGGAGCAACCTCATACTCTTAATATAAACCGCAATTTGTCATGCTGTTTTACAATCCATCTCATAAATTACTGGATTTTATTTGATAACATAGTATTAAGGGTTGTCAGCATTTATGAAGAATATGTCTCCTGTTTCTTCCTTTGTAATAACTGTACTATTGATATCAGGAGAATTTTGGCTTCCTAAAATGATTTTGGCACAAAATCAAGGCTTGCCAGGGCAACCCAGTAGGACCAAAAGGGTCCCAAGAACAGGTAGAATATTCAGAGACACCCACCTCCCCCACACACACACACTCACACACATTCTCACTGTTGTGAGCTCCACAAGAATGGCAAGTATATAACCATAGTGTATATCCAGAGCACCTAGGTCCTCAAGCCTTCTGGTTCTTAAAATTCTCCCTCTTCTGTGTAGTTCACTTGGCTCCTACTAGTATTTGGCTGTGGGTCTCTGCATTTGCTTTCTTCAGTTGCTGAATAATGCTACTCTGAAGGTGAGTACATTAGGCGCTCAATCTCTGAGTATAGCAGAATACCATTCATAATCATTTTAATGAATTTTCCCAGTTATATCTGGTTCTATCCAAAGTCTGCGGGGTGTCCAGGCTCCAGTTCCATGAAGTGTCAGGTATGTGCTGCTTCTGGTGTTGTGGGCCTGACTTTGGACCAGTCATTGGTTGGCCACTCCTGTATGTTCTTCACCACAGCACATTTTGTTGGCAAGACAGATTGTTGGGAAAATATTTTGTGACTGGATTGATGTCCCAGTATTGCTGCTGGGAGCCTTACCTGGGTACAGAAGCTGGCTAGTTTGGGCTCCATATCCATTATGCAGAGGGTTTGCTGGGTCATTTTTGTAGATTCCAGGGAGTTTCCACTGCATAAATTGTTAAGTCATATTCAGTTGCTATTCATGGTTGGCCTACTCTTTTATTTTGATGAAAAATAAAGGAGTGGATCTAGGTAGGGGAGAGGAGTTATGAGGGAAAAGACTAGGAGTAATGGAGGGAGGTTAAACAAACTTCAATTGGGATATAATCTATGAGAGAAGAATAAAAATGAAGAAAAAGAAAAGAATACATAAAAATGGATTTTGGAATTTTCCCTTTCAGTTTCAAGAATTTTTTTATATTATTAGTGTTAATTCTCTGGTGTTTATTATACATTTATGAAGGCCTGGCATAAATGTCCTCATAGATAGTAAAAACTCAACTTTCTTATCCACTTTTCTTGGAATCTTGAACAGCATAGAGTCTCTGTATTCATTCATTGTAAAGAGAAACTTCTGTAATTATGGCTCAGAATAACATTTATATATATATATATATATATATATATATATATATTGATATTGATATTGATATTTTGAACATGGTTGGATAAAGTGTCAACTCAACAACAGCAGTATGTTTCTTCTTAGGTGCTTAGTACAAGACAAGAAAGCTGAGTAATATTCCGTTGTGTAATCACAGAAGCCACTGTATGTTACTTGAGTTTGCAGTACAAGTACATCCTGTTAGGGTTCAATTCAAGCACATAGCAGCTCCTTGCCTTATAAAATCAAATTGGCACTCTTGAAGGAGTGGGCACACCTTGTCTGGCTGCTTGGTATCTTAGTTGATAGTGTACACAGCTGGATAAGACCACTGCTGTGTTTTGTCCCTCTGCAGCCTGTTTGGTATATTCTGGCTTTTTGAAAGCTAGCCAGCAGTCAAAGATTCTCGCTCAGTTCAAGCATGATTTCTGTATATTTTGCAGATATGTGCTTATAATCTAGTTCTTGTGGGCAGCCAAGCAGAAAGAAAAAAAAGCAATTTTATTTTAGAGATACCTAAAGCCTTATTGACCAAAACCTCCTAAATCACTATTCCATCCTTTGAACTTGGCTTTTGGGTGCTGAATTCATTTTTAAATTATTTTTAAACTGACTTGCAAAAAAGCAGGTTTTCATGTATTCATTAAATCTCCTTCATTTTTGATTAACTCCCTCCTACTTCTTCCTTTCTCCCATGCCATTTCCTTACTCATGCTTAAACCTTTCTACCCTTAGGATTTCCTGTAATTTTCTAATCTTTGTTCCCTTAACACACCTCCTCCAATGATCTATTTCTAGGTATGTGGCTTCCACAGCATCCTCATGTACTCTAGGTTAAAGACAGACTCAGCAAAATTTGAAGCGAGGATAGACATGTGGGAGAGAACATCCAGTTCTGTTCCTCTGTGTCTGGATCTAATTTAGTATAATATTTTCCATTTACCTTCAACTTCATGCTTTCATTTTTCTTTTTTTCCATTAACTTATTTATGTATTCACTTTACAGCTTTACATCCTGATCACTGCACTCCCCCTCCTCCCTGTGTCCTCTTCACACACTTCTTTCCCCACATTGCCCCCCCTTTCTACTCTGAGCTGGTATAGAAATTCCTCGGGGTATCCTCTTACCTTGGCACATCAAGTCTCTACAGGGATGGAGATATCCTCTCCAACTGAGCCTAGACAAGACAGCCTAGTTAGAGGAACTAGGTTCATAGACAGACAACAGCCTTTGGGGTACCCCTAGTTCCAGTTGTTTGGGACCCACATGAAAACACATCTACATATATCTAGAGAGGCCAATGTCCAGTCCCTGTATGTTCTTTGGTTGTTTGACTCAGTCTCTAAGAACCCCAAATGTCCAGGTTAGTTGACCCTCTAGGTCTTCCTGTGGACTTCCAATCCCCTTTGGGACCCTCAATCCTTGCCTCAACTATTCCATAAGATTAACCAAGTTCTTATAATGTTTGACTGTGGGCCTCTATATCTGTTTTAGGTAGCTGCCGGGTAGAGCCTCTCAGAGGACAGTTATGCTAGATTCTTGTCTGCAAGCATAGCAGAGTATCATTAATAGTGTCAAGCCTTGCTCTTGAGATTGGTCTTAAATTGGGTCAATTTATTGGTTGGCCATCCCTCAGTCTCTGCTCCATTTTTGTTCCTGCATTTCTTGTAAATAGGCCCCATTTTTGGTAGAATGTTTTGTGGGTAGGTTGGTCCATTGTGTATATGCACCACATTTCATTATCCATTTATTAGTTGATGGATATTCAGGCTGTTTCCAACTAATGAACATGACTGAGCAAGTATCTATGGAGTAGGATTTCAAGCATTTGCAAAGTTGACTAAGGAGGGTGTAGCTGGGTCATATGGTAGATTTATTGTTAGCTTTTTGAGATTCTGATTTCTCTGAATTCTCAGTACTAATTTCAAGATTGGCTGCATGATTTTTATAATCTCACAGTGAGCAAGCAACGCTGTTCATGTGTCTCTATAGTGTGAGTCCATATAAAGTCCATTAAGTATGTGGCTAAGAGTGTTATGAGTGAGCCCTACAGTAGTTTTATTTCTATCACCAAACTGTTTCTGAAGTGGTTACATTAGTTTAACACGAGTCAACAAGGGTTTCTCTTCCTCCACCTCACTCACCAGCATTTAATCTCACTTCATTTCCTGATAATTGTTCTGACTTAAGTGAGATAGTATCTCAAAAGTAGTTTTAAGAAATATCTGAAGCAATTTCTACATTGTCTGTTACAGTTTACATTTATATAAAAATTGTGTTAGCTATTCAGATTGTCCCTATTCTTTTTTTTTTTTTTTTTTTTTTTTTTTTTTTTTTTTTTGGTTTTTCAAGACAGGGTTTCTCTGTGCAGTCCTGGCTGTCCTGGAACTCACTCTGTAGATCAGGCTGGCCTTGAACTCAGAAATCCGCCTGCCTCTGCCTCCCAAATGCTGGGATTAAAGGTGTGCACCACCACGCCCAGCTTAGATTGTCCCTATTCTTGTAAGAATTTACCATTCATCATGACTTTGTGGTTTACTTTGGCAATTTTTTATGATTTTTAAAAATATTTTTCTAATGGTTTATGATGTTTAATAATATATTAAATATATATGACATTTATATATATACATATATATAACCATTAGAAAATTATTTTTAAATATATATATGCTTATTTTCTGTCAGCATATATTCTATAGTATAGGTCTTCATCCCTTCATAGTTTTTGTTTTGATTTTTCTCAAGTGAGTTGGATTGTTTTCTTTTATGCTTTAGAAGTCTTTATATTTTGTAGATGCAAATTTTTTGTTAGATGGGCTCCACAATAATATTTTCTTTCAATTTCTCCCTAGTTTTCTTTATCCTCTTATCTGAATCTTTTGAAGCACAAAAGTCTTAAGTTTTAATATAATATAAATAGTAGAATTTTTATACATTTAAATTTTGAATATTTTATTGTTTTAAATGTAGAAATTATCTCTGAATCAAGTGTAGTTTGAGGATTTGTCTTTTAAAATACATCAACATATTTTTTCTAGTGCATGAATGAAACAATGTGATATGCCATTTGTACATAAATTCAATATATTTATTTTTTTTCTAGTAGAATTTTTGGAAAAGACAGACTTTTTCTATTGAATTGTTGTGTACTTTTGTAAGAAATCTATTGTGCATTGTAGAAACTCTATAGTTTCTCTAAGCAAGCCCTTCCATGATAATATTGAATCTGCTCCCTGTCTCCATGATCCTATATATTTCATAAAATAGTTATGATAATATTTATGCATATTTTTTACTAGCATAATGTTTTCAAGGGCTAATTTCTGCTTAAGATAAAAAATATTCCATTCCGTATATATAGCACATTATTATTTATTCATTGACTTGTTGGTGGAATTAGTTTTTTTATGTTTCTGCTATTGTGAATAATGCATCCAAATATCAGATTTCTTCTTTGTGTTCAATTTTTCATGGTACATTCTTAGCAGTGGAAAAGTTGAATTATATTTTTATTTATTTAAATTTTTTAGTGTGAGAATTTCATACATTAGTACTGTATTTTACATCATAGCCACAGCTCCTTCCTCCAAAACCTATGACCACTGGAAATTCATGGCTTATCACTTTTCACTTATCATTGTCATACAGAGACACAAACACATTCATATATTCACAACTTAGTCATTAGGTGTTGTTCATATATATATATATTTGTATTTTGGGCTGAACACTTGGGTTGACACTATCAAGGCACTGGTTGTTAGAGAAAACTGATTCTCCTTTTCTTAGCTGCTATTATTTGCCGAGACCTCTTCATCTAGTGATGCAGCTTTGTGAAATATATCCTATCTTCATTAGCATGTTTACTGGAATTATCATTGTACTGGTCTTGTGTAGTCAATGATACTGAGGGTTTTTTGTATGTAGCATCCCTGCCAGGTCTAGAAGTTAGCATTTAGTAGTAGAGATCCTGGTCTTCTGGCTCTTACAATCATTCTATCTGCTCTTTTGTGATGTTTTATAAGCCCTAGATATGAGGATTCGATTATAAATATATGAACTGGTGTTAGATACCTCATGATCATATATTCTATGAATTTTGATGTTATGGATCTCTGACATAGTGCCCCATCTACTTCAAAAAGAAACCTCTTTGGTGTAGATAAGAGCTATATTCATCTGTGATTATAAATATTAAGTATACAGACACAAATCACACTGATTTAAGAAAATGACAATAGCCTCAAGGGTCTATAATCTTTGCAACCTTAGGCAATCAGCTAGAGTTACAATACTACACATGGATATGGATTCTTTTTCATCTATTTTAGTTACTACACAGAAGCACATAAGCCCACAATGTTCTAGTTGCAGAGTTTCTCAGGGTAAGATATATCTTTTTATCATTTGGATGGATAACTTTTTAAACTCATGTCATAAAATGAAGAATAAAGAAAGCTGTGAGAATATAACACAGTACAGTGGTAAACTGTTGCCAAGCCCTGGCACTACTTGTGAACTATTATTTATTCTAATTACTTTTTGCGGGTTGGTTTTAGTTTTACATATTAAATATGATTTGACCAAAAAATAAATTTGCTTCTTTCATTCCAGCCTGAGAACCTTTGTTAATTTTGTCTAATTGCTAGGACTAAAGCTGTACAATGATGAAAGGAGGTGGCAGAAGCAAACATTCTGATTTCTGAATAAAGAAAGATTTTAGCATCTCACCACTGAGCATGTTCTTATAATGTGGATTTTCTATATAAACTTTGGAACTATTCCTTCCTCTTACTAGTGTCCTGAGTATATCTGTCATGAAACCAGGTTCAATTGTGTCAAACATTCTCATTGTAATTCTTTTGACATTTAGGAGAATTAACTGAAGCCAACTAAATCAGGGAAATGATTCTCAACATTTCTTCGTTTTAAACATTTAGAACTATTCATTTTCCAGTGAGAACTGGATTTCTACATCTCATTGTTTTTATATGATGAGTTTTGTTTATCTCAAAGTGCTCTACCTTCATTTCTAATTTCTTCTATACCCATTGTTTTTTAAGAGTGTAGCAATTTTCATTTACTTGTAAACTTCTAGTTTTACTGTTGTTACCGTTTTCCAATATTATACCATTGTTGTTAGAGAAAGGTATGCTGTATAATTTCAAACTTTTTGTCAAATTTGTAGTCTTGTTTTGTGGATTAAACCACAGCCTATCTGTATGTTTGTGGAAACATATATTACTATAATGGTATTACTATAATGATTATGAAAAGCACTGTTGTGGCTAATAAAAAATCTAAAATTAAAATTATAATTTTATCTAGATGTCCAGATAGAGTTAGGATTTGAGTTAGGTAAGAGTTAATATAATAATTCAGTATACTGATTTAATAATATAATTAATAAAATAATAATTAATATACTATCATTCAAAAGAATTAAAAATGGATTCTATGGGATAATTATTATCCTGATATGAAAGACTGAAGAAGGTACTAAAAAAGCAGAAAATAGCAGAGCAACATCCCTAATGACTCTAAAAGCAAGTCTTCTTAAATTTATTAAAGGATAAATAAAGTGAATCTTTAGTGGATTATTACAATGGAGAAAATGGAATAGTTTCTATAAATATAAGCATGTATTCAAAATAAAAATCAATGGAACACAATGAATTAATAGAATGAAGGAAACAACAAATCATCGCAACCAATGCAATGGACATGTTTTGCCACAATTGAACCCTGTTTCATGACAACTATACTCAAGAAACTAGAAAGAGGAAGGAATAGTATATTAATTTAGTATAATATTACCTAAACCAAGCTCTAAGTGTAACCTTAACAGCACTCTCTGTCAAACTCAGTCCTGGTACGCCATGTGGATTCAGCTTTGACCTTCCTTTCTAACTCATGGGGAGTTGAAGTTAGAGTTTTATGCTACTTTGCACATTTTCTGTTTCCCTGTGACTTACAGACATCTTAGCATTATCTCTTGTGACACAATCCTTTCCTCTTTAGAGTATGGACTTTTCTTTATGAGTATAGTGCTTCTCATTTAGAGATTCTCAATCCTCTATTTTATTCACTTTTTAAAATTAAGTGTTATCTGGATTTTCACTAGTTATTCTTTCTCTATTAAAGTGAATCACAATTAATGTAATTGTGTAGGTTCAAGTATCACAGTAAGTTTCTGTTTAAAGTGATTTTCTATCTTTAGTGTACAGCATAATGTCAGCTTATTTCTTTATACTTGGAAGTATCAACAGTAATAATGTCAGCCACAAATACTTCACAGTATAGTTTATAAAATTTAAAATATGCTATTGACATATATCATTGTTTCCAGTAATTCCTCAGGAATTTCCTATAATTCTCTAAGAAGAAATTTATCTAACAAGTCTATGCTACATAAATATTATTTAATCTCCTTCTCTTTTATTTCTGACTCATAACATTTTCTCTCATCAAATCCGATTTAGAATAAATCTGACTTGCTCTAAATTTAAAGATGGCTACCAGCATCTCCTAGGTTTATTAGCTTCTCTTATCATATGTAGTGTGAGAGAACATCTTTTTATGGATCTTCCTTTGAAATGCAAAAGACACATATTTCCAAGAAACACTTAGCAAGTTATCTTAGTCAGGATTTCTATTCTTGCACAAACATGACCAAGAAGCAAGTTGGGGATAAAAGGGGTTTTACTCAGCTTACACATTTACATTGTTGTTCATCACCAAAGGAAGTGAGGATTGTAACTCACACAGGGCAGTAAGCAGGAGCTGCTGAAGAGGTCATGGAGGGATATTACTTACTGCCTTGCTCACCTTGCTTTCTTATAGAACCCAAGACTACCAGCCCCGGGATGGCACCACCTACAATGGGCCCTCTCCTCTTGATCACTAATTGAGAAAATGCCTTACAGCTGAATCTCATGGAGGCATTTCCTCAACTGAAGCTCTTTTCTTTGTGGTAACTCCAGCCTGTGTCAAGCTGACACACAAAACCAGCCAGTACACAAGTGTTTCTTCAAATATAAATAATTTTCTTCATATTCATCTCTGAGACAAAAACTATTATTTCTAGAGTAATATGTAGTACCAATTGGCCTCAGCCAGTTAAGGTCTTCATGGAACTGTTGTTGGGGTTGCTATCAATTCATCTAATCATATTGACTGAGAAATTCAAGCCCTGTTCATTTAGTAAAACAAAATATGAAAAATCACCTAAGAAATATTAAGTACTGGCATACAACTAAACTTCTCACGTTATCATATTGAGTGATAGTTTAGTATAGGGCCAAATTTGGGAATGAGCATAGTGCAAGAAACACAGAGTTATCTTAACATAGTTTCCATGTTCCTACATGGCAGCAGTTTCATTAAGTGTTGCAGTGGCTTAGCAGTCGTAAGTCAAGGTAATTTTAAAATTGTTTTGTACATCAGGGGGATAGGTACAACAAGATGTGGGAATCTGTCCTACAGGCCACAGAAGCTATCTAATAACATTTTTAGTTTTTTGAGGTGGTGGAAGTTAATAGCTTCTGATAAGTTAATAGCTTCCCAAAACTTTTTGCTTCTTTTTTTCTTTTTTTATTCTATATTCTTTGTTTACATTCCAAAGGCTTTTCCCTTTCCCAGTTCCACCCCACCATACGTCCCATAAGTCCTCTCCCCCCCAACTATTCCCCAATCACCCCCCTACCATTTCTCTGTTCTGGTACTCTCTTACAAAACTGGATCCAATCTTTTCAGGCCCAGGGTCCTCTCCTTTCTTCTTGGGAATCATTTGACTTGCTAATTGTGCCTTGAGTATTTAGGGCTTCTTGGCTCATTAATATCCACTTATCAGTGATTGCATTTCATGTGTATTCTTTTGTGATTGGGTTAACTCGCTTAGGATGATATTTTCCAGATCTAACCATTTGCCTACAAATTGCATGAATTCGTTATTTTTAATTGCTGAGTAGTATTCCATTGTGTGTGTGTGTGTGTGTGTGTGTGTGTGTGTGTGTGTATATATATATATATATATATATGTATATATATATGTATATATATATATATGTATATATGTATATATATGTATATATATATATGTATATATATTTATATATATATCTATATATATATGTATATATATATGTATATATATATATATATATATATGTATATATATATATATATATATATATATATATATATACATATATACATATCACATTTTCTGTATCCATTCCTCCTTTGAGGGATATATGGGCTCCTTCCAACTTCTGGCTATTATAAACAAGGCTGCTATGAACATAGTGGAGCATGTGTCTTTTATGTATGCAGGGGAATCCACTGGGTATATGCCCAGGAGTGGTATGACAGGGTCCTCTGGAAGTGACATGCCCAATTTTCTGAGGAACCGCCACACTGATTTCCAGAGCGGTTGTACCAACTTGCAATGCCACCAACAGTGGAGGAGTGTTCCTCTTTCTCCGCATCCTTGCCAGCACCTGTTGTCTCTTGAGTTTTTAATCTTAGACATTCTGACTGGTGTGAGGTGGAATCTCAGGGTTGTTTTGATTTGCATTTCCCTGATGACTAATGATGTTGAACATCTCTTAAGGTGTTTCTTGGCCATCCAAATTTCTTCTGGTGAAAATTCTTTGTTTAGCTCTATACCTCATTTTTTGATAGGGTATTTGGTTCTTTGGGGTCTAACTTCTTGAGTTCTTTGTATATATTGGATATTAGCCCTCTGTCAGATGTGGGGTTGGAGAAGATCTTTTCCCACTTTGTTGGTTGCTGTTTTGTCCTTCTGACAGTGTCCTTTGCCTTACAGAAGCTTTGTAATTTTATGAGGACCCATTTGTCAATTCTTGATCTTAGAGCATAAGCTATTGGTGTTCTATTCAGGAACTTTCCCCCTGTGCCCATGTCCTCCAGGGTATTCCCAAGTTTCTTTTCTAATAGTTTCAGTGTGTCTGGTTTTATGTGGAGGTCTTTGATCCACTTGGAGATGATCTTAGTACAAGGAGATAAGAATGGATCAATTCGCATTCTTCTGCATGTTGACCTCCAGTTGAACCAGCATCATTTGTTGAAAAGGCTATCTTTTTCCCACTGGATGGTTGTAGCTCCTTTATCAAAGATCAAGTGACCATAAGTCTGTGGGTTCATTTTTGGGTCTTCAATCCTATTCCATTGATCTACTTGCCTGTTACTGTACCAATACCATGCAGTTTTTAACACAATTGCTCTGTAGTACTCCTTGAGGTCAGGGATATTGATTCCCCCAGAAGTCTTTTTATTGTTAAGAATCCCATGATAAAGAAGCAAAAAGATTTTAGTAGCTAAAACTTTTTGCTTCTTTATCATGGGATGCTAGTTCTGACACAGATGTGTGCAGGGAATGACTATTTATGGGCTAAAGCAAACAACACAAGATAAGGTATAGTTGGGATCTGAGCATGAAACATTCTAATTCTTCCCATTACTGCAGTTCTTATCAGTCAATTAGACTTTGCAGAAACAGCTTTATTCTAAAGATTCTAGTGGAGGGGGATGAGATAGGGGTTTCTGGAGGGGAGACCTGGAAAGGGGAAAACATTTGAAATGTAAATAAAGCAATATCCAATTTTTAAAAAGGAGGAAAAAAAGATTCTTATTCAGACCAGTGTAAGTGTCCAGAGGAAAGAATGGGGCAATAAGTGTATCTCTCTAACTTTCCTTAAAGTTAATTAACTTAGAAGCATGGCACAGAATTTTCTATTTTTAAAATGAGGTCCATCAGGTTTCTCTTTTCATTACTGTATAGACACTGGTACATTTATTTTGGAGATCAAAGAAACAGATGAGAATATTGTCTCTCTATTATGAGAAAAAAACACCTGGCAAATTTCCTTTCCAATGTCATCACATGTTCACAAGGAAAAAATTATGATCATCCAAACTAAAATCTCTACCTAGATAAAAAGAAAATCTATTTCAAATATTTGTGAGCAGTTGAAATGCTGTGGGCAAAATGAAATACACTCATAATATGGGTTAGATGGGGAGCATACATGAAAAAAGGATGCAAATTAAAGTGGAAAGGTAAATACAATGATTGTTTATATATGTAAAAGCCTGAAGAAAATAGTGGTTTAAAAGTATGATTTTATTATGTCCTTTCTGACTTGCACTAATATATTTTACTTCATCTTATTGTATTCTAAGTGGTAGAACATAAAATAGACAAGCTGTGAGAATTAACTCTGCTCATTTTAATCCACAGGCAGGATATCGTTATCATAGCACTAAATTTTGTATGCCAGTGCATCATGTCAGAAAAAAAAGTTATGTTTCAAAAATAATATATAACATATAAATGGATATGTTTTTATAGATTGTGGTCATGTTCTTTCTTTTTATTTTTGGCATGAAAGATTCAAATTAAAAACTTACTGAGCTTATATGCTAGAGCTATTTATTTGTGTGCAGAATTCAAAATGGATAATTGAATATGAAGAAAATCAAAAACACCTGGGATCTCTTCATTTTATGAATTCTATGGGAAAGAAATCAAGTAGAAATGGTGAAATGGTATATATAGTGGAAAATCAATCAAAGGCTTAGACCCATCATATACCTCCATTGCAGAGTCTATATTTCAGCTTGGCAAGTAGAATTTATCGTGAATGTGTCATTTTCAGAAGCTATTTGGCTGGCAACAAAGCTGCTATCACATATAGACAGAATGAGAACAGAATACAAAGCAAGACTATGCATTTATCCAATCATCCCCTCAATTTCCCCAATCTGTACTTCAAGTGCAAGTGCCACCTTTAGAGATTTGTACATGTGTGATTTATGTTTTAAATTTAGGCATAATATAGTTATTTCTAAATAATTAGTAATACCATACCTTTTGTACCTGCAATCAAAGCCTAGCTGAAAAGAAATTTGGATTTAGAGAATCCATGTTACAATTTGTGTTAGAACTGATAGAAGATGAACGGATGAAAATATTGTAAACAATAAAGCACTTCCCAATAGAACCGCCCATGTAGAGTGTGAAGTCATTTTTTTCCACCAAGAAAACAGACCAAAAATAGGCAGATACTTCTGGATTTTTCCCAGAAAAGTATTTTAGCTGTTATTCCTCTTTTTTATACATATATTCACTACCTTTCCAAGGCATTTATCTTTTCTGCTGCTTTTTTGTTTGAAATACCAAGATGGTTAGAGATATTTCTCTGCAGCTAGTGCTAGTGAATTACATATATATGTTCAAAGGTGAAATTGACAGAATAACTGGAGGTTTGAGATTTCCTACAAGCTATTAAAGTTTAGACTCCTAATGTTGGAGTAACTTCACAGCATGTAGGTTTATTAGATATTAACTGCTCAATGAATAGGCATACAAAAACAGACAAAATCTTCAGAAATGTTGATAAACTGATAAAATATTATCATATAAGGTAATATAAGAAATTGATGCAACATTTCAAATTAATTAATAACTACTTTGAGTATGCTCATCAATAAGAAAGTATGATAGAAATGAAAGAAGAAATTTTTATTGTTTTAATGTAGTATTTTAATTTTTCTTGGTAAAGATTTGTATTGCTTGGATTAATATATAAGTCATAAATATTTATTCATTGATATATCCTTAAGTATTTGTGTTTTATATTACTGTAAATCACCCTGTCATTTTTACTACTTTTGGTTGACAAAAATTTTATCTTCTAATGTAAAGATTTATGTAAGGTAATTGCTTTCCAGAGGGCAGGCATCTGTAGCCAGAAGTCTTATCATTACTGCTCTAAATCCAATCGTCCTAAGCTAAGAGGTTTTCTATGAATGAAGCTTCTGTATCCAATCTTCTAAATAGTATTTGGTATTTTTAAATTATATGCGCAAGCGCACATGCACGCACACACATACACACACACACATGTGCACGTGTAGATGTGGGCATAGATGTATATCTAGGTAGACATAGTTGTAGATACAGATATATGGTCAATTTTTAGTGATGCAGTAAAGTTAAACACTTAGCATTACTTACTGCTTACTGCAGTTATCAGTTGGAAAAAACGTGGTACTTTTTTCAAAATACAGAGTATATCAGAAAATGAAAGCCTTGAAGCAGTATCCTGTAAATTCCTTTAAGAGCTGGGACAAACAATTAGCATGTCTCACTTCTCCAGAGCACTGGCAAGGTTTTACCAGAAACCAGCAGGTCAATTTCTTACTAATAAATGTACACCTACAAGTGGTACTTTTTATAATCTTCCTTCCTGACCAGACTCAAATAATATCATTTTATGTTTTGGTCGATTTTCTATAGAGCAGAAAGAAAATTGAAATGCTTTGCTTCTTATTTCCAGAGCACCTTCATTTTATATTGTAGCTTAAATCTTCTCACTTCTTTTTTACCTCCAATAACCTTTCTTTGTTAAGAAACTTTTTTTGAACTCACTGTTAACCCCCTCTATTCTTCAATAAAAAAGTAAATGAAGATATTCAAAGATGCTAGCCAAAGAAGCAAGAATGAATTACACCTATTTGCGAGAATTAATCCAGAGTCAAGCATACTGGCATCCAAAATACATGCTGCAAATTATATCAGAAAATATTACTTAAATAAAATTGTTATCTAAACTAACATAAAAGAAAAAGGAATTCTATAAAGTATAACAATAAAAAACCAGAAGCTGATTTTTCAATGACCTAAGTTCTCCCTTTTTCTTTGCAACAAAATGCTGCTTGGCTGCTATCACAGTCCTAGAAACTCTGCAACTAAAACATCCTGGGCTAATGATCTTGTATGTCAGTAACTGAAATAGACAAAAAAGTAAAAGTTTATTTTAAAAGTTAGATTGAATATGATTTCTGAAATACTACAATATTTACACTGTAAAATTAAAAAATAAAAGAATGTATATTTTAACAAAATATATTAACTGCTGTGTGTGATATTTCAAAATGTGTACTTGTAAATATTTTGATGTTTTAGAATATGAAAATGAGCCTGGATTCTGTTATACATACATTGTATTTAATTAATTAATTTTCAGTGCTGGGGATTAAATCCAGACCCTTGAGCATACCAAGAAATTTCTCTACCACTGCATAATAACCAAAGACTTAAGTTTTACGACAGAGACTCTCATTATGTAACTGGTTTAGCTAAGAACTCAAGGTAATCTTGGTTTTGGTTCTTGAATATCTAAACTTAAGTTCAAGAAAAGTTCTGTTCCACTAAGTTTAATACTAAATTATATTCCCATTTATTCTTCACATAATGTACTTTGAAACAGTTATGTGTATATGTGTGTGTGTCTCTGTGTGTGTGTGTTTGTGTGTGTGTGTGTGTGTGTGTGTGTGTGTGTTTGTGTGCATGTCCTTATATGAGATTAATTGAGCTTAATTTACATGTGGGGTTATTATGGTCATTCTAGAATCCATAGGCTGCCAAATAAAAGCCATAGTGTCAGAGGTGGGCTATCTCTCCTGTGTTGTTGGACAGAGGTAGCCTGGTGACTTCTAACATAAGAGCCTTTGTCATTATTCTTGCTTTCTCCCTAATACTCAGTGGTAACACACTATTGGGGCAGAAATGAGACACATTGCTCATGGGAAAAGGAGAAATCTTGCTGGATAGCTTTTATATTATGGAAAGGAGCTGTAATAGACTGCTGCATGAAAATGCCATTAACATCTGTGTCCTTGTTAGGTACAATGACTAGCATGGTACTATAAGACCATAGGTAAAATAGTGTCAAAATGTATTGTGACAACAAGCCATATTCTGATTAGATATCATAAGAAGGTCAAGAATGGGAAAGGAAGAAGTCAAACTATCACTATTTGCAAATGATATGATAGTATACTTAAGTGAACCCCCCAAAAAACTCAACCAGAGAACTCCAACAGCTGATAAACAACTTCAGCAAAGTGGCTGGTTATAAAATCAACTCAATCAAATGAGTAGCTTTCCTATACTCAAAGGATAAGCAGGCTGAGAAAGAAATTATGGAAATGACACCCTTTACAATAGCCACAAACAGTATAAAGTATCTTGGTGTGACTCTAACCAAACAAGTGAAAGACCTGTATGACAAGAACTTCAGGTCTCTGAAGAAGGAAACTGAAGAAGACCTCAGAAAATGGAAAAATCTCCCATGCTTATGGATTGGCAAGATTAAGATAGTAAAAATGGCCATCTTGCCAAAAGCAATCTACAGATTCAACGCAATCCCCATCAAAATACCAACTCAGTTCTTCATAGATGTAGAAAGAACAATTCTCAAATTCATCTGGAATAACAAAAAAACCTGGGATAGCTAAAACTATTATCAACAGTAAAAGAACTCCTGGGGGAATCAATATCCCATACCTCAAGCAAAACTACAGAGCAATAGCATTAAAAACTGCATGGTATTGGTTCAGTGATAGGCAGGTGGATCAATGGAATAGGATTGAGGACCCAGAAATGAACCCACATGCCTATGGTCACTTGATCTTCGACAAAGGAGCTCAAAACATCCAGTGGAAGAAAGAGTCTTTTCAACAAAGGGTGCTGGTTCAATTGGAGGTCAGCATGCAGAAGAATGCGAATTGATCCATTCTTATCTCCTTGTATGAAGCTCAAATCCAAGTGGATAAAGGACCTCCACATAAAGCCAGGCACACTGAAACTAAAAGAAAAGAAACTGGGGAAGACCCTGGAGTACATGGGCACAGGGGGGAAGTTCCTGAACAGAACACCAATAGCTTATGCTCTAAGATCAAGAATTGACAAATGGGACCTCATCAAATTACAAAGTTTCTGTAAGGCAAAGGACACCTTCAAAAGGACAAAACAACATCCAACAAAATGGAAAAAGATCTTAACCAACCCTACATCCAACAGAGGACTAATATGCAATATATACAAAGAACTCAAGAAGTTAGGCCCCAGAAAACCAAATAATCCTATTAAAAAATGGGGTGCAGAGCTAAACAAATAATTCTTACTTGAAGAACTTCAGATGGCTGAGAAGCACCTTAAGAAATGTTCAACATCATTAGTCATTAGAGAAATGCAAATCAAAACAACCCTGAGATTTCACCTCACACCAGTCAGAATGGCTAAGATTAAAATCTCAGGAGATAGCAGGTGTCAGCAAGGATGTGGAGAAAGAGGAACAATCCTCCACTGCTGGTGGGATTGCAAGCTGGTACAACCACTCTGGAAATCAGTCTGGCGGTTCCTCAAAATCTGGGCAGGACACTTCTGGAGGACCCAGCTATACCACTCCTGGGCATATACCCAGAGGATTCCCTAGCAAGTAATAAGTATACATGCTCCACTAAGTTCATAGCAGCCCTATTTATAATAGCCAGAAGCTGGAAATAACCCAGATTCCCTCAACGGTGGAATGGATACAGAAAATGTGGTATATATACACAATGGAGTACTCTTCCGCCATTAGAAACAATGAATTCATTAAATTCTTAGAAAAATGGTTGGAGCTGGAAAACATAATCCTAAGTGAGGTAACCCAGTCTCAAAAGAACACTCATGGTATGTACTCACTAATAAGTGAATATTAGCCTAGAAGCTTGGAATACCCAAGACACAATCCACATATCAAATGATGTCCAGGAAGAAGGAAGGAGTGGCCCCTGGTTCTGGAAAGGCTCAGTGCACCAGTGTTGGGGAATACCAGAACAGTGAAGTGGGAAGGGATGGATGGGGGAATTGGGGAGGGAAGAAGGATTATGGGACTTTTGGGAAGGGGGGGGATCCAGGAAATGGGAAATCATTTGAAATGTAAATAAAGAATATATCAAATTTAAAAAAAAGCTCACTTCACAGGAATAAACACATGCCTGGTGCTGTAATTCTTTCTCATCAAAAAAATCTATGATTGGGGGTCTTAGAAGTCCAGGGAAGAATCCATTACTATTATTTGGTTAATCTGGCTTAATATCAAACTACCTTGCAGATCTGTATTTTTCTGCTCATAGGTTAGTTTAACTCTCAGATCTCATCAGAGATATTTCTTTGTTCACTGGCTGATAGTCACCATTGTAATTAATATCTGATCAAAGTACAAAGAATCGGCATCAGTAGAGTTCTCAGCCACCAATGAGATATCTCTATCAGAGCCTTCCCCATGACTCAGGTAGTATCATGAAAGAAACAGCATAAGGATCATAAGAGACAAACGGCTGAGAGGCAGGAGTTACCAAGGTTTTGTGAACATGACAGAACATCTGTACTTGTGAAGTCATACCAGTTGTGTTTGCCTCCTCATGACTTGCACAAGTACGAGGGAGTCAATATTCTGGTATGGAGTCCATATGACTGAAACACACCATGTAAAATAAAACCAAAGCAAAAGAATTCCCAAATAATGAACTCTGTACAGTAGAGCTCCAATTTACAATTATAAAGTCTATTTCTATTAACCTTTAGGGGTTGTATCATTACAAATCACTAGAAACCTCGTTTCTGTGTTACTTCCATAATGAGTCAAGCATGGATTTTAAAGAAATATGATTAATAAGGGAGAAGTAAAACTTTTAGTGAGCTTAGGGGTTAAAGATAGGATGAGAAAAGGCAAAGGCAGGGGGATTTTATTATCTCCAGTCCTTAAACAGTGTGAAATAGAAAGTCAATATGTGAGGCATAATGCCATAGTTTTTAAAGTGACTTATAAGGTAGTAGGAACTAAAATGAGCCATTTTGCAAGGTTGAAAACAAATGATACATATTACATCCAATGGGGCATTTCATACAAGGCATTCAGAGACAATATTATGAATGCCATTTAACATATTTTACACTGGTACAAGCCTGGGCATGTGACTCCTTAATTATGCTGAAAGCCCTTAAAGATAATATTTGTTAAGTGGTTCTTATGTAAAGGCACTGTACCAAGTGGAAAGTATTTTATGAGGATTATCTCATTGGATCACAATAATCAAATGAAGCAGTTTAGTATTATTAGCTTATTTTGTAAATAAAAAACCTCAGACATACAGGAGCATAGTTTCTTTTATAAAATGACTTAGCACTTGCCCAGCATGCATTTTATCCTATGATTACTCTCCACTCCTGCCTCCAGAAAGTAATATAACAAGAAACTACCAGAGTTGACATTTTATAATGATATATGACAATTTCTCTGATCATAATTCCTTTACAACAACAACAACAACTACTACTACTACTACTACTACTACTACTACTACTACTACTATTACTACTACTTTTTTTTTTTACTTTTATAGAAGATTTGACTTGACTTGCTTGAAAGACATGGCCAGATCCTGACTTCTGAGAGCTGTGGCTATAGATGTGTACTAGCACACTATTTCCCCAAAGATTCATTTCCTTATAAATGGGTAGATAGAGGTGTGTGTGTGTGTGTGTGTGTGTGTGTGTGTGTGTGTGTATGTGTGTGTGTGTGTGTGTGTGTGTGTGTGTGTGTGTGTGTTAGTAAATGCAGAGATACCATCTTCACTATAGAGTTTATTCTAGTAACGGTAATTATAGGCCCAGTGGGAGACTGATGTGAAAGTTACATGTCTAATTAGGCTTAGGCAAAGGATTAAGATTTTAGCCCTGTCCTTGCTCATCCCATCAATTTTCACGTGAGAAACCCAAGATCCAGAGATCTTGGTTCTTTCCTAGATTTCCCAGATGGTTAACATCAGAACCAACACAGCATTTATGTATTGCATCTCACCTTCCAAGGCTCATTCACATACAATTGTGTGTCTATTTACAAATAAATTTTACCTGTCTTCTGCTCATTTATCTTAATTCTTGACACGTTTGCATTCTGGCATATCTCCTTGGTCTCACAGTCTTTACTAGTTACTCACTTGGCTAATTACTAGTTCCTTATACTAGAAAATTAACATAGTATCTATAGGAAGGCTATTTTCTGTGGTGTGAATTGTGAAATAACTGTGAAGATGGACCTGATTCAATCAGAGTAGGCTTTCTGTGGGCTTTAAAGGGTAAAGAGTTAGATTTAATTTGCCCGTGGGGAACATATTGCCTCTCCAAAGAGCAAAGTGGACTTGTATCTTCCTAAAGGACATATAGTAAGTGGCAAGTGGAAAAGTTTTTCTAAGTTGCTGTCACAGTCTCTGTACTCTCAAAATGAGTACTTTAAATACAGCAACAATATGGCACTATTGTACAGTAAAATCATCTTAGCAAGAAATGCAAGCCCTATTTTAAAATACACCCTAAATAGTCCATTTACTGCAACAAATGCCAGTTGATTGGGCTGTGCTGTAATTGGGTACAACATTGAAGAGCTGTTTTGCCTATTATTTAAATTTCCACTGAAGAAATCACTAGTTCCTTCATCTCAACTCAACTCACATTTCTTTCAGGGCCACAGATGTGTCTTGGCCATAGCATAGATCCAGAGAAGGAAATAAGTGTGTCTAGGCGAGGCTGCTCTGCTGCAGCACAATTCGGAGCCATGACAACCAAGCCGCCTCTGTAGATGGCGTAGGCCCACCTTCTCTCCAGGCATCTGCTTAGCAGCTCAAGGAACTTAGTGACAGCAGGGATAATTTGCAGACTGCAGCCCTGCTCTGTCATGCTAGATGAACACTTCCTTCCTATTCTTCTTGTCCAGGTGGCTGTTGTGGGTGTTCTGAGGTAGAGTTTATGCAAATCAAGTCAACAACTATATTTAAGCAAGTGCTTAGTGACTGTCTATGTATTAGATTTTATAAGAGACTATGATCTTCTAATTCCGTGGAGGAATGTGAGAAGAGAGAACCTAATACAATACAATACTGGGGGCATTTTTTCTCTTTTAATTTTTATAGACATCAGACATCTGTCATACTCAAACTAAATTTCCCACCCAAACTTTGCACCCCTCTTCGGCTTTAAAATGTATGAAAATGGCCCAACTCTTCACTTTTTTTCCACAACTAAGAAACCGATAAGGGATCTCTGACCTCTGGAGAGGTTTTCATTCCTCTATTCAGTTCCTTTACTGTCAAGATTCAGTTGGTCAAACCTTCTAATTACAACTCAAATCTACTCCCCAACCCCATTCTTACAAGATGCATTTTAGGTATAGTCTTCGAACAATGTGAAAATACTCTCCATATTTCTTGCTATTGTTTTCTTCCCTCTCTATTGTGATCATTTTGTCAGTCTAAATTTGGAATATGATATGATGTGAAGCATGATCCCAAATTTCATCTCATCATTTCTCTGCTTAAAGTCTTCAGTAATGCCCTTCAGGTTTCAGGGCGGGGGATGGGGGCAGGGTAGATAAGCTTTGAGTATGTCAGATAAGGAAGGAATACTGTGATTGATCATGGACATTTAAAGTAATAATAAAGTGGTCTAAAGCTGGATAATTGTAGTGACACAGATAGGCTATCATGTCAGTAAAGGCTATTTTGAATTACTTAATTTTCCTTATTCTATGCATTTGGGTAGACAGTGATAGAACTTGAACCAGTAACATTTACTAGGGTGTTCCTTGCCAGGAACTCTTAGGCATTTGCAATTTTGCTTCACAGGAACATATCTGTACCCTCGGCTGCATCTGTCATTTAGACTTGCTATTTCTCGTATTGTGTTCATGCTTAAATTGCCTAAAGTTAATAAAAAGTAACAAGACATAAATAAATATGTTATAAAAATAGCTTAGAGCTCAATCAGGATGTACAAACCTGTATTTGAAGCTACTTGGAGGAGGGACACTGTTAGGGTCCTGCACAAAGAGTTTCTCAAGCTCACGGTCAACTTGGGCTGTGAATCAAGTTCAAGGCCAGTCTGGGCAACATACTTTGGCTGGTGTCTCAAAATAAAAGGCAATAAATATAAAAGTGCTAGAGATCTAGAAGAGCTGGCACAAGGCTGCAGGTTCAAAGCTATGTACCACATATACACACAAAGCATGAAAAGTAAGCATTGGACATGTTTTCTTAGAATGATTCCATAGTACTTTCTTAGCATGTGTTACCTATAAATCAGAATCCACAAGGAGTAGACAATTGCTGGAATCTTGTGTATAGAACACAAGATTTCATATAAGAGAAAAAAAAATCTGGGACCTGGGCCAAATTTGATGAAAGTTGCTTTGCTTGGCCTTCTGCTTCCGTTTTCTCATTCTCCAAATTTTACTATGGTAGGCAAGAAAAAAATGTATGAATTGATGATGTATTTTTTCTAGGTTCTCAGCTAAATACTGGGAATGAAATGGTGAAGCAGGATCATAGAATTACATTCTATAATTTGAAGGAAATAAAAGTTTGAAGGACAGAAGTAAATCAAATTACCATGGAACCAATTGGTATATATATACTAATATCTATCTATATCTATATCTATATCTATATCTATCTATCTATCTATCTATCTATCTATCTATCTATCTCTATCTTAGAGATAGATAGATAGATACATATATACATATATAGACATATCGATATATAGATATCTCTATCTTAGAGATAGATAGATAGATAGATAGATAGATAGATAGATAGTCATATAGATATATAGATATATTATTTTATGTGTACTGGTATTTTACTTGCATGTGTGTCTGTGCACCATGTACATCCCTGGTTCTTAGGATCAAACCTCTGTCCTCTTGAAAAGGAACCAGTGCTCTTAGCCACTGAACCATCTCTTCAGGCCACCACACAATTGTTTTTGACAGTAAAATGTTGCATGTGCTTTGAAAAAATTGTCCATGGTAAGAAATGTTAGTCGGAGTCTGCGAGGAAATATACAAGATGCCATATACATGGGTGAATAAAGATATACAAACAGCATGTTAAAGAATAAACATACTAGTCAGTTAGGATGAACACCAAATATATAGTATTCACTATAAGAGTAGAGAGGTTTTCCACATGGCTGTAGTGGAGTATGTGGGAGCATCATACATATACTGGCTTTAATTTTGATCAAGAGATAAGATATGTTAACTGAAGCAAGTATTGAAGACAGTAGAAAACACTATAATGATAACATATTCAAATAATTTTAATAAGAGGAAAATATCAAAAGTTGAAAATTAATAGTGACTACTATAAGTTATGTGATGTAAATGAATTAATGATATTATTTCAGAGACTACTACAATGGGTCATATGATAACTATGTATGTTTAACATTAAGATGACAATCTAGAGTTAGAAAGGGGTATAAAAAGCCTGAGTGTGTGTGTGTGTGTGTGTGTGTGTGTGTGTGTGTGTATCTCCTGAAGTTACTGATGAAGTCAGCATTGAATAGTAGTGTGCAATACCCAGACTCCTATAATTAGCAAATGTAGACAGCAGAAGATGGTTTAACTCTGAATAATATTGTAACATGACTGGGCACTAGAGGACCAAATTTGGGTACAGATAGGGACAAAGGTAGCCATGAGAGCAGATTCCACATTCAACTTGCATTTCTGTGGCAACAATAGGGTAGTGGGAGTGGGTGGGTTGGTGAGCAGGGACGGGGGGGGGGGATGGGATAGGGTGTTTTTGGAGGGGAAACCATGAATGTGAATAATATTTGAATTGTAAATAAAGAAAATATCTAATAAAAAAGAAAATAAATTTTGCTTCCAAATAATTTACTGTATGCTGCTGATTTTTTGTTGTTGTTTCTATCATCTGCAGGAATAACTAAATATTTGCTTATTCTGTATGTTATTACCCTCTCATCTCACCATACCAACCATAATTAGAATAAATTCTAGGAACTAAGATTACAGTTATATTGTTGATTTCCATTGTATACCAAATAATTTCTTTCTCCTTATTTGAAATTAGTACTGTTATTAATATTTACTGATAATAAAAATTTAACCATTAAATACTACTACCCAACCTTGAGCCCACAAATTAGGAGACTTTACTCCTAAATCCTAACACATAAATGCTTTGAATTCTCTTCTTTTCCCCACCACATTTTTGCAAAATATCAAGAATTACTGGCAATTTGGCTAAAGCATTGACTACTTCCAAGAATAATTAACATTTCTCTCTCACAGTACCTTAGAGTTGAAAATCTTCTTCCTAATTATCTAGTCTCACCATGCTTCTGATGTCATCCTTCAGTAATCCTTGAATGCCTAGACAAAGTCAAAATGCACATTTGGAGAAAAATAATTTTAAAGATGTAACACAAGAGTGAGTGAGAGGAAACCAGCATAGAGAGGAAACAACTCTAAACAAATCTCATACCCTTGATTAATTCCAAGAAAGCAATCAAGTCTACATATTTTTACTTACATTTGTGAGGCATACAATAAAAATACTAATTACGCATTACTGTATGACTTCAGCTTTCTTGGAAGAGCAGATTTGACTCTACTTGCCGAAGCAAAGGCAATAAGAACTTTTCTAAACTTATTACTGTTGTACTTTCCAGTCTCTAACTGTAAAAAGAAATTTAGAATCTCTGAAATTAGGAAAAAATTAAATTTTATACTTTAACTTCAAATAATTTTAAGAAATTATCACCTACACCTTTTATTAGGTAGAGAGGGACATAGAATTTGTGGTGAAATGAAAGACATGGAATTCAGTCAAATAGATTCAGCAGGAATCCGGAACCTACCATAAACTGGCAATATTTACTTAGATAAACTGATTAGTATTTCTAAACTTCAGCTTTATTATTTATGTATGATGTAAAGAATGAAAGCCACTACTCTTAAATAATATTAAAATATTACAATACACAAAACACTTAACACAAAACAATGACTAAATATTATTTTAAAGTTCAAAGGAACGAGTTTTTAAAAAAACAGAAATTGACCTATATAATTCCTATATTTTATAACCAACTCATTGAGTCCAATACAATGACTTTTCATATAACGGAAGCTAATAGATTTTTATTTTTCATTATTTTTAATTAATTAATTAATTTATAATCTAGCTGTTGCCCCCTTCCTTATGCTCCCTCTTCTGTAGTTTCTTATCCCATTCTTCTTCCCCCTGTCCCTGAGAGGATGCTCTTCCACCACAAGGTCTCCCTACTCCTTGGGACCTCAAGGTTCTCAAGGACTCAAAGCATTCTCTCCCATTGAAGCTAGACCAGGCAATCCTCTGTGCTCTCTCTCTCTCTCTCTCTCTCTCTATATATATATATATATATATATATATATATATATATATATATATCTGCCTGATAGGTGGGTCGACATCTGGGAACTCCCAGGGGTCCTGGCAAGTTGAAAATGCCCTTCCTATGGGGTTATCCCCCTCATCTGCTTCTTCTATCCTTGTAAATCAGCCACAGGGGTCCCCAACTTCATTGCAATGGTTAGATGTTAAGTATATGCTTCTGAGAAACTAAGAGACTGATTTCCGGAGTGGTTTTACCAGTTTATAATCCCACCAACAATGGAGGAGTGTTCCTCTTTCTCCACATCCTCTCCAGCATCTGCTGTCACCTGAGTTTTTGAATGTAGCCCTTCTGACTCATGTGAGGTGGAATCTCAGGGTTGTTTTGATTCACATTTCCCTGATGACTAAGGATGTTGATTAATTTTTAGGTGCTTCTCAGGCATTTGATATTCCTCAGTTGAGAATTCTTTGTTTGGCTCCATACCCCATGTTTAATAGGGTTGATTCTTTGAAGTCTAACTTCTTGAGTTCTTTGTATATACTGGATAATGGCCATTTATCATATATAGGACTGGTAAAGATCTTTTTCCAATCTGTTGTTTGCCATTTTGTCCTATTGACAGTGTCCTTTGCCTTACAGAAGCTTTGCAATTTTATGAGGTCCCATTTGTCTATTGTTGATCTTAGAGTATAAGCCATTGATATTCTGTTAAGAAAAAATTTCCCTGTGCCCATGTGTTTGAGGCTTTTCCCCACTTTTCTTTTATTAGTTTCAGTGTATCTGGTTTTATGTGGAGGTCTTTGATCCACTTGGACTTGAGCATTGTACAAGAGCATAAGAATGGATCAACATGCATTCTTCTACATGCTGACTGCTAGCTGAACCAGCAGCATTTGTTGAAAATGCTGTCTTACTTCCACTGGATGCTTTAGCTCCTTTGTCAAAGATCAAGTGACCATAGGTTTGTGGGTTCATTTTTGAGACTTCAGTTCTATTTGATTGATCTACCTGTCGGTCTCTGTACCACTAGCATACAGTTTTTATCTCTATTGCTCTGTAATACAGCTTGAGGTCAGGGATGGTGATTTTCCCAGATGTTCTTTTATTGTTGAGAATATTTTTTGCTATCTTGGTATTTTGTTATTCCAAATGAATTTTCAAATTGCTTTTTCTAATTCTATGAAGAATTGGGCTGAAATTTTGATGGGGATTGTATTGAATCTGTAAAATGCTTTCAGCAAAATGGCCATTTTTACTATATTAATCCTGCCAATCCATGAGCCTGGGGGTTCTTTTCATCTTTTGTGATCAGTCTGGCAGTTCCTCAGAAAATTGGACATAGTATTATCTGAGGATCCAGCTATGCCACTCCTAGGAATATACCCAAAAGATGCTCTAATGTATAACAAGGACTCATGCTCCACTATTTTCATAACAGCCTTATTTATAATAGCCAGAGCTGTAAATAACACAGATGTCCTTCAAAAGAGGAATGGATTCAAAATATGTGGGACATTTATACAATGGAATACTACTCAGCGTCAATATCAATGTAAGTATATAACATTCACAACATAAATAGCAACGTATCTTTTATAAATCTCCTCATACCATGTGTGTATGTGTGTGTAAAGCCACCATTAATTTATATATATATATATATATATATATATATATATATATATATATACTCAAATTAGCCATGATGGAACAATGACATACAACTGTCTACTAATTTTACTAACAACTATTTTACTATATGCTATTTTAATATATAACTTTTTATTAAACTGATTGAGGTGATTTAAAATTTAAAAAATAGTGGCATACATTAGCGTTTCTTTCTAGTCATGTATCTCTTCAAAACCTAATTAAATCTATCAGTATTGATGTCTGTATCTTTTGTGACCAATGGAGTGTTGATCATTCAATTCTTCAATAATATTAAAATCATTCTATGTTTCCTTCAATAATTGATATCAAATTCTACTTAAAATCTATTCTCCCATTCTGCAGGTTGCTGATTTGTCCTTTTGACTGCCATTTGCCTTACAGAAGCTTTTCAGTTTCATGAGGTCCCATTTATCAATTTTTGTTCATAGAGTCTGAACCATAGAGTCTGTTCAGGAAATTTTCCACTGTGTCAATGAGTTTGGGGATCTTTCTTGTTTTCTTTTCTATTTGATTCAGTGTTTCTGTTTTTTTTTTTTTTTGAGAGTATCTATTATTTTCTTTTTTTTAATTTTTATTTTCCATATTCTATGTTTACATTCCAAAGGCTTTCCCCTTTCCCAGTTACCCCCCACCATATGTCCCATAATTCCTCTCCCCTCCCCCTGCTATTCCCCACTCATTCCCCCCCCACATGATTTCTCTGTTCTGGGTCTACAATACTGAATCCAATCTTTGCAGGCCCAGGGTCCTCTCCTTTCTTCTTCTTGGGAGTCATTTGACTTGCTAATTGTGCCTTGAGTATTTAGGGCTTCTGGGCTCATTAATATCCACTTATCAGTGATTGCATTTCATGTGTATTCTTTTGTGATTGGGTTAGCTCACTTAGGATGATATTTTCCATATCTAACCATTTACCTACATATTGCATGAGTTCATTATTTTTAATTGCTGAGTAGTACTCCATTGTATAAATATACAACATTTATGGAATAGGATTGAAGACCCAGAAATGAACCCACAGACTTATGGTCACTTGATCTTTGTTAAAGGAGCCACAACCATCCAGTGGAATAAAGATAGCCTTTTCAACAAATGGTGCTGGTTCAACTGGAGGTCAACATGCAGAAGAATGCAAATTGACCCACTCTTATCTCCTTGTACTAAGATCAACTCCAAGTGGATCAAGGACCTCCACATAAAACCAGACACACTGAAACTATTAGAAAAGAAACTTGGGAAGACCCTGGAGGACATGGGCACAGGGTAAAAGTTCCTGAACAGAACACCAATAGCTTATGCTCTAAGATCAAGAATTGACAAATGGGACCTCATAAAATTACAAAGTTTCTGTAAGGCAAAGGACACTGTCAGAAGGACAAAACGGCAACCAACAAAGTGGGAAATGATCTTCACCAACCCCACATCCGACAGAGGGCTAATATCCAATATATACAAAGAACTCAAGAAGTTAGACCCCAAAGAACCAAACAACCCTATCAAAAAATGGGGTATAGAGCTAAACAAAGAATTTTCACCAGAAGAAATTCGGATGGCCGAGAAACACCTTAAGAGATGTTCAACATCATTAGTCATCAGGGAAATGCAAATCCAAACAACACTGAGATTCCACCTCACTCCACTCAGAATGGCTAAGATTAAAAACTCAAGAGACAACAGGTGCTGGAGAGGATGTGGAGAAAGAGGAACACTCCTCCACTGTTGGTGGGATTGCAAAATGGTAAAACCACTCTGGAAATCAGTGTGGCGGTTCCTCAGAAAATTGGGCATGTCACCTCCAGAGGACCCTGGCATACCACTCCTGGGCATATACCCAGAGGATTCCTCTGCATACAATAAAGACACATGCTCCACTATGTTTATAGCAGCCTTGTTTATAATAGCCAGAAATTGGAAGGAGCCCAAATATCCCTCAAAGGAGGAATGGATACAGAAAATGTGGTATATTTATACAATGGAATACTACTCAGCAATTAAAAATAATGAATTCATGCAATTTGTAGGTAAATGGTTAGACCTGGAAAATATCATCCTGAGTGAGTTAACCCAATCACAAAAGAATACACATGAAATGCAATCACTGATAAGTGGATATTAATGAGCCCAGAAGCCCTAAATACTCAAGACACAATTAGCAAGTCAAAAGAAGAAAGGAGAGGACCCTGGGCCTGTAAAGATTGGATCCAGTTTTGTAAAGAACCTGAGGGGGGAGGGGGAATGATTGGGGAATAGTTGGGGGGGAGAGGAACTATGGGAAGTATGGTGGGTGGGAACTGGGAAAGGGAAAAGCCTTTGGAATGTAAACATAGAATATAGAAAATAAAAATTAAAAAAAATGTCAATCCATTTTCAGTTAAAAAAAGAATATTGTATAAGTTCATAATAAAATGAAAGTCATATCATATTTATATGGAAGAAATATATACATTTATATAAAATGAAACAAAGCATATGCATAGATAATTATGTAATAATCACTAATGAAAAGATGGCATGTATCTGTTACATTTTACTATTTGTTTTCATAGTTTTAAAAAGAACAAAAAGAAGCTACTGTTTTCATATTTACCCCAATTCTGAAAGACAAACAAAATTTTAGAAATTTTACAGGAAGTTACTATGAGAGATGTGACATAATGCTAGTTTAATATAACATTCAATGTGATAAAATTTTTGACATTTGGTTCCTGAAATGTTCCGAATTCAAAAAAATGGGCTGCTATAGTCAAAAAGCTTGATGAGGTAATTCTATTTTTTTATTGAAAAGGGAAGTAAAAACACTTTATGATAAAATTAAAGATTTACCTGGAAAATTTTCAGATAAACACGTTAAAATTGACAATTTTCATGGAAAATTAAAGAGTAAAGTGGTAGACAAGTAAAACATTGCTCAATTAATTGCAATATGGAATAGAAACATTTTATGATAGAATTGAAGATTTATGTGGAAAATATTTCTGATAAAAATGTAGAAAAATGTAGAAAAACATGTTAGAATTTAAGATTATCATGGAAAATTTTATATAGATGTAATAATGGTAGACATTAAAGTATTCCTAAGTTGACTGAAAGTGGAATTTTAAACATTTTCTAATAAACTTGAAGATTTACATGGAGAATATTTCTGATAAAATTGAAGAAATATATAGAAAATCATGTTAAACTTAAAGTTTATCATGGAAATTATATAGATAAAATGATAGACATAAAGATAATTCTAAGTTGATTGAAGGTAGAATTATATTTTCAGATAAAATTAGAGATCTACATGGAAAATATTTCTGGTAAAAATCAAGAAATATATAGACAAACACGTTAAAATTGACTATTTCATGGAAAATTTTACATATAAAATGGTAGCTATAAAAACTCTTTCTAAATTAATCAAGGTAGAATTAGAAACATTCATGATAAAATCAAACATTTACATTGAAAACATTTCTGATAAAATAGTGGAAGTATATAGAAAGATATTAATATTGAAGATTATCATGAAAAATAATGCAGATAAAATGCTAGACATAAACAAAATTACTAAATTAATTAAAAGGGGAATTATAAAAAATTCTGATAAAATTGAACATTCATGTGAGTAATATTTCATTAGTCTATGTCTTTTTATGGGGAGTTGTGTCCATTGTTTTGTTGAGTTCCTTCACTTGATAGTTTGTGTTTTCCTCTAATTCTTAAAGAGATTTTTATGTTTCTTCTTCAAGGGCTTTTGCCTGTTGACCCATGATCTCCTGTATTTTTTAAGGGATTTTTGTGTTTCCTCTTTAAGGGCTTTTACCTGTTGACTGATGTTCTACTGTATTTCTTTAAGGGAGTTATTCAAGTCTTTCTTGAAGCCCTCTATCAGCATCATGAGAAACGATTTTAAAGCCAACTCTTGCTTTTCTGGTGTGTTGAGGTATCCGGGACATTCTGAGGTGGAATAACTGGGTTCTGATGTTGCCATGTGGCCTTGGTTTCTGTTGATAGGGTTCTTGTGCTTGCCTTTCACTACCTGGCTATCTGTGGTGCTAGTTGGTATTATCTCTGACTGGAATTTGTTCCTCATGTAGGCCTGTAAGCCTGTGTCCTTACTCTTCTGAGCTCAAAAATGAAAGCGCTGCTAGGAAATCTCTCTCTCTCTCTCTCTCTCTCTCTCTCTCTCTCTCTCTCTCTCTCTCTCTCTCCTTGTGGGCTATGCACAGCAGGCTGTGGAGTTTCTGGGCTCCCTGGTGCTGTGAGCAGAGTGAGGTAATTCTTTAATTGATTAAGTATTTGAAGTAAATCTGGCATGGTAGCATGATACCTAGTGTGTGGTTAAATGTGCTTTGGCCAAGGTTCAGGAAGATTTTTTTCTATAAAATGAAACTATGAACATATACACAGTTAATCTATGAAATAACCTCATAAAATAAAATGTTTCATATAATCATCATAAAATAAACTTTCATGAGATTAATATGTCAGACCTGGAAAAATCTTCATAGACACTTCATATGGTCTAGTTTTACTTTTAAAATCACTAAACATATTTCTCTTTTTAGATGTTAATGATAAAAATTTTCATATAATTTTCCTGTTTCGCTGCATTCCTATTTTATGTTCCACTTCCCACCTCCCACTCCACAAGGTTATTTATTTTAATTCATTCTCTTGGCCCTCTGGGCTTCTCGCTTGTCGCCCCTATCCCTTACCTGATCCTATTCCCCTTTTTGCCTCCCTGTCCCCTTTCTTACCCAAATCCCTCCCTCCCTCTGCCTCCTATGATTACTTTCTTCCCCCTACTAAGCAGGGTTGAAGCATCCTCATTTGGCCTTTCTACTTGTTAAAGTTCTTAAATTCTGTGTATTATATCCTAGGTATTCTGTACTTCTTGGCTAATATCCACTCATTAGGGAATATATAATATGAATGTACTTTTAGGTCTGAGTTACCTCACTCAGGATATTTGCTAGTTCCATATATTTGCCTTCAAATTTCATGAAGTCATTTTTAATATCTGAATAATATTCCATTGTATAAATTAGCTACATTTTCTGTATCCATTATTTGTTTGAGGGACATCTGGTTTGTTTCCAGCTTGTGGTTATTATAAATAAAGCCACTATGAATATTGTGGAACACGTATCCCTATGGTATGGTGGGACATCTTTTGGGTATATGCCTAATAGTGGTATGTCTATTTTTAATTTTCTGAATAACATCCAGATTGAATCCCAGAATGGTTTTACCTTTACGCAATCTCACCAACAAAAGAGTAGTGTTTTTCTTTCTCTATATCCTTGTCAGCATGTGCTGTCATCTCAGTTTGTTATCTTAGCCATACTGACTGGTGTAAGGTAGAATATCAGGGTCATTTTGATTTGCATTTCCCAGAAGAACATTGACTTTGAACATTTCTTTAAGTGCTTCTCTGCCATTTGAGATTCCTCTGTTGTGAATTCCTTGTTTAGCTCTGTACCCCATTTTTAATTGGGTTATTTGTTTTTTGGATGTTAGCTTCTTGAGTTCTTTATATTGACCTATGCCAAAGAAGCCAAAAATATACAATAGAAAATAGAAAGCATCTTCAATAAATGGTGCTGGTCTTATTGCCAATCTCTATGTAAAAAATGAAAATTGATCAATATTTATCAACTTGCATAAAGCTCAAGTCCATGTGAACCAAGAACCTCAAGATAAAACCAGAAACACATTTTCTGTATGCATTCCTCTTTTGAGGGATATCTGGGCTCCTTCCAATTTCTGGCTATTATAAACAAGGCTGGTGGAGTTTTTTGGGTCGCTTAAGTAAACTATCATATCATCTGCAAATAATGATAGTTTGACTTCTTCCTTTCCAATTTGTATCCCTGTGACTTCCTTATGTTGTCTAATTGCTCTCGCTAGAACTTCAAGTACTATATTGAAAAGATATGGAGAGAGAGGGCAGCCTTGTCTAGTCCCTGATTTAGTGGGAATGCTTCAAGTTTCTCTCCATTTATTTTGATGTTGGCTACTGGTTTGCTGTAGATTGCTTTTACTATGATTAGGTATGGGCCTTGAATTCCTGCTCTTTCCAAGACTTTTAGCATGAAAGGATGCTGAATTTTGTTCGAATGCTTTTTCAGCATCTAATGAGATGACCATGTGGTTTTTTTTTCAGTTTGTTTATGTAGTGGATTATATTGATGGATTTCCGTATATTGAACCATCCCTGCATCCCTGGGATGAAGCCTACTTGATCATGTTGAATGATCGTTTTGATGTGCTCTTGGATTCGGTTGGCAAGAATTTTATTTAGTATTTTTGCATCTATATTCATAAGAGAAATTGGCCTGTAGTTCTCTTTCTTTGTTGGATCTTTTTGTGGTTCAGGTATTAGCGTAATTGTGGCTTCGAAGAATGAGTTGGGCAGAGTCCCTTCTGTCTCTATTTTGTGCAATAGTTTGAAAAGTATTGGTGTTAAGTCTTTGAAGGTCTGGTAGAATTCTGCACTAAAACCATCTGGTCCCGTACTTTTTTTGGTTGGGAGGCTTTCTATAACCCCTTCTATTTCTTTAGGGGTTATGGGACTATTTAGCTGATCTACTTGATCCTGATTTAATTTTGTTATTTGGTATCTGTCTAGGAAATTGTCCATTTCCTCCAGATTCTCCAGTTGTTTTGAGTATAGACCTTTGTAGTAGGATCTGATGATCTTTAGAATTTCCTTAGTTTCTGTTGTTATGTTTCCCTTTTCATTTCTAATTTTGTTAATTTGTATACTGTCTCTGTGTCCTTTGGTTAGTCTGGCTAAGTGTTTATCTATCTTGTTGATTTTCTCAAAGAATCAGCTCCTGGTCTTGTTGATTCTTTGTATGGTTCTCTTTGTTTCTACTTGATTGATTTCAGCCCTGAGTTTGGTGATTTCTTGTTTTCTACACCTTCTGGGTGAATTAACTTCTTTTTCTTCCAGGGCTTTAAGGTGTGCCTTTAAGCTGCTAGTGTATGCTCTCTCCAGTTTCTTTTTGGATGCACTTAGGGCTATGAGTTTTCCTTTTAGCACTGCTTTCATTGTGTCCAATAGATTTCATTAGGTTGTACCTTCATTTTCATTGAATTCTAAAAAGTCTTTGATTTCTTTTTTTATTTCTTCCTTGACCAAGGTGTCATTGAATAGAGTATTGTTCAGTTTCCATGTGTATGTGGGCTTTCTGTTGTTTTTGTTGCTATTGAAGACCACTCTTACTCCATGGTGATCTGATAGGAGGCATGGGATTAGCTCGATCTTCTTGTATTTGTTGACATCTGTCTTGTGACCAATTATATGGTCTATTTTGGAGAAAGTACCATGTGGAGCTGAGAAAAAGCTATATTCTTTAGCTTTAGGATGAAATGTTCTATATATATCTATTAAATCCAATTGGTCCAGAGTTTCAATTAGTTTCACTGTGTCCCTGTTTAGTTTCTGCTTTCCTGTTCGGTCCATTGAGGAGAGTGGAGTGTTGAGGTCACCCACAATTATTGTGTTAGGTGTAATGTGTGCTTTTAGCTTTAGTAAGGTTTCTTTTACGAAGGAGGGTGCCCTTGTATTTGGAGCATAAATGTTCAGTATTGAGAGCTCTTCTTGGTGGATTTTCCCTTTGGCCAGCAAGAAGTGGCCTTCTGAGTCTCTTTTGATGACTTCAGGTTGGAAGTCTATTTTATCTGATATTAGGATGGCTACTCCAGCTTGTTTCCTGAGACCATTTGCTTGTAAAATTGTCTTCCATCCTTTTACTCTAAGGCAGTGTTTGTCTTTAACACTGAGATGTGTTTCCTGTATGCAGCAAAATGTAGGGTCCTATTACGTATCCAGTCTGTTAATCTATGTCTTTTTATTGGGGAATTGAGTCCATTGATGTTAAGAGGTATTAAGGAATGGTAATTATTTCCTCCAGACATTTTTGAAACTATATTTATTTATTTATTTATTTATTTATTTATTTTATATTTGAGAGGTTATCTTCTTTTGGGTTTGATGAGAGGAGGTTTCTATCTTGCTTCTTCCCGGGTGTAGTTTCCATCCTTGTCTTGGTGTTTTCCCCCTATTATCCTTTGTAGGGCTGGATTTGTGGAAAGATATCGTGCAAATTTGGTTTTGTCATGGAATACTTTTATGTCTCCATCTGTGGCGATTGAGAGTTTTGCTGGGTAAAGTAGTTTTGGCTGAAGTTTGTGTTCTCTTAGAGTTTGCATAATATCTGCCCAGGATCTTCTAGCTTTCATGGTCTCAGGTGAGAAGTCTGGTGTTATTCTGATAGGTCTTCCTTTATATGTTACTTGGCCTTTTTCCTCTTGCTGCCTTTAATATTCTTTCTTTGTTTAGTACATTTGGAGTTTTGATTATCATGTGACGGGATGTATTTCTGTTCTGGTCCAGTCTGTTTGGGGTTCTATAGGCTTCTTGTATATTCATGGGCATCTCTCTCCTTAGGTTGGGGAAGTTTTCTTCCATAATTTTATAGAAGATATTTGCTGGCCCTTTAACTTGTAAATCTTCACTCTTGTCTATACCTACAATCCTTAGGTTTGGTCTTCTCATTGTGTCCTGGATTTCCTGGATGTTTTGGGTTACAAACTTTTTGCATTTAGTATTTTCTTTGACTGTTGAATCAATGGTTCCTATGGTATCTTCGGCTTCTGAGATTCTGTCTTCTATCTCTTGTATTCTATTGTTGATATTTGCATCTATGGCCCCTGATTTCTTCCCCAGGTTTTCTATCTCCAATGTTGTCTCCCTCTGCAATTTCTTAGTTCTTTCTACTTCTGTTTTTAGTATCTGGATGGATGTGCTCAGATCTTTCACTTGCTTGATTGTGTTTTCATGTATTTCTTTAAGAGATTTTTGTGTTTCCTCTTTCATAGCTTCTACTTGTTGGCCCACGTTCTTCTGTATTTCTTTAAGTGATTTTTGTCTTTCTTCCTTATTGTCTTCTTTTTGATCCATCTTCTCCTGAATTTCTTGAAGTGATTTTTGTATTTGCCTTGTAAAGGCTTCTAACTTTTGATCCATTTTCTCCTCTATTTCTTTACGAGATTTTTCTATGTGTTCAGCTACCAGCATCCTGACCAGTGATGTTATATCCAAGTCTTGTTTTTCTGGTGTTTTGGGGTATCCAGGGCTTCCTGTTGTTGGCGAACTGGGTTCAGATGCTGTCATGTTGCCTTGATTTCTGTTAGTAACGTTCCTTCGTTTTCCTTTTGCCATCTGGTTATTTCTGGTGTTAGTTGGCCTTGTTGTCACTGGCTGGTGTTTGAATCTCCTGTAAGGCTGGGCTTACCTGTTGTTTCTCTACTGGTAGTGAATATGCGTGACTGCTGCTTTAAGGGATCATAAGCTGGCTGCCACCCATGCGATGGTTGCCCCTGATGGAGTCTGTCTACCTGGGCTTCTCCAGCTGTGTCCTGGTTGCAATATGGTGGCCTGCTGCTATTGCTGGTCCAGGGGCCGGCGAGCTGGTTGCAGCTCGCAGCCTGGTTGCACAGCCAGAGGGTGCGGGGGAAGTCCAGCAGAGCCTAGGCGGAGCTCGGCCTGCCTGGTGGCTAGAGCCTAGCAAATCCCTGTGAGGGTAGCCCTGGAAGGAGTGTCTACATGGGCCTTTCCAGCTGTGTCCTGGTTGCAATATGGAGGCCCGCCAGCTATTGCTGGTCCAGGGGCCGGCGAGCTGGTTGCTGCCTGCTGCCTCGGTGCATGGCCAGAGGGTGCGGGGGGGGGGGGGAGTCCCGCAGAGCCTAGGCAGAGCTAGGCCTGCCTGGCGGGAGAGCCTAGCAGATTCCCCCATGAGGGTAGCCCTGGAAGGAGTGTCTACCTGGGCCTTTCCAGCTGTGTCCTGGTTGCAATCCTTATACAATATTCTTAAAGGAAAAATAACTTCTGTGTTCTTCATACACCTGCACACTATAAAATATTCAGTTAGTATGCTGGATAGTTTTATAAATTAAATAAAGCTAAAGTCATCCAAGAGGAGAGAGCCTCAATTAAGAAAATGCTTCATAATATTGGGCAGCCCTGCAATCTATTTTGTTAATTAGTGATTCATGAAGTAGAACCCAGTCATTGTGGGTAGTTTCATCCCTTAGAATGTAGATCTGGGTTCTATAAGAAAGCAGATTGACTGGATATTGGGTTTGTGATTGACCCAGACACAAGATCATCTCTATGGGAGAGCTGGCCCTGCCTCTTGTCTGATGGGCGATGGTATGGGAGCAAGGAGATAGACTGTTCTTCCCTCCTTTCTCTTTAGGCATCTATTAGATACCTGGAGTAAAACTGGCCATATTGCTCACTGGCTGTAATACTTTTAAGAGTGACCCTATACCTCTCCTTGGCAGCAGAATAGAACTGGTCCTGGTAACAGGGCTATTGGTGAGCTTGCCTGCAGGAAATGAGAACAGGTGAAGTGAGCAGCTAAGATACCTCTCAAGCTCAGATCCAGAGTTTGACTTGGCCTAATCCAACATTAACCCCATCAACAAACTGATGCAATGCATGAAGGAGCTTGTCCTACAGATTCAGAACTACAGGATCTCCATGACTCTGGGCACAAAGAGGATATCCAAGAGGAGTCCCAGTGAGGATTCAGTAGCAATAGAGTAACAGAAACCAGAGGATTCCTACCAGACCAACAAGCCTCTGCAATGAACATTTGTAAGAAAAGAAGTGTGGACAAAGGGATGTACTGTGGGAGAAAATGTAACATACTACAGAGTCCACTATGAGATTCTTTTCTCTGTTTCAGGAAATTTGCAATGGTGGAGGGTGGGTATGAGTGGTGGAGGAAATGAATGGAAATTGGGTTCATGAGGTTCTATCTTTCACAGAAAGAAAAAGCAATAAAAACTTTAAAAAGAGGAGAAAAGAAGAAAAGCAAGTTGAGAAAGCAGCAGGGAGAAAGTCAGTAAGCAGCATCCTTCCATGGCCTCTGCATTATCTCTTGACTCACGTTCAAGTTCCTACCCTGACTTCCTTTAATGATGTGGAAGTATAATGAAAATAAACATTACATTGGTTGTGGTATTTCAAGACAGTAATAATAATACAAAGATAAATTTGGTACCAGCAGTGGGATATTGCTATGCAAGACCTGAGAGTGTGTTTTGGGGGAGGATTATTAAAGGACTTGGCCAACTTAGAAAAGCTACTGAGAGTGAAGATATTAGTGGGCTTTTTTGTAGGAGCTTGGAAGATGAAAATATCTGATGCAATGGATACAATAAAGGGACTGGCTTATGAAGTTTCATGGAAAAATTTAAAGATTCGTTGGAGTGAGACTTGATCCACTATCGTAGGGGAGTACCAGAACAGAGAAATGGGAGGGGGTGATTGGGGAATGGGCAGAGGGAAGAGGATTTATGGGACATATGGTGAGGGGGGAACTGGGAAAGGGGAAAGCATTCGGAATGTAAACAAAGAATATAGAAAATTTTAAAAAAAGATTACATGGTTCTGGTTAACTAAAAGTGAAAAATCCACTATTATTAAAAGAATAACCACAACTTCTGAAGTGAACTCCTTTGTTATGATACTGGATGCTGGTAAGCTAGAGCTGAAATTTTAGTGGCAATCAAGAAGAGATCATCATTGTTGAGATGAATGCCTCTGGAAGGGGTTTCCTGAGAGTCACCACACTGAAGTTGTGCTCCAGGCATGGCCACAGTTGTACCTTGTGCTGGTGGCTGAAACTGGTAATGTAAGAGTTACCCAGGTAGTGCTGATTTTGTTTTGAATGTATGAAGCAGTCATGAAGATCAGCCAAGGCTTAATACTGCGTGTCAGGATCTGTGAGAGATTACTGGTAAAAATTCAGCCCAGTTACAACAGAAGAAGCCAGTATATTGGAGATGCCAGTACCATGGGATGACCACCAAGAACAGTAACTGCAGAGAAGTGAAGCCAGGAATAGCCTAGAAAACAAGCTGTGTATGCTGTAGTGGGTGGAGTCAGAAGTGACCACAACCCTTGAAGAAACACAGAAGATCATGAGAAACTCCTGGACATTGGGCTTTGCATTACTTATACTGCAGGGAGTTTGCTTTTTCTTTGATCTGATTGTGACCACACCTGGTTCTTTCTTCTTGAAATAAGAGAATATTTAACAGTTTTGATTTTTATAGTAAGAAACAGTTGAAAAATTTTAAACTTATTAAAAAGAGGGGAATCTGGGTTCTTTCAAGCTTCTCGTTATTATAAATAAGGCTGCTATGAACATAGTAAAGCATGTGTCCTTATTACATGTTTGAGCATCTTCTGGGTATATGCCCAGGAGTGGTATAGCTGGGTCTACAGGTAGTCCTATGTCCAATTTTTCTGAGGAATAGCCAAACTGATTTCCAGAGTGGTTGTACCATTTTGCAATCCCACCAGCAATGGAGGAATGATCTTCTCTCTCCATATCCTCTCCAGGAATTGCTGTCCCCTGAGTTTTTGATCTTGGCCATTCTGACTGGTGTGAGGTGGAATCACAGGGTTGTTTTGATTTGCATTTCCCTAATGACTAATGATGTTGAACATTTTTTAAGGTACTTCTCAGCCATTCGAAGTTCTTCAGGTGAAAATTATTTGTTTAGCTCTGTACCCCATTTTTTTTAGTAGGATTATATGGTTCTCCGGAGTCTAACTTCTTGAGTTCTTTGTATATATTGGATATTAGCCCTCTGTTGGATGTAGGTTCATAAAGATTTTTCTCAATTTGTTGGTTGTCATTTTGTCCTATTGACAGAGCCACAAATCATAACTCCACCTCTAATAACAAAAATAGCATGAAGCAACAGTCACTTCTCTGTAATACCTCTTTATATCAATGGACTTAATTCTCCAATAAAAAGACATAGACTAACAGACTGGATACATAAGCAGGACCCAACATTTTGCTACATACAGGAAACCCACCTCAGGCACAAAGACAGACAATACCTCAGAGTAAAATGCTGGAAAACAATTTTCCAAGCAAATGGTCCCAAGAAACAAGCTGGTGTAGCCATTCTAATATTAAATAAAATCAATTTTCAACCTAAAGTAATCAAAACAGATAAGGAAGAACACTTCATACTCATCAAAGGAAAAATCTACCAAGGTGAACTCTCAATTCTAAACATATATACTTCAAACACAAGGGCACAAACATTCATAAAAGAAATGTTACTAATGCTCAAAGCACACATTATATCCCACATAATAATAGTGAGAGACTTCAACACCTCACTTATCAAGGGACAGATCATGGAAACAGTATATATCTTCTTCTCAGCACCTCACAGTACCTTCTCCAAAACTGACCATATACTCATTCACAAAAGAGACCTCAGCAGATATAACAAGATTGAAATAATTCCATGCATCCTATCAGATCTCCACAGACTAAGACTGGTCTTCAATAACAACAACAACAAAACAACAGAAAGCCCACATATACATGGAAACTGAACAACATTCTACTCAATGATAACTTGGTCAAGGAAGAAATAAAGAAAGAAATTAAAGACTTTCTAGAATTTAATGAAAATGAAGGCACAAGGTACCCAAACTTATGGGACATAAAGAAAGTAGTGTGAAGAGGAAAACACATAGCTATGAGTGCCTCTAAAAAGAAACTGGAAAGAGCATACACTAACAGCTTAACAGTGCAACTGAAGGCCCAGAACAAAAAGAAGCAAATACACACAAGAGGAGTAGACAGTAGGAAATAAACAAACTTGGGGCTGAAATCAACCAAGTAGAAACAAAAAGAATTCAAAGAATCAACAAAACCAGGAGCTGGTTCTTTGAAAAAAAAAACAACAATATAGATAAACCATTAGCCAAACTAATCAGAAGGCACAGAGACAGTATCCAAATCAGCAAAATCACAAATGAAAGGGGAAGCATAACAACAGATATTGAGGAAATCTAAAAAATCATCAGATCCTGCTACGAAAGATTATAATCAACAAAACTGGAAAATCTAGATGAAATGGACAATTTTCTAGACAGATACCAGGTACTAAATTTAAATCAGTATCAGAAAAATGATCTAAACAATACCATTTAAAAAAAACTAAAGAAATAGAAGCAGTTATTAATAGTCTCCCAACCAATAAAAGCATAGGGGCAGATGTGTTCAATGCAGAGTTCTATCAGTCCTGCAAAGAAGACTTAACACCAATACTCTTCAAACTATTCTACAAAATAGAAAAAGATGGAACACTACACAAATCCTTTTATGAAGCCACAATTATTCTGATACCTAAACAACACAAAGACCCAACAAAGAAAGAGAACTTAAGACCAATTTCCCTTATGAATATCAATGCAGAGATACTCAATAAAATTCTTGCCAACCTAAACCAAGAACACAACAAAATGATCATCCACCATAATCAAGGCTTTATTCCAGGGATGCAGGGATGATTCAATATATGGAAATCCATCAATGTAATTTACTATATAAACAAATTCAAAGAATAAAAAACACATGATCATTTCATTAGATGCTGAGAAACCATTTGACATAATCCAACACCTCTTCATGATAAAAGTCTTGGAAAGATCAGCAATTCAAGGTGCATGCCTGAACATAGTAAAAGCAATATCTAGCAAACCAATAGCCAATATCAAACTAAACAAGAACTTCATCTCTTCAAGAAATTGAAGATCTCAGAAGATGGAAAGATCTCCCATGCTCATGGATTGGCAGGGTTAATATAAAAATGGCCATCTTGCTTAAAGCAATCTACAGATCCAACACAATCACCATCAAAATTCCAACTCAATTCTTCATATAGTTAGAAAGAGCAATTTTCAAATTTATCTGGAATAACAAAAAACCCAGGATAGCACAAACTATTCTAAACAATAAAAGAACCTCTGTCAGGATCACCATCCCTGACCTCTAGCTCTACTACAGAGCAATAGTGATAAAAAACTGACAGGCAGGAAGATCAATAGAATAGAACTGAAGACCCAGAAATGAACCCACACATGTATGGTCACTTGATCTTTGACAAAGGAGCTATAAACCATCCAGTGGAAAAAAGACAGCATTTTCAACAAATGGTTCTTGGTCAACTTGCATTTACCACATAGAAGAATGCAAATTGATCCATTCTTATCTCCCTGTACAAAGCTTAAGTCCAAGTGTGTAAAGGGCCTCCACATAAAACCAGGCATACTGAATCTAATAGAACAGAAAGTGGTGAAGGACCTCGAGCACATGGGTACAGGGGAAAATTTCCTGAATAGAATATCAATAGCTTATGCTCTAAGATAAGAACTGACAAATGGGACCTCATAAAATTGCAAAGCTTCTATAAGGCAAAGGACACTGTCAATAGTACAAAATGACAACCAACAAACTGAGAAAAAATCTTTATGAACCTACATCCAACAGAGGGCTAATATCGAATATATTCTCAGGTAGTACTATGTCCAGTTTTCTGAGGAACATCCAAATTGATTGCCAGAGTACTTTTACCAGCTTGCAATCCCACCAGAAATGGAAGAATGTTCCTCTTTCTCCACTTCCTCTCCAGCATCTGCTGGGCCCTGAGTATTTGATCTTAGCCATTCTGACTGGTGTGCGGTAGAATCTCACTGTTGGTTTGATTTGCATTTCCTGGATGAATAAGGATATTGAACATTTCTTTAGGTGTTTCTCAGCCATCCAATATTCCTCAGTTGAGAATTTTTGTTTAGTTCTCTACCCTATTTTTTTATTGAATACATTCTTCATTACAATTCAAATGTTATACCAGTTCCCGGTTTCCCCCTCCCTGAAAACACCCAACCTGTCCTCCCATCCCCTGCCTCCAAGAATATGCCCTTCCACCCATCCCACGAACTCCCCCCCCCAGATTTCCCCATGCTAGGGCATCTACACCATTTTTTAATAATGGTATTTTTTCTCTGCAGTCTAATTTCTTGAATTCTTTGTATATATTGGATATTAGCCCTCTATCAGATTAGAATTGAAAAAGAACTTTTAAGCAATCTTTTGGTTGCCATTTTGTCCTGTTAATAGTATCGTTTGCCTTACTGAAGCTTTGCAATTTGATGAGCTCCAATTTGTGAATTCTTGGTCTTTAAGGATAAGCTATTGGTGTTGTGTTCAGGAAATTTTCCACTGTGACCATGTGTTCCAGGTTCTTCCCCACTTTTGCTTTTATTTGATTCAGTGTATCTGATGTTATTTGGAGGCCCTTGACAGACTTGTACTTGAACTTTGTACAAGGAGATAAGAATAGATCAATTTGCATTCTTCTACATGTTGATTTCCAGTTGAACCAGCACCATTTGTTGAAAATGCTGTCTTTTTTTCCACTGAAACATTTTAGATCCTTTGTCAAAGATCAAGCGAACATATGTATGGGCTTGGTTTCTGGGTCTTCAATTCTATTCCATTGATCTAACTGCCTGTCATTGTATCAATACCATGCAGTTTTTTTTTTATCATGATTGCTCTGTAGTATACCTTGAGTTAAGGGATGGTGATTCTGCCAGGGGTTCTTTTATTGCTGAGAATAGTTTTCGCTATCCTTGGTTTTTTATTATTCCAGATAAATTTAGAAATCGCTCTTTCTTTTTTTTTAATTTTTATTTTCTATATTCTATGTTTACATTCCAAAGGATTTCCCCTTTCCCAGTTCCCTCCCACCATACGTCCCATAATTCCTCTCCCCCCCAACTATTCCCCAATCATTCCCCCTCCCCCCACGGTTTCTCTACAAAACTGGATACAATCTTTCCAGGCCCAGGGTCCTCTCCTTTCTTCTTCTTGGGAATCATTTGACTTTCTAATTGTGCCTTGAGTATTTAGGGCTTCTGGGCTCATTAATATCCACTTATCCGTGATTGCATTTCATGTGTATTCATTTGTGATTGGGTTAACTCACTCAGGATGATATTTTCCAGGTCTAACCATTTACCTACAAATTGCATGAATTCATTATTTTTAATTGCTGAGTAGTATTCCATTGTATAAATATACCACATTTTCTGTATCCATTCCTCCTTTGAGGGATATCTGGGCTCCTTCCAATTTTTGGCTATTATAAACAAGGCTGCTATAAACATAGTGGAGCACGTGTCTTTATTGTATGCAGGGAAATCCTCTGGGTATATGCCCAGGATGGTATGCCAGGGTCCTCTGGAAGTGACATGCCTAATTTTCTGAGGAACCGCCAAACTGATTTCCAGAGCAGTTTTACCATTTTGCAATCCCACCAACAGTGGAGGAGTGTTCCTCTTTCTCCACATCCTCGCCAGCACTTGTTGTCTCTTGAGTTTTTAATCTTAGCCATTCTGACTGGTGTGAGGTGGAATCTCAGGGTTGTTTTGATTTGCATTTCCCTGATGACTAATGATGTTGAACATCTCTTAAGGTGTTTCTCGGCCATCCGCATTTCTTCTGGTGAAAATTCTTTGTTTAGCTCTGTACCCCATTTTTTGATAGGGTTATTTGTTTCTTTGTGGTCTAACTTCTTGAGTTCTTTGTATATATTGGATATTAGCCCTCTGTCAGATGTGGGGTTGGTGAAGATCTTTTCCCACTTTGTTGGTTGTCGTTTTGTCCTTCTGACAGTATCCTTTGCCTTTCAGAAACTTTGTAATTTTATGAGGTCCCATTTGTCGATTCTTGATCTTAGAGCATAAGCTATTGGTGTTCTGTTCAGGAACTTTCCCCCTGTGCCCATGTCCTCCAGGGTCTTCCCAAGTTTCTTTTCTAATAGTTTCAGTGTGTCTGGTTTTATGTGGAGGTCCTTGATCCACTTGGAGTTGATCTTAGTGCAAAGAGATAAGAGTGGGTCAATTCTCATTCTTCTGCATGTTGACCTCCAGATGAACCAGCACCATTTGTTGAAAAGGCTATCTTTATTCCACTGGATGGTTGTGGCTCCTTTATCAAAGATCAAGTGACCATAAGTCTGTGGGTTAATTTCTGGGTCTTCAATCCTATTGCATTGATCTACTTGCCTGTTGCTGTACCAATACCATGCGGTTTTTAAAACAATTGCTCTGTAGTACTACTTTTTTTTGTTTATTTTTTTATTGGATATATTCTATATTTACAATTCATTTCCCTTTTTTCTGGTTCCCCACTCCCAAAGGTCCCACATGCCCTTTTCCCTCCCCCCTCCCACCTCCCTTTTCTTGTACTCCCCCACAATGATGCTTTGGTCTATTCTAGCACCAGTGTCCACTCCTTTCTTCTTGTCAGACCTCACTGGGTATGTGATTTATGTCTTGGTGTTCCAAGATTCTAGGCTAATATCCACTTATCAGTGACTGCAGACCATGGGTATTCTTTTGAGACTGGGTCACCTCACTCAGTATGACGTTCTCCAGCTCCATCCATTTCTCTAAGAATTTCATGAATTCATTGTTTCTAATGGCTGAATAGTACTCCATTGTGTATATATACCACATTTTTTGTATCCATTCCTCTGTTGAGGGACATCTGGGTTCTTTCCAGCTTAAGGTCAGGGATATTGATTCCCCCTGAAGTCCTTTTATTGTTGAGAATAGTTTTAGCTCTTCCTAACTATATGAAAAATTGAGTTGGAATTTTGATGGGAATTGCAAGCAATCTGTAGATTGCTTTTAGCAAGATGGTCATTTTTTGCTATATTAATCCTGCCAATTCAAGAGCATGAAAGATTTTTCCATCTACTGAGATCTTCAATTTCTTTCTTCAGAGACTTGAAGCTCTTATCATACAGATCTTTCACTTGTTTGATTAGAGTCACACCAAGATATTTTATATTATTTGTGACTATTGTGAAAGGTATCATTTCCCTAATTTCTTTTTCAGTCTCTTTATCCTTTGAGTAGATGAAGGCTTCTGAAGCATTTGAGTTAATTTTATACCAAGCTACTTTGCTTAAGTTGTCTATCAGGTTTAGGAGTTCTCTGGTGGAATGTTTGTGGTCACTTAAGTATACTATCATACCATCTGAAAATAGTGATACTTTGACTTCTTCCTTTCCAATTTGTATCCCTTTGACCTCCTTTTGTTGTCTAGTTGCTCTGGAGAGGACTTTTAGTACTATATTTAACAGGTAGGGAGAGAGTAGACAGCCTTTTCTAGTCCCTGATTTCAGTGAGATTGCTGCAAATTACTCTCCATTTAGTTTGCTGTTAGCTACTGGTCTGCAGTGTATTGTTTTTACTATGTTTAAGAATGGGCCTTGAATTCCCGAGTTCCAAGACATTTATCATGAAAGGGTGTTGGATTTTATCAAATGCTTTCTCAGCTTCTAATGAAACAATCATGTGATTTTTCTTTGAGTTTGTTTATGTAGAGGACTACATTGATGGATTTTCATATATTGAAACATCCCTGTATCCCTGGGATGAAGCCTATTTGATTATGGTGGATGATCATGTTGATGTGTTCTTGGTTTAGGTTGGCAAGAATTTTAGAGTATCCTTGCATTGATATTCATAAGGGAAATTGGTCTAAAGTTCTCTTTCTTGTTGGGTCTTTGTGTGGTTTAGGTATCAGAGTAATTGTGGCTTCATAAAACAAGTTGCGTAGTGTTCCATCTCTTTCGGTTTTGTGGAATAGTTTGAAGAGTATTGGTATTAGGTCTTCCTAAAGGTTTGATAGAACTCTGCATTGAACACATCTGGTCCTGGTCTCTTTTTGGTTGTGAGACTATTAATAACTGCTTCTATTTCTTTAGGGGTTATGGAACTGTTAATATGTTGTATTTGATCCTGAGTTAACTTTAGTACCTGGTATCTGTCTAGAAAATTGTCCATTTCATCTATATTTTTCAGTTTTGTTGAATATAGGCTTTTGTAGTAGGATCTGATGATTTTTTGAATTTCCTCAGTATCTGTTGGTATGTCTCCCTTTTAATTTCTAATTTTCTTGATTTGGATATTGTCTCTGCACCCTCTGGTTAAGGGGTTTATCTATTTTGTTGGTATTTTCAAAAAAACATCTCCTGGTTTGGTTGATTCTTTTTTTTATTTAAATTTTTATTTTCTATATTCTATGTTTACATTCCAAAAGCTTTCCCCTTTCCCAGTTCCCCCCACCATACGTCCCATAATTCCTCTCCCCCCCAACTATTCCCCAATCATCCACCCCCCCGACATGATTTCTCTGTTCTGGGTCTACAAAACTGGATCCCATCTTTCCAGGCCCAGGGTCCTCTCCTTTCTTCTTCTTGGGAATCATTTGACTTGCTAATTGTGCCTTGAGTATTTAGGGCTTCTGGGCTCATTAATATCCACTTATCAGTGATTGCATTTCATGTGTATTCTTTTGTGATTGGGTTAACTCACTTAGGATGATATTTTCCAGATCTAACCATTTAACTACAAATTGTGTGAATTCATTATTTTTAATTGCTGAGTAGTATTCCATTTTATCAATATACCACATTTTCTGTATCCATTCCTTCTTTGAGGGATATTTGGGCTCCAATTTCTGGCTATTATAAACAAGGCTGCTATAAACATAGTGGAGCATGTGTCTTTATTGTATGCAGGGGAATCATCTGGGTATATGCCCAGGAGTGGTATGCCAGGGTCCTCTGGAAGTGACATGCCCAATTTTCTGAGGAACCGCCGAACAGATTTCCAGAGCGGTTTTACCATTTTGCAATCCCACCAACAGTGGAGGAGTGTTCCTCTTTCTCCACATCCTCACCAGCACTTGATGCCTCCTATCAGATCACCATGGAGTAAGAGTGGTCTTCAATAGCAACAAAAGCAACAGAAAGCCCACATACACATGGAAACTGAACAATACTCTACTCAATGACACCTTGGTCAAGGAAGAAATATAAAAAGAAATCAAAGACTTTTTAGAATTCAATGAAAATGAAGGTACAACCTACCCAAATCTATGGGACACAATGAAAGCAGTGCTAAGAGGAAAACTCATAGCTCTAAGTGCATCCAAAAAGAAACTGGAGAGAGCATACACTAGCAGCTTAAAGGCACGCCTTAAAGCCCTGGAAGAAAAAGAATTTAATTTACCCAGGAGGAGTAGAAGACAAGAAATCATCAAACTCAGGGCTGAAATCAATGAAGTAGAAACAAAGAAAACCATACAAAGAATCAACAAAAGCAGGAGCTGGTTCTTTGAGAAAATCAACAAGATAGATAAACCCTTGCTTGATTCTTTATATAGTTCTTTTTGTCTCTACTTGGTTGATTTTAGCCCTCAGTTTGATTATTTCTGGTTGTCTACTCCTCTTGGGTATATTTGCTTCTTTTTGTTCTAGGGCCTTCAGATGTGCTGCCAAGCTGCTAGTGTATGCTCTTTCCAGTTTCTTTTTGGAGGCCTTCAGAGCTATGTATTTTCCTATTAGCACTGCTTTCATCATGTTCCATAAGTTTGGGTATGTTGTACCTTTGTTTTCACTAAATTCTAGAAATTCTTTAATTTCTTTCTTTATTTCTTACTTGACCAAGTTATCTTTGAGTAGAATGGTGTTCAGTTTTTCATATGTATGTGGGCTTTATGTTGTTTTTGTTGTTATTGAAGACCAGCCTTAATCAGTGATTATCTGATAGGGTGCATGGAAATATTTCAATCTTGTTATATCTGTTGAGGTTTGTTTTGTGACTGATTATATGGTCTATTTTGGAGAAGGTATTGTGAGGTGCTGAGAAGAAGGTATATACTTTTGTTTTAGGATAAAATGTTTATATATATATATATATATATATATATATGTATATATACATATATATATATGTTAATTACAGTTGGTTTATAAGTTTTTGTTAGTTTCACTGTGTCTCTGTTTAGTTTCTGTTTCCATGATCTGTCCATGATGAGAGTGAGGTGTTGGATAATAATTCCCACTCTTATTATGTGGGGTGCAATGTGTGCTTTGAGCTTTAGTAACATTTTTTTTATGAATGTGGGTGCCCTTACAGTTGGAACATAGATGTTTAGAGTTGAGAGTTCATCTTGGTAGGTCTTTCCTTTGATGAGTAGAAGTGTCCTTTCTTATCTTTTTGATAACTTTAGGTAAAAATTCGATTTTATTCGATATTAGAATGCCAATTCCAGTTAGTTCCTTGGGACCATTTAATTGGAAAATTATTTTTCAGCCCTTTACTCTGAGGTATTGTCTGTCTTTGTGCCTGAGATGAGTTTCTTGTATGCAGCAATGTTGCTTCCTCTTTACTTATCCAGTCTGTTAGTCTATGTCTTTTTACTGCAGAATTGAGTCTATTGAGACTAAGAAATATTAAGGAAAAATGATTGTTACTTCTTGTTATTTTTGTTATTAGAAATGGAGTTATGTTTTGTGTCTTCTGCTTGACTTGTTAAAAGAAGATTATTTTCTTGCTTTTTCTAGGGTGTAGTTTTCCTCCTTTTGTTGGTATTTTTCTTTAATTATCCTTTGAGAATCTGAATTTGTGGAAAGATATTTTTGTAAATTTGTTTTTGTCATGGAATACCTTTGTTTCTCCATCTAATGTAATTGAGAGTTTGCTGGGTATAATAGCTAGGGTTGGCATTTGTGTTCTCAAAGGGTTTGTATGACATATGACAAGGATCTTCTGTCTTTCATAGTCTCTGATAGGTCTGCCTTTATGAGTTATGTGATCTTTTACTCTTACTGCTTTTAATATTCTTTTTTTATTGTATATATTCTTTATCTATATTTCATTTCCCTTTCCCTGTTTCCCTGCCCCCCAAAGGTCCCCTATGCCCTTTTCCCTCCCCTTGTTCCCCCATTCTCCCCTTCCCACTTCCCTGTTCTGGTATTCTTCTACACTGATGCATTAGCCTTTCCAGATCCAGGGTCCACTCCTTCCTTCTTCTCAGACATCATTTGGTAAGTAAGGATTGTGTCTTTGATGTTTCAAGATTCTAGGCTAATATCCACTTATCAATGAGTGTATACCATGGGTATTGTTTTGAGACTGGGTTACCTCACTTAGTATGATATTCTCTAGCTCCATCCATTTGTCTAAGAATTTCGTGAATTCATTGCTTCTAATGGCTGAATAGTACATCTGACAGAGGGCTAATAACCAATGTATACAAAGAACTCAAGAAGTTAGACCCCAGAAAACCAAATAACCCTATCAAAAAATGGGGTACAAAGGTAAACAAAGGCTTTTCACCTGAAGAACTTCGGATGGCTGAGAAGCACCTTACCATTAGTCATTAGGGAAATGCAAATCAAAATAACCCTGAGATTTCACCTCACACCAGTCAGAATGGCTAACAATAAAAACTCAGGAAACAGCAGGTGTTGGTGAGGATGTGGAGAAAGAGAAACACTCCTCCACTGCTGGTGGGATTGCAAGCTGGTACAACCACTCTGGAAATCAGTCTGGTAGTTCCTCAGAAAACTGGACACGATACTTCCGGAGGACCCCGCCATACCACTCCTGGGCATATACTCAGAAGATTCCCCATGTAATAAGGATACATGCTCCACTATGTTCATAGCAACCTTATTTATAATAGCCAGAAGCTGGAAAGAACCCAGATGTCTCTCAATGGAGGAATGGATACAAAAAATGTGGTATATATACACAATGGAGTACTATTCTTTCTTTGTTTAGTTCATTTGGTGTTTTGACTATTATTTGATGGATGGAATTTCTTATCTGGTCCAATCTATTTAGAGTTCTGTAGGCTTTTTGTTCATGGGCATCTCTTTTTTTTTTGTTAGGGACATTTACTTCTATAATTTTGTTGAAGATATTTACTGGTCCTTTAAACTGGAAATCTTCTCTCTCTTCTATACCTATAATCCTGAGGTTTCGTCTTCATATTGTGTCCTGGATTTCCTGGATGTTTTGTATTAGGAGCTTTTTGTATTTTGCCTTTTCTTTGACTGTTGTGTCAATGTTTTGTATGGTATCTTCTGCACCTGAGATTCTCTCTTCTATCTCTTGTATTCTGTTGTTGATACTTGCATCTATGACTCCTGATTTCTTTCCTTTGTTTTCCATCTCCAGAGTTGTTTCCCTTTGTGATTTCTTTATTGTTTCGACTTCCATTTTTAGATCATGGATGGTTTTAGGCATTCCCTTCACTTGTTTGTTTGTTTTTTCCTCTAATCTTTTAAGGGACTTTTGTTTTGCCTCTTTAGGGGCTTCAAGCTGTTTGTTTATCTGTGTTCTCCTAGATTTCTTTAAGGCAGTTATTTATGTCCTTCTTGAAGTCCTCTATCAGCATCACAAGCTGTGGTTTTAAATTCAAATATTGCTTTTCTGGTGTGTTGGGTTATTCAGGACTTGCTCTTGTGGGAGAACTGAGTTCCGATGATGCCATGTTGCTTTGGTTTCTGTTGGTAATGTTCATGTGTTTTTCTTTCACCATCTGGTTGTCTCTGGTGTTAGTTGGTCCTTCTGTCTCTGGCTGGAGCTTGTCCCTCCTATGGGCCTGCAAACCTGTCTCAGCACCCCTGGGAGACCAGGTCTCCCCTGGCACAGACAGCTGTGAAGCAGCCCATCTCCTGGGTGCAGATGGAGCCTGAATGGAACCTGTTCCAGGTGTTCTGCCACTCCTGTGCTTTCTGTGCTCCTGGCCTTACCCTCCATGGACACTCACTGGAAAGAAAATGGTGATCTTACCTCCAAACCCTGGCATCAAAGCACTCCCTGGAGAACAGTTCTCCCATGGCAGGACCTGTGCACAGGTGTCTGTGGAGCAGCTGCTCTGTCACTTCTGTGCTCCCTGTGCTCCTGGTTGTAAGTGCTTTGGACAGTCCCTGGAGAGAAAATATCATTTTTTCTACTCTTAAGTTGTGTGCACTAAAATCTGTTCATGGCATTCATTATTAGTGACCATATGTATTAAACCATTTTTCAGCTGCTTATTACATCTTCAGCATATATTTGCTATTTTTTGTCTGTTATTTATTGAATTTGCTACTTATGCAATTTTACCATAATTTTCACATTTTGGATTAAAATTCATTATAAGTTATATAAAAGAATGATTTCCAAATAGAAGGCTTGTTATTTCTTACTCTTCCAGAGACTATAATTCACAAATACTAATAAAGTTTTCTTCAGACATTAAATGCCTCAAATGGTATATTTAAGCACCATTATCTAACAAGGTCAAGAGTATTTATTTTCCTGTTTTATTTTATGATGTTTTTATTTTTATGAAATTTCCAGTTTTAATATTCATTCTTAATTGTGCAATCATTTGGATTAATTTTTGCACATGGTAAAGTACTAATGGTTTTCTTGTTTGCTCATTCTTGGTAGGACAAGGCTTCATGTGTCTCAGGCTTGTTCAGAACCTTATGTACCTGAAAAATCATCTTGAAATTTTCATCCTACTCTGTCAACCACTTGAGTATATGGATTGCAGATTCATGCTCTCATACTTAATTTTAAAATAGAGATGGGCATGCAACCATAGACCTTTGCATGCAAGACATTAATTTTACTAATAGATCTATATTGCAGACTTCTTTTTCCAAACTAACCTTTCTTCCCTTATATGACTTTGTAATCTTTTATTGGATATATTCTCTATTTACATTTCATTTCCCTTTTTCTGGTTCTTTGCCCCCCAAAGGTCCCTCATGCCCTTTTCCCTCCCCGTGTTCCCCCAACCACCCTTTCCCACTTCCCTGTTCTGATATTCCCTTACAATGATGCCTTGAGCCTTTCCAGAACCAGGGTCCACTCCTTCCTTCTTGTTGGACATCATTTGGTATGTGGATTGTGTCTTTGGTGTCCCAGGATTCTAGGCTAATATCCACTTATCAGTGAGTGCATACCATAGGTGTTCTTTTGAGATTGTGTTACCTCACTTAGTATGATGTTCTCCAGCTCCATCCATTTCTCTAAGAATTTCATGAATTTATTGTTTCTAATGGCTGAGTAGTACTCCATTGTGTATATATACCACATTTTTGTATCCATTCTTCCGTTGAGGGACATCTGTGTTCTTTCCATCTTCTGGCTATTATAAATAGGGCTGCTATGAACATAGTGGAGCATGTATCCTTATTGCATGCTGAGGAATCTTCTGGGTATATGCCCAATAGTGGTATGGCTGGGTCCTCTGGAAGTATCGTGTCCAGTTTTCTGAGGAGTCACCAGACTGATTTCCAGAGTGGTTGTGTAATTTTTTTTTAAAAAAATTAATTGCTTATGTAAACATAGGTCTATTTCTTTATTACAGTTAATATTTTCTACTGCATAGAATTCTGGCTATATGCTTTATATTTTAAATTTTCAAGTTAAAATATGATTACATAATTTCTACTTATACTTTATTGTCTTCAAACTTCTTCATTTATCTCTACCTATCCTGATCTCGCTCATCAAATTTATGGCCTCTGCCTCTTTTTCTTTACTTATTGTTACATATACACAAAACAAACATACTCTGATCAACACAATACATGTTTTAAATTGATTTCTCATCCTGAAGATAAAGCCTGCTAAATACACTTGTTAGTCCTTACTTTTTTGGTAGAATATAGGTTTCTTTTAGGTTGATGGTACCATTAAGTAGGAATAAGTACAGTTTTACTTTCTTCTCCAATCTGAATATATTTAGTTTCCTTTTCTTGACTCATTGCACAGGCCAGACAGTTAGTAGACTGTTAACAGAAATAATGCAATAGACACACTTGTATATTAACATTCAGTCATTAGCCAGTAAATGTGATAAATGTTAACACTAAGGTGTTAAGTGTCCTTTATCATATTAATGGCATTTTCATTTATCTATAATTTTGTTGAGAGCTTTTTAAAATAAGGAATTTGTGTTTATTTTTAGCAAATACAGTGATAATTAATTTTCAGAATATGACAAATTACATTCATTCATTTAGAATATCTAATCAACTTGGCATCAATGGGCTAAATACCACTTGTCTTGATTATTTTTGGTTTTGTTTTTACCAACCAGACACAAGGTAGATTTATTTGAGAATTCTAAGGTGAAAATCTCAAGACAATTTGTATTCTTAAAATTTATCCACGTAATTCTCTACATTTTATGTTTTTCAATTTCCTTGTCCATTAGTTTACAAAACAATAACAAGAACTCTGATGAACACTGCATTATATGTTGTAGCAGAACCCATCTGAGAAATCATATATAAGAGAACTAGGAAAGACTTCTCAGGGTATTAATTTTATGTATGCATTGTAGATGAATAAGATTCATGTTGAATAAATGGAGAATTAATGTGTAATGGGTCTCTGTGATGGCTATTATTGGTCATCAACTTTTCTACATTGAATATTAACTAAAACCCAATTACAGCTGTGTACATATGTGAAGTGTTTTTCTTAAATGAACTATTTGAAATAGGAAGACCTATTTTTATTTTAGATTTATTGGGGTGGGACTTAGTAATCTAGGAGTGTTTTTTTACTTTCATTCTATTATGACTGTTTCTCAGATTTCCCTGGACTAATGGTGCTGGTTCAACTGGAGGTCAACATGCAGAAGAATGTGAATTGACCCACTCTTATCTCCTTGCACTAAGATCAACTCCAAGTGGATCAAGGACCTCCACATAAAACCAGACACACTGAAACTATTAGGAAAGAAACTTGGGAAGACCCTGGAGTTCTTGGGCACAGGGGGAAAGTTCCTGAACAGAACACCAATAGCTTATGCACTAAGATCAAGAATTGACAAATGGAACCTCATGAAATTACAAAGTTTCTGCAAGGCAAAGGACACTGTCAGAAGGACAAAACGACAACCAACAAAGTGGGAAAAGATCTTCACCAACCCCACATCCGACAGAGGGCTAATATCCAATATATACAAAGAACTCAAGAAGTTAGACCCCAAAGAACCAAATAACCCTATCAAAAAATGGGGTACAGAGCTAAACAAAGAATTTTCACCAGAAGAAATTCACATGGCTGAGAAACACCTTAAGAGATGTTCAACATCATTAGTCATCAGAGAAACGCAAATCAAAACAACCCTGAGATTCCACCTCACACCAGTCACAATGGCTAAGATTAAAAACTCAAGAGACAACAAGTGCTGGCGAGGATGTGGAGAAAGAGGAACACTCCTCCACTGTTGGTGGGATTGCAAAATGGTAAAACTGCTCTGGAAATCAGTGTGGCGGTTCCTCAGAAAATTGGGCATGTTCCTTCCAGAGGACCCTGGCATACCACTCCTGGGCATATACCCAGAGGATTCCCCTGCATACAATAAAGACATATGCTCCACTATGTTTATAGCAGCCTTGTTTATAATAGCCAGAAATTGGAAGGAGCCCAAATATCCCTCAAAGGAGGAATGGATACAGAAAATGTGGTATATTTATACAATGGAATACTACTCAGCAATTAAAATAATGAATTCATGCAATTTGTAGGTAAATGGTTAGACCTGGAAAATATCATCCTGAATGAGCTAACCCAATCACAAAAGAATGCACATGAAATGCAATCACTGATAAGTGGATACTAATGAGCCCAGAAGCCCTAAATACTCAAGGCACAATTAGCAAGTCAAATGATTCCCAAGAAGAAAGGAGAGGATCCTGGGCCTGGAAAGATTGGATCCAGTTTTGTAGAGAAACTGTGGGGGGGAGGGGGTATGATTGGGGAATATTTGGGGGGGGAGAGGAACTATGGGACATAGGGAGGGTGGGAAGTGGGAAAGGGGAAAGCCTTTGGAATATAAACATAGAATATAGAAAATAAAAAAAATAAAAATAAAAAAAAGAAGAAAGGAATGGACACTCTTGCTGGAAAGGATCAAAGCATCAGTGTAGGGGAATACCAGAACAGGGAAGTGGGAAGGGGTGGATGAGGGAGCAGGGGGAGGGAAAAGGGCATGTGGGACCTTAGGGGGGTGGGGAAACAAAAAAAGGGGAAATGAAATGTAAATATAGAATATATCCAATAAAAATTTTTTTTGTATCCAAAAAAAAAAAAAAAAAAAAGGAAGGGAGAAACCCGAGATTATACCCTAACATTGTTATTTTACCTACGTAAAAGATCCAAAGGGTTACAACATGATGCAGTAAAGGGATAGACAATTGTTACAGAAACAAAAAGGTGGTGACCTTTAAAAACTCATCTTAGCCTTTCTGTAATAAATCATTAGATTATGAAAGCCAAAAAAAAAAAAAAAAAAAAAAGAAATGTGCTGGTTAAGAAAAAGCTTTATAAACAAAATTATCATATCAGAAGATCATGAAAACCTGTGATATACTTGTTTATAGGACTAATATAGTAAGGTCAATAAGGCATAATAATCCTTCCTCTAAACTTAGCTATGTGAATGATATAATAGAGCCCTAGGGTTAAATGTGTCCTCAACATCATTGATGAGATTCTATAGTGAAATCTTGTCTCACAGGTCTTCTAATTGATTTTGTATCTGTGATGAATTAGACTATATCTGACTTTGGCTAGTGTTGAATTTCAGCTGAAATAGTTCTGACAATACATGATCAATAGTATACAAATGACAAAAATAATTCCAGATGTTATGTCTGTGCTTTAATGAAAAACATAGAAATTATTTGATACAGTATATTTAAAAATCTTATACTTTCAAATTTTCATGCAAGTATACAATGTAGACTGTCTGAAGCCAAGCCTTTTATATTGTCCACATTGTTTGAAAAACATTAGCCACATGTTTACCTCACAGAAAAACTATTTATGGCAGCAGGAGCATTTGAAAAGGTAGGTAGCTATAAAAATGTGTGGCTCACATTACCATTTGCTTTATCTAGGCTGAAAATAATAAAACCTTATAAAATGTTTTGGAAAGAGAATTTACATTATTTTTATTAATGTATTTTCAAATATATTCTTTCATATACATAACAGCAATTTCCACTCCCTGCACTCATCTCAGTCTTCCCACTTTCCCTTTCCCCAGATCTACTCCTCTGCCTGTTTCTCTTCAGAAAAGGACAGGCCTCCTAGGGATACAAACCAAACATGCATATCAGGTTACAATAATATTAGGCACCCCCACTCATATTAAGGTTGGAGGAAAAGAGCTCCCAAAGCAAGCAAAAAATTCATAGACAGCCCCTGTGAATACTGTTAGGACTCTCACAAAATAACAAAGTACATAACCATAACATATGCAGAAGACCTAGGTTAGACTCATGCAGGCTCCCTAATTGCCAGTTCTACACTAAAATTTTTAATGAATTAAAAAGGTATGGATATGAAATGAAATGGGGGAAATAAAGAAATGAAGTGGAACAAGGAAGAGGTTTATTAAATGATTCACCAAGAATATTCATAAGGAATATATTTTGTACAGATTTATAAAACCGTTTTATCAAAAACAGAATGGAGCCAAATCTCCTCATGAGGTTTAATAGCAAATTTAACTGTTGGAACCTGATGCAAATGATGTCCTATTAATGTCTTATGGTCTATAAAGTTTGTAAGTTTAGGCAGGTATATAAAATGAAAAAGCTCACTAGTGAACCTTGCCCTTCCTTCCTTCTTTCCTTCCTTCCTTCCTTCCTTCCTTCCTTCCTTCCTTCCTCCCTCCCTCCCTCCCTCCCTCCCTCCCTCCCTCCCTTCCTTCCTTCCTTCCTTCCTTCCTTGTTTCCTTCCTTCTACCCTCTCTTCTCTCCTCTTCTCTTCTTCTCCTTCCCTTTCTCTTTCTTTTTCTCTGTCTTTTCTCTCTGTCTTAGGAGCTGAATACTGAAAGGACTTTTACATTTACTGCAGTACCTTACTGTGCTCGACCAGGACTAGCTACTGCAGTGTCAGAAATGCTTGAGTCTCTTTCAAGAGGTTTCCCATGGGAAATGTATTAAAAATCATCTCTATGCATTGCAAATTATCTAGCGATGTCAAGAAGTGAAACTATTGTGATTCCTCTTCTAGCACATGCTCCACTTCAATTTATTGTGGCAGAAAATTCTATGTGATAGACATATTTTGATAGGCGAACTCAATGATAAATTTCCATCATTTCAAAAATGACCTCCAATCTGCTTTAATAACAACATACTATATTTCTGTGCTACAGGACTCTGAAGTTCTTAGGTAAACAATTATACCTCTTGGTTGTGAAAAGTATACATATAAGTTAATAAGTGCCCAATTTTATAAGTAGTTGATAAAAAGACCTCATATTTGCATTAAAGTAGAGCCTACATGGGTTTCTCACTGTGTTTTATCTTGTTTTGGATTTGATATTTTTAAAGAGTAGGAGAAAAACCATTTGGTGATCGATTGTTAACCAAAGAATTCTTTTTAAATAATATATTTCTTGGATTCAATTTTTTAACATCACTATTCCTTTCACTTTTTATAAGTTCAAGTTTATTTTGTGTTTTGTTTTGTTATTTTAAAGGGGGAATATCCTGTCGGTGTGCTCCTTTTACTGTGGCATGCTATGAAGTGTGAAGTAAGGTTTATTGCTTATCCTAGAGCACAAAAATATTCTACATTTTTCTTCTACCTTCATAATTATATATATATATATATACATACACAATATATATATACATATATATGTGTATATATATATATATATATATATATATATATCCACATTTAGGCCCTGAGCATCAGCCAAGACTTAAGAAATATGAGCCCCAAAGAAAAACCCAATGGACTTTTCAACATGGGGAAATTCACTTAATCTCAACTTTTTTGAAGCTAAAAAGAAAATAAGTCACCTGGTCAGTTTTGCACACAGAGGAGAAAACTTCCTGCCAACTCAATCACTTTAGCATGAGAAATAACTCTTGTTATTCTTGGATGACAAATGTCAAAGTCTGAAGAAACAGACTACAGCATGAAGGTCCCTAGGACCATTTTAGTGCAATATGTCAGACTAGTGTTACAAGGAACTAGGTAAAAAGAAACAGAGGAAAGACAATTGGAGAAAATATATTAAATGTTATATAGAAAAGTCCACTGACACTACAGGGACAGAAAATAAAGTGTTTTTTGTTGTGAGGGAAAAGTAGGAATGTGGGAATCATTCATCATAATGGATGCATGGGAATTTGTTTAATGATCCATTAAAAATGGATTTGTGGTTTAGAAAGCAAGCTTATTTGCATTTGAATAAAACACGCATAATAAATTCTAGAACAAGGACAGAAAGACCTCTATCCTATGTTAGAGGTGTTCTCTTTCCTTATCCTTTTCTACTACTTTTGATTTAAGTAAAGAAAACTGAATTTTCTCAAAAAATATAACACCATTTTTTTATTTAATTTTTATTTTCTATATTCTATGTTTACATTCCAAAGGCTTTCCCCTTTCCCAGTTCCCCCCCCCACCATATGTCCCATAATTCCTCTCCCACCCAACTATTCCCCAATAATCCCCCCCCCACACAATTTCTCTGTTCTGGGTCTACAAAACTGGATCCAATCTTTACAGGCCCAGGGTCCTCTCCTTTCTTCTTCTTGGGAGTCATTTGACTTGCTAATTGGAAATCATATTTTTTTCAATTGTGAATTGAGTTTTTTATCCTTTTTTAATTAGATATTTTCTTTGTTTACATTTCAAATGTTATCCCCGTTCTTCCTTTCCCCTCCAGAAACCCCTAATCCCATCCCACTCTCCCTGCTCATCAACCTTCCACTTCCTTCTCACTGTTCTGGTATTCCCCTACACTGGGGCATCGAGCCTTTACAGGCCCAAGGGCCTTTCTTCCCATTGATGCCTAACAAGGCTACATATGTAGCTGTTTGTATTCTTTGGTTTTTAGTTTAGTCCCTGGGAGCTCTGTGTGGTACTGGTTGGTTTGTCTTGTTGTTCCTCCTATGGGGCTGCAAAATTCTTCAGCTCCTTGAGTTCTTTCTCCAGCTCCTCCATTGGGGACCCTGTGCTCAGTACATTCGCTAGCTCTGAGGACCCACTTCTGTATTTGTCAAGCACTGGCATCTATATCAGGCTCCTGTCAGCAAGTACTTCTTTGCATCCGTAATAGTGTCTGGGTTTCGTAATTGTATATGGGATGGATCCCCACATGAGGTAGTCTCTAAGTGGCCTTTTCTTCTATCTCTGCTCCACACTTTGTCTCTGTATCACCCCCACGGGTCTTTTGTTACCACTTCTAAGAAGGACCAAAGTATCCACACTTTGGTCTTCCTGCTTCTTGAGTTTCATGTGGTCTGTGAATTGTATCTTGGGTATTCTGAGTTTCTGGACTACTATCCACTTATCAGTAAGTTCATACCTCGTGTGTTCTTTTGTGATTGGGCTACCTCACTCAGGATGACACTTTCTAGTTCTATCCATTTGCCTAAGAATTTTATGAACTCATTGTTTTTAATAGCTGAGAAGTACTCAATTGTGTAAATATTCCACATTTCCTGTATCCAGTCCTCTGTTGAGGGACATCAGGGTTTTTCCGAGTTCTGGCTATTATAAATAAGGCTGCTATGAACATAGTGGACTATGTGTCCTTATTAAATGTTGGAGCATCTTCTGGGTACATGCCCAGGAGTGATTAAGATAGATTTTAAAGAGAACAAGATAGAGTGAAATGCAGAAAATCATAACATCCAACTCCTGAGTTCCTTTTACCCATTAACTAGCTAACCTCTTTGGTGCCTTATATGTCTTCTCTTTTCATTTATGCTATGAGATCCTCTAAGATAATGTTCACATTCAATTTTCATTATTTTATTATGCCTTACTATATTAATCCTTGAACTATATAACCGAAATTTGAATCTTGTCTCCAATTCATTGGATATGTGACCCTGAGTGAACGCTGATGTGGCCATACTATTTTCCTCATTTACATTGACAGTTACTATATAATGCAATTATTTAAGAAATCTAATGGATTAATATAAAAACATTTACAACAATTTACAACTCATAAACTATATTATTATAGTTCATTCAAAAATACTAATGAACAGAACACTACATTAATTGTTGAAGAATAAGAATAAATAAGAAATTACCTCTGCCTTCTAGAAATTCAATCTACAAGGTGAAATCTGAAAAGTACAAAGAGGGCAGTATAATTAAACCTATCTACAGGTTTAGAGAATACTTCAAAGAGGAGAAGGTTTTTGAAAATGACTCTTGAACATTTGGAAATCTATTTGTGTAAAAGAATACTAAAAATTGTTTTATGCTGGAATTTGAGAATGAGATGGAATACACAGACTTGCCAGTAACTGGCAAGAAGTTTATGACATATGGCTGAGTCAAGCTACACAGGAAAAGTATTGGTTATTTGTTGGATTTGTTAATCATTTTCTTACATATAATACATGTATTGACTGACTTTATATCCAATAAGGTTTGATAACTCTTTTTCCCCCCATGGGGATAAATTGATTCCTAAAAAGTCTGGAAACTCTCTTAAGAAATGACTCTGTGTGTACTATTGCAATGGTAATCTGGATTATCAAATATAGCTTGAATGAGAAATTCCTAGGGCATTAGTAACAAATACTTCTCTATATGTATGTCAGGAGGTTTTCACAGACTCAATTAAGAGGGGGTTATCCATACTGAAAATAATCAACACCATGCAATAGTCAGGAGGTCTCTCTGGAATAAAAGGGGAGAGAAATGAAGCAATCATGGGCAGTTTCTTTGTTTCTGCTTCTTGGCCACCATGATGTGAGACGTTTTGCTGTATAACACCCTGCCATAAAGGACACTGAAGACCTTAGGAAAACTACATCTTTCCTCCCTAAATATTTTATGTCAGACATTTCATAATAATACTGCAAAAATAATTAAAACAGTCTATTAGTAAGTAATGAGGTGCTGCTACTATTTTTCCATGTCAGTAAGAGGGCTCTGGAACAGATTTGTGGGAGAATACTATTTAATTTGAAGAAGTGGCCTATAAAAGTGTTTGACAGGTGATTGTGGTAGGATTTTGTAAGACCAGAATGCTGATGGTAAAATGGATGGAGGTTTCTGATGACAATTAGAGCACAAATGGGAGTTTGGTCATAGTACAGTCACATTCCACTGTAGTATAAAACTTACCCACACATCATTGTTTTTCTGAACCTTAAAGGGAAACTGAGTCAAAAGTGAAGAGGTGACCAATCTGGCATAGAAAATGCCATTGTTATTGCTGATTGCTTTTAGCCAAGTATTCAGTTAGAATTGAGATGAAAAATCACTGCATAAATATTTTTAAACATTGTAGTTTGCTCAAAAAAATAAGCATGTGTAAATTATAGGCAGTTGCTAAAGAGATTAGAGCTATTACAAGGGGGGGGGAACCAGTAATTGCAGTTATGATGGTACATGTCTGTAATCCCAGATGTGAGATATTAAAGGAGGACATCATGAATTTAATGCCTCCACGGGCGACATAATGACATGCTGTCTTTAAAAAGGGGAAGAAAATCCCATACGACAAAACAAAACAAAACCCAAGCATTTCACACTGGGAAATAATATAAGGATTGATCAGACCGCATACACTACAGACTCTGGGATATAAATGTGTAAGTATATTGGAAGACTGCATTGGAGAGATTGAGGCACAATGCTAGTGAATAGATGCTTAATTTCCTAGGATCCATTTCAGTGTGATCAGACATCCAGAAACTGAGTGTATACTACATCTGTTCTGTGAGGGAGCCTGACTAGTGTTGATATTAGTAGTAGTGGTAAATAATGCTAATAGATTTTGGTGCTGTTTTTTTGTAGGCATTCACACATGAGGAATGCAACAGTTAACAGTGTTGTGAGGCTTCCATCTAGATTTCAAAGGAAAGCCTGGGATGCTATAGGACGATAAAGTTGAGTCTCCATAGGCAGCATCTAAGATAGTGAGACTGAGGTGTTGAAATGGAAATAAGATACTGAGGATAAAATATAAAAGTATAAATACCAACAATATAGAAAGTCTGATAAAGAAAGCTTCGAGGAGTAGATAGAGCCACCCTAACAGAAAGGCCATGCGGGCTTACATTGGAAATCCCATAGATGCAGGATTCTTCTAGGTCTCTGGAGCTCACATGATGCCTCTGTCTACTCCAGATGCTGGACATTAGGCTATGACATACATTTTTTGGTTCAGTATTATTTTCCTCCTATCCATCATTTTTAATGCATCCATAATTCCCTTTTGGATTGGTAGTTTTCACACTTTATGCTATTGTGCCTTGGAAATATATAATAATTTTTAACTTCTATAGAGACTCAAACCCTAAACTTATGCCTTGAATAACAGGATTCCTTAGACTTTAACAACAGTACTTGAATTTATGATTTAGGAGAGAAAATTGGTATATTTTCAATTATATGCAGATATATAGCATGATAATTGGAATTTTAAGTTCATTATCTTTACTTACAGATTAATTATAGTTTGAAGATTTGCATTTGGATGTTATGTTTATAATAAGTATATATGTGATTGTTAATTTTTACTGAAATGAAAATCATCTAGGGCACTGATGAAGCACACTGCTGGTTGAATTATGTGGGTTGATTGTAAAGATGACTAAGGGGAAGCCCATTCCTGATGGTAAGAAACAGTAACCCTCAGGCTATGATTTTTATTGGGAAAAACATGGGGTAGAAGTAGAAATCACTGTGCTGTGATGTAGACATCCTGACCTTCCTGAGTTACAAACCATGAGCTTTTCTGCTATGATGCAGCTTTTCTGTTATAATGGCCTGAAACTGAAAATTCTAAATCCATGAACCAGAATTCTTCTGATACTTTTTTCTTGGGTATTGGTCACAGATACGAAAATATCCCTAACACATCTTCTTTGGGTACATTCAGTATGTCAAATGCCATAGCCTATCATATATTGAACTCTTTAACTATGTAAATAATTCCTAAGCTCTTTATTTTTATTAAGATATGGATAAATAAAATCTTATCTACTCAGTATCTACTATGTGATATTTTAAAATATGTTTATATTGTATAATAATTATTGAAACAAGATAATATGTTCAACATCTTTTATGATTAGTTTTTATGATTAGTATTATGAGAATGTTAAGTAACAATTCTGATAGTAAATTCAAGGATACAATATAATATCTGTAGTTACTATCTATATAATACATCTCCAGAACTTATCATATAATCATAAAAGTTTATACATTGACCCATATCTTCCTCTCAGCCCTATTTCTTGATGCTCTTATAACCCTGTTTTCCCTTCTGATTTTAACTCTTCAAAATTTTATATCCTTTTAAGCTCATTGTGTCAGTATTTCATGTTTAGTGTTCTATAAGAAAAAAATCTGAAAAAAAGTATGAAAAAAATCTGTAAGAAAGAATTTAAGGAACAGCTGTCAAACTTACCAGATTTGAAAGAAATTATATTTACAATATAAACAATGTTTTCTCTCATCCTTTTGAGATATGATGACATCATTTTTTCCTTTTCTCTGTTCAACCACTCATACCTCTCATCACTCTCTTTCAAATTCATGTCTTCCTTTTTTCATTATTTTTATGATATGGATTCTGTATATGCATATTCCTAAATGGAACCTGCTCAAGCTGTATAATGTTATTCATAAGTATTTTTTGTAGCTGATTATTTAATATAGAATAATCACTTGGTGTCTTCTTCTCTGGGGAATATTACTCATTGTCTCAGCATGTATGACTTCATTGTGAGCAGTTTTTGTGTGGTTTGAAGCTTCATGGATGATTTTCTCTAGTCATCTTTGGCATGTCTATTGGTTTCTGCCTTGTGCAGCTTAGATTTAGATAATCACGCTGAGACTTTATGAATGTAGCTTCTGACAAAGTGAAACCTATACAATTCAGGTGTATCTTATTTAAGTCCCTAAAATGTACTCAAAAGTACCTGTTCTTCCTGTGGAAAGTCTTCTTTCAAGTGTCATAGGGTCAGCATTTGGGAATATTTCTATCTTAATGTTCATGTCTTTCTTAGAGTATCTCCAAATTTATCAATGAATCCATTGTACAATATGCTTTGAAGTTCCTCTCATTTTACATAAAATTTTTGATGCACTAGTATTTTTTCATTAAGATTAAAAGACTTTTCAAAATTTCATTTTTATCATGATCTGCAATGCAGAAAACATTTACATCGAGATTATGTTTATAATTTATCTCCTAATAATCTGAGAGAACCTGTGATATCTTGGGTTTCAAAACAGTTTGCTATCCTTCTCACACTTAAATAACTAATATTCTAGAAATTCAAATCATATGAGCATTTTTTCATAATTTTTAATGCACCACTGAAGACCAGCCTCTCTAACATACATGCCCCATTATAGTATAGAACTAGACACATAAAAAATATAATCATCTGCAGAAGTCACAGAATAAGAAAAGTTACATGCAATCCCATTTTGTATTCTTAATTTGTACTTTAAAACATAAATGTTGAATCCCATTACTTGTGTCCACTTCAAATCATGTGTATTTGAGTCTTAGTTTTTATTCCTGTATATATGGTTTGCTCACAACTTCGAGCCATCAATTCTTCAGAGAGACTGTCTCTGTCCTCAAAATTTACTTAAAACCATCAGTGCATCTATATTTCCATCAGTATTGCTTTTCTCATCTATTTTACATACTTTGATCATATCCTTTCCCTCCACACCTCCCATATTTCTCCTGTTTCTACTCATCCATAATAATGTTCTTTTGCTCTCTCTCTCAAAACAATAACAACAGAAAAACCATAACAGAAAGAAAGTCAAAACTCAATACCAATATGAATAAATCATCAAAATGAAACAAAACAAAAGACACAAAAACCATTGAAAGAGTTTTGTGCTGGACAAATATTCCAGGCATGGTCCCTATTATTTAGTGTGATGAATATTACTCATTGCCATTGCATTGGGAAAAACTGACATTTCTCATTTCGGAGCATGTACCAATTGCAAATAACTTCTTGGGATTATGGTTTTGTATTCACCAATATCCCCAAACCACAAGATTAACACTTAACATTTGAATTGTTTGATACAAGTATCTATATTCTAGTTGGTTATTATGGCACTTACTAAGATCCTGTTGGGATTCTAGAAAGCCTTATGCCTTACAGGTTTACTATTCTAGACAGTCATAACAATGTTTTATACAGTACTTTTATAAGGTATTTTGTTTATACTTGTCTTATCTACATAGATGCTTCATTTTTATGTTAACATAATGCTTTATTTCTTCCTAGCAAGATGCTTAGTGATAGGCAAAATGACCTATAATTTCTTGAAATCACACATCTTGGATATCCTCTTGCTGCAACATAATTGAAAATAAGTGCTTCCATACAAAGATAACCAGAAACAAGGAAATTTTGCAATAGAGTGATAGTCATCTTTTTTTAGTCCAAGCTGTGTTTAGTTTTATTCTGCACAGAAGTAGAATCAATGATATTCCCATATCAGTAAATAGCAAAAATTTGAAATATAAGACAGAGTTATTAAGAAAGTAATGATAATTTCATTCATCGCAGATATATGTAGGCATAAGCCAACCTCTTTTGAAATTATCCCTTTTCATAAACATAAATGATGAGAGGTAAATTAGTTTTACATATGTTGCTTCATAATCACATAGGATATGAAAAATCAAACTTCTTCAATATATCCCATAGAGGATTCTTTAAAAATTCATTTATAACTAATCAAGTTTAAATTAGCTGTTAGTTTTATACATAAACACATACTCTTCCCCCCACATACAACTCCATCATCATTCTTTCCTTGCTCTCTAGCTCTATTATAAGAGTATCTTCTGAAAAATAGTTTATGAAATTTATCAGCAAATGTTTAGGTTGATAATATTTTGCTTTCTGCTAAATATTAAGTATAAAATAGAAATCTTTCTCAAATATTAACCTCTCAGATGAGGCATACAGTGCCTGAACTGGTACATTTTACAATATGTATTAGAAACCTGAGAATAAAATAATCTACTATGATAGTATCAAATATGATATCAAAATACAAGATAGGGAATTTAAATGACTATGTGTTTGCCATGTAGAATTAATATATGGTGATTAACTAAAATACATGGTTACTAATATATGGTTATCTGAAAAAATAGTGTTTTCCCCCATGGTTTCTTTAATTTCTTCTCTGCTTATTTGATTACTTCAATGAATTTGATAAACTTTAAAATAAAAAATGGTATTGGTGTCAAATTACTATAACTTTAAGTATCATAAGAATAAAATGTCAATCTGTGTTATGGCTTCATCTATTCTAAAGACAGTCAACACTTTTACAAAGATCAGACTTTTATTATGGTGATGGACTCTAGACTTTATATTAGTTTGAGCCAAGAATTTATATTTCCCATGGATTATTTCTCCAGTGGTTTTCGTATCAATTGAATTTTTATCTCCCTTTTAGGAAGCATCACTGTAATATTTGATACCTTATTGATAAAATGTAGGAGGAAAATGTGACAATGATTTGGTATATTTTATAAAACGCTAGTATTTTTTTTTAATTTACAAAGTTATGGTAGGTATTATTTAAGTTTTTTCTTGCATATAGTTGGCTCCATAGATCTCTAATTTTAATATAGGAACGCTTTTGTTCTTAACTATTTTTTCAGTGATATAATCCAGACACTGAGTATATAATAATATATGTTTAATTCATAAAGTTTTTAATGGTTTAGATATGAAATAGTGTCTGCTTTTTATCCTAAAACAATGGTTCCAAATATTTGCCATCATTAGTGGAGCAATAAATCAGATGAACTATATAGAGCTGTTATATATTCTTGAACAGCCATTAAAAATGTGAAAATTAATTTCAATGAGGATGTGTTAAACCATGTGTTATAAGAAACAGGATGGCTGCAGACTTGTTCTATGGTCAGGATAATTTCACCAACAACATAACATAATTATAGTGATATTTCAGGAAATCTATTAAGATAGTCAGTAGTCTTCATGTTTATGCTGTAACAAAGCACTGTGAGATAAACTAAGACCAACTAAATCTACCCTCTTCTTTAAAATCTTTCATATGAGTTGAAATTTGTTGCTCCAGATCACTTAATAAAGTTTATGAAGTAAGGATGATGACTGGGTGATGTATTTGGAAGCTTTGCAAACTTTCAACTTGGTTTTAAAATTAGTAGTTGTGGAAGTGGGGAGGGAAGTTGGCTGACACAAATTTCCTATGTGCATAATCTATTGATTCTATGATACACTTCTCTATTGGTTAATCATAGAAAAGCTCATTTATGTGTTATCCATTCTGTGTAAGCAGAAGAGGATTCTGAAAACTCTCATCTGCTTAAAATTTTGTCAATCACTCTGAAATATGCAGGAAGTACAATATAATAAGTAACAATTTACCAAATTTCAAATACTGTCAAATGATATTTTTCAAAATAATAATAATTTAATAAAATATAACCATAACATTTGGAATTCATGGAAATAATTTAATGAGGACATTAGAATAACTGTTTTAGGAGGCAAATAAATCCTGTAATTGAACTATGTTTCTATAATTTTCAAATCAGTAGCCAAAAATTGTAGTATTCATTTGAACTCTCTTATTTTGATAATAACTAACAACATTGTGATTTATTGTTTGGCTTGGGTAACATGTACACTTTGGTAGATATTACTTTGTTGTAATATAGGAAGTTATCATTCTAAAACTCCCTGGAAAATAATTCAGGACAACTCTGTCCTCATACAGATTGCATCAATCATTATTAGATCAGTATATTCTGATTACATCATTTCTTTTATGTCAATTTCCCTATGTATACAATGTGAATAACTCTCATATTACTTTGCTACATTTTATTTTAGATTAATCTCATTTTGTAAATGTGTAGGTGTTTGCAATGAGTCAATGAGATTGGTCAGATAAAGTATATGCCATATGGGTTAAAGACATTGAAAGAAAAGGTAGTATATGTTTAATCTAATTCCTGTATTTACTTACAAATAAGCATAGTTACCATGAAATTTAAAGTTCAATTCAAGTCTTCAGCATGAGGAAAATTCAACTACTATGAGAGAAGTAAACATCTCTAGAAATAGGGATAAATCACAGGCAGCAATTGGATTTTTGTCAGTATTATATATGTCAGAGAAACAGATATTTCTTCACAAAACAGAAGAAGGTAACTTATACTAAATAAATGTTATAGGTTTTGAACTCTAGAACTATTCCTGTCTAACATGGTCACCAGCAAGTACATACAGAGACTTACATGCAAGTTAACTAAAGTTAAAATAAATTTTAATTGACAAGGCAAGATATCCCTAAAACTTCAATAGAGCCAATTATATTTTGACGGTAATCAATAATTGTCTAATTGTACCAAAGAGCTCCTTAACAGGGGAAAAATTATGCCTTTTATTTTAAAACTAGCCACCTAGTGAGATCATAGGTTTTAAAGGATAACATACAACATACCAGTGTCACTTTCTAAACCAGTACAATTCTGGTTTAGAATTCTAAATACTTATATCCCCTAATAATTGTAGTCCTCAAACTAATCTTTGAACTATGATTTTTTTCTTTCAAAGCTTTCAACAATATTTTTGTTCTGAATATTTGATGTTTTGATTATGATATGCCATGGGATATTTCTAGTTTTGGTCTTGTCTAATTGGAGGCGCGCGCGTGTGTGTGTGTGTGTGTGTGTGTGTGTGTGTGTGTGTGCATGTGTGTGTGTGTGTGCATTTGTGCATATGTGCATGTGTATGCTTGTGCATGTGTTTCTTATATTACTCTGGACATGTATTTCCATAGTTCAAGAAAGACTTGTCCTATGATTTGGCTGGAGAACTTGTTTATGTCATTGGCCTATCATTCTCCCTTCTCTCTGCTTATAATTGGAAGATTTGGTCTTCAGATATTGTTTCACATTCCCTGTGATAGTTTAAAAAATATATTCACCATTTCGTTAAATTTTTCATCTAGATCCTATCAATATATGATATATAGTACACATTATCTTCAAGTCTGATAATCTACCCTCTCTTTGACTTTGCTTTTAATGCTTTGCCCATAGTTTTCTAATTAGTATATTGAGTTTTTTACTCTGACCTTACTTCAGTTAGAATTTTCCACAATGCTTTTATCTTTTATCATTGTTGCTTTATTCAGATGTACATTTGTATTTTTCTAACATTATTCAGGCATTTCTTCATGTAGTTCAGTGAAGTGTTTGCTCATGGGTTCTTTAAATTCCTTTAATTATTTGATAAAGTTGATGACTTTGTTCTTTTAAATACAATGTCTTAGCTTTCATGTAGGTAACTTTCATTACAGAAGACATTTATAGTGCTAGTAATTTTGATAGAAAAGTTGTTGTTTATTTCATTTGCTTTTTCAAATAGCCTGGGCATTTGAGGATGTCTTAATTTAGTTGGGATAGTACAGCCTTCTTTACATTAGGTATAGGATATGTATGACCTGTGCTAGGACAGGTGAAAATGGAGAGGTGGACTTTTTTAATTGGACAGGACAGAGATATTTGTCTAAGCAAATATTGTTCTCAAATGAAGAACCTTCATGACCACTGTTCTCAAACTAGTTTTATGGGTTTTCAAATTCAGATTGAGAAATCATAGGTTAGGGGAAGAAGGCACTTATATTGGAAAGGGGAGGTCATGTTCTCAAGCTGAGGGCTGGGTATAGAAATAGACTTGTGGGTTTTCAGATGACATCAGGATGGAGGACTATTGTAAAACTTATTCCTCACACCATTCAAAAAGGCCTAAAATCCACATTGAAGCACACAAGAGACAGAAGTTAAAGAAATCTCAAATAAAAAAAAGAACAAATCATGAGGCATCACAATAATTGCATCTAATATATTTTACAAACTCAGAGTTGCCAAATCATCCCAGCGTGTGTAAAAAGAGCACATATTAATGGAACAGAATAGAGATTTTTGAAAAACCCTATGTATATCTATCCAAATTATTTTCAATAAAGGTACAAAGAATACTCATAATGATGTGGCAATCTCTTCAACAAATGTTGCTTGGAAAACTATATGTCCACATCAAGTCTGAAGCTTGATCATTTTCTCTTATGTTGAGAAATCTTCAAAAGAAGATTTATTAAATATCCTAATTTATTTTTTTTATCTTAAAAAAAAAAAAGCAAAGGGGAGGCTGGAGAGCTGTCTCGGCACCAAGAACTATTGTGGGAATTTTGGTTTCTTTGAAAAACACAAGAAATATTATGAGAAAAAGTTTTCATTTTAATTTCAGGTGTGGGATATGGGATTATTTCAGTCAGCCACAGCAGATGACTATGATTTGCCTCCTGCTCTAGTAGGGGTGTGACTTTGCCAGCTGCAGAGAGTTTCTGCAAGTGTGTGACATTTGGGATTCTGGGGGCTTTTCAGAGGATATATAAACACTAGGCCCTAGGAGACAGGGTTGTTGGTTGGTTGTGGTATATATATATATATATATTTTTTTTCTATATTCTATGTTTACATTCCAAAGGCTTTCCCCTTTCCCAGTTCCCACCCACCATAGTTCCCATAGTTCCTCTCCCCCCCAACTATTCCCCAATCATTCCCCCTTCCTCCTCGGTTTCTTTACTAAACTGGATGCAATCTTTACATGCCCAGGGTCCTCTCCTTTCTTCTTCTTGGGAATCATTTGACTTGCTATTTGTGTCTTGAGTATTTAGGGCTTCTGGGCTCATTAATATCCACTTATCAGTGATTGCATTTCATGTGCATTCTTTTGTGATTGGGTTAATTCACTCAGGATGATATTTTTCAGGTCTAACCATTTACCTACAAATTGCATGAATTCATTATTTTTAATTGCTGAGTAGTATTCCATTGTATAAATATACCACATTTTCTGTATCCATTCCTCCTTTGAGGGATATTTGGGCTCCTTCCAATTTCTGGCTATTATAAACAAGGCTACTATAAACATAGTGGAGCATGTGTCTTTATTGCATGCAGGGGAATCTTCTGGGAAGCATTCCCACTAAAATCAGGGACTAGACAAGGCTGCCCTCTCTCTCCATATCTTTTCCATATAGTACTTGAAGTTCTAGCAAGAGCAATTAGACAACATAAGGAAGTCAAAGGGATACAAATTGGAAAGGAAAAAGTGAAACTATCATTATTTGCAGATGATATGATAGTTTACCTAAGCGACCCAAAAAACTCCACCAGAGAACTTCTACAGCTGATAAACAACTTCAGCAAAGTGGCAGGTTATAAAATTAACTCAAGCAAGTCAGTGGCCTTCTTGTACTCAAAGGACAAGCAGGATGAGAAAGAAAGTAGGGAAATAACACCCTTCACAATAGCCACAAACAACATAAAGTATCTCGGCGTAACTCTAACCAAACAAGCAAAAGATCTGTACAACAGGAACTTCAAGTCCTTGAAGAAAGAAATCGAAGAAGACCTCAGAAGATGGAAAAATATTTCTTGCTCCTGGATTGGCAGGATCAATATAGTAAAAATGGCCATCTTGCCAAAAGCAATATACAGATTCAATGCGATCCCCATCAAAATCCCAACTCAATTCTTCATAGATCTAGAAAGAGCAATTCTCAAATTCATCTGGAGCAACAAAAAACCCAGGATAGCTAAAACTATTCTCAACAATAAAAGGACTTCTGGGGGAATCAATATCCCTGACCTCAAGCAGTATTACAGAGCAATTGTGTTAAAAACTGCATGGTATTGGTATAGCAACAGGCAAGCAGATCAATGGAACAGGATTGAAGACCCAGAAATTAACCCACAGACTTATGGTCACTTGATCTTTGATAAAGGAGCCACAACCATCCGGTGGAATAAAGATAGCCTTTTCAACAAATGGTGCTGGTTCAACTGGAGGTCAACATGCAGAAGAATGCGAATTGACCCACTCTTATCTCTTTGCACTAAGATCAACTCCAAGTGGATCAAGGACCTCCACATAAAACCAGACACACTGAAACTATTAGAAAAGAAACTTGGGAAGACCCTGGAGGACTTGGGCACAGGGGAAAAGTTCCTGAACAGAACACCAATAGCCTACGCACTAAGATCAAGAATTGACAAATGGGACCTCATAAAATTACAAAGTTTCTGCAAAGCAAATGACACTGTCAGAAGGACAAAACGGCAACCAACAAAGTGGGAAAAGATCTTCACCAACCCCACATCTGACAGAGGGCTAATATCCAATATATACAAAGAACTCAAGAAGTTAGACCGCAAAGAACCAAATAACCCTATCAAAAAATGGGGCACAGAGCTAAACAAAGAATTTTCACCGGAAGAAATTCGGATGGCCGAGAAACACCTTAAAAGATGTTCAACATCATTAGTCATCAGGGAAATGCAAGTCAAAACAACCCTGAGATTCCACCTCACACCAGTCAGAATGGCTAAGATTAAAAACTCAAGAGACAACAAGTGCTGGTGAGGATGTGGAGAAAGAGGAACACTCCTCCACTGTTGGTGGGATTGCAAAATGGTAAAACCGCTCTGGAAATCAGTTTGGCGGTTCCTCAGAAAATTGGGCATGCCACTTCCAGAGGACCCTGGCATACCGCTCCTGGGAATATCCTAATTTATTAATTGAAATGCTAAATATAGTAGAGTGAAACAAGGAAAATATTTCAAGACATTGGTACAAGCAAATTTTTAAGTAACCTCCATCCCCCCAGAAAATCTAGAGAATGGTAGTGTTTCTTTAGGGTAAATTAGGAAGGACCACTGTAGCTGATGCCACTGTAATCTCCCAAAGGATAGTTCCATTCAGGGCTGAGAGCAGAACTTGGGAGCAACTTCTACTGAGGATTGGCTTTACAGACTTAAATGATATAGGGCTCGGAGAATTGTAGAGTGATTCTCCATGGTTTTATATATTTATGGTGACCAGACAATGTTAGGCAGGATGGGATTACTGTAAACTGTCCATGCGAGGTCACTCTGTCCAGCTGTGAAGATAAAGCTTAAGGTTTAGTATAGAACCCAAATAATAGAGATGCCTGTATTCTGAAATAGCTCCTGCTAGAAGCCATAAAAATAGAGTGCAACAAACACAATGTAGAGTCTGTGTATCTTACATGCAGAAAGACTGGACAAATATCCTTATATAAGCTTTTAGAAATGGAGATGAGAATATCACAAACATCAGATCATGGGCATGGGCCTGGAGTTTGATGTTTGCTCTCATAAAAGTTAATCTTGTCAGTTTATGGGACTTAGAATGTTATGTAAATAAGCTGTTGAGCATTTCTGTGAAATTAGGTCAGAGTAATTAAGGTGGGGGAAACATCCCTAATTATCAGCACCACTATTTTATGAGTTGGTATCCTAGACTGTATAGAAAAGTTGGAAGCTGGAGAAATGATTTGTGGATTAAGAGTACTTCTTGCTTTTGAAGAGGACTTGAGTTTGGTTCCCAGGACCCACCTGAAACTCCAGATAAAGTAGATGTGATGACCTCTTTTAGATTCCATGGGCACTTGCACACACATGGGTACACACATAGACATATGCATATAGATTTTAAAATATCTAAATAAAAACGGATAAAGCATGGTGAACAAAGGCAGTCATTATTGTCTCATTCCTGGCTGTGGATTCCATGTGCCTAGCCACCTCCATCTCTTGTTGCCATGGCATTCCACCTTACACTTTGAACAAAAATAAGTCTTTCTTTCACTAAGTGGTTTTTGTCAGATAGTTTGCCATTACAATGAGGAAAGTAACTAATATAGCTCTGCTAGATTTCAGTAATATTTCGGTTTTATTATTCCTTGCTATGCCCACATTCTTCTTTTTTTGGAATAGGAATGCTTATACCAAGTCATTGTATGTACATTTTTAGGAACTTGTTGATAAGAGATCATCTGCAATCTAGGATAAAACTTGTATATTGGAATGTTTAATGATTATGAAGACTTTTGATGCTGTAGGGGATGCATTTTGTGTTTTGTTATGTCCATGAAAAGGAGGTGGAAAGTTATGGCTTCAAAGTTATATCTTTGGGTGTCAAGGTGACAAGGGGTGTAGTTGTGATGGTTAATCTTGGTTATCAGTAAAATAGGATTAAAGTTATCATGCAAGCAAGTTAGAGGCCATGCCATTGAGAAAATACTTAGATTACATTAGTTGAAGTGGGAAGACATAACTCTGAAAAGATTTGGTACCATTACATATGCTAGGTTCCCAAACCAAATAAAAAGTTGAAAGTGAGCTGAAGACATTCACTGCTTCTCAGAAATGAACACAGTGTAGCCACCACTGATGTTGTTGCCCTTCCTTTGCAGCCATGAGAGATGTTAAAGTCTGGAAATATATGCAAAAATAAACTTTTCCTTAAATTGATTTTTAGATACTTAGTTGTAACAATAAGACAGATAACTAACATGCTACATATCATATGAATGGATAAAGAAGAGCTAAACAAAGAATTTTCACAAGAAGAAATTCACATGGCTGAGAAACACCTTAAGAGATGTTCAACATCTTTACTCATCAGGGAAATGCAAATCAAAACAACCCTGAGATTCTACCTCACACCAGTCAGAATGGCTAAGATTAAAAACTCAAGAGACAACAAGTGCTGGCGAGGATGTGGAGAAAGAGGAACACTCCTCCACTGTTGGTGGGATTGCAAAATGGTAAAACTGCTCTGGAAATCAGTTTGGCGGTTCCTCAGAAAATTGGGCATGTCACTTCCAGAGGACCCTGGCATACCACTCCTGGGCATATACCCAGAGGATTCCCCTGCATATAATAAAGACACATGCTCCACTATGTTTATAGCAGCCTTGTTTATAATAGCCAGAAATTGGAAGGAGCCTAAATATCCCTCAAAGGAGGAATATTTAGAAATACAGAAAATGTCGTATATTTATACAATGGAATAATACTCAGCAATTAAAAATAATGAATTCATGCAATTTGTAGGTAAATGGTTAGACCTGGAAAATATCATCCTGAGTGAGTTAACCCAATCGCAAAAAAATACACATGAAATGCAATCACTGATAAGTGGATATTAATGAGCCCAGAAGCCCTAAATACTCAAGGCACAATTAGCAAGTCAAATGATTCCCAAGAAGAAGAAAGGAGAGGACCCTGGGCCTGTAAAGATTGGATCCAGTTTTGTAGAGAAACTGTGGGGGGAGGGGGAATGATTGGGGAATAGTTGTGGGGGAAAGGAATTATGGGATGTATGGTGGGGGGGGGAACTGGGAAAGGGGAAAGCCTTTGGAATGTAAACATAGAATATAGAAAATAAAAATTAAAGAAAAGAAAAATATGCAAATGCAAGTGTGTGTGTGTGTATGTGTTTGTGTTTGTGTGTCTGTGTGTGTGTGTTTGTGTGTGTGCAGGAAAAATAATATAGTCAGTGAAAAAGAATTGTGTTATTTGTAGAAAAGTGAATTGAACTAAATGATATCATAACATGGGAAATAAGCTATTCATAGAAAAAAAATACCACATGTTCTTGCTCATGTATTAAAACTAAAACTGATTTGATCTGAAAGTAGAACAGTGATTGCATAGCAAAGTATTGGGAAGGGTGTATGAAGGCAAAGTATTTTGAATAAAATATTAATTAGTGCATATGTACAGGCTTGTAGAAATAAGAGACCAAACTCCATTAGCATGCTTAATTAATTTGTGTTGAACTAAAGAAGTGTATTGCTCTACCCTGGGTATCTAGGCTCACCAGTATCCCATTTTCTATTATCAGAGAAGATTCCTCTAGCAGCAGATGGGAGTGGGTACAAAGACCTACACCCAGACATAATGCAGACAAAGAAAGTCTAAATTGGATGTCTCCATCAGATCCCTCTGAGAATCAGGGAATCCCTTGGAAGAGGAGGTGGAAAAGTATGAGTCAGAGGGAGTGGAGGATACCACTGAATCAACTATGATGGGCTCACATATGCTCAAAAGAGACCAAATCTGTAAGTCCAGGCCCTGCATAGTTCTACACCAGGCCATATATATATATATATATATATATATATATATATATATATATATATATATAGGCTGGCTGCCCCTTCCAGTCCTGCCTACCAGAATTCTTGACCCCCCCTCCCACCATCCATTCTCCATTGAGAGGGTGCTCACCCACCACCACCCAACATCCTCCTTCCCTGGGGCATCAAGTCTCTATAAGATTAAGCACATCCTCTCCCAATGAAGGTGAACAAGGCAGTCCTCTGCTACATATGTGCCTGGGATCAAGGACCAGCCCATGTGGTCTTGGCTGGTTGGTGGCTTAGGCTCGGAATTCCCAGGGGTCCAGATTAGTTTACACTATTATTTCCAATGGAGTCACCATGCCCTTCAGCTTCTCCTTCCCCTATCTCTTCCATAGGGATTCCCAATTTCATTCCAAAAGTTGATTGCAAGTATGTAAATCTGTCTCAGTCAGTTGCTGGTAGAGCCTCTCAGAGGACAGCCATGCTAGGCTCCTGTCTACAAACACAACATAGCATTAGTAATAGTGTCAAGGTTTGGCATCTTCCCACAGAATGGATCTTAACTTGGACCTGTCACTATTCAGCATTTCCTACAGTCTCTGTTCCATTTTTGTCCCTGAATTTCTTTTAGGAATAATTCTGGGTCAAAAAAATTTGAAGGCGAGTTAGTGTCCCTATCCCTCCACTGGGGGCCCTGTCTATCTACTGGAAGTGGTTTGTTCAGATTCTATCTCCCCACTTTTGGGCATTTTGGCTAAGGTCACCCACATTGAGTCCTGAGTGCCTCTCACATTCAAGGTCTCTGGAACTTTCTAGAGTCGCCTACACCCAGAAGCTGCATACATTCATTCACCTGGCCCTCTATACTTCTCGTAAGCTTAGTGCTTTCATGAGACTCCTAAGAGTGAGAGTGGGTGTATCTCTGATTCATTTGCCTGTTCTTGGATCTCTTCTTCCTATTAGATTGCATTGTTCATACTCAATATAAGGTATTTTATATTTTCATAAGTTATGTTGTTTTAGCTTGTTTGGTTGTTGTCTCTTTTCAGGAATGGAGGGGAAGTGGATCTGGGAGAGATGGGTAAGAGTGGGGTTTGGTAGGGAGGAACCAGGAAGAGTCAAGGAAAGGAAAACTATGGTTGTGTTATACTGTATGAGAAAACTTATTTTCAAATAAATAAGTAAGTTAGTAAACAAACAGACAAACAAATAAATAAAGTAGCTGCATATGGATATTGAATAACAAAGGTACTAATAATCACAGAAATTTCTATTGTACGGTGCTACTTTGAGTAACTCTCAACAAAAGTATTGGGAAGACAATATCCTAATATTTTTCTTTTTCTGTACAAATCATATAAATACTTAAATTGGATTTCTTTAATCTTTTTTCTCTCTTTCTCCATTATACCAATACCTTTCCACTTTTGCCCTTTTAATATATTTTCCTAGACCTGAAGAATATCACATATTCCAGCATCAGAATCAGTATTTATTGGTGAACACAAACAAAATCGAATTATTTATTATGTAGAAAGCCTCAAGAAAAAACCCAACATGATGATCAACCTTTGACCTATAATTTTTCATCTAGAATTATTTAAAGATTGCATTTTGTTCTCCCCCTCTGTTTCCTTACCTAGCAGTTTACTAAGTTAGATGTTTATAAAACATCTAAATATCCTTGCTGATATGATTTTTAACATGAACACAATAGATACTTTATCAAGAAGATGAAAGGGGATTTTGTACTGAATGGGAAAAAATGAGTTAATGATCTCATGTATTCTGAGAATTCTTCCAAGTGTCAGATTCTCATAAACCTTTGTTTTTCCCATCATTTCAATTCAGATTTGGAACCAATAACCTTTTTGAATCAACACTTTTCTCTTAGAACAAATTAAAAATAAATTCCAACCTTCAACTTTGGGAGTCCAGATGTTTTACATAATACCCTTGATAACAATGAAGCAAAGGTCTCAGATAGACTGACAATAAGGAAAGAAACCAAAGCATCACTACAAAAATTCAACAAATCACAAAAGAAGGCAGTGAATTTAAGGAAAACAATTCTGAAGCCATAATCCTCAAAATCCAAATGAAGGCAGATATATAGCAAAATAATGTTAGTCTAAATTTTAAAAAAATAAGGGAGAGGGAAAAGGTTTTATTAATAAATACATAATAAAAGCCATAGGAATATACTCTGATCATTATTCTAAAACTATTTAGTGGCTAATAAAGGCAGAGGAAAAATAATATAATTGTATTTGCTATGATGATATATTTTTTAAATCCTAGAAAATCCTATAAGTTTGGAATTGTAGCCGAATGAACAAGAAATTATGAGGCAACCTGTAAAATCTTCCTGGAGACAGTCTTTTTTTTTCAATTAATTTTTTATTGGATATATTCTCTATTTACATTTCATTTCCCTTTTTCTGGAGACAGTCTTATTGTAGCCATTTGAAAAGGCCAGAAGTAATATTAAATATGAGGCAAAATCCTTATAATCTATAGTCTTGCCACTAACCAAATGACTGATCATAACTTAATTACTTCCCTGTAGGATAATTTACTCTCTGTAATTGAAAGGATGATTTTTAATTCTTGGAGCATATGATGAGTACAGTTTCTTCCATGGCTACCATTCTCTAATTTGTTGAGGTATTACTATGACAATGAATATGGGAGCCATTTATCACATTCATATTACATTTTATATTAATTTACTGTCCATTTGTGTGGAACTATGATAATTGATACTGTTTTATACAAAATATATGTATGAGAGCTCATAGATATGAGTTAAATTGTCCTATTTGTCTACCCAATCTGCCAAAATTTGAACTTTAATTCTTGTGTTTAGTGACTATGTTCTTTAGTACTTCACCATTTTTGGAGTTAATATGTGCTGTTGGTGTAAATTTCAAAAGATATTAAACTCACAGGAATATTTCATTATATTTCTTTCCATTTTAAATCTCTTTCAATTTTTACAATCTTTCTTTTTTCTTTTTTTAAGATTTTATTTATTTATTTATTTATTTTACATTTTTTATTTTCTATATTCTTTGTTTACATTCCGAAGGCTTTCCCCTTTACCCGTTCCCCCCTCACCATATGTCCCATATGTCCTCTTCCACCCCACCTCACCTCCCGCCTATTCCACAATCACCACCCCACCATTTCTCTGCTCTATTCTGGTACTCTTCTACAAAACTGGATCCTGTCCTTTCAGGACCAGGGTCCTCTCCTTCCTTCTTCTTGGGAATCTTTTGACTTGCTAATTGTACCTTGAATATTCAGAGCTTCTGGGCTCATTAATATCCACTTATTAGTGATTGCATTTCATGTGTATTCTTTTGTGATTGGGTTAACTCACTTTTACAATCTTTCAATTGCTTTGGTATCATAACTTGGTGAAGGAAATATTTATTTTCTAAAGTAGTGTGGCATGCTATTTATATTAGTTTATATACATATCACACTGCCTTATGGAATTGGAGCTACTATTATTCCACTTGTAAAAATGAGAAATAGATGTAGCACTTTCATGCTTATCTAGATGCTTATAAATATTTGAATTGTGATTATATAGAAAGGAATTATTAGTATATACAAGCCCAACTTCTTCTGATTTCAAACAGAAATCTGGTTCTATGAAAATAGACCTAATGTTAGGACACATAAAGATTAAATTCTTTAAATAAAACACACATATACGCATAGCTAAGAAGATACAAACACATACAGCAACAGACACACACAGACATATACACATATACATACATACATACATACATACATACATGTATACACAGAGACACCACCTCAATTATTTATGTTTCTATTTAGAGATGCTTGAAATTCTGAAATATCTGGCACTAAAACTGAGAGAAAATGAAAAATGTTGGGGGAAAACACATTTGGAATCATTGAGAGGATATATATTGCTCCTATATCATTATGTATTCTTTATTTGGTCAGCTGCTTTTCAGATTCTAAAGCTATAGAACAGTTGGTGTGTATTAGCATAAGTTCAGCTTCTCATGAAGAATTAACCATTTCTGGCAGCACCTGTCATTTGAAGTCAGGTTTAGCTCTTAGTGTGGAAATGTACCACATCAAATTCTTGGGAAACATAGACAAAAGAAGTAAGTGAAAATATTAAATACTTTTATATTATATTGGGAACAATAATGCTTTGGTAAGAAATGAGACAGAAGACTCCAGCAAACTTTCTCTAAAAGAACTACATATTCTTAAATGAGGTTGAACTTCTAAGACTTTTTTTCTTCTGAGATAAACTTATCTGCTTTTGACAGAATAGAAACATTGAAGGCTGCATTCAATGGATTCTGTTAATTGAATCTTATTTTCTCACAGATATCTATATAAAACTAATTATTAGTTTATCTTAAGCCACCAGGAAATATATTTACATATGTATATGAATTTTCTACTAATTACATAAAATAAATTATATTTTAAGGAAGCAATTAATTTTTTTTCTTAAAGAATGTGTTCAACCTATAAACCTTCACTTGCATTTTCCTGCTGCAAATGTCAAAATGATTCCTCTTTCTTTGCCTCAAATGTAGTTTTTGTAGTCTTGCTTTGTAAGGGCATGTATAATGTCTCTAAGAGTGCAATAAACAAAATTCATCTTCAAAACCAAAGGATTTTTAACCTTTACTGTGGCTATTGTTTGTTGTGTACTCCATAGTTATACCTGATAAGGTACACTTTTGAAATTTATTGTTTATTTGAGAGTTCCATACATGCATATAATATATTTTGATCAAGTCCACCTCCATTTTCCCCTTCACATCCTTCCATATACATCAACTAATTTTACTCAGAACTTCAGGTGATATCTCACATTTGAAAAACCTTCTCTGTTTACTTAGTGCTGTTTTACATGCATAAATTTAGGAATATTTACTGCAGTATAAACAGCTTCTCAGGGCTGCACTCCTAAAGAAATCTGACGACCCTGCCCTAGAAGCCATAACTTGCTCTCTCCAGTATTTAGGGTCATTTGATTTTGTATAGGTCTTGTGAATAATAGCAAAGGTTGCCTACAGTTCATGTAGACATGTGAAATGGTGCTTTCATTTTCAGCAAATACAGTTTTGCTGCAGATGTCTACTCTCTGTGGCTTTTTGATGTCTCTATATTCGATTCTTTGAGGATTCCTCAGCCTTGGCATTGAGTGAGTATGATATAGATGTAGTTGAGAATTCCACAGACTTGTTCTCTGATCATTAACCAGGTTTTAATAATTATCTACTACAAAAGGAGTGTCTTAGTCAGGGTTTCTATTCCTGCACAAACATCATGACCAAGAAGCAAGTTGGGGAGGAAAGGGTTTATTGAGCTTACACTTCCACACAGCTGTTCATCACCAAAGGAAGTCAGGACTGGAACTCAAGCAGGTCAGAAGCAGGAGCTGATGCAGAGGCCATGGAGGGATGTTACTTACTGGCTTGCTTCCCCTGGCTTGCTCAGCCTGCTCTCTTATAGAACCCAAGAATACCAGCCCAGACATGGTAACACCCACAAGGGGCTCTCCCCCACTTGATCACTAATTGAGAAAATGCCCCACAGCTGGATCTCATGGAGGCACTTCCCCAACTGAAGCTCCTTTTCCTATGATAACTCCAGCCTGTGTCAAGTTGACACACAAAACTAGCCAGTACAAGGAGCTTTTCAGATGAGGGTTGATAGATGCATTAATATATGGTATAAAGATAAAATTTTTATTATATATATTCTTTACTTACATTTCAAATGATTTCCTCTTTCCTGCCCCCCCCACTTGCAAAAGTCCCACAAGCCATCTCCCCTCCCCCTGTTCCCCAATCAACCCCTCCTGTTTACCTGTCTTGGCATTCCCCTACACTGCTGCATTTTGCCTTTCCAGGACTACGGACCTCTCCTCTCTTTGATATCCAACAAGGCCATCTACTGTTGCCTATGCCTCTGGAGCCATGTGTAATACCATGTGTACTATCTGGTTGATGTTTTTGTCCTAAGGAGTTCTGGGAGTACTGGGTGGCTCATATTGTTGTTCCTTCTATGACACTGCAAACCCCTTCAGCTCCTTGGGTCCTTTCTCTAGCTCCCCCATTAGGTATCCTGAGCTCAGTCCAATGGATGGCTGAGAGTGTCCCTGTACTTGTCATGCACTAGCAGAACCTCCCAGGTGACAGCTATATCAGGCTCCTGTCAGCAAGTCCTTGTGGGTATCCATAATAGTGTCTGGGCTTTGTAACTGTATATGGGATGGATCCCTGGGTAGGGTAGTCTCTGGATGGTCTTTCCCTTAGTCTCTGTTCCACATTTTGTTTCTGTATCTCCTTTTGTGGGTATTCTGTTTCCCCTTCTAAGAAAGAGCAGAGTATCCATACTTTGTTCTTCCTTCTTCTTGGGCATCATTTGATATGTGAATTGTGTCTTGGGTATTCCAAGTTTCTGGGCTACTATCCACTTATCAGTGAGTGCATACCATGTGTGTTCTTTTGTGATTGGGTTACTTCACTTAGGATGATATTTTCCAGTTCTACCCATTTTCCTAAAAAAATCATGAATTCATTGTTTTTAATAGCTGAGCAGTATTCCATTGTGTAAATATACCACATTTTCTGTATCTATTCCTCCGTTTAGGGACATCTGGATTCTTTCCAGATTTTGACTATTATAAATAGGGCTGCTTTCAACATAGTGGAGCATGTGTCTTTATTACATGCTGGGGAATCCTCTGGGTATATTGCCCAGGAGTGGTATAGTGGGGTCCTCCAGTAGTATCATGCCCAGTTTTCTGAGGATCCACCAGACTGATTTCCAGAGTGGTTGTACCAGCTTGCAATCCCACCAGCAGTGGAGGAGTGTTCCTCTTTCTTCAAATCCTTGCCAGAACCTGCTGTCTTCTGAGTTTTTGATCTTAGCAATTCTGACTGGTGTGAGGTGAAATCTCAGGGTTGTTTTGATTTGCATTTCCCTCATTACTAAGGATGCTGAACATTTCTTTAGGTCCTTTTCAGCCATTAAATATTCTTCAAGGACCTCCATATAAAACCAGACACACAGAAATTAATCGAAAAGAAACTGGGGAAGAGCCTTGAATACATCGGCACAGGGGAAAAGTTCTTAACTGAACACCAATAGCTTATGCTCTAAGATCAAGAATTGACAAATGGGACCTCATAAAATTACAAAATTTCTGTAAGGCAAAGGACACTGTCAATGGGACAAAATTGCAACCAACAAATTGGGAAAAGATCTTTACCAACCCTACACCCAACAGAGGGCTAATATCCAACATATACAAAGAACTCAAGCAGTTAGACTCCAGAGAGTCAAATAACCCTATTAAAAATGGGGGTACAGAGCTAAATAAAGATAAGCTCTTAAAAGGTAGTTTCTTACTATGTCCATTTGGCAGAATAAGAGTATTACAGTCTCTTATAGTATCTATAAGCTAGACAATCACAGTTCTTTTACAAATTTACAGTACTAAGCATGATCTCCGACAAGAAGGAAGGAGTGGACCCTGGTGCTGGAAAGGCTCAAAGCATCAGTGTAGGGGAATACCAGAACAGGGAAGTGGGAAGGGGTGGATGGGGGAACAGGGGGAGGTAAAAGGGCATGTGGGACCTTAGTGGGGCGGTGAACCAGAAAAAGGGAAGTAAAATGTAAATATAGAATATATCCAATAAAAAAAAAAAGCTTGATCTCTATCTTCTGATTGTGAGCTTTAAATCTCATAAGTGGTTGTTCAGAAATTATGTAATTTGTGCCACTGTTGCACCAGTGGGCATGTCAGCCCAGTGAAGTCCTTATTGTAGCTCTCAGGGTTCACAGCTGGGTAAAACTGTTTATCACCTTTCCTTCCAATTGTGTGCATAGATCCTTCTAGCATCATGAAACTAACCAAAAAGTGATCAGGCTTCCAGGTTGGTACCAGGTTGCTTTCTCCATGTACAGTGAATAAAGTATGTTTTGTCTTCAGTAATAGGAAATTACCATCAAGTTCTGAAAGGTAAATGAGAATAGTGCAATTAGCCTTTTATGTTTGGAGAGGTTTCCAAATATACTTTTTTTATGTTTACAAGTCACAATAAAATAATTCTTGTTATTGCTTCTTTTTCAGAGAACTTGAGTTTGGTTCCTGGTACCCATTTTGGGTGGCTCAACACTTATTATAAAAATATTCAAAGGATATTACACTGTCTTCTGATCACCTGCACATCTATGCATGTACACACATATTTGTAAATAAGTAACCCAAAAAGTGTGGGGGCTGTTCATTTGGCAAAAGAAGAGTATTACATTCTCTCTTAGTACCTATAACCTATGATGGGGCTCAGCCTTATAAAGTACCGACTTTTCTTCCAGAAGTCCTGGATTCAGTTTCTAGCATCCGTCCAGTGGCTAACATCATCTGTAAGTACTGTGCCAAGGTAATCCAGTGGCCTCTTCTGGCCTCTGATGGTACCAGACAAACAAATGGTGCACAAACAAACATGAAGGCAAAACCCTTATTCACGTGGTCGGTAAATAATTTTATTTTCTTTTGTTTTCAATAAGGATCTCGTGATGTAAGTTCTATTGTGTCAAAGTTGTCTTAATATAAATAAATGTGCATAATGAATTATTTTGCAACCTTGTTTCTCAGTAGAGGGCTCCTAAATGAGGTAATAGCAAAATGTTCCTTGAAGACACAGATCTACTGTCTAAATGTACAATTTGCTCTATGTAGGTGTGCTGATCAACTCTTAGAAGAAAAGGCAATTTAAGTCCATGTCTGTATACTAACCTGGAACTGTTTTAGGTTTTGAATACTTAGCTGGATTATTAGACACTTAAAGCTGAAAAGGGCCTCTGAAACTGTTTTTTTTTCCTTTATAAAAGACAGTGAAGGCTGTAAAAGAAGCATGGCTTACTCAAGGTCATTCTGATGATCAGTGTTAGAACAAGCACTTAAATCAGCTTGACATTTTGTACACCAGAAATTTCACGGGTAGACTGAATTTCAAACTACAGTTGAAATATCAAATATATGTAGATATTGAGAAGACATTCTAACCACAGAAACTTCTACATTGTTGGCTTTATTTGAAGAACAATTCCGTGGGCCAGAGGGCACTGAGATTTATTCTGTATTGTGCTCAGGGAAAACGAATTAGGTTGCAGTAGAAGTGATTTAAGTGGTAGGTTTTCATTTCACAGTTGATCACAGCAAAGACAGAGACCATTTGGTGCCTTTTTCAATGTCTGCCAAAAGTTACTTCGTGTCTCAAATACTGATTCTTTCATTGATGCACAGACAGAACTTAGCCCCCTAGGAAGCATGTGGAATTACTTGAATGCCAGAGATAGTTGATTTCTCTACTTTTAAATACCAGTTGATTTCATTTTTTTCTTTTTTCCTTTTTTTTCTAATATCAATTTGTCTCCAATGGACAAATTGGTAAAATTGAGTTATATTTAATTTTATTTTAATACTCCATATAACCATGTTTACTCTTTGGTATTTACATATTTAATTCCTAAATATCAATTTTGGAAATCGCATTGAAACTGCCTGTAATTATTTAACTGAGAAAGTTTCTAGATGGGGTAGAATAACATAAAGTAATGTTACAAAAAAGATTTGCTTTTATTATTGATCTCTTTTAATCTCCAGCATTAAAGCATCAATCAAAAGTAAGTCTGGACAAAATGTCCATTAAAGCTTTAGACCTTAGGTCTCTCTTCAGTTCCTCCATAAAACATGGCAAAAACGTACAACTGAAAGTAAACTAAAGGAAAGAGGAAAATAGGAAGAGATACAATAATAGAGACAAAACTAAAAGCCATTCATCTTGTGAGTATAACCTTTTAGACACTAAATTTTGGAGACACTTACTAAGCACTGTTTTCAGAGTACCCAGTGTCCCCAGACTCTTATTAAAAAGTATCTCATAATTATTAGTTTGAAACAAATGAAATGACTGTTTAGCTCATGGTCAAAAATAATCTTATACAGTACAAAATTTCCTTGAACCCAATTATGGATTTCCTAAGATGACTTTCATAAGACATAAAATAATTTATATTTTCACAATTAATTTTAAAATGAAACAAAACATCTCAGATTAGGAGTATAGAAAATAATATCTATAGTTAATTTCTGAGGTGGGCTTTAAACTTGATAAAAAATTCTATAATTCAGTCATTACTTCACCCTGCTATAAAATTAAACAGCCCATAGTAGAATAGTTGACATTTGCATGGTAGATTTGTACTCTCACCATCCTCTTGCAGTAATTTAATAACTATATCCCAAACAGCTTAGGAAATATCAAGTATTCATTAGTAAATCTTTAAAATGCATTATATGAATACAAAGACCACCTCCACATCAAAGAACTGAGATCTAATCTAATGGGAAAATCTAGGTCAACAAAACCGAATGAAATTATGTTGTGAAGAGCTAATAATTTACAATGCCTTCCAGTGTTTAAACTCTTAGCATTCATTTTGTTTTATATTGTAACAGTTACTATAGAGGTGTAAAGTTACTATATTTGCCATTACAGATTAGTGGATATTTATATCAAATATTGAAAGATGAAGAGAAAACTCAGACAATAATTTAGATTGGTTGTGACATTCAATAGAACATTTTACAATAAATAATAATGATAAAGATCAATGACAAGTACATGATTTTTTATGATATTACTTATAAATAATTCTTTAGATTATCAGTTTATTTATACAATTTATAATATACTTGTGCCAATGTTTTTATAGTTTCAAGGAAAGATTCACTTTTCTTTAAGAGTGTGGCCAATGATATCTTCACTGAAAGATCATATATCCAACTGTAAATGGGCTGTGCAAATTGGTTTTTAATAAAAGAGGAAGAAAAGTTGGGTGTATAAGAGAGGCAATAAATATAGGAGGAGTTAGGAGAGGGGCAGGAATATGGCCAAATATATTGTATGAAATTCTCAGTGAATGAATAGAAATAAGGGGGGGAGAACGTTCTTAAGGAATAGCCACCTATCAAACACCAGTGATGTTCTGTGTGATTTATAATGTTTGAAAGTAAAGTTTTGAGGAAATCCCAGCTGCAGGATGTAGTGACTCAATGTATTTCAGCAGAAAAAATAAATATGGGAAATCTAAATTTAAAGAGAGGTATTGAAGCAATAGATGACTACGTTTAGTGTGGAAATGCAATCATACTGCTCATTCAAGTGCTTCCTTCTAAACTGTCTGCATGTCTCTGCTGCTTGCAATTGTAAGTTTGTACTTGCTGAATCTCAGATTAGTTTACTTCTTTATTGCTTAACGTTATAAGCACTCAACCCAATTTTTTTGATCTAAAATGCAACATAAGGATATTCTCAAATAATTTTATGTAAAACGAGTGGGACTTTAGAAATTTATCTTCTGTTCATGAACCAAATATATTGAGGAACTCGTGCAAATACTCAAGGCAACCTATGAGAATTAACGAGCAAGTTCTTAACAATTTCAAACACAGGCATCAACAATATAATTCTGAACATTAGTAAAACATTAATCCATTTGAATTCCTTCCAATTTAAGTTGTAGGTAAAACAAAGTAAAACATTAATAATTATTATATAAATGTATACATTGAATTCAAACAAACATGAACAGCCTTTTACACAGATTTTGCAATTATTTAAACAATACAAAATATTTGTATTATTAATATATGAATGAAAAAGACTTGATAGTAAATGTGCAAACATAGCTAGTGAATGCATACAGGGCAAGGTAGTAACCAGTAATACCTAGGGTGTGAGTCTCATTGCATTGACATCATTTAAGTTTAGTTACATGTAGGATACGCAAAGTTTTTCTTTCTCATATAAAGCCAGTGTTGAATTGTGTTTAAGGACAAAATAGCAACGACATGATTATGAGAGAGAGAGAGAGAGAGAGAGAGAGAGAGAGAGAGAGAGAGAGAAAGAGAGAGAGAATTTTCACATGCAGCTTGGTTCCTATAACATGACCTTCAGTTTTATGGTATAACTTAGTTTCTGGGGTTCTAGTAATCATTGCCATGTTTTAAAGAGTAGAATGATAGAAAAAAAGAAGTTCATATACCTCTCTCTTATTAAAAGAATTTTGAAAGTTTCAAGGTACTTCCACCTACTCTTCAATATTTGAAAACATTATAGTCTATCTTCTAATGGCAAGAATTTTGGAAATTGCCTTTTAATATGAACTAGAGGTTCTATTAATTTCAATAAAAGAGGGCAATATCTAATGGGTAGCTAACTAGCAATATCTAAAATGTCTTCTTTGGGGACAAGGGATACATTAAAGGAAATATTCCTGAGGCAGAGATCAAGTAATTGTTTTGGCTGTATCCTTGGCACATCAGTAATTTTCATAGTTCAGTATTTTATTGATATTTACTCTTAGTTTTAATATTTCCCAGGATATAGAAAAATCAACCCCTGCCAATTTGCAATGGGTGTGCCTAGCTGTCTTCAGAAGACTTGCAGGGACATACTACAGGCCTGTCTTCCTTCGTTAACCACCTTGGAGCCTCAAGCTATGTTTGTATCTGTCAGTCACAAGATTTACAGATAGGAGCCTAGCATAACTTTCCTCAGAAAGGCTATACACTGCAGTTGACTGAAACAGACCTTGGGGAGTGATTGAGGGTCACAAAGGGGATAAGAACTCCATGGGAAGACCAAAAGAGTCAGCTCACCTACACCCTTGTGGCTCACAAACTCAGCCACAAACCAAAGAGCAAACATAGGCTGGAACTAGCCCTGTCCCTCCATATTTAGCAGATGTGCAGTGTGATGTTTGCTATATGATTGGCCCAGGAAGTGACCCTATTAGGAGGTGTGGCCTTGTTGGAGTAGGTGTGTCACTGTGGGTGTGGGCTTAAGACCCTCACCCTGGCTGTCTGGAAATCAGTCTTCTACTAGCAGCCTTCAGATGAAGATGTAGAACTCTCAGCTCCTCCCGCACCATATCTGCCTGGATGCTGCCATGTTTCTGCCTTGATGATAATGGACTGAACCTTTGAGCCTGTAAGCCAGCCCCAGTTAAATGTTGTGTTTTATAGAACTTGCATTGGTCATGGTGTCTGTTCACAGCAATAAAACCCTAACTAAGACATGCAGATTGGTCTTCATGTAGGTCCAACAACTGGAGCAGGGTTGACCTTAAAGCTGTTGCCTATCTATGGATCCTATTCCCCTAACTGGGTCACCGTGTCTTCAGTGGGAGAGGATGTACCTAGCCCTGCAGAGTCTTGCTTTGCCAGGGTGGCCAGGGTCAGGAAATATCCAATGGCAGCCTGCATTCTCTCAGAACAGAGTGGGAGGGTAATAGGGAATAGGGAGAAACTGTATAAGGGCAGAACCAGGAGGGGGCACAGAGATAAATTGGATGCTTTTTTTTTTTTGATTTTTTTTATTGTATATATTCTATATTTACAATTCGTTTCCCTTTTTCTGGTTCCCCACCCCCAAAGGTCCCACATGTCCTTTTCCCTCCCCCTGCTCCCGCATCCACCCCCTCCCACTTTACTGTTCTTGTACTCTCCCCCAATGATGTTTTGGTCCATTCTAGCACCAGTGTCCACTCCTTTCTTCTTGTGAGACATCACTTGATATGTGATTTGTGTCTTTGGTGTTCCAAGCTTCTAGGCTAATATCCACTTATCAGTGACTGTATACCATGGGTATTCTTTTGAGACTGGGTCACCTCACTTAGTATGACATTCTCCAGCTCCATCCATTTCTCTAAGAATTTCATGAATTCATTGTTTCTAATGGCTGTATAGTACTCCATTGTGTATATATACCACATTTTTTGTATCCATTCCTCTGTTGAGGGACATCTGGGTTCTTTCCAGCTCCTGGCTATTATATATAAAGCTGCTATGAACATAGTGGAGCATGTATCCTTATTGCATGCTGGTGAATCTTCTGGGTATATTCCCAGGAGTGGTATGGCTGGGTCCTCCGGAAGTATCACGCCCAGTTTTCTGAGGAACCGCCATACTGATTTCCAGAGTGGTTGTACCAGCTTGCATTCCCACCAGCAGTGGAGGAGTGTTCCTCTTTCTCCACATCCTCGCCAACACCTGATGTCTTCTGAGTTTTTAATCTTAGCCATTCTGACTGGTGTGAGGTGAAATCTCAGGGTTGTTTTAATTTGCATTTCCCTAATGACTAGTGATGTTGAACATTTTTTAAGGTGTTTCTCAGCCATCCGAATTTCTTCAGGTGAAAAGACTCTGTTTAGCTCTGTACCCCATTTTTGGATAGGGTTATTTGGTTTTCTGGGGTCTAACCTCTTGAGTTCTTTGTATACATTGGAGATTAGCCCTCTGTCGGATGTGGGGTTGGTGAAGATTTTTTCCCAATTTGTTGGTTGTCGATTTATCCTTTTGACAGTGTCTTTTGCCTTACAGAAACTTTGTAGTTTTATGAGGTCCCATTTGTCTATTCTTGCTCTTAGAGCATAAGCAATTGGTGTTCTGTTCAGGAATTTTTCCCCTGAGCCAATGTCCTCAAGGGTCTTCCCCAGTTTCTTTTCTATTAGTTTTAGTGTGTCTGGTTTTATGTGGAGGTCTTTGATAAATCGGATGCTTAATAAAGTGAAATAATTAATTAATCAATTAATGGGAAAAAGGAAACCAGTATGCTTATAAAATACTGACTGATTCACTTGTGTTCTTTTTTATTCTATTGTCTTCAGTAAGATACAGATGCACATAAAAATATGCAGATGTCACATCTTCTAATACTACTTTAAATCTTTCACAAATCAGCCTACCTATTTGTCCACCAACAAGCATAGCATCCACATATAATATAGTTTATTTTCAAAATGGATTCTGTTTGACTTTTGCATGCACCAATTATTATGGTAAAGAATATATTCAAAGTAAGAGAAGTGCTCATCCCACCTAGAATAAGGAGATATGTAGAAAAATAGTGACTATAGATTACTAACTGCATTATTGCACGGAAGCCTTCTGCTTATTTTCAGGTTTTCCCTCTGCTCTCCCCTCTTCTCTTCCTCAGCCACATTCACCAGGCTTCTGCAGGGCTTGGCCTTTTCTGTTTATTGCTAAAAGAAATAGGAACAGTTGAGCAAGATACATGACATATTTGGAAAGGTAGTAAATATTTAATACATGATATGGTAAATAATGTATATAATTTAGCAAGAAACAATGTAAATATTTCATGGACTGCAGTGCAGCTGTTAGGTTGGAATTAAATCTGTGAGCCTAGAGAAAAGCTGTACTTCACCTTTTTTATCTGGTAAGAATACTTGCTGCTCTAACATCTAAAGTCCACAGCTCAAGAGGAATGTTTGGCACTCAAAGAAAATAAAAAATTAAACTCGCTCAAAAACATTACAATTACTTAGAAAATACCCTCAAAGTAGTTTCATTCACTGTGCAATCCTATATTAATCAAGCTATTCAGAATCCTGTCTATCTTGTGTGTATTCATTCTCTTTATGTGGACAATCTCTTCAGTTTCCTTTCCTTTCCTTTCTTTTCTTTTCTTTTCTTTTCTTTTCTTTTCTTTTCTTTTCTCTTCTCTTCTCTTCTCTTCTCTTTCTTTCTTTCTTTCTTTCTTTCCTTCCTTCTTTCTTTCTTCCTTCCTTCCTTTCTTTTTTTGTCAAAACAGGGTTTCTCTGTATAGCCCTGGCTGTCCTGGAACTCACTTTGTAGACCAGGCTGATCTCGAACTCAGAAATCTGCCTGCCTCTGCCTCCCAAGTGCTGAGATTGAAGGCGTGTGCCACCACCGCCCCACATCTCTTCAGTTTCTTATTTATCCTCCCAGGACTTATTTTTGCCAACTATAACAGACAGTTCTATATTTTGTTACCTTCTCATTTCCATTGCATAGAATAACACATTGCTGATACTCTTTGTACTTAACATTTTCATTTAAGAGGAAGCAAAATGACTCAGCTTGGAGAAATGTCGGCTGTCAAGTCTTATGATATAATTTTAATCTCTATAATCCACAGAGTAGAATGAGAGAACTGACCCTGACAAGGTATTTTCTGCCCTTCATGCACCTGCTATGTTATGGGCAAGCTCACTCTCCCAGCATATACATACTCATTTTAGTCAAGGTTTTATTCCTGTGAAAGGATCACCATGACCAAGGCAACTCTTGTAAAGAGAAACATTTAATTGGGGCTGGATTCCAGTTTCCAAGTTTTAGTCCCTTATTGTCATGGTGTGAAGCATGGCAGCTTGAAGGAAGACATGGTGCTGGAGGAGGAGCTAAGAATTCAACATCTGGATTTGCAGGAAGCATACAGAGAACTGGGTTGTGCTTTTGAGACCTCAAACCAACCCCCTAGTAACACACTTTCTCCAACAAAGCCAACCAAGTCCAAGAAGGCCACAGCTCCTAATAGCATCACCCCCTACAGGCCAAGTATTCGAACACATGAGTCTGTGGTGGCTATTCTTATTCAACTCTCACATTCACCATATAAACTGATGTTTTAAAAAAATCACTTGACAATATGCTTCTAAAGTCACCCATGTAACTTCATATACTTTTGATGTTTTCCATTGTTCCATAATAACCTCAACGAAGAAATATGCCATTTTAGGAGCCATTCAAGATACTTAGAATACTATATATTTACCAAGAAAAAAAAGCTACAGAATGCAACTCTTTTGTGTATTGTTGATCACATATTTTTAAAACCGAAATTTAGAAATGATTGTACACTTCCCAGTTCATAATACAATACAATTCATGTTCTTAAGACTTAAGGAGCATTACAGAAGTGATAGACAAACTGCTTGGTCAGAAAACCAGGATGTCTTCCAGGATGTTGTTTTCCATATAAAACAAGAAGTTGCATCCTTGAACTGTCACCAATGGGGTCACCTAAACCAGAGCTGCATAGTGACAACAGCAGTTCCTATACCAATGTGGAAGGGAAAAATCCCAAAAGGATACAAACCAAGATAAAGAGCTACAGGCAACAAAATAGTGGCTGGTAAGAGAAGGAGAATCACTCTTCCTCATAGCATGTGGTTATCCCTAATCACACACACATACATACATACATGAGTAACACTACATGGACTCAACAATTTGTATTTACATATACATTTGTATATATGCAATGAAAATATAGATGAAAAATTCATAAAGTTGAGAGAAAGACAGGGAAACAGGGAGGTGCTAGAGGTGGAGAAAGTGTGCAATTACAAGGACGCAAATACAATATTCATTTAAGAACTACTAAAACAGTTAAATTTACATCTAAAAGCTCAACATGATACAAAAGTTAACTATGACATCCTCTTTAACTCATCTGTTCCTCCAGATAATGGTTTCTATTGTTACTAGCTCTCTCTGCTAAATCCAAGTAAAAGGATTAATATTCAATTTATCAGTTTTTCCTAGTAAATAATTTCTATGACTAAGCTGAAATTTGAAATCCTATTATGCTTTTTCATTAATGAATTTATTTATTTACTTTACATCTCAATCACAGACTTCCTCCTCTCTCCCATTCCCATTCCACACCCTCTTCTTCTGTGCTCTCCCCCCACAGCCTTTGAGCTGGGAATTCCAGACCTCAGTGCTAACCACAACCTTCCCCACCTAGGATGGAGCTCTTGGACCAAGGTGAAGTCCATTGTTCTTCAAGGGCCTGTGGTTTCCTGAGAGGAACCAGACACCTGCTGAGCAACCAAACTGGTTTTGCAGACACGTTTCCTTTCGGGGACAGGTTCCACACACCCCCAAGCCTTTATATTTGGAGCTCCCCATTAAATGTTAAGCATTGACCGGAAATCTTGTCTTGGCTCATTTCTCTTGCATGCCCATTCCATTCAGCTCCAGCTTTCCTTCCAGGTGACCTTGGGTCCCTTACTGGCAGGTGGATACAGATTGGTGCCTGAACAGGGCCACATTCTTCCATCCCCCTGCCCCTTAAAGAGATCCCCCCTCCCTCCTGGCAACCAACCTGCTCTAGCACATTAAGTCACATGAGGACTGAATACCTCCTCTCCCACTGAGGCCAGACTGGGCAGCCCAGCTGAGGGAAAGGTATCCAAAGATAGGTGATAGAGTTTCAATCAGATAGCCTCTGCTCTAATTGTTATAGGATCCACATGAAAACCAAGCTACCCAGCTGCTAAATATGTGTAGGTAACCTAGGTTCAGTTCATAAATGTTCTGTGGCTGGTGGTTCAGTCTCTGTGAACCCCCATAGCCCCAGGTTAGTTGACTGTAGTTCTTTTTGTAGTGTCCCTGTCTCATCCAGCTCCCTTGATCCTTCCAACAGTTCTTCCACCTAATGTTTGGTTGTGGGTCCTTGAATCTGTTTTCATTAGCTGCTGGGTGAAGCATCTCAGATGACAGTTATGCTAGGCTCCTGTCTGCAAGCCTAGCAGAGTATCATTAATAGTATCAGTGGTTAGCTTTCTCCCACAGGGTAAATGTCAAGTTGAACCAGTCTTCCTGTTGTTATGTGATGTTCCCTGAGCCAAAGACACAGGAGCTGTGATATAGATGTATCCATTGGTGCTGGTCTTCCTCATGATCTGTTGATTTCTGCATTTTATACCGTTATTTGTGATGGTCTTCAATTTCTGTAAAAAAGGCTTCATTGCTAAGGTGTAGTACCTAAATTTATCTATGGGTATAAGAATAAGGTTTAGAATATAGTAAGAATTTTATGCTGGTCTAGCAAAGTGCTGATAATAGATCCTTTTTTTTTTTTTTTTTTTAACGTCCATGTACTCACTGGTTCTTGGAAGCCAGCTAGGTTTCTACTACCTGTCATGATTTCTTCAGATATTTTTTGGTGAAAAAAATGATGCAGATTTTTTTAATTGGATATTTTCTTTATTTACATTTCAAATGTTTTCCCCTTTCCACATTTTTCCTCTGGAAATCCCTCCTACCTAGGATAGGTAGGAAACCTATCCTACCTCCCCGTGCTTCTATGAGGGTGCTCCTCCACCCACCCACTCCTTCCTCCCCATCTTGGCATTCCCCTACAATGGGTCATTGAGCCTTCACAGGACCATTGATGCCCTACAAGGCCATCCTCTGCTACATATGCAACTGGAGCCATGGGTTGCTTCATGTGTACTCTTTGGTTGGTGACTTAGTACCCGGGAGCTCTGGGCAGTCTGGTTGACTGATATTGTTGTTCTTCCTATGGGATTGCAAACTTCTTCAGCTCCTTCAGTCCTTTCTCTAACTCCTCCACTTGGGACCAAGTGCTCAGTCCAATGGTTGGCTGTGAGTATCTGCCTACCTCTTTACTTTTTCAGGCTCTGGCAAAGCCTCTCAGGAGACAGTTATATCAGGCTCCTGTCTGCAATCATTTCTTAATATGTTTTAATTACTGTCCATCTCATAGCTGATATCAGTATCCAGATTTTTAGTTACTTATTATGCTTAAGAATTTTTATGTGTATTTACAAAATTTCTACACATTTCTTTTTTTCCAAATTGATCTTGTTTCTATTCCTACTCCCTCACAAATTCCTGACTTTTTCTTAATTTATAATTGTTATATGCTATGGTGGTTTGCATGAAAATGCCCTCCATAGATTTATAGGGAGTGGCACTATTAAGAGGTATGTCCTTGTTGGAGTAGGTATGTCCTTGTTAGAGGAAGTGACATGTGTCACTGGGGATGTGCTTTGGAGTTTCAAAAGTTCAAGCCAGGCACAATGTCTCTCTCTTTCTGCTGCCTTTGGAGAATTTGCCGGTTTTAGACTTCTCAAGCTACTTCTCCAGCACTATATCTGCCTGCAATCTGCCATGGTTCCTGCCATGAACTTTGTCTGAGAGTACATATACACATACACACACAAACATACACATAAATGCACACACACATATATGTATATATATACATGTATATATATTTATATATATATATATATATATATATATATATATATATATATATATATATAATTTACCTGATTAATTTCTTTCAAATTCTGATCTCTTAGTGTTACTCTTAAAGACTTCTTTTTGAATTGACTCAGACTTAGAAATAGAAGGTCTCAGGAAGTACACCCTATGTCTCTTAGTATCTGTTCCTGGCACTTTTCTTTGGCTTCTTTCATTCTCTTGGCCAATAGTTTAGCATAATCTGCAGCCAACTTTTTATCTTCCTTAGAGCATTGTTTTTGAGTGAGATATTTCATTTGTGTTGAAGGACACAAGGAGTAACAAGATGCTGAATCTTGGGCACTTGAGAATCAACAAATACTTCTGTGGCCACGTGCTTCTTATTGAAAGCACCAAGCTTGTGTACACCATCCACTTCAATAAGTATATGGCATCAGGTTGTTGAGAAAGAGGTGATCAACCTCGTCAAGACACAGTGAACTGCCTGAGAAGCAGCATGGAAAAGAGTCTTATGAATTTTTAAATGTGCATTTCTTTCATTAGAAATTGTGAACAGATTTACATATGTTTAAGACTCATTTTCACATATTTTTACACATACTTTTTTGTTTTGTTACTTTCCTATCTTCTTACTAGTATTGTCATTATTCAAGTGAAAATTAACTCATCTCATTACTTCCATGGAGAGTGGGTGACTAAGAACTCTTCCAGTAACTGGTCTTCATTTTCACGACTGTCATTACAGTGTGAGTTTTCACAATTCCTTCTGTTTTATCCTTATGCACTTTATTCTGTTTGTGAAAATGATTAGTCTTCTAACAGTTTAATTTAGTGGCTCTAGGGATGGCTCAAAACAATGTTGTACTTCACATGCATGTAAAATAAAAAAATGTTTCATTGTACTTCTATGACCTCAGCAGTGGTGTGGAATATAGAGACAATTGTATCTTGGAAGCAAACTGGCCAGGAAGTCTAGCCAAAATGACAAACTCCACATTCTGTGACAGACTCTATTCATTAAAAAAAAGAGTCAGAGAGCAATAGAGGAAGACTTCAACATTTAATTTTGTCCTCTACAAATACATGTCCAAGTACATCTCCCAAACATGTGTGTTCATGTGCACATCCCTCACAATACACTCACAAGAGAAATAGAAAGAGCCAGAGCCAGAGATGCAGAGAAACAGAGAGACAGAGAGATAGAAATTGATTCAGCATGGGGATCAGACTCATTTGAGCTCAGTTTTTACCCTTTTCACACTATGATATACTATATTCATTATATTACTTCTAGTTTTATTTATTTTTATATTCTAAAGAAAACAACAGTATTTATTTACCATTGTTAATGTCTAATAAAGATTAATTATAACCTCTGAGATTCCAAATGTTCTTAAATCATGGAGATGATTCAGATGTGTAGTAGACAAATAAACTCTCTTCTGATGATAGATTCTTTGGAAACTTCTTATGGGTGAGCACTGGTTTCCATCATTCAATGAATTAAGGAGTCCATGCTCACATTTATGTTCAATCAAGTATTTCACTTATGTATATTTACTTATCCTAAATGTAATGCCAAAGCATATGGCAAATTCAAATGTTTGGTTACAGAAATGGCTAGTGGATAGAATATATGCATCAAACTTAAATTTATGTCTTCAGTTAGGAGTCTTAGATTATTACAGATAGCATTTTAGTAGTGTCATTTTTAATCACATGGAATGGAATTTTATCTAAGTAGTTTGTTTTAAGCAGGAATAAAAGACAGAAGGAATTCACTACCAATATTGCTCACAAATCATAAGGAATTTGAATTCAGATTATTATTCCTATTTTGCCTTTATGCCATTCACTACTTTTAAAAGAAACTAACTTGATTTAGACTAACTAGAATACAAAGTTTTGAAGCAGCTACATATCATATGCTCTCAAGAGGCCTTGCTACTAAGTTGATTACAAACAGCTGTGCCATTTAGTTGCCAATGAAATGTTATTCAAAGGACAATTAAAAGTAAAAAGCCCATATGTAGATTTCTGTCCTATATCACTTGCACATTTCAGATGCTGATACTGTCTGACCTTCAAGCCATATAACCAAGTATTTTACTACACTAATCAAAAATTTGGGAAGTCATCCATGAGGTTAAGTACCATTAAGTTTTGGTAAGGATCTATTAGATGAATAAGGGAAATGTGAATTCAGTTTGTAGAGATGTCATGTGTATAACAGCAGTTATATAAGTCCAGAGCTTTGAGTCCAAAGGGCATTTTCCCCAAACAAAGTGCAGTAGATAATGTTGAATGCAATCATGCATGATACATTTGTTAATGTAGGCACTAATGTTCAATGGTTTGAAAATTTTTAATGAGGAGTCTTTCCTTTATAATATAATCATTGAAAATAAGAATGTAAAATGGATATGCTCTTTTATCTGTATACAAGTCTTATAAGAAAGTAGGAGTAGTTTCTCTCTCAATGTGGGTTTAGGGAATTGCATAATATTTGCCCAATGATTGGTTATTTTACTTCATTATGAATATTATTGTTTTAATATTTTCTATTCAACTAGGTCATGTGTCAAATGTTTTAATGTGATAAATCATAGTTAATAAAGTCAACAATGCAATAATTAAAAAACATTCAATGAATTCTAGGAATTAAAGAAATTTTCAAAGAGCATAATATTGAAAGATTATTTAGAATGGTCATGCAGGTATATAGAAGTGTCTGAATAGCAAGACAAGCGATCATGCAAATACCCTTGTAGATGAACCCTGAAGGAAGACAGGAGAGCAAGTACTAAGGCTTTGAAGTGGTTTTTATATATTAACTAAACAAGAGATTTTGAATAGAAGAAATTATAGAATGGCATAGCATCAAGCTAGCCAAAATGTCAGCGTGGATAGCAGAGGAGATCATAATGTCTCCCCTTCAGGGTACATGATAACAATTAGTGTTGTGTGTGGTTGGGAGAACAATTTTACTTTGAATATCAAGCCTGATAATAGACTACTAGTGATGCAGTGGAAGGTCCTATACCCATATATACAATGACAGCACTAGTTGAACTTGTTTGTTAGTGGAAAATAAAAGAGAATTTGGAGGCAAGAAAGTGGTGTGGATTTGATCAAAACACACTAAATTCATGTACATATTGCTCAAAAAATGATAAAAATAAATGAGAGAATGAGGGATACTAAATAAAACTAAAGATTTATGGGAAAGTTAACTCAAGGCTTGATTGTTAAATATTTCCAATTTATTTGAAATACATTTATTTTAAATACAAAATGCAAAAATTTAAAGGTTTAAGCAAAAGAAAAAAACATTGTTGTACTTAAATTTTTATATTAAGTCATTCTGGTTGCTTTTCCCATCCTGAAAATGGATTTTGGTGTGTTTACTGGTTGGTTTTTTTTTTTTTCTGTCAACTTGACACAAGCTAGTTATCATATAGAAAGGAGCTTTCCTTGAGAAAATCCCACCATGAGATCCAGTTGTAATTTTCTCAATTAATGATCAAGGGTGGGAGGGCCCATTGTGGGTGGTTCCATCTCTGGGCTGTTAGTCCTGTATTTCATAAGAAAGTAAGCTGAGTAAGCCAGGGGAAACAATTCAGTAAGCAGTACTCTTCCATAGTCTCTGCATCAGCTCCTGCCTCCTAGTTCCTGCCCTGTGTGAGTTCCTGTCCTGACTTCCTTTGGTGATGAACAGCAATATGGAAGTATAAACTGAATAAACACTTTTCTCCACAACTTGCTTCTTGGTCATGATGTTTTGTGCAGGAATATAAACCCTAGCTAAGATAGTATGCTATTAGTGATAAGGGAACAGAAGTGGGTGACTACTTAAAAACTATCATGGAAACCCAGATAAAATAAAAACTGTACATATGATAAAATGTAACATATGTTTTATACATACAGAGAAAGACAAGGTCAGAGGTGTGAGGGAAGTGGGAATATTCTGATAGATGTATATGCAATTTTGTGCAAATGCATGGACATTATGAAGCAAATTATAACACACATAGCTTCATGGTTTCTGGCCCTGGTTCAATATTACTGTTACTTTTCTGAAAGGAAACTTGGAGATGAACAATTTTGGATGTGTTTAAGAGATTAATTATAACATCTCTCATAATATTTCCATAGGCTATTGCTGTTGTCCTTGGTTTGTTTCTAAAATTAAAAGTTAATTGATAAAGATACTGTGTTCTTCAGAAAGTGTTTGGTATAATTAATCTGGATCAGATCTGGAAGCCTCCTCCCAGAGGACTAGCTGTAGTAGCATCCAAAGGGGCAGGAAAGCTGATAAGGGAGAAAATGAACCACTAGCCTTACCCAGCCGTGATGTCTATTAGCCACAATCATAACCAACATGACAAGATATATGCAAAGGTACAATAGGGGTTGCTTATATTTTGAGAGTAACCAACAGCTGTGTAATTAGACTTAAGACCCACTTAGTAGTAAAGACTTCATGTTTCTTATTGTAAAACCAACAAACTATCCATGACTAGTGAAGCCACATACCCTACAGGAGCACCCACTACTGCCATTTTCCTAAATCATTATAATTCATAGATGCATTATGAACACTTACTATGTAACCATAGATAATTATATCTTTTAACTCTCATTAAAAAAGCTTTTCCTGCAGCAGACATAGATTATTGGAGAAAAACATGACTGGTAAAAATACAGAGACCATCTGACCATGGGATAGTAAACCCCAAATAATACATCTAAGACATAATCCATACACCTAACACACAGAGATATCATCATGGAAGAGAAGGCAGAAAGATTATAAGAGCCAGAAAAACAGAACATTTGCTATGAGATTTGTCTTCTATATATGAGAGTGAAGCTGCATTCATGATTTCTAAATGATGCAGTCACCTACCTACACAAGACATGGATAATGACAATAGCAACATACATGCCCTAGTGTTTGATGGTAATCTCACAAGGTTTTACTCATAGAGGAAGAGGTAAAGACAATTAATGAGTGTGAAAAGGCGAGTCAGTTTTCTTCAGGGATGATTTCCCAAATGTATAGCTCTAAAACCATACAAACATACAAATACAAGCAACATGAAATGGATCTCTCTCTCTCTCTCTCTCTCTCTCTCTCTCTCTCTCTCTCTCTCTCTCTCTCTCTCTGACTCTCCCTCTGTCTGTCTCTCTCTGACTCTCTCTCTCTCCATCTCCCCCTGTATCTCTGTGTGTGTGTGTCTTTCTGACTCCATATCTCTACCTGTTTCTCTGTCAGTCTGTCTCTGTCTCTCTATCTCTTAGTATGCATGTAAAACAAGTCTAATAAAAAGAGTTCATGCATTTGAAATGGAAAGAGGAAAGAGGTTGAAGGGAAGAAAAATATTGAAAATACAGCACATGTATGTGAAATTTAAAAAATACAATTAAAAATAAATCAAACAAAAAGATACCCATAAGTCACAGAAAATAGTAAGCTATGGTGTTAAATATAAGTATCTTCAATCCAGAAAGAATATACATTTTAGATTGAAACTCAATATAGTTAGAAACTATTGTGTTGAAAATTATTGAGATCATTAAAAAAGAAACCACAAATTGTATCTTAAGGCATTGCAATATGATATAAATTATAAGGAAGAGGAGAGGGTACATTCAGAGATTAAAAAGTTAGAGTTACAGAGTACAAAACTGGAACCATGCTGTAAGATATAAGGGATGACCAAACATGTTAAAACCTGCTGAGAGGTTAAAAACGACGTAGAATTAAAAATATTTATTATTTTAATCAAAATGCAACCCTTGCTTCTCTTGATAAGGATATCATTCTATTGAGAAGAAGCAGAAATCCTGTGAAGATATGATGAAGGGTATATAAGGAATTCTTTCTTTAAAAGCACACTATAAGTGGCATAGCTTCACTTAAACATGCCCCACACTTAATTGCAAAAAGTGGTATTTTAAAAACAATTTTGAACTAGTACAACACCTTAGCTAATAAGGCGATTACAACTTGTCATGCAGGGACAATGACCTGCATGTGTTTCTCTGACCCCAGAAAAAGTAGGAGGATTGACAATGTGAACATTTTGTACATGTTGTAATGCAACCTGCCCAACACATATCACACATATGCACAATGAAAATGAAATAAAAACAGATTTACATAAAATTATGGAAGAAATGGAATGGGCACATAAGATAAAAAGAACAGAAGCAGGTATGTGTAAGAGATAGGCTTCTATACCACAATGAGTCACAAGTCCTACATTTTCAATGCAGTCAAGTTTAAGAATGTTATCAGCGTAAAATAGCCTGTTATAATCATAAGATTAAATTGGTGGTAAGCACAAAGCAAAATCGTAAATTATTCACACAAAAGGAATTAAATGAATGAATGCATACCATTAAAGGAAATAATCTACTCTGGAAAGAACATAGCAAGAGAGAAATAAAGGGACCTGGGAATCTACAAAACACAAGAATTTTAAAAAATAGTAATAACGTGTCCTTGCAGATAAGTAATTATCTTCAATGCAAATGGAAAACTCCTTTAATTAAAAATATGAGTAGCTCAAAGGCAAAATAATCAAGACCCTGCTATAAACTGTCTACAAAAGTTTTAATTTCACTTTCAACATAATGGAATATTAAAAGGATAGAAAAATGGAAACCAAATGAGACATGAATAGGTATGCTTATTCTTTCATAGATTTTAGGCAAATAACTAAAATAAAAATAAATGTATTAATAAGAAAATGACTTACCAAGAGAATATAGCAATTATACATGTATTTATTATTCTGCATCCATGAGAAATTGTTTTCAGGGTGGTCCCCTACATATATCAACATATAATGATAAAGTCCATTTTTGTAAAGTTTGTTTATATAAATTCTATGTACATAGCATTATGTACTTTAACATCATCTTCAGAGTTCTTATAATACATTATACTGGTAAAGACATGCAAGTAGATTTAGTTGCTATAATATATTATTAAGAGAGCAATGACAGAAAATATTCATAAATTGTCTTAGCATTCTATTGCTGTGAAGAGACACCATGACATATAATCCTAGCTACTCTGGAGACTGAGGCAGAAGAAATAGAAATTCAAGACAGTCTAGGGTCCAGACTGAGTTTAAAGCTAGTCTACAAGTCATAGAGAAAACCTGTATTGAAATAAAAATAAAAAATGAAAATAATTTAAAAAAATAAAAATGGCTGTGGATTCAGCTCGGTAGTAGAGCATGCAAAAATTTATAGAGTTCATCCCCAGGACTTTCAATGAAGAAAAGTTTAAATTTATGTTAAGGATTTTCACCTCATTAAGCTAAGAGTAGATAGCCTATGCTAGAAACAGCATGCATTTATGAACACATGCACCTTGAAAGAGGATGTACATTCTTTTCAGGTGCAAGAAGAACATTGCAAAAGATTGATGATGTGCAACAAGATGCTAGCATTCATAATATATTTCAAAAGTCAATATGAAGATTTTTTTCTTGTGGGAAAATATAATTAGCTTTAAAAGGAACTTTAAAAGGAAAATAAAGGGTAGTTAAGGATTTTTCCTAGCTTCAGGCCAAGGGCACTGTGACCACACTTACAGAATTAATTTTACTCCAAGTGCTTCAGGGCACACATGTGCCCTCTGTGGCTTCTGGTAGTTGTTGGATAGGACCAGATTTTGCAGATCAGATTAAAAAAGAGCCCAGAGGAGCCATCCACACCTTCTATCTGATGCTACTTGAATTTCTGGTGTGCCTGTTCTCCAAAGTCACTTGGATACAAAGCATAGATGCATTAATTTGTTAGGTAAGAACTAGAAATAGCTCATGTAATTAATTATTGATGACATACTTGATATAATGTCACTGGCAGTAAAATAGTCATATGCCAAAAAGCCAGAAAACATGTGTCACTATTATATTATAATTAAAACAACTATCTTAATATTATTTACCTTTTAAAACAATTGATTTGGGGGCAGGTATGTTTCTGTTCCTGCCTACCTGAATTATTCCTGTTCTGTGGAGCTTTTTAGCAGAGCTGTTATACTGTGTTTCTATGGAAGATACTTCTCATAGGACTAAGCTTCCCACAGGGATACACTAACACAAGCTGACTTTGCCTTTACAATCTGCTCTTGATGGTGTATATGCTCTTCCACCTTTGGTCTTGGATGATGAATCTTAAACATTTCAGGTATAATTACTGCAAATGCAGTCAAATGGTGTATGCATTCATAGTTGGTCATTTAAAATGTTATAGTGCTTTTCCAAGTGATCAGATCAGTTATTACCAGTATAATACAAAGGCTTTCATTCAGTAGCCTCAAGAAGATATATTTTCCTCCTGCCTTTGTTAATTGTCTTATTCATTTTTAGTGTCTGTCCATCTGTTTGTCATAGCCTCAACTCATACAACTTCCTTTTTGATTGTGTGGGGAAGAGGCCATATTGAGACTCACCTGGAGAAAAATGAAATTAATTAAAGAGTAAAAGGGAGGAATATTAGTGACAATAATGTCTTGCCACTCAGGCATGTCCAATTCACCATGGTTATGATCTTGAAAAACAGATAATAGAAGCTCGATAAGGAGATGTCTTATTGAATGCCACAAGATTCATTGAGATTGACCTGGATTAAGGACAAGATGCCAGCTCACTGATCATGGCCAAAAGAAATAAAAAATATTGGAAAGCTAGGAAATGGCTGTACTCTAAAAATTAAAGCTTCCATCATTGAGCAGGGAGTGGGGGCTGGATTTAAGTATAATGTGATAATCATTGCCAGCTCAGGTGTTTGGAATGTTTTGAGAATCAATATTTATTATCAAATTCAAAAGTAAATGTGGATGTCACTAAGACATATGCGAATGAAATCCTAAAGAGGATATTCAAGAAGTTCATGCTTGAATCAATTTCAATAATACCTGATGGGATTAACTAAGGAAGAACAAATTGCAGAAGTCAACAAGATTGAAGTCTCAATGTCTTACAACTTTCTACAAGATGAGAATGGCATTGGCCCCTGAAGGTGAAATGGCGTGACTGATGGGCACTAAGGAGAACAGAGAAGAAACAAGAAGATAGAAAACTTCTGGATAAAGCAAAGAGGGGCTCACAAGGAAATTCACTTTCAGTAGCTTAGCAGAAGCATTGCGGACTTCTAGAAGCTCCTCTAAAAGCTTGAGAATAGATCCCCAACCCCAAAAGGTTTTTCATTGAGTAAAAAGGGAATTTCACAGAACTTATAGGTCAATCTATATCATCCATATGAAACAAGTCATAAAGAATTTGTTTCTAACACAGTAGTACTTTCTCTGGAAAATCATTGAAGGCCATCCAGAAAGCCCTATCATCACAGGAAACGATGACAGCCTGGGAATCACACACCTGGTAACCTCTACTTTAACGAGGCCGAAAGGTACAAGGTAATGGAAGTGATGATTCCAACTGGCTGGCATGGCCCTGGGTTCAGCTCTGTGGTTATGTCATAGTTTTTAACTAAAAATTAAACAAATTTAACCAAAAGTTAAACTTAAATCATAATACTTCTTATATAGTGTTGCTTAATTTGGGTGTTAGAGATGGACCAATAAGCACCATGAAATTCCCCTTCTCTTCAACGAAAAACCTTTTGGAGTTGGGGTCCACACTTTCAATTTTTCAAAGGAGCTTCTTATTAAGTGTTCTGTTCTTATAAGAACAGAAAGAAAATATTTTGGGGAATGGCTGTATACGGTGATTTAAGCTAAATGTAATTATGAATATAAAAACATTAATGGAATATAACACTTAATAAAGTATATGAGTTGTTTAAAATCTTTAAATATGTGCGAACATAATATTGAATGCCTATAAAATTCATAGGTTGTTAATAGTTAATAAATAAGATGAGTGTTTATAAAATGTGAAAAAATAACCTTTTATAAGTTTAAAGCATTTTTTGAAATGTTTGGATAATAAGAAATAACACATTAACTACCATGCTTCAAAACTTATGGCCGTCAGTTCAAGATCCTGATATCTTTACAATTTGTAATGTATACATTCAAGGAAAAATGGTGAAACTAATTAATTTTAATTTGAAGATACAATCTAGCATAGTTAAATGCTTTTGAAACAAAGCATGAAGAAAACCAAGGCAGGAAGTTGTTAGGTTTGAGATGGACCTGTGCTGCATCCTAACACTCCTGTTCAAAGCAAAATATTTCTTTATTTCTCTCAAGGTTTTGTTTTTCCTTTTGAAATTACAGTAACATTTCAACTTGCTGTAGACTTAAAACTCGCATTGTGTCTGTAAGACACACTTGGACATGGAATACAGGTTCTCTTTCATATTTTATTTGTCTCTGTCCCTTCATCTCTTGTTCTCCTTGCTACTCTTTATTTAGAATTTTTACTCTTTCCTTTCCATATTTGATTGAACATTGACACAGAACTAGATCATATATTGGTGACACAGAGCCCCTGATTAATAATACTATCTTGAGGATCACAAAAGTTAGTGAAAATTATACATGTCTTCCTATACACTGAACATCCAGCAGATTGTATTCTGAGGCATTAGTTCAGGAAAAATTCCATTTATTTTAACAAGCAAGGTTGTTACAACATGACTTCAAGCAAAATCCTATCTACAACTTAATTTATACTAACATGATTTATTCTGTACAATCTGTAAGAAACAATACTGCTCTGTATCCTTTTGGATATAAATCCAGGAATTTTTCTATGACACTTTTATATTTCTATTCTATTTCTTTTATACAAAAGATTAGATTTTTACAAAAATCAATCATTTTATGTTTTGAGTTTAGTAAAAGACAACATATATGCAATGTAGTGGGAAACCAGAGTGTGTTACTCAAGACTAAATATTAGAGAGAATGCTGAAGAATAACTGTCTGGCCATCTTATTTTTTTCACATGTAGCATATGTTTATTAGTTTGTATAGAATTTGGTACATGTTTGATCATATTTATCAACTATTAAGGTGTGGTCTTTTACTATGTATTATAATGCTAAATACTGGTCCCCAAGTTCTGGTTGCCCCTAGGGATGAGGAAATACTCACATACACAAAATGATGCAATGTAACCTTGCTCCTTAGTTTATAACTTGGTGAATAAAAATGCCTACAGTCTATACATTAGCATAAGAGAGGTAAGTGGGGCTTTAGTTCTTTGGCTTGGAGGAGAAGATAGGAGGGAATGGTAAAAGGAACAGAAGCCATGGGGTAAGGGATCCTGAGAACTGTCTGTCAGGGTTGGCCAGGTGACATAAGAGTGGCAGAGATGGAACATGGCAAGTCATATCAAGATGTGATTGTAAGGGAAGTAGAGCCAATAATACAGAACATATCTGCCCATCTCTAGTACTGATTAAGGCTTATAATAAATATAAATATTTTGTGTTTACCTGGGAATTGAATGATCTAGCATGCTGCAGAAACCTCCTTTAAGATCATATATTTACCACAACAACCAACCATTCACCATCATTTTCTAGATCTATCACCACTAGCATTCTCAACCACATATACATCCTTTTTCTTCTTCCTGGTCAGTTTTAGATGTGCAAATATTCTTAGATATATGGTCTTATACTACAGCATGATCAAGTTATCATGGGCTCCACTTCTAGAGAAAACTGACCTTTACTTCCTGGCAGCTAACTTTTACCAATATCTTGATGGCTAAGTGTGGGATTCTGTGCTCAACTTTCTTTGCCACACTGGGACTTTGTCTTAGTTGGGGTTTCTATTGCTGCAATGAGACATCATGCCCAAAATGCAAGTTGGGGAGAAAAGAGATTATTGAGCTTATTCTTCTACTTTGCTGTTCATCACGAAAGGCTATCAGGACAGGAATTCAAACAGGGCAGGTTCTGTACTTAGGAGCTAATGGAAATGCCAAGGAGGATTACTGTTTGCCAGCTTGCTGCTGGTAGCTTGCTGGTCCTGGTTTCTTACAGGACCTAGATCCACCATTTCAGGAATGGCACCACCTACACTGGAATGAGCCTTTCCTCATTGATCAATAATTGATAAAATGCCTTACAGGTGGATCTCATAGAGGCATTTCCCCAACTGAGGCTCCTTTCAGTACAATGACCCCAGCCTCATATCAAGTTGACACAACATCAGTCAGTACTGATTTGGACTGGTCTTGTGTATACTGTCATGGCTACTGTGAGTATTCACGTGTTTGGTTTGGTCATCTACCACCTCTGTATCTTCTAATCATTTTCCCCCTCTTCCACAATGATCCTAAAACCTTAGGAGAGAGTATCATATACATTTTCCATTTAGTGTTGAATATTCCATAGTCTTATTCTCCACATTTTGGCTAGTTGTGATTCTGAATTTGAGAAGGATCTGTGAACAAAACCTGCTCTGATGATAGTTGATAGATCCATTAGACTGTGTGTATAATGATAAACCCTTAGCTGTTTTAGTAACTATGTCCATTAAGCAAAATGATATATCCTAGGGCATATGATCTCTCTATCCACAGGTTATTAGCTTAACAATGATACCACATGTAAATAGTCACTTGTACATTGATCTTAAAATCCAGTCTGTAAACAGTGGGTTATTTCCAAAACAACTGTGTTATGACTGTACAGGTTTTATACAGTAGTCATTATGGTAACTCAATGTGTTCATCTTAGAGAAGAGTAAATTAAAATGACCTTGAAATTTCAACTTACCTCAGTCATAATGGCTAGAATTCACAATAATAACAGCAACAAAACAACAACAACAACAACAACAACAACAATAAAAGGATTGACAATGCTTTCACATATGTAGGGAAAGGAGATTTCTTATGCAGTGCTTATGATAATGAAAACATATTGGGTTTCTTTATTTTTAAATTTTAGATACTTTTATTTAAAAAGTCAAATATACACTAGAGGAAAAAAAAAGAGCAAGGAGAACCTAGGTAGATTCAACAATGATTAAGTCTTACCATATTTAATTCCTTTGTATTTTTTTAATTTACCAGATATCATACTTTTTCCATTTCTAATTTTTTGTTAGATTTATACTTTATTTACATTTCAAACAATTTCCCATTTCCTGGTCCTGCCCCCCAAAATCACATAATCCATCTCCCATCCCCCTGTTCCCCAATCAACCCCCTCCCACTTCCCTGTTCTGGTATTCCCCTACACTGCTGCATGAGACTTTCCAGGACCAAGGACCTCTTTTTCCTTTGATGTCCAAAAAAGCCATTCTCTGCTGCCTATGTGTCTGGAGCCATGGGTAACTCCATGTGTACTAACTTGTTGATGATTTTGTCCCTGGTAGCTTGGGGATTACTTAATGACTCATATTTTTGTACCTCCTATAGTGCTGCAAACCCCTGCAGCTCCTTGGTCTTTTCTCTAACTCCTCCAGTGGGAACCCTGTGGTCAGTTCAGTGATTGGCTGAGAGTGCCCCCCTCTGCATTTGTCCTGTGCTAGCAGAGCCTCCCAGGTGAAAGCTATATCAGGCTCCTGTCAGCAAGCACTTGTTGGCATCCACAATACTGTCTGGGGTTTCTAACTCTATATGGGATGGATCACTAGGCGGGTAGTCTCTGGATGGTCTTTTCCTCAGACTCTGCTCCACCCTTTGACTCTGTATCTCATTCTGTGGGTATTTTGTTCCACCTTCTGGAAAGGACCAGAGTATCCATACTTTGTTCTTCCTTCTTCTTGGGTATCATTTAATATTTGACTTGTGCCCTGGGTATTCCATCCTTCAGGGGTAATATCCACTTATCAATGAGTGCATACCATGTGTGCCTTGTGGTCCCAACCCTCAGGAGGCGGAACCGGAAGGATCCCAAGTTCAAGGTTCTCTCCAGTTCTATAGTAAGTTTTGAAGCCAAACTGGATTACAGGAGACTGCATCTAAAAAGGCAACAACGACAACCAAAACAAAACAAAAACAACACACCCATTTTTTGTGATTGGGTTACTTTACTTAGGATGATATTTTCCAGTTCTACCCATTTGCCTAAGAATTTCATGAATTTATTATTTTTAATAGCTGAATAGTATTCCATTGTGTAAATATACTACATATTCTGCACCTGTTGAGGGACACCTGGGATCTTTCTAGCTTCTGGCTATTATAAATAGGGCTGCTATGAACATAATGGAGCATGTGTCCTTATTACATGCTGGAAAATCCTATGGATATATGTCCAGGAATAGTATAACGGGGACCTCTGTTAGTATTTTGCCCAGTTTTCTGAGGAACCACTAAACTGATTTTCAGGGTGGCTGTATGAACTTGGAGTCCCACAAGCAGGTGAGGAGTGTTCCTCTTTCTCCACATCCTCTCCAGCACTTGCTGTTTCCTGAGTTTTTATCTTAGCCATTCTAACTGGTATGAGGTGAAATATCAAGGTTGTTTTGATTTGCATTTCCCTGATCACTAAGGATGATGAACATTTCTTTAAGTGCTTCTCAGCCATTCATTATTCCTCAGGTGAAAATTCTTTGTTAAGCTCTGTGCCCCATTTTTTTAATAGGGTTAGTTGGTTCTCTGGAATTTAACTTCTTGAGTTCTTTGTATTAGCCCTCTGTCTAATGTAGGGTTGGAAAAGATATTTTCCCAATTTTTTGTCCTGTTAACAGTGTCCTTTGCCTTATAGAAACATTGTAAGCTAGAGCAATTAGACAACAAAATGAGGTCAAAGGGATACAAATTGGAAAGAAAGAAGTCAAATTATCACTATTTGCAGATGACCACTGGGGGCCTGCTCACTGGGATTGCAGCGAGGCTGCCATCTTGCCTTGGGTCACTGCAGATGGCCAGAGGCTGGGGTCAGGTGCGTGGACAGAGACCTAGCCTAGCATCGACTACCCCATCAGACTCTTGCCTGCACCCAGAGCCAGAGCAGCTCAGCTGGAGGTCTGTGCACCTACAGCTTGGTGGCTGTTGCTAATTACTGGGGACCAGCTCCCTGGGCTTGCAGCGAGGCCACCATCTTGCCTCCGGTCACTGTGGACATACGGCAGCTGGGGTCAGGTGTGTGGACAGAGACATAGCCTAGCATCGACTACTCTGTCAGTCTCTTTTCTGTACCCAGAGCCAGAGCAGCTCGGCGGGAGCCCGTGTGGGCACCAACCTGCTAGTGGGTCTGTGCCTGGAGTACAGCCAGAGGCTGACATCTTGCCTCAGGACACCACAGACAGCTGAGCCCTGTGGACTGAGGCACCACAATCTAGGTTCTAGCAGTCCAAGCAGGAAACCTCCTGTCCTGCAGGAAATCCCATGGTTAGAGCCCTGAGATCTGCCACCATCTTGGAGCTGGTGGCCTGAACAGGTCACCATAGAGAACCAACAGAGGAGCCCAGTCACCGTAAAGATCTAACAGACTAGCTCAGATCGGTGGGAAAAAAAATCTGATTCTTAAGAGCTGGCAACTAGGCAGGCCAGGAGAAGACCACAGGAGGCAAATTGCAAGCCTGGGGAAGAAGACTTGGGTCTGGCCCAGCAGAGCTGAGGAGGTAATTCGGAACCCAGTAACAGAAACCTCCTGGTCTCCACCTCGAGAGCACTGATGCCCTCTATGACAGCAGCACCAAACGACAGGCTCACAGGAGCTTCAAACACCAACCAGTAACAACAAGACCAACTAACTTCAGAGATAAACAGATGGCAAAAGGCAAACATAGGAATGTTACTAACAGGAAACAAGGCAATATGGCAGCATCTGAACCCAATTCGTCAACCACAGCAAGTCCTGGATACACCAACACACCAGAAAAATACACTGAAAATTCTTTGTTAAGTTCTTTGCCCCATTTTTTAATGGATTCAGTGGATTTAAAAGCATTGGTCATGATTCTGCTAGAGGAACACAAAAAAGACATAAACAAATCTCTTAAAGAAATTCAGGGGAACATGATTAGGGTAGAAGCCGTTACAATGCAAACACAAAAATCACTTAAAGAATTCCAGGACAATATGGATCACCAGACAGAAGCCAATAAAGAGGAAATGAGAAAAATCACTTAAAGAAATGCAGGAGAAACTGAGTCAACAGGCAGAAGTCATGAAAGAGGAAACACAAAACTCTCTTAAAGAATTGCAAGAAAACACAAACAAACAAATGAAGGAACTGAGCAAAACCATCCAAGATCTGAACACAGAGGCAGAAACAACTAAGAAATCACAAAGGGAGACAACTTTGGAGATAGAAAACCTTGGGAAGAAATCAGGGGTCGTAGATGCAAATATCAACAAGAGAATACAAGAGATGGAGGTAAGAATCTCAGATGCTGAAGATATCATAGTAACCATTGACTCCACAGTAAAAGAAAATGCAAAATTCAAAAGGCTTGTAACCCAAAACATCTAGGAAATCCAGGACACAATGAGAAGGCCAAACCTAAGGATTATAGGGATAGATGAGAGTGAAGATCTACAATTTAAAGGACCAGCAAATATCTTCAACAAAATTATGGAAGAAACTTCCCTAACTTTAAGAGAGAGATGCCCATGAATATACAAGAAGCCTACAGAACACCAAACAGACTGGACCAGAACAGAAATACCTCCCATCACATAATAATCAAAACCCCAAACATACTAAACAAAGAAAGAATACTAAAGGCAGTAAGAGAAAAAGGCCAAGTAACATATAAAGGAAGACCTATCAGAATCACACCAGACTTCTCTCCAGAGACCATAAAAGCTAGAAGATCTTGTTCAGATCTCATGCAGACTCTAAGAGAACACAAATGTCAGCCGAGACTACTATATCCAGCAAAACTCTCAATCAACATAGATGGAGAAATCAAAATATTCCACGACAAGACCAAACTTACACAATATCTTTCCACTAACCCAGCTCTACAAAGGATAGTAGGAGGAAAACTCCAATACAAGGAGGAAAAATGTACCCTAGAAAAAGCAAGATAGTAACCTTCTCCCATCACACTCAAAAGAAGATAACCACTCAAATCAAAAATGACATCAAAAATGACAGGAAGAAATAATCACTATTCCTTAATATCTCTTAACAGCAATGTACTCAATTCCCCAATAAAAAGACATAGAGTAACAGACTGGATACAGAAGCAGGACCCTACATTTTGCTGCATACAGGAAACACAACTCAGGGTCAAAGAAAAACACTACCTTAGAGTAAAAGGCTGCAAGACAATTTTGCAAGCAAATGGTCACAGGAAGCGAGCTGGAATAGCCATTCTAATATCAGATAAAATGATCAAAGTCATCAAAAGAGACAGAGAAGGTCATTTCTTGCTAGTCAAAGGAAAAATCCACCAAGAAGAACTCACAATTCTAAACATCTATGCTCCAAATGCAAGGGCACCCTCATTCATAAAGAAAAACTTTACTAAAGCTAAAAGCACACATTGCACCTAACAGTAATTGTGGGGGACCTCAACACTCCACTATCCTCAATGGAATGATCAGGAAAACAGAAACTAAACAGCGACACAGGGAAACTCATTGAAACTTTGGACCAATTGGATTTAACATATATATATAATTTCATCCTAAAGCAAAAGACTATACCTTTTTCTCAGCACCTCATGGTACCTTCTCTAAAATTGACCATATAACTAGTCACAAGTCAGTCCTCAACAAATATAAAAAGATCAAACTAATCCCATGCCTCCCATCAGATCACCATGGAGTAAGTGTGTTCTTCAATAGCAACAAAAACAACAGAAAATCCTCATACACATGGAGGCTGAACAATATTCTACTCAATGATACCTTAGTAAAGGAGAAATAAAGAAAGAAATCAAAGACTTTTTAGAATTTAATGAAAATGAAGGCACAAAATACCCAAAACTATGGTACACAAGGAAAGCAGTGCTAAGAGGATACCTCATAGCCCTGAGTGCCTCCCAAAAGAAACAAGAGAGCATATACTAGCAACTTAACGGCACACCTGAAAGCTCTGGAACAAAAAGAAGCTATTTCACCCAGGAGGAGTAGAAGACAGGAAAACATCAAACTCAGGGCTGAAATCAATCAAGTTGAAACAAAGAGAACTATACAAAGAATCAACAAAACCAGGAGCTGGTTCTTTAAGAAAATCAACAAGATAGATAAACCTTTAGATATACCTTTAGCCAGACTCAATAAAATTCTTGCCAACCGAATCCAAGAACACATCAAAGCCATCATTCACCATGATCAAGTTAGCTTCATCCCAGGGATGCAGGGATGGTTCAATATATGGAAATCCATCAACGTAATCCACTACATAAACAAACTCAAAGAAAAAAAACCACATGGTCACCTCATTGGACACTGAAATAGCATTTGACAAAATTCAGCATCCTTTCATGCTAAAAGTCTTGCAAAGAACAGGAATACAAGGCCCATACCTAAACATAGTAAAAGCAATTTACAGCAAACTGGTAGCCAACATCAAAGTAAATGGAGAGAAACTTGAAGCAATCCACTAAAATCGGGGACGAGACAAGGCTGCCCCCTCTCACCATATCTCTTCAATATAGTACTTGAGGTATTAGCTAGAGCAATTCTACAACATAAGGAAGTCAAAGGGATACAAATTGGAAAGGAAGAAATCAAACTATCACTATTTGCAGATGATATGATAGTATACTTAAGTGACCCCCCCCAAAAAAAAAACACCACCAGAGAACTCCTACGGCTGATAAACAACTTCAGCAAAGTGGCTTGTTATAAAATCAACTCAAGCAAATCAGTAGCCTTCCTGTACTTAAACGACACGCAGGCTGAGAAAGAAATTAGGGAAATAACACCTTTCACAATAGCCACAAACAATATAAAGTATCTTGGCATGACTCTAACCAAACAAGTGAAAGATCTATATGACAGGAACTTCAAGTCTTTGAAGAAAGAAATCGAAGACATCAGAAAATGGAAAAATATCTCTTGCTCTTGGATTGGCAGGATCAATATAGTAAAAATGGTCATCTTGCCAAAAGCAATATACACATTCAATGCAATCCCCGTCAAAATCCAAATTCATTTCTTCATAGATCTAGAAAGAATAATTCTCAAATTCATCTGGAGTCACAAAAAACCCAGGATAGCTAAAACTATTCTCAACAATGAAAGGACTTCTGAGGGAATCAATATCCCTGACCTCAAGCAGTACTACAGAGCAATTGTGTTAAAAACTGCATAGTATTGGTACAGCAACAGGCAAGTAGATCAATGGAATAGGATTGAAGACCCAGAAATGAACCCACTTATGGGACAGACTTATGGTCACTTGATCTTTGATAAAGGAGCTACAACCATCCAGTGGAAAAAAGATAGCCTTTTCAACAAATGGTGCTAGCTCAACTGGAGGTTAACATGCAGAAGAATGCGAATTGATCCACTCTTATCTCCTTGTACTAAGATCAACTCCAAGAGGATCAAGGACCTCCACATAAAACCAGACACACTAAAATTAATAGAAAAGAAACTGGGGAAGACCCTTGAGGACATTGGTTCAGGGAGAAAGTTCCTGAACAGAACACCAATGGCTTATGCTCTAAGATCAAGAATAGACAAATGGGACCTCATAAAATTACAAAGTTTCTGTAAGGCAAAAGACACTGTCAAAAGGAGAAATCAGCAACCAACAAATTGGGAAAAGATCTTCATCAACCCTACATCTGACAGAGGGCTAATATCCAATGTATACAAAGAACTCAAGAAGTTAGACCCCAGAAAACCAAATAACCCCATCCAAAAATGGGGTACAGAGCTAAACAAAGACTTTTCACCTGAAGAAATTTGGATGGCTGAGAAACACCTTAAAAAATGTTCAACATCATTAGTCATTAGAGAAATGCAAATCAAAACAACCCTGAGATTTCACCTCACACCAGTCAGAATGGCTAAGATTAAAAACTCAGAAGACATCAGGTATTGGCGAGAATGTGGAGAAAGAGGAATACTCCTCCACTGCTGGTGGGACTGCAAGCTAGTACAACCACTCTGGAAATCAGTCTGGCGGTTCCTCAGAAAACTGGACACGATACTTCTGGAGGACCCAGCCATACCACTCCTGGGCATATACCCAGAAGATTCCCCAGCATGCAATACGGATACATGCTCCACTATGTTCATAGCTGCCTTATTTATAATAGCCAGAAGCTGGAAAGAACCCATATGTCCCTCAATGGAGGAATAGATAAAAAAAATGTGGTATATATACACAATGGAGTACCATTCAGCCATTAGAAACAATGAATTCATGAAATTCTTAGAGAAATGGATGGGGCTGGAGAGCATCATACTAAGTGAGGTAACCCAGTCTCAGAAGAATATGCATGGTATACACTCACTGATAAGTGGATATCAGCCTAGAATCTTGGGACACCTAAGACACAATCCACATACCAAATGATGTCTGACAAGAAGAAAGGAGTGGACACTGGTGCTGGAAAGGCTCAAAGCATCAGTGTAGGGGAATACCAGAACAGGGAAGTGAGAAGGGGTGGATTTGGGAACAGGGGGAGGGAAAAGGGCATGTGGGACTTTTGGGGGGCAGGGGAATTGGCGGGGGGAAGAGGACTTATGGGACATATGGTGCGGGGGATACTGGGAAAGGGGAAAGCCTTTGGAAAGTAAACAAAGAATATATAAATAAATAAATAAATAAATAAATAAATAAATAAATAAGAAGCCTATGGGCACAAAGTAATTGTTCTCTCTCTCTCTCTCTCTCTCTCTCTCTCTCTCTCTCTCTCTCTCTCTCTCAAAAAAAAAAAAAACCTGCATGATGTTGGTACAGTCATAGTCAGGTAGATCTGTGGTATAGAAATGATGACCCAGAAATGAATCCAGACACCTATGGTCACTTGATCTTTGACAAAGGAGCTAAAACCATCCAGTGGAAAAAAGATAGCCTTTTCAAAAAATGGTGCTGGTTCAATCAGTGACTAGCATGCAGAAGAATGCAACTCGATCCATTCTTATCTCCTTCTATTAAGCTCAATTCCAAGTGGATCAGGGTCTTCCACATAAAACCTGACACACTGAAAGTAATAAAAAAGAAACTGATGAAGACCCTTGAGCTCATGGGCACAGGGTAAATTTCCTGAACAGAACACCAATAGCTTATGCTCTAAGATCAAGAATTGAGAAATGGGACCTCATAAAATTACAAAATTTCTGGGATTCTCTTTTATTTAAAGTTTTTGATCAGTGAGGTCACAAATGCTAAAACATAACTATTTGTTACCATTGTTCATGGTTACCCTCAAGAATGTTGACAATAAGCTACTATTACTGAATGTCTCAACACGCTTGAATTCTAGAATATGGGGAAACAAGTAATGAGCTGAAAGCTTCACCCATACTGACTAGATGTCATAGTACTGGACTATGGTATACAAGTTCCATGGGTAGAAAAGAAAACATGAGCCATAAACATCTTTAAACATTGTCAGTTAGGGATACCTTGATTTTAACACCATGTGTATAATTTAAGATATGTGATCTCCTGAGTTTTTAATCTTAGCCATTCTAACTGCTGTGAGGTGAAATCTCAGGGTTGTTTTGATTTGCATTTCCCTAATGACTAATGATGTTGAACATTTCTTTAGGTGCTTCTCAGCCATTCAAAATTCTTCAGGTGAAAATTCTTTGTTTAGCTCTGTACCCCATTTTTAATAGGGTTATTGGGCTCTCTGGAGTCTAACTTCTTGAGTTCTTTGTATATATTGGATATTAGGCCTTTGTCGGATGTAGGGTTTGTGAAGAGCTTTTTCCAATTTGTTGGTTGCTGTTTTGTCCTTTTGACAGTGTCCTTTGCCTTACAGAAACTTTGTAATTTTATGAGGTCCCATTTGTCTATTCTTGATCTTAGAGCATAAGCTATTGGTGTTCTGTTCAGGAACTTCCCCCTGTGCCCATGTCCTCCAGGGTTTTACCCAGTTTCTTTTCTAATAGTTTCAGTGTGTCTGGTTTTATGTGGAGGCTCTTGATCCACTTGGAGTTGATCTTAGTACAAGGAGATAAGAGTGGGTCAATTCTCATTCTTCTGCATGTTGACCTCCAGTTGAACCAGCACCATTTGTTGAAAAGGCTATCTTTTTTCCACTGGATGGTTTTAGCTCCTTTGTTGAATATGAAGTGATCATAGGTGTGTGGGTTCATTTCTGGGTCTTTAATTCTATTCCATTGATCTACCTGCTTGTCACTGTACCAATACCATGCAGTTTTTAACACTACTGCTCTGTATTATAGCTTGAGGTCCGGGATATTATTCCCCCAGAAGTTCTTTTACTGTTGATGATAGTTTTAGCTATCCTGGGTTTTGTCAGCAGGTATTGGCGAGGATGTGGAGAAAGAGGAACACTCCTCCACTGCTGGTTGGATTGCAAACTGGTACAACCACTCTGGAAATCAGTCCAGTGGTTCCTCAGAAAACTGGGTATGACACTTTCAGAGTATCCTGTTATACCACTCCTGGGCCTATACCCAGAGTATTCCCTGGCATGTAATAAGGACACATGCTCCACTATGTTCATAGCAGCCCTATTTATAATAGCCAGAGGGTGGAAAGAACCCAGATGTCCCTCAATGGAGGAATGGATACAGAAATTGTGGTATATTTACAGAACGGAATACAACTCAGCAATTAAAAACAATGAATTCATGAAATTTTTAGGCAAATGGTTGGAAGTGGAAAATATCATCCTAAGTGAGGCAACCCAATCACAAAAAAAATACACATGGAATGCAGTCACTGATAAGTGGATATTAATTAGCCCAGAAGGTCTGAATATTCAAGACACAATTAACATAGCAAATGATTCCCAAGAAGAAGGAAGGAGAGTGCCCTGGTCATCGAAAATGATCCAGCATTGTATGTGAGTACCAGGGCAGAAAAATGGGAGGGGGTGACTGGGGAATGGGCAGAGGGAAGGTGGCTTATGGGACTTATCGGGAGGGGGAAACCTGGAAAGAAGACAGCATTTGGAATGTAAAAAAGAATATAGAAAAAAATAATAAAGGGCAATTTAGTTTGCACGAAAAAAAAAGATATGTGATAATTGGACAGTAGCAAGGTTGCAAATATTTGGAAAAAGAAACAAAACCCATTATAAAATCCCATTATCTTCTCTCCAATAACATATTCAACATGCAATAAGTACCATTTCATGTTCCACATGACAAAGATCATGGTGCCATAGACTCTACTTTAATATAGTTTACAGTTGAGGAAACAGTGAGAATGAAAGAAATTCATCATAGCACTGTAACTCTTGATGACAGGCAATTTTTTAGGATATTCTCCTATTGAAATACCCCCAAAAAAGAGAGCTCCATTATATATACCACTTTCAAAATGTCTTCTTGCACTCATTCCCCTGAACACTTGATCAAAGAAAGCACTAAAAAGTAGTTAAACATTTTAAAGAATTATACATAATCATTTATTTTTGAGATGATAATATAATCACACTATTTCATTGTTCCTCAAAATCATCTCATATACCATCCCTTGCTCTTTTTCAAATTTGCATTTTCTTTTTAAAAATTAATTGCTATAGTTACCATAAATGAATCTACAATTTAAAGCATATTATAAATATGAAGCCAAATATGAAAAACAACACTTTCATTAAGTGTAAATATGTAGGATACATTTGAGCACTTGTCTAAAGCTATCAACAGGTTTTATAAATTGCAACCAAATTAAAAATTTGCAAATTTGAGCAATAAAAATTATGTTCTGTCAAAGAAAAAACTAAGGGGTGTGTGAGTTTGAAACTAAGGTAGTTTCTTATTTATTGAAACATTTATTGTTTTAGAAAAGATCACATTTTCTCACATTTAAAAATGCAAATTACCTCACAAGCTCACAGAGCAAAAATTTGGGAAAATAATGTTTTTTTTCCTTAGCAATATACATTGAGTATCATTTTAAAAGTTAGATAATTTCAATTCTAATTCTTGTGAATTTACAGCTATGCAATAGCATGCAAGCTACTAATTCTATCCAGGTTCATTTTTCCACATCTGCAAAAAGATAACCACTTTAATCACATGAATTGAATGAGGATGAAAAGTATTGAGTTTCATCCCTGGATAAGCAGGTAGGTCAGTAACTATTATTAGTAGTTACTGCTAAAGTTTTTATATACTCTCTTAGCAAGAGATTACTGTTTTATTTTTCTCTTTTCTTACTCTCAAATGATGAATTATCTAAAAGTAATGTAACAATAGACTTAACAAGGTTATTTTTTAAACTAGCTGAGCTCCTGCAAAAACTACAGAATTTCTGTGATGGCACACTTCAATGCTGTTGCCTTGTGATAAGAATCTTTGTGTCTTATTCCAATGATTTAGAAGCATTATTACTATTAAGAAAACAACAAGAGATCAAAAAATAAAAATTAAAGTCACATAATAGAAAATGTTGGTGTATAAATGGAGACATATTTAAGGAAAATTATTATGCATAAAAACTTGGCTTTTTTGTTTTTAGATTTTTATTTGATATTTGCTTTATTTACATTTCAACTGGTATTCACTTTTCTTGTTATCCCTCTGAAAACCCCCTATCCCATCCCCCTCCCTCTGCTTGTCACCCCCCCCTTTTCCTGACCTGGAATTCCTCTACACTGGTGCACCAAACCTTCACAGGACCAATGACCTCTTCTCTCACTGATGTCTGAAAAGACCATCCTCTGCTACATGTGTAGTCTGAGCCATGGGTCCCTCTGTGTATACTCTTTGGTTGGTGGTTTAGTCCCTGGTAGCTCTGGGGAGTACTGGTTAGTACATATTATTGTTCCTCCTATGGGGCTGTAAACCCCTTCAGCTCCTTGGGTCCTTTCTCTAGCTGCTCCATTGGGGAACCTATGTTCAGTCAATTGGATGGTTGTGAGCCATGGGTATTTTGATCCACCTTCTAAGTAGGACCAAAATATCCACATTTTGGTCTTCCTTCTTGAGCTTCATGTGGTCTGTGAATTGAATTTTGGGTATTCCAAGCTTTTAGGCTAATATCCACTTATCAGTGAATGCATACCATGTGTGTTCTTTTGTGATCTGATTACCTCACTCATGATGATTATTTTCTAGCTCCATCCATTTGCCTAAGAATTTCATGAATTGGTTGTTTTTAATAGTTGAGTTGTACTCCATTGTGTAAACATACCAAATTTCCTATATTCATTCCTCTGTTGAGGGACATCTGGGTTCTCTCCAGCTTCTAGCTATTACAAATAAGGCTACTATGAACATAGTGGAACATGTGTCCTTATTACATGTTGGATGATTTTCTGGGTATATGCCCAGGGGTTGTATAGCTGGGTCCTCATTTTCTGAGGAACTGCCAAACTGGTATATGCCCAGAGGTTGTATAGCTGGGTCCAATTTTCTGAGGAACTGCCAAACTGATATCCAGTGTGGGCTTAGCAGCTTGCAATCCAACCAGCAATGGAGGAGTATTGATATTTCTCTACATCTTCTCCAGCATCTGCTGTCACCTGAGATTTTGATCTTAGCCATTCTGACTGGTATTCCAGAGGTGGAATCTCAGGGTTGTTTTGATTTGCATTTCCTTGATGATTAAGGATGTTGAACATTTCTTTAAGTGTTTCTTAGCCATCTGGTATTCCTGAGTTGAAAATTATTTGTTTAGTTCTATACCCCATTTTAATAGGGTTATTTGGTTCTCTGGAGTCTAACTTCTTGAGTTCTTTGCATATATTGGATATTAGCCCTCAATCACATGTAGGATTGGTAAAGATCTTTTCCCAATCTGTTGGTTGCCATTTTGTCCTATTGACAGTGTCCTCTGACTTACAAAACTTTGCAATTTTATGAGGTCCCATTTTTCAATTCTTGATCTTAGAGAATAAGCTATTGGTGTTCTGTTCAGGAAATTTTCTACTGTGACCATATGCTCCAGGTTTTCCCCCATTTTCCCTTCTATTAGATTCAGTGTATCTGATTTTATACCAAGGTCCTTGAACCACTTGGACTTGAGCTTTGCATAAGGAAATAAGAATGGATCAATTTGTATTCTTCTACATGTTTACATCCAGTTGAACCAGCACCATTTGTTGAAAATATTGTCTTTTTTTCTAGTGAAAGGTTTTAGCTCCTTTGTCAAAGATCAAGTGACCATAGGCTTGTGGGTTCCTTTCTAGGTCTTCAATTCTATTCCATTGATCTTCCTGACTGTCAGTGTACCAATAAGATGCAGTTATTTTTATCACAATTGCTCTGTAGTATAGCTTGATTTCAGGGTTGGTAATTCTACCAGAGGTTCTTTTATTATCAAGAATATTTTTCACTATCTTTAGTTTTTTTGTTATTCCACATAAATTTGGAAATAGCTCTTTCTAACTACATGAAGAATTGTGTTGGAATTTTGGTGGTGATTACATTGAATCTGTAGATTGCTTTTGTCAAGGTGGCCATTTTTACTATATTAACCCTGCCAATCTATGAACATGTGAGATCTTTCCATCTTCTGAGATCTCCTTCAATTTCTTTCTTCAGAGACTTTAAGTTCTTGTTATATAGGTCTTTCACTTGTTTGGTTAGAGTCACACCAAGGTATTTTATATGTTTTGTGACTATTGTGAAGGGTGTCATTTCCCTAATTTCTTTTTCAGCCTCATTATCCTTTGAGTATAGGAAGGCTACAGACTTGTTTGAGTTAATTTCATACCCAGTCACTTTGCTGAAGTTGTTTATCGGGTTTAGGCATCCTCTGGTGGAAGTTTTGTGGTCACTAAAGTATGCTATCATATCATCCGCAAATAGTTATACTTTGACTTCTTCCTTTCCAATTTGTATTCCTTTCACTTCCTTTTATTCTCTAATTGCTCTGGCTAGGAATTTGAGTACTATCTTGAACAAGTAGGGACAGAGTCGGCAGCCTTGTCTATTCCTTGATTTCAGTGGGATTGCTTCAATTTTTCTCCATTTAGATTTATGTTGAGTACTGGTTTTCTCTATTTGCTTTTGCTATGTCTACGTATGGGCATTGAATTCCTGATATTTCCAAGACTTTTTCATGAAGGGGTATTTGATTTTGTCAAATGCTTTGTCAGTATCTAATGAAATGATAATGTGTTTTTTCTTTGAGTTTGTTTTTGTAGTGGGTTACATTTCTGCTTTTCCATATATAGATCCATTCCTGCATCCCTGGGATGAAGCCTACTTGATCCTTGATCATGGTGGATGATTGTTTTGACGTTTTCTTGGATTTGGTTGGCAAAAATTTTATGGAGTGTTTTTGCATTGATATTCATAATGGAAATTGGTCTAAAGTTCTCTTTCTTTGTTGGGTTTTGGTATCAGGGTAATTGTTACTTCATAGAACGAATTGGGTAGTGTTCCTTCTGTTTTTGTTTTGTGAGATAGTTTCAAGAGTATTGTTATTAGGTTTTCTTTGAAGGTCTAATAGAACTCTACATTAAACCCATCTAGTCCTGGGCTTGTTTTTTTTTTGTTTCTTTTGTTTTTGTTTGTTTGTTTGTTTGTTTGTTTTTTGGTTTGGAGACTATTAATGACTGTTTCTATTTCTTTAGGGGTTATGGGATTGTTTAGATCATTTATACTATCCTGATTTAACTTTGGTACCTCGTATCTGTCTAGAAAATCATCCATTTCATCTAGATTTTCCAGTTTTGTTGAATATAGTATTTTGTGGTAGGATTTGGTGGGTTTTTTGTTTGTTTGATTGCTTGTTTGTTTTTGCATTTCCTTGGTTTCTGTTGTTTTGTCTCCCTTTTCATTTCTGATTTTGTTGATCTGGATACTGTCTTTGGACCCTCTGGTTAGTCTGGTTAAGGGTTTATCTATCTTGTAGGTTTTTTTCAAAGAACCAGCTCCTGGTTTGGTTGATTCTTTGTATAGTTCTTTTTTTTTTCTTCTTCTACTTGGCTTATTTCAGCCCTGAGTTTTCTTACTTCCTGCCATCTACTCCTCTTGAGTGTATTTGCTTCTTTTTCTTCTAGAGCCTTCAGATGTCAAACAGTTAGTGTATGCTCTTTCCAGTTTCTTTTCAGAGGCGCTCATTGCTATGAGTTTTCTTCTTAGCACTGTTTTCATTGTGTCCCATAAATTTGGAATGGTTTACCTTCATTCTCATTAAATTTTAAGAAGTCTATAATTTCTTTCTTTATTTCTTCCTTGACCAAGTTATTGTTGAGTAGAATGTTGTCCAGTTTCCATGTATATGTGGGCTTTTTGCTGATTTTGTTGTTATTAAAGACCAGCCTTAATCTGTGGTGATCTGATAGGAGGCTAAATAAATAAATAGATAAATAGGCCTGTGATGAAATGGATTCATTGCAGAATTTGTCCAGAACATCAAAGAACACCAAAGTTACTTAAATAAATCTACAAAACAGAGGAATGAAAAGTTCCAAATATTTTTGATGAAGCCAGTATTATTATATTATCAATACCATATAACAAAGCTAGAGAGAAAGGGAATTACAGGCTGATATTTGTGATCAACATAGAAGTAAGAGAATCCTCAACTGAGGAATCTTGACTGGCCTAGAAGTGCTTAAAGAAAGACCCAAAAGTATATGCATGGAATGTACTCACTAATAAGTGGATATTAACCAAAAAAGTACAGAATACCCAAGATCCAGTCCACAGAACTCAGAAAGGTAAACAAGCTGAAGTGTCCAAGTGAGGACAGCACAGTCCCACTTGGGAGAGAGAAGAGAGCAATGACAAGTGGGGAGGGAGGGAGGGACCTGGGAGGGAAAATAGAAGGATAGGGAAGATGGGGGAGAGGGGGAAGAGGGGGGCCTGATCTGTCATTGGGTGAGGGTAAAGGACTGAAGCCCCGAGGGCCAGCAAAGTGAATAGAAACAGGCAAAGAAGGTCCAGCTACAAGCTAAAAGTGGGATCCGGCAAGCAAGGCCAGATCCCAAGGCCTGGCACTATTACTGAGGCTATGGAGCACTCACAAAAAGGGACCTAGCATGACAGCACTCTGGAATACCCAACAACCAGCTGAAAGAGTCAGATGAGGATATTTGGACCCAACCAGTGGATAGAAGCAATAGCCCCTGCTGTTGAATTAGGGAAGGCTGTATGAAACTGAGGGTGACCCTGTAGCAGGACCAGCAGTTTCAATTAATCTGGACCCCTGGCATCTCTCAATCACTGGACCACCAAACAGGCAGCATACACCAGCTGATATGAGGCCCGTAGCACAAATACAATGGAAGACTGCTGGGTCTGTATTCATTCAGAGATAATGCACCTAACCCTCAAGAGACTGGAGGATGAAGGGAGTTTAGATGTCAGGTGGAGTGGGGGTAGGCACATTCACATGGAGACAGGAGGAGAGAGGAGGGATGGGATGTGGAACAGTGGGAGGGTGGACAGGGGTTGGTGGGATGGGCAATAAAATGTGAAGTGTTTAAAAACAATAAATAAAAAAAGAAAAAATGTTCAATGTCCTTTGTCATCAGGAAATGCAAACCAAGGTGACCCTGAGATTCTACTTTACACAAATCAGAATGGATAAGATAAAAATTTTTTTATTTAATTTTTATTTTCTATATTCTATGTTTACATTCCAAAGGCTTTCCCCTTTCCCAGTTCCCCCCCACCATATGTCCCATAATTCCTCTCCCCACCCCAGCTATTCCCCAATCATTCCCCCCCCACGATTTCTCTGTTCTGGGTCTACAAAACTGGATCCAATCTTTACAGGCCCAGGGTCCTCTCCTTTCTTCTTCTTGGGAGTCATTTGACTTGCAAATTGTGCCTTGAGTATTTAGGGCTTCTGGGCTCATTAATATCCACTTATCAGTGATTGCATTTCATGTGTATTCTTTTGTGATTGGGTTAGCTCACTTAGGATGATATTTTCCAGATCTAACCATTTACCTACAAATTGCATGAGTTCATTATTTTTAATTGCTGAGTAGTACTCCATTGTATAAATATACCACATTTTCTGTATCCATTCCTCTTTTGAGGGATATCTGGGCTCCTTCCAATTTCTGGCTATTATAAACAAGGCTGCTATAAACATAGTGGAGCATGTGTTTTTATTGTATGCAGGGGAATCCTCTGGGTATATGCCCAGGAGTGGTATGCCAGGGTCCTCTGGAAGTGACATGCCCAATTTTCTGAGGAACCGCCACACTGATTTCCAGAGTGGTTTTACCATTTTGCAATCCCACCAACAGTGGAGGAGTGTTCATCTTTCGCCACATCCTTGCCAGCACTTGTTGTCTCTTGAGTTGTTAATCTTAGCCATTCTGACTGGTGTGAGGTGGAATTTCAGGGTTGTTTTGATTTGCATTTCCCTGATGAGTAATGATGTTGAACATCTCTTAAGGTGTTTCTCGGCCATCCGAATTTCTTCTGGTGAAAATTCTTTGTTTAGCTCTGTACCCCATTTTTTGATAGGGTTCTTTGGTTCTTTGGGGTAAGATAAAAAAATTTAATGGCTTCAGCTGCATATGTAGCAGAGGACAGCCTTCTTGGACATCAATGGGATGAGAGCCCCTTGTACTAGGGAAGGCTCAATGCCTCAGTGTAAGGGAATGCCATGGCAGGTAGGCAATAGTGGGTAGGTGCGTGGGGGAGTACCCTCATAGAAGCAGGCAGAAGGAGGATATGATAAATGTTTTTGAAGGGAAACTGGGAAATGGGTTAGCATTTGAAATATAAATAAATAAATATCCAATTAAAAACACCTCAAGTAACAGCACATGATGGAATGGATATGGAGAAATAGGAATACTTCTCCATTGTTGGTGGGACTACAAACTGGTACAGCTCTAGAAATCAATCTGGAGGTTCTCAGAAAATTTGAAGTAGTTCTACCTGAAGACCCAGCTAAACCATCCCTGGGTATATACTTAAAAGATGCTCCACCATACCACAAGGACATGTGTTCCACTGTGTTAATAGCTTTATTTGTAATAGCCAGAAGGTGGAAACAATTCCGATGTCCTACAACATAAATGTGGATACAGAAAATTTGGTATGTTCAGCTATTAAAAACAATGACTTCATGAAATTTGCAGGCAAATGGATACAACTAGAAAACATCATCGTGAATGATGTAACATAGACCTGAAAGGGCATACATGGTATATACTCACTGATAAGTGGATAGCAATCAAACAATTCAGAATACTCATGATACAAAAAATATAGAATACTCATAAACCATATGAAGCTTAACAAAGAAAGGCCAAAGTATGGATGTTTCAATCCTACTTAGTAGTGGGGACAAAATAAGCACAGGAGGCAATGGGAGGGAGGGATCTGGGAGGAAGAGGGAAGGGGGAGGGCAAAGGGAGGTAGGAGCAGGTATGGAAGAAAGTCAGGAGAAAAGCCCAGAGGGCCAGGAAAATGAATAAAAATATATAGCAGTGTGGGGTGGGCGTGGGTGGGAGAACCTCTAGAAAGTCCCAGGTACCAGGGATGTAGGAGGCTCCCAGGACACAATGGGGAGGACACTAGTCAAAATGCTCTATAATATGGAGATGGAACCTAAAGAAACCACCCCCAGTAGACAGATGTGACCCCCATTTGAGACTTGGAGTCACCCACCCATCTTCAAAATTCTTGACCCAGAATTGTTCCTGACTAAAGAAAATTCAGGGACAAAAATGAAGCAGACTGAAGGAAAGGCTACCAAGGGACTAGCCCTACTTGAGATCCCAACCATGTACAGGCACCAACCCCCACCCCAACACTATTACTATGTCATGTTGTGCTTTTCGATAGGAGAGTAGCATGGCTGTCCTTCCATGGGCTCTACCAGCAGCTGACTGAGAAAGATGCAGATTCTTCCAGCCAACCATTGAACTGAGATCAGGGACCCCTATGGAAGGATTAAGGACAGGACTAAAGGGGCTGAAAGGAATCGCAACCCCATAGAAAGAACAATAGTATCAACTAACCCGGAAGCCTCAGAACTCCCTGGAGCTAAGCTTCTAACCAAAGAGCATCCATGGGCTGGTGCATTGCCCCTGCTACATATGAAGCAGAGGACTGCCTTGTCTGGCATCAGAGGGATCATATGCTCAATCCTCCAGAAACTTGATGCCAAAGAGAAGAGGGGTGCTTGTGGAATGAGGTGGGAGTTGGTGGGTGGGTAGAAAAACACCCTTTCAGAAGCAAAGGGGCGAGGGTGGTAGTAAGAACTCATGGAGATTGGTTCAGGAAGAGGGAATAACATTTAAAAAGTAAAAATAATTAATAAAAAAATTCAAGATCATATAAAAATATTTATGACAATCAAGTTCGGTTCATTCCAGAGTTGCAGGAAGTATTTAATATATCTAAGTAATAGATTAAAAGAATAAAATTACATGATCATCTCATTAGATGCAGGACAATCCTTCGGCAAAATCCCGCAACACTTCATGAGAAAAGTCATGTAAAGTTTAGGAATATATGGAACACACTCAACCTAATATAGTCCATGTGTGGTACACTTATAGGCAACAACTTGACATACCTCTAGAATGATTAGAAACAAGATGATTTTGCCTACTTTTTTTTACCACTTATTTAATATAGTATTTTTAGTATTAGCTAAAGAAATAAAGTGAGAGAAGAACATAAATTATACAAATAGGGAAAATCAAAGTACAGATGATGAGTCTCACCATGTACAGAATCTCCATATGGTTCAAAAACCTAAACACAATATTAGATATCATAAAACTAATAAATGAAGAATCAAGGAACAAATTCCAGCTCATAGGCACATGCAATTGCTTTCTTAATTGTAAAGTTTCCTATTTTTGGTAGAACAGAAAATAAGGCCAACCACTGGCAAATGGGATTATAAAATTAAAGAGCTTCCATGCATCAAAGGAACCTGTCAAGCTAGTGAAGAGTTATTTCATAGGAGAAAATCTTATATTTTTCATATATCAGAATATTGCTATTAATATGACAAAACCCAAGAAATCAAACAACCATTTTTAATTTTTTTAATTGAAGAGGTTCTTCTTTCACACAATATGTCCTGACCGCAGTTTTTCTTTTCTCCACTCTTCCCAGCTATACAACTACACTCTCCCACAGATCACACTTTCTGTTTCCTCTCCAAAAATGAACGAGTCTCCAAAAGACAAACATTACAAAAATACACAGCAAAACAAGGGAAAAACCCTCCTCTTGAGGTTAGACAAAGCTACCCAATGGGAAAAAGAGTCCTAAGAGCAGGCAAAAAGAGTCAGAGATACACCTTACTCTATCCCACTATTAGGAGTCATATAAAACCATAAAACAGCCATAATATATATTCAGAGAACCTGGGGCAGAGCCTTGTAAGCCCTGTGCTTACTGCATCAATCTCTATGTGCCCATGTGAACACTGCATAGTTGATTCAGTGGGCCATGTACTGTTAATGTCTTCTATCTTCTACTACTCCTACAATCTTCATTTCCCTGCTTCTTCAGGTTTATCTGATTTTGAAGGGGAGATATCAAATTGATATCTCCAGTGTAGACTCATACTGTATAATGTCTGACTGTGAGTCTCTGTAACAGTCCCTTCTGCTGCCTGAGGAAGTCCCTCTGTTGATGACTGGGCAAGAAACAAGTCTATGAGAGTAGCAAATATTATTAGGAATCATTCATTGATATTTTGACAGTTGTGCTTGATTCTACCCTAGGTCTTTGGACTATCTGGTCTCCAGTTCCTGGTCATCCAGGCATTACAGATCATGGAATGCCTCTTATAGTGCCAGCTTCAAGTTATGGTGCTGGTCCAACTGGATGTCTGCCTGTAGAAAGGTAGAGGAATTTTAACCTAGTAACATGGCTGTTCTGGCAAAAGATTATATCCAAAGATTTCGGTCTGTGTGATCTGGCTGGAATAGAGACATGGCCTTATTACACACCCGTAATCTCAAACAATGAGATCTAATTGAGGAACTGACAATGTGAAAAATTGGACAAAGATTTGCAAGAATAGGATATGCCCAATTCTCACAAGAACACCACAGAAAAGACAAATTATTAAAGAGCAGGACAGAGTAAATCAGGTCAGAACAGTTGTCTAATCAGTCATTTGGCAGCCAGTGCAGTGAGTGCAGTGCAGGAAAGTTGAGTTCATGTAGTTCAGTAAAGGTCAGCAGAGGCAGATAAGCCCGAGGAGAAGGAGCCAGAAGATTAAAACATATTGTCAGAGTTAGTTTGAGGCCAAGCAGAACAATTCACTGAGAAGCTGAGAGAAGCCAGATTGGATAAATAGACTTGGAAAGAGTTTGAACCGGAATCACTGAGTTGAACCAGCCAGGCAGAGGTCAAAAAGAACTGAAAAGTAGTGAGCTCATTCAGCAATAAGCCTCTGAGATGCCCATTGCATCAGTGAACAAAAATTACTTTTACAAGAGGAATGCAAATAGATCCATATTTATCTCTCTGCACAAAACTCAAGTCTAAGCAAATTAAAGACCTCGATATAAAATGAAGCACATTCTACCTGAAAGAAGAGAAAATTGGGAATAAGCTTGACTGTGTTGGCAGATGAGACAGCTTTCTGACAGAATATTAATAGTACAAGTACTAAGATCATTGTTTAATAAATGGGATCCCATGGAACTAAAAAGTTGTGTAAGACAATGGATGAATTCAATAGAGCAATGACATAGTCTCTACAGAGATTTCTCAATAGAGGAATCTCAAATGGCTCAGAAACATTTACAGCACTGTTCAATAACCATAGCATTGAGAAATGCAAATCAAACTACATTGATATTCCATCTTACTTCTGTCACATGGTAAAAGTAATAATACAAGTGACAGCTCATGCTGGTGAGCATGTGGAGCACAGGAAACGCTCAGTTATTACTGATGGAAGTGCAAACTTTTACAATCATTGTGGAAATCAATATGGCAGTTCCCCAGAAATTGATAATAGATCTACCTCAAGACCCAACTCTAACATATACCACAAGATGCTACATCCTTCTACAGGAGAACAAGCTCAATTATGTTCATAGCTACTTTATTCATAATAGTCAGAAACTGAACATAACCCAAATGTCTCTCAACTGAAGAGTGGATAAAGAAAATGGAATGGAATATTAATCAGCTATTAAAAACAAGGACATCATGAATTGTGCAGGCAAATGAATGGAACTAGAATATATTGTCCTGAGTGATATAACCCATACACAGAAAGACAAATATACTATATATGCATGTATGTATTATAGGTCCATTTTAACTTTTAATTAAATGTTAATCATGCTATAGCCTTTAGACCAGGGAGTTTACACACACACACACACACACACACACACACACACACACACACATATATATATATATATATATATATATATATATATATATATATATATCACATATATATATACATATATATATGTATGTATAATATATATATGTATATATTACACACACACACACAATTTGTGAGAGTGACCAACACATAAATATTTTAAATAGGGCAAGGAACTAAATATTACATTCTAAAAATAGAAAGAAAACAAGAAAAGAAGGAAAGAGGGATAGAAGTTAGCTTTTAAACATGTTTAAAATGCTTACCATTGTTAGTAATAAGGGAAATGAAGATTAAAACTATTTTAAGGCTCTATGTTAATGCAGTCAGTATTGCCATTATCAGTGAAACAAATGACAACAGATGCTCATCTGTATGTGGAGAAATAGGAACTATTATATACTGTGAGTGTAGTAGTATTAAATCAATGCAGCCACTTTAGTAATCAATATTGACGCTTCTCAATAAATATACCATATGATCCAGATGTACCACTCCTAGATACATACCTAAAATATTTTTTTTGCTATCACAGGGATACTTTTACATCATGTTCATTGGTGATCTATTGATAATTTCTAAAACATGGAACCTACCTACATGTGAACCAATGAATGGGAATGTGTGTGTGTGTGTGTGTGTGTGTGTGTGTGTGTGTGTGTGTATGGACATATACATTTATTTACATGTATAGCACTTTGTCATTCTCAGATTACTAAAAGCACATACTCACTTGCATCATCTTCTAAATGCATAGTTTTAGTTCCATGAGCTTAGTTCTCTTTGTAAAGGAAGATGATTTCCTGTTTATTTAGTGTATATGTTTAAAATTAATGCCCCCTCAGTTATAACATTCCTAATCTCCATTAGACTAGTATAAAGCAGGAACTTGGGTTTTACTTAATATATGCAAAGAAATCCCATCATTTGACTTTCCTGGTAGTTCCTCCCCACTACTTTTTAAATAAATGGTTGATATTATAATAGAACATTGTGTTTCTAAATACAAATTATAATGGCTTGCTTATTTCTTCACAGGATAGATAGATTTCATTTGATCAAAGTTGTCAGATAGTGATTAATAAGTGTAGGATACTGTAATGATAAATTTTATTTAAAATATTTATATTTTTCTGTTATTAGATTTCTAGTGTTCCTGCTTTTGTATATTCCTTTTATTTTTAAAGTATATTTTCTATATATAGACAAGAACTATTTTAGTGACCAATTCCTCCATGATCACACCAGCATGTCTATACGGTAGCAAAATATATACAAATATCCCTAAAAAATCAGCCAACACTCTTAGCAGCACAATCTGTTTAGTGATCACATCACACTAGATGTTACATACTAAATGATACAAAAACTGGTTCAAAATGTAAAAATTCATCTTCTATTAATTCTGAATATACCTTAGAAAATCATGTCACCAATCTCCTACTCCATAAGCAAACTAATATATTTGAGAGACTGAGATGTTAGAAATTATGAGAATAACTTATTTTTAACTCTAGGCTTTGAAAGTCTCATACATGAATATAATTTATCATCACATCCTTTTTCCCCTTTCCTTTCTTCTATTTCTATACTGGTTCCTCCACATGTTATCTCCTTCCCAACTTTTATTTATTTATTTTTTTACTTTGTTTTGCTTTGATTTTAACTACTAAATACAACACACCCCTGAACCTGATCACCATAGACTGCCTGCACATCCAGACCCCATCCTTCTCCCAAATCAGCCAGCTGGTGCCCACTATCATGTCAGCCAGCACCACTACCCTGTGCTACCCTGTATACATTAGCAACGACTCATCCATATCATTATCTCACTCATTCCCAATCCCAGGCTCCACTTCCTCGTGACTGGCTATACCCCCATCACCAGGGAACACTCAGTGGCCAGTATGAGGAAGACAATTATGCTGTGAGGTGACAGCTACAGACCAAGAATGTGATGGTGTCCATAGGCCAGGATTGTCAGACCAACCACTGGTACATCACCATCCTCAACATAATCCAAGGAGATGTTGACCCCACCAAGGTCAACAAGAGGCTACAGAGGATCCAGAAAGAGAAATTGGCCAACTTCATCCCCGGAGGCCCAGCCAACATCCAGGTGGCCCAGTTAGAAAAGTCTCTCTACCTGTCCTCAACCCACCAGATCAGTGGGCTCATGATGGCCACAATAACACCTCACTTTTTAATGGACCTGTTGCCACTTTGACACACTGGGGAAAAGGGAGGCCTTCATAGAGCAGCAACACAAGAAGGGCATTTTCAAGAACAATTTTGACATGATAGACACATCCAGGGAGATTTGCAGCAGCTGATTGATTAGTACCATGTGGACACAAGGTCAGACTACATCTCCTGGAGCACCCAAGAGCAATGAATCACCCAGGACAGGGACCCTCATCTGCCTTACTGGTTAGCCTAGGCCCTGTCTACCTGGTTACCCCCTCAGAGTTCAAATCAGGGACCTCATAAGTCACTCGCAGACACACGCACCATCTCTTGGCCTTGGGCTTGTTTTACTTCTTCTCTGAAAGTATTTAACTTTAATAAAGCACTGGATGTAAATCTAAAAAAAAAAAAAAGAAAAGAAAAGAAAAGAAAAGAAAAGAGAAAGGTGAATTTCCTTTCCTTTCCTGAGAAACCATCAACTGGCAATAACCAACCACTCATATGTGTGTTTTTGTGTGTGTATGTGTGTGTGTTTCTCCTTTTCTATAGGAGATAGTACCTTGCATTGAAAAGAGGTCCAACTTTACAATCTTTCTCTTCTTGAAATTTCAGTTAGCCTATATCATCTGAAAGAACTTATTTTATTGATAATTCACACTGAATTCTTCCACATCCAGCATTATATCTTAGTTTTGTCACATAGTATAAAATCACACAAACATGGGTCTCCAATAATATTGATGAAAATACTCAAACACACAATGAGATTTTATTAATCTTAAATGTCTTCAGTTTCTGTATCTTACATAAATTATATTGATATTTTATATGTATCAAAAATGGATCAAATGACAACAAAGGTTCACTATTATCTGTCCCTACATCCAAATATGTATAACTGCTTCAGTGATCAAATGTTATTGTTTCAGTCTCATAAGAAACTTTTAATCTGTTTCTTGCCTTTGCCTTTGGTCTTGCTTATATTTTGCCCCTTTTTCTCTTAAGTAGTAACCTTGATCTTCATTCAGTTCTTCTGTCTAATCTGTCCACAGTATTTAAACTATGTATCTGTTCTTGTTTTAAAGGTTCTAAACAAGATTTTTGCTCAGATTCTCCCATCTTTGCCAGCTATATAGCTGAGAGAAATTTAGTGTCCTGAATTTATGAAGAATTCAAAACAATAACAGCAATTACAACAAAGTATGTGGAAGAAAATTAACAGCTTGGCTAAAATATATAGGTTATGAATCTGAACAAGAGTTCTCAAAAATGCTCCTAAATACATCAAAAATTGTTCGTTATCACTCACAGCCAGAGAAATGGAAATAAAAAAAGTTTACATTTCTTTCACCCCAGTTGAAATATCTAAAATCAAAAATATCAACAAAAATCTAACAATAACTTTTGGTTTATTTGGGAAAATAGAACTTCCTCATTCGTTGTTGATGAAATGATGTACTGGTACAAACAACTCTCAAAATTATTATAGAGAAGTATAAAAGAAAAAAAAAGAACCAAATACACAAACATCCCTCCTTATAACCCAACTATACTTAACGACTCAACATTATATTTAACAGATACTTTTTCAACCATGTAAATTCCTGTTTTATTCACAATGGCTAGTATATTGAAACAACTTAAATGTCCTGCAACTAAAACAGATAATGAAAATATGGTGTGTATATATGTATGTGTGTATTATATGTATATATATTTAATAGGACATAATTTGAATATGAATAAAAATGAAATTTGCAGGTCAGTGGATAAAAATAAAAACTGTTATATTGAGGAATGGAACCCACACCCAGAAAGACAAACATTGCATGCTCTCTCTCATATGTAGTTCTTAGCTCCAAATCTGAAATTGTGAATATACAACTTTGAGTACTCTCACCAATGCCTTCATTTAGCTAATTTTCACATTTATAAAATTTCCAGAATCTTCTAAAATAATTCCAACAGTTGGAGATAGAGCATTTAAGATATGAAGACATTTCATACTTAAACAATAAAATACTTTATACTACTTATATTAAATATCTAAAATAATCACGATAATTGAACTAGAGAGAATAAAAGGTTTATTGACTAAGGAGAACAGGAAGTAGAAAATTAGTTTTCAGTGGGTATAAAATATTATTTGTGAAGAATAGGTTCTACAAAGGGAGATTAACATCTAAATATTCACTGTAATACATAATGCTAAAAACTGTAAATACTGTGCTGTATAGTTGAATAATGGTTAAGATGTAGAGCATAACTATTATTAGGACAAACACAAAACAAGATAACAAAAAAGATACTAGGAACCTATTAGAAGTGACAAGCATGCTAATTATCCTGATTGTCACCATGGGTTCGCGGATATATACATATACTCAGAATCAAATTATGTGTAATTAGACTTCATTAAAGATGATTAAAATTGCCATACAAAAGTTTGTTATATTACTATATGCTAGCAATCAAACATGTAAAATAGAAATTAATAAAAGAATATAATTTACAACAACATTTAAATAATTTTATTATAAATAGATTTTTCTAAGGTGGTGAAATACTGAAAAGACTACTTGACATTGATAAAAAATAATTAAAGCTGATATATCCAGGAGTGGGAGCACATGCCTGAAATGCTAGTGCTTGGGTGGCTGAGGTAGGAAGAACAGGAGGAGCTCAAGTCCATTCTAGGCTACATACCAAGTACAAGACCAGACTGGGCTCTATGAAATAACTTCATTTATACAAAACAGGCTTGGCATTATTTTTTCTCAAGAGAAAACCAATTTTCTGAAGAACCACCAGACCGATTTCCAGAGTGGTTGTACCAGCTTGCAGTCCCACCAGCAATGGAGGAGTGTTCCTCTTTCTCCACATACTCTCTAGCATCTGCTATCACCTGAGTTTTTTTATCTTAGTCATTCTGTCTGCTGTGGGGTTGAATCTCAGTGTCATATTGATTTGTATTTTCCTGATGACTGAGGATGTTGAAAATTTCTTTAGGTTTTTCTTGGCCATTCGGTATTCCTCAGTTGAGAATTCTTTGTTTAGCTCTGTACCCCATTTTTAATAGGGTCATTTGGTTCTCTGGAGTCTAACAACAATATGAACCAACCAGTACGCTCAGAACTCCCTGGGAATAAAACCACCAACCAAAGAGTACACATGGATGAATCCATGGCTCCAGATGCATATGTAGCAGAGGATGGCCTTGTCTGATATCAAAGGGGGGAGCGGCTCTTGGTGCTGAGAAGGCTGGATGGCCCAGTGTAGGGGAATGCCAGGAGAGGGAAGAGAGAGTGGGAGGGTTGGTGAGTAGGGGGAGGGAGGATAGAACAGTGGATTTTCAGGGGGAAATGAGGACAGCAGATAATATTTGAAATATGAATAAAGAAAATACCTAATTAAAAAAGAAAACATAATAAGCTTATTATTATATATAGTGTACATCATAAGAGACACTCCATCAGAAGATAGCTCCAGTCATTTAGAACTCTGGTTACAAAACATCTGCAACAATAACAATAACAACAACAACAATAGGAATTTATTCATGTGACAAAAGAGACAGTGGGTTTTGATTTTGGCTTCCATAGGTAGATAATTATGGAGAATTAATTTATGAGAATAATCTAAAGACAGAAGTTGTCTCAGTTTCTCTAATGCCATGTCTGCACTGCTATGAGATCTCTTTAATCATTAACCTCCATCCTTCTTTAGGTATGGGGCTAGACACTTATAATTTTAGGTCTTGGAGTTAGACAAATTGAGAGAGGGCCAAGCTTTTCTAACTCTGATGTTGCTTACTTCCTTAATCTTAAAAATGTTGTATCTAAGAGGCATATACTAGGATGATGTATTGTAGTTACCCTCATACCACACAAATATTGTAGAACTACAGAAGGGCTAGAAATGAGTTTAAGACTTTTTTGATATATACAATAAAAATTAAAACAAATTGTTTCTCATACTATGTATTTGTTAATTATACTTGTATGTACATTTTCAGGACTGACCATTTAGGTGTGGACAATGAATTTATGTTATCTTCCTTGGATTGTATGCCTCTTTTGCTTCCGGCTTTAATGTTGCCTGTACTTCTTTGTGTAGAGTTGAAGACTTGGATTTTTCCCATGCAGTTTGGCATGCTCATGGGTATCATCCTAATTAGTTCACATTTGGGCAATCAAGTAAGTGAGACTTAATGGGTGTGATTCTCTTGTTACTAGGAAACACATTTTCATAGAAAACTCTCTGACCCTCTGGCTATAGCAATCTTTCTGCCCCCTCTTCTGAAATGTTCCCTGAACCTTAAGTGTAGGAGTATTTTGTAGATGTATTCATTGTGACTGGACTTTACAACTCTGAATATTGATTGTTTGGAGGTTTCTATAGTCATCTTAGTATGCAGCAAAAACCAATTTCTTTGATGAGGATTAAGACTACATGTATCTGTTGGTTATGACAATAGTTTATTGATTGTTGTTAGGGATTATGCTATCTTACAAATTTGAGGTTATAGATTCTTATATAATCACCATGATTTCACTAGCACTAACTAGTTAACGTTCCAGCACCAGACATGGCATCCCTCTTGTTGAGATGATCTTAAGTCCAATTAGAGCTCCATTTGTTACCACCAATGTATGGGGTAGCACCACTGCATCCATATGTTTATTGTGCCATGCTAGTCATTAATGTGGTTCATATGTATACTAGCTGGGTAGAATTATTGGTTGTCTTTCACCTTTGGAAGTTTACATGTTGTCTTCTGATACCATGAATGTTAGTCCTCAGGAACAGAGCCTTGAGGTTAGTTTCAGCTCAGTTTATTTATATCCCTATTTCTGAAGTGCATGGTGTCTTCAGTAATAGGGACCGGATCAACCAAGGGCAATACCAATAGTACTGGGAGGTTCTAGGCACACTTTTTAGGGAAAAACTCAGAGTATCCCCAAGACACATGAAGGAAAATTTTGCCAAGATATGCCCACTATAGTGACTTAAATACTATGGGAGTAATCAGTACCTTTTAGATCAGCTTTAAAACAAACTTTATGAGATAGAAAATGATTTCTGTTAACTGAGCCCCAAACCCATTGCTAGCTAGAATACAAGTTCTGGAGGATAAGCTGCTATTATTTTTATTATGCTATTATGCTTATTAGCTTATTATGATAAAATATATAAATAAGCAGCCTGATAAGCTATCATTTACATATGTAAATTACTGTATATCTCAACCATCCTAAGAGGTGCTTCTTTTGCAGGAGATGGTGATTAATATAGGAATGCAAAATCTCAGCATACAGAGAATAAAAGACTGTGGGTTGCCCAGCTCTAAAGAGGACATTTTATATCACTCTCTGACCCACTAATACTTAGAGATCATAGTGGGAGAAGGAACAGAAAGACTTTAAGAATCAGAAGTACTACACAGGAAAGTATGCTGGGAAAAGGTACTTGCTGGACATGACAGAGCTGTTGTTTGCATGAATTCCCAAGACCAACACAAGTCAAGACAACCAAACTCTTATCGTGAAAGATGGAGGAGTTCACAAAGGTTCCTCAATTGCAATTGAGTATTTGCAATTGATATCTGATGACTGGTAAGGGAATTCTGTTTTGTTCAGGGATACAGGTAGCCCTCCTCCCTTTGCAGGCAGTTTTATTCCTGTAAGTGGTCCTCTACTTGTGCACATACAGCCATCACTAAGTAGATTCAGCCTGATTGTTTTTTTATTTGTTTGCTTGTTTTTCCCTCCCCTCAGGCCACAGGAAGTTAGAAGAATGGGGAAATATAGGAAGAGTCAGAGGAGAGAAAATGAGGATTAGAGTTAAAACATCATATGAATGTATTAAATTATTAAACAGTAAAAATGTAAAACAAGAGTATAAATTTACTGTGCTTTTCTGTGAGAATACAACTGCAAATTATTCTCCTTGCATAAACTTGACAAAAAATACCCCAAGAATATAAGTCTAAAATTGATTCTAGAAGGAGGAATGGAATTTGTGGTATTCACTTAGGGCACACCATTTGACACCTTTCTGTATACACAAAAGGGGAGAAAATACTTTACATGGGTGGTCTATTAAACTCAGTCATCTGCAACTGTCAAAAAGACAACTTGAGACATTTGCAAATTACACTCTGCAGTTACTGATGGCAGTTGATTGTTAAAAATACCAATTCAACTCTCAGAATGACTTTACCATGCCTGAAGATGCCATTTTGTTGATGTCTGTGATGGTCTTTTCTTACACGAAAAAAAATCTATGATTTTAATAAAGAAGAAACAACAAAGACTTCAATCAAATGCTGTTAACTAAGGTAAAGTTTATTTTCAATGATCACTAATTCTATTAATTTCACTCATAGTATATCCCTCACCTTTACCTCTCAACACACATAAGTTTTAATTAAAAGCACTGTATCTGTTCATCTGTTTAATTCCTACACTTAATGATGAGCAAAATGAGTCCAAGAATAATGTTCTCTAAAGGGAGAGGTGGGTCAGTATTGTCCCAATTCTGCTGAGCATAACAAGTAGTTTATTACATGTTTAAGAGATGATTTTAAACAATATAAAGGAACCAAACAAGTAAAGAGCTACGAATCAGAAAACATTCTAATGTGCGAGGGTGGCTTCTTCAACTGCATATACTAAATTCTAATTCTATATCTATCACTTTTGTATGTTTGATTTTAAAGATGGAATTCACGTTGTTATTCATTTTTCTAATACTCAAATGAGGAGATATATTCCCATTAACCTAATTATATTCAAAATGATTGTTATAGAAATCAAGAAGATAGAATGCATCTGGGAAAATTCAACCCAATTATTGATCATCCACTCTCATTGTTATAAACTAGGAGGTTAGAAGTAACATTGTGAACTTGAATAGTCTAGAAGATCTTGGTATAAAGGGACATTGATTTTACTATTAAGTGAGTTGGGAGCAATTATAATACAAAACAAAATACCAGAATGGGGAAACTTGAGAAGTGATGAGAATGAATTCTACTTCAAAATCTAAATATATTTACCATTTTTATTTAATTTTTTAAATTTTTTATTCTTTATATCTTGAGGATTTTTTAAATTAAAAACACTAACCCTGATTTCACCAAAGACTAATGCTTTGCCTGCAATCAAATGTGCACTATTTCTTTTTGTCTATCTCATAGGAAGAAGCATACAGCCTGCAGGCAGTTCTGCTGTAGTTTCTCCTAGCTTTCCAAGCATTACTGTCAGAGTACTTGGTTCAAAATACTGTTCTTTTTCAAAGCATACAGTTTGGATGCCCAGTCATTGATAATGGGAATATTTTCATTTTGAGTTTGAGCTGTTAGGTCACTTTCATTGTCGGCCAGTTAGTATGCTTTGTAGTGAGGACTTCTTCAGAAATGCATCTGCTTTTGTGAACCACATGGCCAGAGAGCTTGCTTTCAATATTGGTTTGCCAGTACCAGATTTCCATGCACATTACAGAGGAAGCTAGGCAATTTATAGTGACTGTATACACACACACACACACACACACACACACACACACACACCAAAAACAAACAAAAAACAAAAACCCCCAAACCCAAAACAAAACAAAACAACGCCCCACCCCTCCAAAAAAAAAAAAAAAAAAAACCAGAGAGCTGGCCCTGGTGGCATAGGCTCAGGAGAACTGGTAGTTTGGCCAAGTTGGTTTTCACCCAGGACCAGATCCAGGGCTCTGAGTTAGCCCACCCCAACATCCACCACATGTATGAAGTGCTGTAGCATGTCAAGGGGTCAGTCCTTCAGATCCAAAGGTGTAAAATCTTCATGAAATAACAGGATGTCTGAGAGGAATAACAGTAAGGATCCAGTATTATTATTGTAGCAGAAGCCAGAGATCTTGAACCAGACCAAGTACTCCCTGCAATGAACATTTAAAGGTAAAGTTGTTTGGCTAAAAGCTTATACAGTATGCAAAACACCATGACACCGAGGCACACCATGACCACCATGACCCACCACAGTTTCCATGTCATATATTTTTTGTTTTTTGTTTTCTTTGCAGGAGAGGTTTCAAGGGTAGAAGGAAGATATGAAGAAATGGGGAGATGAGTGGGATTGGTGTACATGATGTACAATTCACAAAATATCAATAAAATGTTTCTTAAAATGTCAATGAAATGATTCTTAATGACATTCTGCTATACAAATAGATTGGTGCCAAGCCCAATCACCATCAGTAGCTAATGGGAGCAGATGTAGAGACCCACAACTAAACATGAGGCAGAGTTCAGAGAACCTTATGGAAGAGGGAGAAAGAATTGAATGAGGGAACCATGAAAAAAATAGCCCACAGAATCAACTAAGCAGGGCTCCAAGGGGCTCACAAAGACTAAAGCAACAAAAATCACAGAGCCTGTATGTATCTAAGCTAGGTTCCCTGTATATATGTTATGGCTGTGTAATCTGGTGTTCTAGTGGGTCACTAGAATGTGAGTGTGTGCTGTCTCTAACACATTTGGCTGCTCTTAGGATATTTTTCCTCCTACCAGTTGTCTCATTCAGTCTTGATATGAGAGATTGTGCCTAGTCTCATTGTATATTGTTATGACATGTTCAGTTGATATCCATGAAAAGCCTGTTCTTTTATGAAGGGAAAGAAAGGAGGAATGGATGTGGGGAGAGTAAAAGTGTATATTGGGGGGGGGTCTGGGAAGTGTAGAGGGAATAGAAACTGTGATAGGATATCATGTATGAAAGAATAACATTTTTTTTAATTACCGGAAAGGAAATTATAGGATCAATGTGAAGAACAAAGAATATCACCAATTTTATTTCATCAGTTATTTCAAACTTATCTTTTTTTAGAGACAATAAATATCATTACTCTACTTGTTGTTTTTTTTAAGATTTGTTTTTTTGTATGCATAAGTATTTGTCTGTGTTTATAATACACAGGATGTATGTGCCTGGTGCATGCATAGGACTGAAGAAGATGTTGATCCCCAGGAACTGGATTTGCAAATGATTGTGAGCAAACACATAGGTATTCAAAATTAAACCTAAGTCTTCTCCAAAAGTAGCTCTAGGAGAATTTTATTCCAGAAACATGTCTACTCTCAGTCCACAGGGCTCCGTTTGGTTAGCTGTCTGTGGTGCCCAGAGGCAAGATGGTGACATCCACTGTAAGCAAGGCACAGACCCTCTAGCGAGTTGGTGCCTGCACCAGTCCACACACAGACAGCCCGCTGAGCTGATCTGGTTCTGGGTGCAAGCAAGAGCCTGACAGGGTAGTCGATGTTAGAGTTGGACTCTGTCTACGCACCTGGCCCCAGCTACCAGCCGTCTGCAGTGACCTGAGGCAAGATGGCGGCCTCTGCTGCAAGCAGGGCACAGACCCCCTGAGCAAGCTGGTGCCCGAACGGGTCGGCAACAGCCAGCAGAGCAGAGCAGGCTCTGAGTGTAGGCAGGAGCCTGACAGGATAGTCAACATTAGACTCGGACTCTGGTCAGGACGGTTTTTTACAGGAGACAGGTGGCAGAAAGAACAATCTAGACAGGTGAAGATAGAATAAGTCAGAGAATAAGAAGGATCCAGAAGATTGCCAAAGTTAGTATGATACTAAGCAGAACAAATTAGTCAGACTCCAAGAGAACCCAAATAGAATCACTTAGGTTGGAGAGGAGTTTGGATCAGAACAACTGAGTTGAACCAGCCATCCAAATCTCAGAAATAGCTATGAAGTGTGAATATATTCAACAGTAAGTCTAGGAGATTATAACTGCATCTAGTGAACAAAACTTACACTTACAATCAGCACTTTCTCTTATCTGCTTAACTACCCACTTGATTACTAAAGCAGGATTCTGTACCAAAAGTTATGAATTAATTTTTATGGAATCAATATACAGATAAATCAGTAAACAGGAAACTGAAGCACTGTAACTGACATTTGTTAAGTTAACTAACAATTGTTAATGTAACTAACATTGTTAACTCTTCTCAATGAGTTAAAGATGGTCTGCTGTGTTAATGAAAACTGTGCACATATATATACATAATCTTGAATATGCTTCTATAGTGAATTTAGCTGAGTTGATAGAAATGATAGAGTATACTTTGTGTATGATATATTAATGAATATAAGTAAATATTTTCAGTTATATCAGAAAACTTTGAACCACTGACGACACATTGCTTCCCTACTATAGAAACGTCACACTTGAAAATATAGTCAGTTGGGAAGTATTGTATATTGTGATATCAATTAAATATATAAACTAATGTATTCTGACTTTGATTATAAATAACTATGAGGGGAAAAAGAAGAAATCATTAAAAATAATAGTGGAAGCCGGGCGTGGTGGCGCACACCTGTAATCCCAGCACTTGGGAGACAGAGGCAGGCGGATTTCTGAGTTCGAGGCCAGCCTGGTCTACAGAGTGAGTTCCAGGACAGCCAGGACCACACAGAGGAACCCTGTCTCAAAAAACAAAAAACAAAACAGAACAAATAGAATAATAGTGGAGTGCAAAGAGAGAGCCCATGTCGTAAACTGCCTGGATAGAAAGGAACCAGAGACTGGATACCCAGAGTCCTAGGGTCAAAGGAAGCATGGTGAGTTTAGAAAAACTAAAATCAAAGAAATGATTCTAAATGATATTTTCTTTACTCCATAGATGAGTACCATGTCTAGTCTTCATTAGTGAATATTTCCCTGGCAGCAGATAAGAGCAGGTACAGAGATCCAGTGCTAGACATTTTGCAGAGAGTATAAATTGGAGGTTTTTGTTGGGTCCCTTTCCTTCGAGATCATGGAGCCTTACAGAAAAGGAAAAGGAAAACTTACAGGAGGCAGATGTTATAGGGGACATTAGGAGATCATGACCCACCGTGCATCATAGCAGGGCTCACATGGGATCACAGAGATTGGAACAGCAAGCACAGGGCCATCAGTCTACACCAGGTCCTCTGTTAATGCTATAGTTGTTAACTTGGTGTTCTTGGGAGACTCCTAACAATAATAGCAGATTTATCTTTGATTACTTTGCCTGTTCTTGAAACTCTTTTCTAGGATACTATTTTGTTGCCTTGTTCAGGCTTGATATGAGGGCTTTCACCTTGTCTTATTGTATCATGTATTCCTGTTTTTGGTTGTTGTCTCTTTGGATGCCTATTCTTTTCTGAAGAAGAAAGAGAAGGGGAGTTGATTGTGGCAGAAGGGGAGGTGGGGGTAGCTGGGAAGAGTAGAGGGAGGGAAAACTGTGGTCAGTGTGTACTGTATAAGAGAAGCATCTATTTTCAATAATTTTTAAAAGAAAATAAAAGAAATGTTACAATTTGAGGTGAAGACTGTTTCAATTGCTAAGATATTCTCATTAAAAGTATGTACTGAAATTGTCACACTAGAGCCTCCAATTACATAAACTGCTATTTACTAATTGAAAAATATATATTTCACAAAAGGAGTTTTATAAATTCTCTAACCTTCACAACTCTATATATTCTTTAGAATCATTGTGTTGGTATTCATAATTCTTTCTGACATTATATGTGACATTCATTGCATCTATTGATTGATTTGTAGAAAATGAGAGATTACAAAATTGAATCTTACAAAAGTATGATGCATCTATTCATCTTCTGTAATTTGTCTCTGTGGTGTTTCATGCTTTTTAGTATAGAGACTATCCATATATTTTATTTTCTTCACTCCAAATGATTTCAACTTTTGATTCGATTGTAAATTTTATTTTTACTGCTTTATATTACAATTGGTATTTTCAATATTTCTTTTTTTCTTAGATTATTTGTGTTGTTGTAAAAGTACATTCTCAATTCTTTTATAAATGTTATGTGGATAGTAAACTTTACGAGTAGCTGAATGTTTGAAAATGGTCTCATTCGTTTCTCATTGCTGATTTATGGTTCAATATAGATTCAATAAAAATGTTGAAGGCATTTGCAATATCTGTTGGAATCCATTTTTGCTCATACAGAAACCATATGCTCCTATTTGGTAGTGAAATCCTTTTTAAGGAAAAATTATAAGCTTTGTTCCTCATATTATATGGTGTACGTTCACAGTAGGTGCTTCATTTGGGAAAATTTTTCATGAATTCCGCATGACACATGCTGGTCTTTTCAAAATCAAGATTCATGCCTTTCCTCGGGTCTGATTCATTTCCTTCATCTGTTTCTTTAGAATAGCATTGGCGTGACAATCATAGTGTTCTTGTAATTGTAATCCCAGCACATAGGAGGCTTAAGAGGTTATGGTAACAAAGTTATGACCCCAAGAATTTATGGCCAGTCTTGGCAACAGAAAAAGACCATTCACTTCAAAAAATAATCCTTCATCTCTATCTTATTAATTCGATTACAAATATATTAGATATTAAGGTCTTTTACTAATTATTTGCTATATTTATGCAAATAGTATCTATAGATTGGAATGTTCTGTTTTTATTTTAGATTTCTTTCTTGATTTTCCCTGCTCTCTTCTGAATGTCTTTATACTCTAAAATAAATTTCTTTTATTCTCTTTCATAACATCATATTCTAAAATTTTAGGTATTGCCACGGACCGACTCAGTCGGAACACACTCCCGTGGGGAATCAGGGTCTTTGGTATGCAGGAAGGTACAGGTCCGGCGAATGACAGACAGACACACACAAGATCTGAATGCGTCTGAATGCACTTTACTGTTCTGAGGCAGGAACATTTATACACACCACAAGTTGGTATTCAGTGAAATGTTTACAAAAAATGGTTACCATGAGTAACTGGCACAAGGAAATACAAATGAATCAGGCATGAACGTCAGAGATTACACACAAGGTTATCGCGTCCCTCTGTAGTCAATAATAAATTAGTAATTCAAGAGTCAGAGACTACACTATGTTTTGTTTATCTTCTTGTGAGAATTTCTCAGGCTTATTTTGAAACTTTACTAACTGATGGTTTCCATGTCAGAGTGCCAAAGACCAGCTAGCCATACAAATAGTAAAAAATTGTTGGGAGGTTAATTCTTTAATGTATCTAGGTAATAACTGTACAGTTAATTAAAAGCAAAGCAATGGATCTCTAGAAGAAATCATGGCCAGTGCTGTAGTTCAAAGAATAAAACTCTGAGTGAACTGTCACGCCTGGAATGCTCGCACCTCTGGCTGGCAGAGACATCTCGTAAGTAAAAGAACAGGTCAGATAAAGGGTTACATAGCTTGCCACGAGAAATTTCAGCTCAGCTCTATCTGCAGCCAAGGAGGCCCACAGCGGCATTCACCTTGAACAGCCCCAGTAAATATCACACAGCCTTCGTCTGGATTGCAGCTTGGCTGCGTGAAATCACGGGATTCAAGAGAAGCATGTGATAAGGTATAATCTCTCAAAACTTTTATAATATTGCTTATGATATTCTATTTTTATGGTTTTAGGTCTTCTTATTTCCTTGTGCCAATAGTTGTATTTAGTGTTGTTTTCTTTAATGTTTCTAGATTAACTGAAAATATCTACTATTTTTTCCATTTGCACTTAGGAGTAAAGAAGTAGTTTCTCATTGGTAAGTAGTTAGAATCTGTTTATTTGTATTTCTGAAATGATATTATCACAGAAAATATTCTAAATGTGTGTGTATATGTGTGTGTGTATGTATATGAGTGTGTGTGTGTGTGTGTGTGTGTGTGTGTGTTCTGTGTATCACAGGTAAAATTTACCACATGCAATTCTTACACTAATGGCAAAGAAAAAAGTTCTAAGTCTTTCAACACTCCCACCATGAATCTTAGCTTTCCATAGTTTGAATTTATCTCAAGATTAAAACTTAGATTTTATCCTAAGAGCACTATGCATTTTACAGATAAATTTGTTGAATAAACTAATCCAAGCCAATTATCTGAAAATATCGTTTTATTTACCATTTCATTCAGTACGTACCTAGATCTAATCTTCACAAAATTAAACAAAATTTTGACATCTCAGTGGTTCAAACTCAAAGGGATAAATCTTCCAATGTCTTGTTTTGTCTTACCTTTGTTAATTTCTAGTTGTACAATCATTCTCATTTATTCAGTAAGATGATCTAAATAAATTACTTTTATATTTTATGGTTCAGAAATTCACTAATACCTGTCTAACAACAATCTAGACATATTTTAAAATGTGAAGAAAAATGTTTGCTGTATTCATATATATATGTGTGTATATATATACATATGTATACATATATATGTATATATATACATATGTATACATATATGTATGTATATATATGTATATATATATAATTCCAATGGATATTCAGCAGGTAATCAAGTTTAATGTGTAGTAAAATTTCCAGAAGTATTAATAAAGTTTTTAGAAATATGTGATAAGTACATGAGACAATTGAATAGTGGAGAATTGACTCAGTGGCTTGGAAATTATAAGCAATAAATATGATAAAAGTTTGATAAAAATGGACCAAAGGAGAATGAAAATTGGTCAAACACATTCATGAAGGGCAGAAATATACTTGATAGACAAATCTATCCCACATTTCCTCATCTTATTGCTCACCCCCACGTTACCTCCAAGAGGGTTATCGCCCTCTCAGGCATCATCAGCCTTTTCTGGGGTCTCAAGTCTCTCAAGAATTAGGTGCATCTTCTCCCACTGAGGCTGGACCAGGGAGTACTCTGCTACATATGTGCCAGGTGCCTCGAACCAGTGTATGATACTCGGTTGGTGGCTCAGCCTCTGAGAGCTCCCAGGGTTATGGGCTAGTTGAGATTGTTGGTATTCCCCTGGGGTCACTCTCTCCTTCAACTTCTTTGATCCTTCCCCCAAATCAACCATAGGGGTCCCTGACTTCAGTTCTATAAGTATCCTTACTACTATTTTTAGCATTATTTCCTAGTCTGGGATTTTAGCTTTGTGAAAAGGGATAAATACAAGCATTAGTCTCCCTCTGCTTCCTAACTGTTGATATAGTGGGACTAATTGTATCAAACTCCTGCTGCAGTGGTTTTCTTGCCAGGAGTGACTATAACCTCAAACATTGAGGAAAAATAAGCCTTTCTTCCTTAAATTTTTTGTCAGATTATGCATGACAACATCAGAAACTTAAGATAATTTTTATTTATGTGTTGTCAAGACTCAATTCATAATGTATGAAATTCTAAGGAATTTGTATTAAAGTGTGATGCAGTTCATTTTAGAAATGCTTATTTTAATATAAAATGTTAAATGATATAGTTTTCTTTCCTTTCTTTTTCATTATTATTATTATTTTTTTACATATTCACTCGCTGTACCCCTCCCGGTCACCTCCCCCTACACTCTTCTACCTATACTCTCTCACTTTCTCCTCTGAGTGAGTGAGGGCCCTCTTGAGTGTTCCTTCCCCATCCTGGCACTTCAATTCTCAGCAAGTCTAGGCTGTTCTTCTTCCATGAAATTTGAAAGGATTAAGTTAAAATATTACTATTTGAGGATGATATGATAATATACATACATGCTTCAAAAAATTCTATCAGAGAACTCCTACAGATGATAAACACTTTCAGTGAAATAGCTGGATGTAAAAATACCTCCCCCCCCACACACAAATAATAGCCCTCCTATATAAAAATGAAGCAGTCTTCTAATAGGGAAAAACAAATTAAATTTCTTGCTATTGGCCTTGTTTTAATTCTGATCTAACAATAAGTAAATAGATATGTATTGATATCTGTAGAAATAGTTGCACAAATATGAGCACTGTACATCCCAAATAACCATATACTTGTATTTATAGAATAAGTTATTCATAAAGGAGTCTACTGTTTCTAAATATTTATTTATTGATGTACTTTCAATATTAAAATCCTCTTTATAAACTCTGAGACTTCAATCAAGTTCTTCTCTATGAATACCAATTATTAATCCTTCAATTAGCTCATTTTCATTACTAACATTTAGTATTATTGAGACACAAATATTTGGAAAGCAATGTGGTAGCAGTCATTCATCATGTGAAGAAATAATCTCATTTACTCTTCACTAACACTGGGTGGGAGAAGTAGGAATTGTAACCTTCAAATTACATGTAAAGCATAAAACATTTTTAATTTAATATTTTAAATTTTCCAACTTTTCATTTAAGGGATGCCAGGCTATAAAATTTGTTTTAAGAAAAGAAATTCAAGAAAATATTTGTATTAAGATTCATCCTTTTTTTGTAAAAAGATTACTGGAGATTCTTGCTATTGAAACATGCTGCCTGAGAAAGCAGTTAATTTCAAATTTTCATGGCCAAACAGTGAATAATCTTGATAAAAATGTCTCCTAGATTTATTATTAAATAGTTTTAATCTAAGGCCTATTAAGCTTATACTTTCCAAATGTAAAAAAAAGTTAATTTGTTTAGGATGAAATTATAAATGTTATAATGCTGAATAACACACGCATAGGAGATTTCGGTTTTTCTTATAGTTTGGGCACTGACAATTCCAGGATCAAGGTGATAGGCAATATTTTCACTGTCTGCTGAAGGCTCATTTTGCTTTCAATATGGCACCTCTTGTTCTGTTAACACATGGAGAGTGAATGAGATATTTAAAATGGACTGTGAGGCTCAAGTCCTTTGGTGATAGTCCTTTTGAAATGGTCATCACATAAAAGCCCTTTATAGTTCTATTATTGCTTTGCAGGTACTCAGTATTAGTTTTGGACATACAAAGAAATCTGAATAGGATTCACTGGAACAAAAAATGGATGTCTTGTTGATAAAAATATCTTGTAAATTACTTTTAAAATCTCATATGTTTATAAAATTATTGATTTATGGAAAGTTATAATTTGGAGAATTGACATAATCTTGACTTTGAAAGTGATTTGAAATTAACTACATGTTAAACAAAAATGAAAATTTGAGAGGCAATATTCTGAAAGATCTGTAGCAATGTAGAAGAAAGTAAATGGGAACAATTTATTTCCATCATAACATATCCAGATATGGTAATAAAGTATAACTCCATTTGTAATATATCTTTAATTACTTATTATTATACTATTTTTTATTATTTTTCAGAAGACAGGTTTTTGGCTTTATAATTTATTTATATTAAACTCTCATTTTTTATCAAAAATATATATGTACAAATAACATTCTGAGACATTAGAGGTTTGGTTTTAAGGGAAGTATTTAATAATACAGAAATTAGATGATTAAAAAAAGTTCATACTTTTTGTAGAACAGTCTACCTCAACTTTTGCTGTACTATAGAATCATATAGAACATTAACAAAGCCTCAGTGTTCAAAATGTACATTAGACAAGTTAATTCAGTACCTTTCAGGAAGGGATCCAGTCATTTTATTTTTTTATTATTAGATAAATATATTTTTCTGTATTATGTTATTTTATTAAATAAATATATTCTTTCTGCACATTTTCTTTAACCATTCTTAAGGTTGAAGGACATCCAGATTGTTTCCAGTTTGGGGCTATTATGAATAAAGCTGCAGTGAACATAGTTGAGCCAGTGTCCTCCAGGGGCCTCCATCCTTTCTCCAACTCTACCATAAGAATCACAAGCTGTATCAAATTTTTGGCTGTGGGTCTCTGCATCTGTTTCTATCCACTTGTTGATGAAGCCTCACAAGATACAGTTATGCTAGTTTCCTGACTGCAAGCATAGCAAAGTATCATTAATACTGTCAGGGGTTGGCTCTCATACATGGGATGGTTCTCAAGTTAGGGGAAATTATTGGATGGCCATTCTCTCAATCTTTGCTCCATCTTTATACTTGCACGTCTTATAGGCAGGTCAGTTTTGGTTGGAAATCTGCTTTTATGTTGAGATCATTAATCCACTTGGATTAATTTTTTTTTGCAAAAAGAATGTATGAATGTATTTCCATTTTTCTACATTCAGACATCTAGTTAGACCAGCAATATTTATTGAAGCTGTTTTCTTTTTTTCCACTGAATAATTTTTGTTAACTTTGTAAAAAATCAGGGGTTCATAGGTATGTGGGTTTACTTCTGAGACATTGATTTAATTCCATCTATCAACCTGTGTATTTTATGCAAACACCATGAAGGTTTTATTACTATTGCTCTGTAGTATATCTTAGAATTAGTGATGGCAATATTTCTAAAAGTGCTTTTATTGTACAGGTTTAAGCTATCCTGCTTTTGTTGTTTTTGTTTCTTTGTTTTTGTTTTTCTTTATGGAGTGGTATAGTTGGGTCTTGAGATAGATCAATTTCCAGGATATGTTGCTTTGTTGTTTTGATGTTTGTGTTCATTTGTTTGTTTGTTTTTTGAGAAACCACCATATTAATTTCAGAAGTGGCTATACCAGTTTGTACTTCCACCAACCATGGAAATGTAAACCCTTGCTCCACATCCTTGCCAGTGTGAGCTATGACTTGAGTTTTCAATCATAGAAATTCTGACAGGTGTAGGATAGAATCTCAAGGTTGTTTTGATTTGCATTTCTCTGATGGCTAAGGAGGTTGAACATTTCTTAAGTGTTTCATTGATAAATTATTCTAGCATACTTTCTTTTGCTGTGAGAAACTCCATGAAAGAAAAAGTAACTTAGGGGAGAAAAGGGTTATTTCATTATAGACTCACAGGTAACAGTTCATCTTTGAGGGGAATTAAGAAGGTACTGAAAGCAAGAACCTGGGCAAGAACCATACAGGAACACTACCTACTCACTTGCTCTTTATTGCACTTAATTAGCTTTTCTTTTTGAAGTCCAGGCCTACTTGCCTAGTGATGGTTCTTTCCAGAGTAAGCTGGACCCTCCCACATCAGTCTTAAGTTGAAAAAATTCCTCATCTGCATTAGGCCAATATTATCAAGAAAAATTTTCAAATGAAGCTCCTTCTTCCCAGGTGTCTTGAGTTGAAAATAAAATCCAATTATGAAAAAATATCATTAATATATATTTATTGATATTTTAATACTTGCTTGCATTGCAAAATTGTTAAATTAAACTAATTAACATGACTACTCCCCCATATACTTATCTGTTTGTGGTAGTGGTGTCTTTTAAAATCAACTCCATTGATAAATATAAAATATGCAATACATGATTAATAATTATATTTATCATGTGATATGTAGATCCCCAAACCACATACCTATTATATCTAACTGAAAATGTATTCTCTTCAAATAGGGTGTATCCCATACCACTCTGTTTCCAATATTCATAAAATAATCTCTCATATGAGTGTCCATTTGTGGGATTCCACATGTGAGTGAGAACAGAGAAGTTTATTTTTTGTGTATTTGCCTTTCAGTTCATCTATGATCACACAAATTCAATAATTTGTTTGTAGTTTTTGAAGATTTCTTTTCATTTTTAGAATTTAGCATTTATTTTTGTGTTTGTGTGACTATATATCAGATGTATGAAGACACCCATGAAGGTGAAAACAGGATGTCACATCCTCTGGAACTGGATGTGTGAGCTGCCTGGTGTGGGTCTTTTTGAAACAACTCAGGTCTGCTTCCAGTTAACTTTTATTCTATTGTGCAGATATAGCACATTAATAAAATGTTCATAAAAACTCTCATTTTTTACATAAAACTAGTATTAATTTGTTATTTTAACAACTCTTAATAATGCACATATAGAATAAAACCATATGATCATCTCAACAAATACATAAATTTAGAAGAAATTAAAAGCCTATTCTTGATAATAAAAGCTTAAACATAATAATGACCTGTCATGCAAGTCCATAGCTCACATCCTATCCAATGATGAGAATTTGAGTTTTCTTTTAAATTCAACAGGATGAGGATATCAATACTTGTCATTTATATTCAACATAATACTGGAAATCTGAGCCTTAAAAAGAAAATAAATGCCACTCAAATTTCAAATAAATAAAAAAGGATTCATTTTTTGAACATATGATTTTTTTAATTAATCTTAGGCAAATACAATAAAGCAAGAAACATATTATCTGACTTCATAATATTCTTCAGGGCGACGGTAAACAAAGTAGTATGGTATTAATATAAACACAATAACCAATTGAATAAGTAGGTTAGAATCCAGTAAAGAAAGCAACTTTACCGTCAACAGATTTTTTTATAACTTAAAAAAAAAAAAACTACATGGTTGAATAAAGACAGGTCAGTTCAATGAATGATTATAAGAGAAACGAGTATTAAGTGCTAAATAAGGAACAGGCTCCCTTATGTCACTCTGCAGTCAAAATACAACTCAAAATGAGCTGAAGAATTCAGGATATGAACTGAATCTGTGAATCTCCTAGAATAAAATTGGGAAATAATCCATCAATGTGGTCTGAGCAATGCTTTTTTATTATGTTTTCCAAAACATAGGCAGTCTAAAGCTAAATTAAATTTCATCCCTTTAAATTCTTTTCAGGAAATAAAACAACAAAGTTCATCAAGGGAAAATATTTTCAAGTGCATGCCTGAGAGGAGCTAATATTACATATAAAAATATCATTTCAATAGCTAGAAAGCAAAGAATTGAATTAAAACATCAGTATGTGATTTCAGGAGACATTGATTCTTTAAAAAACAAACACACACACAGACGGCCAGCAGATATATGAAAAGATGCTCAATATTTGATTATCAAATTAAGCCAACAATGGGAATCATCACACACTTATTGGGAAGGTTTTTTGTTTTGTTTTGTTTTGTTTTTATCTTTTGCTTTTGCCAATAAGGTAAAATCATGTAGGTAGCAAGATAAAATAAACAGATATTGATAGGAACAAAAAGGTGAGGAACCCTTGTATACATTTGATGGGGTTTAAAGTAGTACACCATTACAGAAAACTGTGTAGTTGTTCCCCAGAAAAAATAAATGTAGAACTACCACATGGTTCAACATTTTACTGGTTGATATATTACTAAAACAATGAAATCAATATGTCAACAAAATATCCCTTGTTCATTACAGCGTGATTCACACTGCACAAGGATTTCATGTCACAGAACTATACACTTAAAATGATTAAATAGTACACATTATTTTACATGTATTTTATAATTAAAAATAAAAATTTACAACCGGAGACCTGCCATTTCCCAAGGCTGTCTCTCTTTGGAAATCTGCTGTCCAGGACAAGAAGAGAATCAGATAGGCAATTTTCATTCCTTCCCTTTCTCCAATTTCAATTCCCCAGTCTTATTTCTACTTTGGTGACAGATAATGTGTGGTGAATCATCCTTCCTCTTTACTCCAGTTCTGAAGGGACAAAACAGGTTTTCTATAGACTTTCCTCCCCAGTCCATGTTTTTGTCTCAGCCAACAAACCCTATGAAGTCTTTCCCTGGAAACCTGTTGGACAAGTCAGCCAAGGTACTATGTAGGTGATTTTCATTCTTCTTTCCATCTTCCAATTTCCGGTCTTATCTCCAGCTTGGTAGAATATCTTACCCTACAGCATTCCTTCCTCACAACCCTTAGCCTCATATGCCATCACTATAGACACTCTTTTCCGGAATCCCTCCTAGCTAAGCTGGCCAGGGAATACTATAGCTGTCTCCTGAGAGGCTCTGTCAGAGCCTGACAAATACAGATATGGATGTTCACAGCCAACTATTCTACTGAGCACAGGGTCACCAATGGAGGAGTTAGAGAAAGGATTGAAGGAGCTAAAGGGATTTGCATCCACACAGGAAGAACAACAATATCAACCAACCAGACTCCCCAGAGCTCCCAGTGACTAAGCCACCAACAAAGGAGTAGCATGGAGAGACCCATGGCTCCATCTGCATATGTAGCAGAGGATGGCCTTATCTGGGATCAATGGGAGGAGAGGTCCTGTGAAAGCTCTATACCCCAGTGTAGGGGAATACCAGGATGAGGAGGCCGGAGTGGGTAGGTGGGAGATGGGGGGGATCACCTCCATAGAAGTAGGGGGAGTGGGATGGGAGAGGGGGCATCCGGAGGGGAAACCTGGAAAGGGGATAACATTTGAAATGCAAATGCATAAAATATCCAATAAAAAAGAAAATGTTCCCTCAAAATAAAAGATCCTCATGGCAGACCTAGATTTTCTTTATCCAGTGAAACCTGGCAGTCCTTCCCTAATCCCTTCATACTGGAATTATAGTCCATCCCTATTTCTACTTGATAGCTTCTAATACCTAGAAACAAGATCTACCCCAGATTCTTAGTGTTCATACCTATCAGGGTCCCAGAAGCACTCACTAACAAGCAAACAACAGACACAGTACACTCATAAGATTCAGAGAAGGCTAATGAAAACAAGGAATGGAAACCCCACCTCCAAAAAGACAAGAACAGTTATGAACAGCTAGAATTACAATCATCCCAAATGCAGATATCTGGATACCAGCATAAACCCCCAATTAATAAAGACAGGACAATATGTGTACATGAGATTGCAGCAATTCCACTAGAATAGGCCCTGAGAAATGTAATATAGTTGAATTCTGAGTCAAGGACTTCAAGATATGTCTGTGATTCTTTTAGTTTTTATAAGAGTGATACCTCTAGAAGCATAGGTATATGCACAGAAATTTTCTATTTTATGGCATGAGAAAGAGAGGGGACACTCTCAGACAATCATTGAACTGAGCACAGGGTCCCCAGTGGAGGAGCTAGAGAATGTACCCAAGGAGCTGAAGGGGTTTGAAGACTCATAGGAAGAACAGTATGAATCACCCAGTACTCCCAGAGCTCCCAAGGACAAAAACATCAACCAAAGAGTACACATGGAGTTACCCATGGCTCCAGACTCATAGGAAGGAGAGGATGGCCTTGTTGGACGTCAAACAGAGGAGATACCATTGATCCTGTGAATGCTAGATGCCCTGTTATAGGGGAATGCCAGGACAGGGAAATGGGAGTGTGTAGATTGGTGAGCAGTGGGAGGGGGAATGGGTTAGGAGTTTTTTTGGGGGGGAAACCAGAAAAGGGGATAACATTTGAAATATAAATAAAGAATATACCCAATAAAAAAATAATGTAACTAATTTTCTGGACCCCAAAAAATTGTTACTGTTACTTAAGTTATTGAAACTGAAGGTTTAGGATAGTAATATTATCATGACAATAACAAAGCCTGAGATATATCAATTCAACTGAAAACAGAAAAATTTATTTTGGAATGTAGTGTCAAAGTTTTGGACCATAATCGGTTACCTTTTTTTTGGGGGGGGGCTGTGACACAGTGCCAAGTCATGGCTTATGATTTGGCAGAGGAAGACCACTGCTTCTAATGTCTTGGGGGCAGAGAAATGGGTAACAACCTTCTTGCAAAGGTAATTTCCTCTACCAAAGTCATAATAATCTTTCAGACATTTCTCTTCATACCAAAATTGGAAACCTTTAACCCAAGTGCTTTTGATAAAGACTTATTCCATCAATAGCAATGTCACTGGTGAAACTTTATTTTCAAGATTCTAAATTAGTTTGAATTAAATGCAAAGTCTACTGTGGCAAAGGTCTATGTTGACTAAGAAAAGGTATAAGCAAACATTTAGTGAATGAAGGTAGATGACAACGGAATATGAAGTAAGTCTATTCAGTCACATAAATTAGGAAACCAAGCAACTATAGACTATAGCTGCGTGGGACAAAGTCTTTTCTGCTCAGTGATCCTGCAGCACAAAGCAAAGAGCTGGATGGCAAAAGCATTACGGCAAATAAAAGAGCATAAACAAGGAAGCAAGTTTAAGTAATCTGACAAGAAAACAATGTCGCCAAGTTTATTTTGCCAGACGGTGGAAATTCATTTCTTAGCTAAGAGAGTTTCCACTCCACATTTTGAGAAATTATCTTGTTTTCAGACAGGCAATTTCAGCTTTGTTCTCAGAGAAGATGTTTTGGTAGAACTCTATTAAGCCATGTCATGTACTTGCTTTCAGTCTACTGGCATCCGGCCTTTGCTCTATGCTCTCTTACAAGATTCCCCTCAGGGCTCCAATTGTTTTGCTTATTAACTTTATGCTGTCATCAGGGTAATGTTGTTTCAAATTTCAGTGTTTGGGGTCCTTAACTCACATTATTTTATTCTAAAGATATGTCTATGATGCAAGTCATGGAGTAAAGTAAATTCAAGGCCTGAATCACAGCCACAGTGACTAAATTAAAGGATTAAAGCTTCAGTGTACATGGGATGAATTGCATATTTGAGGAGGTTGCTACTTAAAGGAAAATGTTAGGTTAGAGGTTTCAAAATTATGATTTCAGAACACAAAAATACACTTTTAACATTTTTTTTTGTCTGAGCCAGGACCTCATTATTTAGCTTTGGCTGGACAAGAATGCACTAGGTAGGCCAGGGTGACCTTTTATATCCAGTGATCTCCCTCCCTTTGCTTTGTGAGTGCTGGTATTAAAGGTATGAAATCATTTTATTAATGTATTTATTTATTCAGTTCATATTCTAATATCTGCCCACCGTCTCCTCCTAGGCCTCCCTTTACACTGTTCTTCCTCCTCTGAGGAGGCCCTCTTGGGTACAACCCCACCTTGGTACTTCAAGTCACTGTAGGACTAGGCACATCTCCTCCCACTGAGGCCAAACAAGGAATTCCAGTTAGGGGAACATATCCTCTGTACAGGCAACAGCTTTGTGGATAGTCCCCATTATAGTTGTTGGGGACCCACATGGAGACCAAGCTTCACATCCACTACATATATGCAGGGAGGCCTAGGTCTAATCCATGCATGTTCTTTGGTTTGTGGTCCAGTCTCTGAGAGCCCCAAGGGTCCAGGTTATTTGACTCTGTTAGCCTTCCTGTGGAGTTTCTATCCTCTTTGGGGTCCTTAATTCTTCCTCGTATTCTTTTATTTATTGTCCCCAAGCACCATCCACTGTTCGGCTGTGGTGTCTGCATCTGTCTGAGTCAGCTGTTGGGTGGAGCCTCTCAGAGGACAACATGCTCTGTCTGTAAGCATAATAGAGTATCAGTAGTAGTGTCATGAATAAATTCTTGCCTTTGGGATGGTTCTTATGTTGGGCAACTTATTGGTTGGCCATTCCCTCAGTATCTGCTCCCTCCCTGATGCCTGCATCAATACTACACAGGATAAATTTGGGGTTGAAAGTCTAGTGAGTGAGTTGCTGTCTTTATCCCTCTTCTGGGAGTCCTGTCTAGCTACAGGAGGTTGCCACTTTAAGTGCCAGTACTAGGAGTCTAAGCTAAAGTCATACTCCCTGGGTCCCTCCATCCCAAGTCTCTGGCCTACAGATGGCCAACCCCGCCCCACTGTTTCAGTTCTCTTTCCTGTGCTCTTCCTACACTGTTTCAGTTCTCTTTCCTGTGCTCTTCCTACCCTTGATACCCCATCCAGTTTCCATCTCCATCCTTTCTCCCACTAAGATTCCTCCCCCCTCCCTCCACTATATCTATTTTATTTCCCTGTCAAGGAAAGATTCACACATACTCCCTTGGGGCCTCCTTGTAATTTGGCTTCTTTGTGTCTATGCCTTGCAGAGTGGTTATCCTGTACTTTATGGATAATATCCACTTATATATGAGTACATACCATGCATGTCCCTTCGTGTCTAGGTTATATCACTCAGGATGATACTTTCTAGTTCCATCCATTTGCCTGTAAAATTCATAATAACCTTGTTTTTAATAGTTGGAAGCATTCTGCTATGCAAATGAACAACATTTTCTTTATTCATTCTTCAGTTGAGGGACATCTGGGTTGTTTCCAGTTTTTGACTATTTCAAATAAAGCTGTTATGAACATAGTTGAGAAAATTTAGGCTATGAAGCCAACATGTGGAAGATTTTTATTTAGTAAGATGTTCATTTTCTTTTAATGCTACCTTTTAATTTTTTCTTGAGTGCATGCATCTTACTTGATAAATTGCTGTCTCATATGTAGTAAAATATCACATTGCCAAAGATCTTGCAAGGATTGCAAGGATCCTGACACACACAAAAGAAACAAACTCAAATACTTATCATTTTCTTAACTATGGCTAACTTTAACTTTTCACAGTATCCTTTGATGATTAGACATTACCATCCAGTTAACTTCTAGCTAAATAGATAAAAATAAAATGTTGCATGTGACTTTCAGTAAGCTTTCATTAAAGGCAGGTACAGAATCTTCCACAGTTTCCAGTTAGAAGTTTCTCTAATGGCTGGAATGAAATGGAAATGGTTGAAATATATAGCAATGTGTATTTAGTTATTCTAAAATTATTAAGGCAATGGGGAAATGAATATCTTTGTTCGTGTATTTCAACTTATAAGTTTGTTTTTGACAACTCAGAAAACAAGTAATTTGAAACTGAGTAAGTCACAGAAAAGGTAAATCTAGGTTAGATTTTTTTTAGAATGAGATGTATCAACATGTGTTTCATTAAAAGTTTGTTTAAAATACTGAAATATGAAATTTTAGGGATAACATAGGCATTTTGCTTATAATTAAACTTAAATTTTTATGGCTAAGTATATACCACTATTTTAAGACATTAAACACACATGAATACTTGGTTAAATAACCAAAACTAAAACAAAACTAGGCATAACATTTTATGGAAAGTGTAAATGATAATAAACCAATAAAAATAATTAACATACTAAGTAACAATAAGTTATATTATATGTCATCAATGTCAGTGTTATGCATTAAAATATGTAAAATGTTTGGTGAAGATCTTTTCCTAACTTGTTGGTTGACAATTTGTCCTTTTGACAGTGTCTTTTGCCTTACAGAAACTTTGTAATTTTATGAGTTCCCATTTGTCTATTCTTGATCTTAGAGCATAAGCAATTGGTGTACTGTTCAGGAACTCTCCCCGTGAGCCAATGTCCTCAAGGTTCTTCCCCAGTTTCTTTTCTATTAATTTTAGTGTGTCTGGTTTTATGTGCAGGTCTTTGACCCACCTGGAGTTGAGCTTAGTACAAGGAGATAAGAGTGGATCAATTCTCATTCTTCTGCATGTTGACCTCCAGTTGAGCCAGCACCATTTGTTGAAAAGTCTGACAGAGGGCTAATATCCAATGTATACAGAGAACTGAAGAAGTTATACAGCAGAAAACCAAATAACCCCATCCAAAAATGGGGTACAGAGCTAAACAAAGACTTTTCACCTGAAGAAATTCGGATGGCTGAGAAACACCTTAAAAATTTTTCAACATCATTAGTCATTAGAGAAATGCAAATCAAAACAACCCTGAGATTTCACCTCACACCAGTCAGAATGGCTAAGATTAAAAACTCAGAAGACTTCAGGTGTTGGCGAGGATGTGGAGAAAGAGGAACACTCCTCCACTGCTGGTGGGACTGCAAGCTGGTACAACCACTCTGGAAATCAGTCTGGTGGTTCCTCAGAAAATTGGACATGATACTTTCAGAGGACCCTGCCATACCACTCCTGGGCATAAACCCAGAAGATTCCCCAGCATGTAATAAGGATACATGTTCCACTATGTACATAGCACTCTTATTTATAATAGTCAGAAGCTGGAAAGAACCCAGATGTCCCTCGATGGAGGAATGGATACAAAAAATGTGGTATATATACACAACAGAGTACTATTCAGCCATTAGAAACAATGAATTCATGAAATTCTTAGAGAAATGGATGGAGCTGGAGAACATCATACTAAGTGAGGTAACCTAGTCTCAAAAGAATACCCATGGTATGCACTCACTGATAAGTGGATATTAGCCTAGAATCTTGGGACACCAAAGACACAATTCACATACCAAATTATGTCCGATAAGAAGAAAGGAGTGGACACTGGTGCTGGAAAGGATCAAAGCATCAGTGTAGGGGAATACCAGAACAGGGAAGTGGGAAGGGGTGGATGAGGGAGCAGGGGGAGGGAAAAGGACATGTGGGACCTTTGGGGGGCAGGGAACCAGAAAAGGGAAATGAAATGTAAATATAGAATATATCCAATAAAAAAATGAAAAAAATATGTAAAATGTTTAGATAAGGTTTGGTTTTACAAATCACATTTGGGTCCAAGGAGAGAACACTATGTCAGTTGAGAAAAAAATGCATAGATGCTGAGAAAGTGATAGAAAGTTTAGTATGTTTAAATACACTAATATGATTGCTTGTATAATAAAAATAAGATTTGAATTGTTGATGAGTAGATATCTCATAGGACCAAAATAAAAATGTGTTTTCCTCAAGCACATTTAGAAGTCATTTAAAAACCTAAAGGAAATAGATGTAATAGTGATGGATTTTATAAGGGTTTAGAGATTAAGTTCTTGGAAATAGACAAATGAAGAACTAGTATTTATCTGCTTTTGCTAACATTTTATTATACTATTCAATTTTATTTGCAATTCAGTTGATGAAAATTTACATGTACCAAGTGGTCAGCCTTAAACACGAGTACATATAACAATACTAAATGAACTCTTCTGTGTGTGCATGTGTGTGTATGCATATACATATATGTACATTATGTAATTTAAAAAGAATAGGTCATGAGGGGGAGGAAGAGGACTGGAAAAGTTTAAGGGAACAAGGGTGGAGGAATGGAATGATGTAAATATAGCATTCATGTTGCAATGTTAAAAAGCACAATTTTTAAAATCAGGTTTATTTTAATTTGAAAGTACATTTCTTTACTTGTAGTGAAGACACATTTTTCTTTTATGCCCATTAACTACTAGTTTTGTGGTACTTTTATACCTCTTTGAAGACTTCTAATTTATCTCAGTAATTACACATTTATCTAAGCATTGCACATATTGGAAATATTTGCTTTCTTCATTTTCTTTTGGAAGCTATGGTTATGTGGTTTTTTAAAAAAGCATTTTCTACATTTAAATCAGCATTTTAATTTATGTTATTAAAAATTTTATGCTAAAATGCTTCTTTTAAAAGAAAATTAGTAAATTGTATATATCTTAATCTTTTTCATGGGCTTTTAAAATAATTTTTTTATTATAACTAAAATTTAACTCTTCTCAGATGGGTAGCCATCTGTCCCAGTGACATTAAACTGATTTGCTAAATATCAAATATGTATATCTTTTAGTTTCATAGGTACCTCCCCCATGACAAACTCTGTCATAATAAATACATCTTTTAATTGAAATAGTTTATAATGTATATTCATACCTTATAAGATAATGATTAAAGGCTCAGGTTCTGGAATTAGTTGGAGTATATTTTAACTTTATATATTTGTGAACTTATACATTATATCTATTAGAAAAAGTCTTTAATTTTCCCATGCTCCATGTTATCTGGTCATTAAATAGTGATTATAATGGAAATTCTAATGTTGCTGTGACAATTAAATTAGACATTCAGAAACAAATGTTGCTTTAGCAATGATTTACTATGATCTAATAAAAATGTTAAGACACCCAGAAGAACTGATTGAGTTCCATGAATCCACAGTAGTTTGGTGTACGGGGATGGAGAAAAAACATTCATTCTGATATTTAAAATGTATCTGTATTTAAAAAGAAGGCAAAAAAAAAAAAAAAAAAGAAATCCAAAAGCTGCCGGGCTTTAATCCCAGCACTTGGGAGGCAGAGGCAGGTGGATTTCTGAGTTCAAGGCCAGCCTGGTCTACAAAGTGAGTTCCAGGACAGCCAGAATTACACAGAGAAACCCTGTCTCAAAAAAACCAAAAACCAAAAACCAAAAAAAAAAAAAAAAATCCAAAAGCTGATATAAACAGCAATGCATTTTTGTTTTGTGTGATGGTTACTATTTAGAGAAAAAGATGGTGGAATGATAATCAAGAGACAGAAAATTATATTGGAAGATCTATGCTTTACTCCAAGAACAGTTAACAATCAATTTTGGAACTTGACAAACATAAATAAATTTCCTTGTCACTTAATATGCTCCTTAGGCTAGTGGATATATTAATAACTTTTTTCTGTATGATAAGATTGTCTGAGATTACAGAATATGATCTAGGTTTAAATGAGTGTTTGAAGTAATTGAAGCTTTAATAAAGTTGGTTTGAGAGGACAAATCATCCAGGTTGATAGCCACTTTTGTAATCTGAAATCTATATATTACCAGACAGTAATGATGGTGTGAGCTATATACTTGAATGTCATAGATGAACTCCAGTTGTTATATGAATGCCTTCATGGTGATTTAAAAGCTGGATAGTGTGCAGCATTGTTTCTACTTAGTAGTTCTTATATATTTAAAGATGCCCATTTAGGATTAAATAATCTACTAAAGAGTTGATACAAAGGGAAAATAGAGAAGCACTTTCTCATTATCCACTGATTGCTTCTAGCTCTTCAGCTAGGGGTAGGACCTTATGACACTTCATCATCCACATTGCCGTGTCCAATGGTATTTTCATTATTCCAGCCTTATTTAAGCAAACACAATTTTGAGATTTCATAGAAAAAACCCTCTATCACACATACAATGCAATATCTGAAAGCTGATGTTCTGGTTGTCTGGTTCTTGTAGTAATCTTTCCATTCTCCCTTCCTTTATTTTCTCTGAACCTTAAATGTAGAGGTTATGCTGCACCCCACAATAATTTGTTCTCTGAATTTGACTATTGTGGATTTCTATAATGATTATCAGTTGCAAAGAAAAGAAGGAGGAAGAAGAGGAAGAGAAGGAGGAGGAGAGAGCAGGGGCAGAAGGAGGAAGAGAAAGAGGAAAAGGAGGAGGAGGAAGGGGAGGAGGAGAAGGAGAAGGTGGAAGAGGAGGAGGAGCTAGAAGAAGAAGAAGAAGAAGAAGAAGAAGAAGAAGAAGAAGAAGAAGAAGAAGAAGAAGAAGAAGAAGAAGAAGTTTTTTATGGAGATTTAGATAGTAATGTTTATCTAGGGGTTTAAGAAAAAATATTTACACTGCAGTTAGAGAATGCATTTGGCAAGTTAACCCTTAGAATTTATGATCTCTTTACAAACTTTTATTTGGTCGGTATTCAAATACTAGGCCTATTTTTCTTTCTTTTTTTCTATTTTCTATATTCTTTGTTTACATTCCAATTGCTTCCTTTTTTCCCAGTTCCCCCCTCACCATATGTCCCTCCACCCATTCCCAAATCCCCCCTCCCATTTCTCAGTCCTAGTACTTCCCTATAATACTGAATCAAGTCTTTTCAGGACCAGGACACTCTCCTTCCTTCTTTTTGGGAATCATTTGATATCCTAATTGTGTCTTGAGTATTCAGAGCTTCTGGGCTAATCAATATCCATGAATCAGTGATAGTGTTTCATGTGTATTGTTTATAATTTGGTTACCTCACTTAGGATGATATTTTCCAGTTCCAACCATTAGCCTACAAATTTCATGAATTCATTGTTTTTAATTGCTGAGTAGTATTCCATTGTATAAAATACCACATTTTCTGTATACATTCCTCCATTGAGGGACATCTGGGTTCTTTCCAGCTTCTGGCTATTATAAATAGGGCTGCTGTAAACATAGTGGAGCATGTGTCCTTGTTGCATGCTAGGGAATCTTCTGGGTATATGTCCAGAAGTGGTATAACCAGGTTCTCTGGAAGTATCATGCCCAGTTTTCTGATGAACTGCCATACTGATTTCCATAGTGGTTGTACCAGCTTGGTATCCCACCAGCAGTGGAGGAGTGTTCCTCTCTCTCCACATCCTGGCCAACACCTGCTGTCTCCTGAGTTTTTAATTTTAGCCATTCTGACTGGTGTGAGGTGAAATCTCAGGGTTGATTTGACTAAATAATGTTGAACATTTCATAAGATGCTTCTCAGCCATCTTAAGTTCTTCGGGTGAAAAGTCGTTGTTTAGCTCTGTACCCCATTTTTGATAGGGTTATTTGGTTTTCTGAGGTCTAACTTCTTGAGTTATTTGTATATATTAGCCCTCTGTCAGATGTAGGGTTGGTGAAGATCTTTTCCCAATTTGTTTGTTGCTGATTTGTCCTTTTGACAGTGTCTTTTGCCTTACAGAAACTTTGTAATTTTATGAGGTTCCATTTGTCTATTCTTGATCTTAGAGCATAAGCTATTGGTGTTCTGTTCAGGAACTTTCCCCCTGTGCTCAGATCCTCAAGGGTTTTCCCCAGTTTCTTTTCTATTAGTTTCAGTGTGTCTGGTTTTATGTGGAGGTCCTTGATCCAATTGGAGTTGAACTTAGTACAAGGAGATAAGAGTGGGTCAATTTGCATTCTTCTGCATGCTGACCTCCAGTTGAACCAGCACCATTTGTTGAAGAGGCTATCTTTTTTCCACTGGATGGTTGTAGCTCCTTTATCAAAGATCAAGTGACCATAATTCTGTGGGTTCATTTCTGGGTCTTCAACTCTATTCCATTGATCTACTTGCCTGTTATTGTACCAATACCACGCAGTTTTTAACACAATTGCTCTGCAGTACTGCTATAGGTGGGGGATATTGATTCCCCTAGAAGTTCTTTTACTGTTGAGAATAATTTTAGCTATACTGGGTTTTTTGTTATTCCAAATGAATTTGAGAATTGTTCTTTCTAAATCTATGAAGAATTGATTTGGGATTTTGATGGGGATTGCATTGAATCTGTAGATTGCTTTTGACAAGATGGCCATTCTTACTATTTTAATCCTGCAAATCGAAGAGCATGGAAGATTTTTCCATTTTCTGAGGTCTTCTTAGATTTCTTTCTTCAAAGACTTGAAGTTCCTGCCATACAGATCTTTCACTTGTTTGGTTAGAGTCACACCAAGATACTTTATATTGTTTGTAGTTATTGTGAAGGGTGTTATTTCCCTAACTTCTTTCTCAGCCTGCTTGTCCTTTGTTTGAGTACAGGAAGGCTACTTATTTGCTTGAGTTGATTTTATAACCAGCCACTTTGCTGAAGCTGTTTATCAGCTGTAGTTCTCTGGTGGAGTTTTTTGAGTCACTTAAGTATACTATCATATCATCTGCAAATAGTGATAGTTTGACTTCTTCCTTTCTAATTTGTATCCCCTTGACTTCCTCATGTTGTCTATTTGCTCTAGCTAGAACTTTGAGTACTATATTGTAAAGATATGGAGAGAGAGGGCTGCCTTGTCTAGTCCCTAATTTTAGTGGGATTGCTTCAAGTTTCCATTTAGTTTGATGTTGGCTACTGGTTTGGTGTATATTGCTTTACTATGTTTAGGTATGGGCCTTGAATTCCTGTTCTTTCCAGGACTTTTAGCATGAAAGGATGCTGAATTTTATCAAATGCTTTTCAGCATCTAAAGAAATGATCATGTGGTTTTTTTCTTTGAGTTTGTTTATGTAGTGTATCGCATTGATGGATTTCCATATATTGAACCATCCCTGCATCCCTGGGTTGAAGTCTACTTGATCATGGTGAATGATCGTTTTGATGTGTTCTTGGATTCAGTTGGCAAGAATTTTATTTAGTATTTTTGCATTGATATTCATAAGGGCAATTGGCCTGAAGCTCTCTTTCCTTGTTGGATCTTTGTGTGGTTTTGGTATCAGTATAATTGTGGCTTTGTAGAATGAGTTAGGTATTGTTCCTTCTAATTCTATTTTGTGGAATAGTTTGAAGAGTATTGGTGTTAGGTCTTCTTTGAAGGTCTGATAGAATTCTGCACTAAAAGCATCTGTTCCTATGTTTTTTTTTTTTTTTTGATTGGAAGACTTTCTATGACGCCTTCTATTTCTTTAGGGTTATGGGACTATTTAGATGATCTATTTGATCCTGATTTAGTTTTGTTATTTGGTATCTGTCTAGGAAATTATCCATTTCCTCCAGATTCTCCAGTTGTGTTGAGTATAGGTTTTGTAGTAGTTTCTGATGATTTTCTGAATTTCCTCAGTTTCTGTTGTTATATTTCCCTTTTCATTTCTAATTTTGTTATTTTCCTTTCTATTATGCTGGCATTTAGTGCAGTTCCATAGTTGCTAGTTACTTCTGAAACAAGATTGCCACTATTGTACTCTTGTGGATATCTTACCAAGATATTAATTAATGTGTATTTTGTGTATTCAAATGTGTAAACTATTGATTGCTTTCATCTCAGCTACTTTCTTTAACTATGTGGACTAGTCCTCAGAGATGAGGCTTCTGGGTCAGCTCCATTAGCTATGTGGGTTTCTTCTCTCTTCAATTATTATTTTTTCTAAAGTTGGGTTCTGGATGCTTTTGTGATTGATCTAAGAATTTGCTGATTTAGAATAATTGGTGTATTACATGTTTTCTATGTGCATATTTTGGTAACATTTAAAATCATAAGGTTTTTTCACTCCTCATCTATTATTTCATTTGCAGATTCCTTTCTCAAAATACTCACATCTGACAAGATAAAACATATCAATAATTCAAATTATATTTTGTTCATTTTTCTGGTATTCAAAAGTCTATTGTACTATAAAACTGTACATATAGTTTCTAAAACCATTTTTGCTCCTTTTTATTATTTCTTGTTTCATAAATGCATATAGATTTCAACTAATTATATATCGTGTGTTATTTCCTTAATACAGTTTGTTTTACACATGTTTGCATTGATAAATAATTTCTGTTCAGCATATTACATATATTTACATGGGTAAATATTAGATTTCCTTTCCAAGGTAGATGATTTTATTTCTCTTTTCATTTTCTAGATCCTCTAGCATAGTATTAAATTGAAGTGGCTCCATCTTTGTTCTCAGAGAAAACTCGGACTGTATATATTGAATCAACTGAACTGTAATAAGAACCACCCCAGGCTCCAATATCACACACTACTAATCTTACATGAACTTTAGGTGTTTTCAAGAATAAAGAGTTTTCAGTTTACTTTATGCTTCTCTTGATTTATAAATTGAGGTTTCTCACAATGAATCTTTACTGTTAACTTTTTAAAAGATAATTCGTCAGACTTTCAAGTCAACTATATTATAAATACTCTATCCCTTTGCGGTATTTTCTTCTCCATGATGATGATAGGTAAGCTAGCTGTCTGTTTTGGGGATATGTGGAAGAGGCAAAAATGGAAAGTAAATAAGAGAGACACAATCTAAGTCAAACAACAATAACAACATAAACAAACACACAAACAAAAAAATATCTTCTACCTCTCATGAACTAGCATGAGTTAATATTGTTCTCCCTCAGACTTTCATGTCACAGGATTTCCGAATTCAACAATAATTTCACAGACATATCAGATTCTTTTTTGTTTGTTTTGTTCTGTTCTGCTTTGTTTTGTTTCTGTGTTTGGTACAAGTCCTATGTATAGTTCATGGTATTCATCTATTCACTGAGAACAGTTTCACATTTTGCAAGGAACTAGATATTATGAGTCTTTGTATGTATTTGTGTGTTTGTTTGTTTCATTGCTTTGTTTCATTTTATTTAAACAATTTATTGCCACCAGCTATAATTGCCATTATCTTATTCTTGGATGATTATATCTACATACAACTCAGCTTTATGAAATTTCTGCCCCCTCAAACCATATTAACTATTGCCAAAAGATTATTCATACTAATATCCTTCTTTACAGATATCATTGTTAAAGAAAATTTTGAAAGGAAGATGTTCAACTTTATGTTGGATTACTTTCAATTGCTTAAAATGTAGTAACTGTAGAAAATCTTAATTTTTGCTCCCCATTTAATCTTCAAGTTAGTTATCATTATAGCAATTTCAGTACTTAATTTCCACATTCAGGGGAAAATGAATAAAGACATGTGTCATGTTACTTTTTCATAAGTAGCTGGGTATCATTTATGCATTGTGTTTCCAGATTTCTGGAAAAAGAATAGAATAGCCATCAATTTTTTATGAAGGTGATATGATTTTTTAAAGATGAATATATTTAAGTTAGGAAGAATGAGTTGCTTATAACACAGTCTCTAGCAAAACTTTAGTGATAAAATCAGGAAGTGACATTTTATGTGACGAGAGAACTTACAAATACTCACAACATGGAAAAATGTTATGGCAGGTAATAACCAAAAATAATTAGGCACACAGTTTGCTAGAGTCTACTTTTAGTTCTTAGTTACATAGAAAGGCACAAAGAATTTATAAAAACTTGGTACAAATAACATTTTTTTTGTTTTTTTTTGTTTTTTACTGGATATATTCCTTATTTACATTTCATTTCACTTTTTCTGGTTCCCTGCCCCCCAAATCTACCAATTGCCCTTTTCCCTCCCTGTGTTCCCCCATCCACCTCTTCCCACTTCCCTGTTCTGGTATTCTCCTACACTGATTCATTGAGCGTTTCCAGAACCAGGGTCCACTCCTTCCTTCTTGTCGGACATCATTTGTTATGTGGATTGCATCTTTGGCGTTCCAAGAGTCTAGGCTAATATCCACTTATCAATGAGTGCATACCATGGGTATTCTTTTGAGACTGGGTTACTTCACTTAGTATGATGTTCTCCAGCTCCATCCATTTCTCTAAGAATTTCATGAATTCATTGTTTCTAATGGATGAATAGTACTCCATTCTGTATATATACCACATTTTTTTGTATCCATTCCTCCATTGAGGGACATCTGGGTTCTTTACAGCTTCTGGCTATTATAAATAAGTGTGCTATGAACATAGTAGAACATGTATCCTTATTACATGCTGGGGAATCTTCTGGGTATATGCCCAGGAGTGGTATGGCAGGGTCCTCCAGAAGTATCGTGTCCAGTTTTCTGAGGAACCACCAGACTGATTTCCAGAGTGGTTGTACCAGCTTGCAGTCCCACCAGCAGTGGAGGAGTGTTCCTCTTTCTCCACATCCTCGCTAATACCTGATGTCTTTGGAGTTTTTAATCTTAGCCATTCTGACTGGTGTGAGGTGAAATCTCAGGGTTGTTTTGACTTGCATTTCCCTATTGACTAGTGATGTTGAACATTTCTTAAAGTGCTTCTCAGCCACCCAAATTTCTTCAGGTGAAAAGTATTTGTTTAGCTCTGTACCCCATTTTTTGATAGGGTTATTTGGTTTTCTAGAGTCTTTTTTTTATTTAATTTTTATTTTCTATATTCTATGTTTACATTCCAAAGGCTTTCCCCTTTCCCAGTTCCCCCCCACCATATGTCCCATAATTCCTCTCCCCCTCCAGCTATTCCCCAATCATTCCCCCCACCACGATTTCTCTGTTCTGGGTCTACAATACTGGATCCAAACTTTATAGGCCCAAGGTCCTCTCCTTTCTTCTTCTTGGGAGTCATTTGATTTGCTAATTGTGCCTTGAGTATTTAGGGCTTCTGGGCTCATTAATATCCACTTATCAGGGATTGCATTTCATGTGTATTCTTTTGTGATTGGGTTAGCTCACTTAGGATGATATTTTCTAGATCTAACCATTTACCTACAAATTGCATGAGTTCATTATTTTTAATTGCTGAGTAGTACTCCATTGTATAAATATACCACATTTTCTGTATCCATTCCTCTTTTGAGGGATATCTGGGCTCCTTCCAATTTCTGGCTATTATAAACAAGGCTGCTATAAACATAGTGGAGCATGTGTCTTTATTGTATGCAGGGGAATCCTCTGGGTATATGCCCAGGAGTGGTATGCCAGGGTCCTCTGGAAGTGACATGCCCAATTTTCTGAGGAACCACCACACTGATTTCCAGAGTGGTTTTACCATTTTGCAATCCCACCAACAGTGGAGGAGTGCTCCTCTTTCTCTACATCCTCGCCAGCACCTGTTGTCTCTTGAGATTTTTTTTTTAGTTATTTTTATTTTCTATATTCTATGTTTATATTTCAAAGGCTTTCCCCTTTCCCAGTTCCCACCATCCATAGTTCCCATAGTTCTTCTCCCCCCCAACTATTCCCCAATCATTCCCCCTCCCCCCTCGGTTTCTTTACTAAACTGGATGCAATCTTTACAGGCCCAGGGTCCTCTCCTTTCTTCTTCTTGGGAATCATTTGACTTGCTATTTGTGTCTTGAGTATTTAGTGCTTCTGGGCTCATTAATATCCACTTATCAGTGATTGCATTTCATGTGCATTCTTTTGTGATTGGGTTAGCTCACTCAGGATGATATTTTCCAGGTCTAACCATTTACCTACAAATTGCATGAATTCATTATTTTTAATTGCTGAGTAGTATTCCATTGTATAAATATACCACATTTTCTGTATCCATTCCTCCTTTGAGGGATATTTGGGCTCCTTCCAATTTCTGGCTATTATAAACAAGGCTGCTATAAACATAGTGGAGCATGTGTCTTTATTGCATGCAGGGGAATCCTCTGGGTATATGCCCAGGAGTGGTGTGCCAGGGTCCTCTGGAAGTGCCATGCCCAATTTTCTGAGGATCCGCCAAACTGATTTCCAGAGTGGTTTTACCATTTTGCAATCCCACCAACAGTGGAGGAGTGTTCCTCTTTCTCCACATCCTCGCCAGCACTTGTTGTCTCTTGAGATTTTAATCTTAGCCATTCTGACTGGTGTGAGGTGGAATTTCAGGGTTGTTTTGATTTGCATTTCCCTCATGACTAATGATGTTGAACATCTCTTAAGGTGTTTCTGGGCCATCCGAATTTCTTCTGGTGAAAATTCTTTGTTTAGCTCTGTGCCCCATTTTTTGATAGGGTTATTTGGTTCTTTGCGGTCTAACTTCTTGAGTTCTTTGTATATATTGGATATTAGCCCTCTGTCGGATGTGGGGTTGGTGAAGATCTTTTCCCACTTTGTTGGTTGCCGTTTTGTCCTTCTGACAGTGTCCTTTGCTTTGCAGAAACTTTGTAATTTTATGAGGTCCCATTTGTCGATTCTTGATCTTAGTGCATAAGCTATTGGTGTTCTGTTCAGGAACTTTTCCCCTGTGCCCAAGTCCTCCAGGGTCTTCCCAAGTTTCTTTTCCAATAGTTTCAGTGTGTCTGGTTTTATGTGGAGGTCCTTGATCCACTTGGAGTTGATCTTAGAGCAAAGAGATAAGAGTGGGTCAATTCGCATTCTTCTGCATGTTGACCTCCAGTTGAACCAGCATCATTTGTTGAAAAGGCTATCTTTATTCCATCGGATGGTTGTGGCTCCTTTATCAAAGATCAAGTGACCATAAGTCTGTGGGTTAATTTCTGGGTCTTCAATCCTGTTCCATTGATCTGTTTGCCTGTTGCTATACCAATACCATGCAGTTTTTAACACAATTGCTCTGTAGTACTGCTTGAGGTCAGGGATATTGATTCCCCCAGAAGTCCTTTTATTGTTGAGAATAGTTTTAGCTATCCTGGGTTTTTTGTTGCTCCAGATGAATTTGAGAATTGCTCTTTCTAGATCTATGAAGAATTGAGTTGGGATTTTGATGGGGATTGCATTGAATCTGTATATTGCTTTTGGCAAGATGGCCATTTTTACTATATTGATCCTGCCAATCCAGGAGCAAGAAATATTTTTCCATCTTCTGAGGTCTTCTTCGATTTCTTTCTTCAAGGACTTGAAGTTCCTGTTGTACAGATCTTTCGCTTGTTTGGTTAGAGTTACGCCAAGATACTTTATGTTGTTTGTGGCTATTGTGGAGGGTGTTATTTCCCTAATTTCTTTCTCAGCCTGCTTGTCCTTTGAGTACAAGAAGTCCACTGACTTGCTTGAGTTAATTTTATAACCTGCCACTTTGCTGAAGTTGTTTATCAGCTGTAGAAATTCTCTGGTGGAGTTTTTTGGGTCGCTTAGTTAAACTATCATATCGTCTGCAAATAATGATAGTTTCACTTCTTCCTTTCCAATTTGTATCCCTTTGACTTCCTTATGTTGTCTAATTGCTCTTGCTACAACTTCAAGTACTATATTGAAAAGATATGGAGAGAGAGGGCAGCCTTGTCTAGTCCCTGATTTTAGTGGGAATGCTTCAAGTTTCTCTCCATTTATTTTGATGTTGGCTACTGGTTTGCTGTAGATTGCTTTTACTATGTTTAGGTATGGGCCTTGAATTCCTGCTCTTTCCAAGACTTTTGGCATGAAAGGATGCTGAATTTTGTTGAATGCTTTTTCAGCATCTAATGAGATGACCATGTGGTTTTTTTCTTTCAGTTTGTTTATGTAGTGGATTACATTGATGGATTTCCGTATATTGAACCATCCCTGCATCCCTGGGATGAAGCCTACTTGATCATGGTGGATGATCGTTTTGATGTGCTCTTGGATTCGGTTAGCAAGAATTTTATTTAGTATTTTTGCATCTATATTCCTAAGAGAAATTGGCCTGAAGTTCTCTTTCTTTGTTGGATCTTTTTGTGGTTTAGGTATTAGCGTAATTGTGGTTTCGAAGAATGAGTTGGGCAGTGTCCCTTCTGTCTCTATTTTGTGGAATAGTTTGAAGAGTATTGGTGTTAAGTCTTCTTTGAAGGTCTGGTAGAATTCTGCACTAAAACCATCTGGTCCCGTACTTTTTTTGGTTGGGAGGCTTTCTATAACCCCTTCTATTTCTTTAGGGGTTATGGGACTATTTAGCTGGTCTACTTGATGCTGATTTAATTTTGGTATTTGATATCTGTCTAGGAAATCGTCCATTTCCTTCAGATTCTCCAGTTGTTTTGAGTATAGACCTTTGTAGTAGGATCTGATGATCTTTTGAATTTCCTCAGTTTCTGTTGTTATGTCTCCCTTTTCATTTCTAATTTTGTTAATTTGTATACTGTCTCTGTGTCCTTTGGTTAGTCTGGCTAAGGGTTTATCTATCTTGTTGATTTTCTCAAAGAACCAGCTCCTGGTCTTGTTGATTCTTTGTATGGTTCTCTTTGTTTCTGTTTGATTGATTTCAGCCCTGAGTTTGATGATTTCTTGTCTTCTACTCCTCCTGGGTGAATTAACTTGTTTTTCTCCCAGGGCTTTAAGGTGTGCCATTAAGCTGTTAGTGTATGCTCTCTCCAGTTTCTTTTTGGATGCACTTAGAGCTATGAGTTTTCCTCTTAGCACTGCTTTCATTGTGTCCCATAGATTTGGGTAGGTTGTACCTTCATTTTCATTGAATTCTAAAAAGTCTTTGATTTCTTTTTTTATTTCTTCCTTGACCAAGGTTTCATTGAGTAGAGTATTGTTCAGTTTCCATGTGTATGTGGGCTTTCTGTTGTTTTTGTTGCTATTGAAGACCACTCTTACTCCATGGTGATCTGATAGGAGGCATGGGATTAGCTCGATCTTCTTGTATTTGTTGACATCTGTCTTGTGATGTCTTGTATGGTCTATTTTGGAGAAGGTACCATGCGGTGCTGAGAAAAAGGTATATTCTTTAGCTTTAGGATGAAATGTTCTGTATATATCTGTTAAATCCAATTGGTCCAGAGTTTCAATTAGTTTCACTGTGTCCCTGTTTAGTTTCTGCTTTCCTGATCGGTCCATTGAGGAGAGTGGGGTGTTGAAGTCACCCACAATTATTGTGTTAGGTGTAATGTGTGCTTTAAGCTTTAGTAAGGTTTCTTTTACGAATGAGGGTGCCCTTGCATTTGGAGCATAGATGTTCAGTATTGAGAGCTCTTCCTGGTGGATTTTCCCTTTGGCCTGCAAGAAGTTACCTTCTGAGTCTCTTTGGATGATTTTAGGTTGGAAGTCAATTTTATCTGATATTAGAATGGCTACTCCAGCTTGTTTCCTGAGACCATTTGCTTGTAAAATTGTCCTCCAGCCTTTTACTCTAAGGCAGTGTTTGTCTTTAACACTGAGATGTGTTTCCTGTATGCAGCAAAATGTAGGGTCCTGTTTCCGTATCCAGTCTGTTAATCTATGTCTTTTTATTGGGGAATTGAGTCCATTGACGTTAAGAGATATTAAGGAATAGTAATTATTACCTCTAGACATTTTTGAATTTATATTTATTTATCTTATTTATTTTTTATATTTGAGAGGTTATCTTCTTTTGGGTTTGATGAGAGGAGGTTTCTATCTTGCTTCTTCCCGGGTGTAGTTTCCGTCCTTGTCTTGGTGTTTTCCCCCTATTATCCTTTGTAGGGCTGGATTTGTGGAGAGATATCTTGCAAATTTGGTTTTGTCATGGAATACCTTGATGTCTCCATCAATTGCTATTGAGAGTTTTGCTGGGTAAAGTAGTTTTGGCTGAAGTTTGTGTTCTCTTAGAGTTTGCATGATATCTGCCCAGGATCTTCTAGCTTTCATGGTCTCAGGTGAGAAGTCTGGTGTTATTCTGATAGGTCATCCTTTATATGTTACTTGGCCTTTTTCTCTTGCTGCCTTTAGTATTCTTTCTTTGTGTATTACATTTGGAGTTTTGCTTATTATGTGACGGGATGTATTTCTGTTCTGGTCCATTCTGTTTGGGGTTCTATAGGCTTCTTGTATATTCATGGGCATCTCTCTCCTTAGGTTGGGGAAGTTTTCTTCCATAATTTTATAGAAGATATTAGCTGGCCCTTTAACTTGTAAATCTTCACTCTCGTCTATACCTATAATCCTTAGGTTTGGTCTTCTCATAGTGTCTTGGATTTCCTGGATGTTTTGGGTTACCACCTTTTTGCATTTAGTATTTTCTTTGACTGTTGAATCAATGGTTCCTATGGTATCTTCAGCTTCTGAGATTCTGTCTTCTATCTCTTGTATTCTATTGTTGATACTTGCGTCTATGGCCCCTGATTTCTTCCCCAGGTTTTCTATCTCCAATGTTGTCTCCCTCTGTGATTTCTTAGTTGTTTCTACTTCTGTTTTTAGTATCTGGATGGATGTGTTCAGATCTTTCGCTTGTTTGATTGTGTTTTCATGTATTTCTTTAATAGATTTTTGTGCTTCCTCTTTCATAGCTTCTACTTGTTGGCCCACGTTCTTCTGTAGTTCTTTAAGTGACTTTTGTCTTTCTTCCTTATTGTCTTCTTCTCTTTGATCCATCTTCTCCTGCATTTCTTGAAGTGATTTTTGTATTTGCCTCGTAAAGGCTTCTAACTTTTGAGCCATTTTCTCCTCTATTTCTTTACGAGATTTTTCTATGTGTTCAGCTACCAGCATCCTGACCAGTGATTTTATATCCAAGTCTTGTTTTTCTGGTGTTTTAGGGTATCCATGGATTCCTGTTGTTGGAGAACTGGGTTCAGATGCTGTCATGTTGCCTTGATTTTTGTTAGTAACGTTCCTTTGTTTTCCTTTTGCCATCTGGTTATTTCTGGTTTTAGTTGGCCTTGTTGTCAGTGGCTGGTGTTTGAATCTCCTGTGAGGCTGGGCTCACCTGTTGTTTCTCTACTGGTGAATATGTGTGACTGCTGATTTAAGGGATCATAAGCTGGCTTCCACCCATGCGATTGTAGCCCCTGTTGGAGTCTGTCTATCTGGGCTTCTCCAGCTGTGTCCTGGTTGCAAGGAACTCCGAGACCCTAGCAGATCCCCCCGTGAGTGTAGCCCTGGAAGGGGTGTTTACCTGGGCCTTTCCAGCTATGTCCTGGTTGCAATATGGAGGCCCGTTGCTACCGCTGGTCCAGGGGCAGGCGAGCTGGTTGCAGAACGCAGTCTAGGTGCTCACCAGAGGGTGGGGATGTCCCACAGAGCCTGGGCCTTTCCAGCTGTGTCCTGGTTGCAATATGGAGGCCCGCTGCTACCGCTGGTCTAGGGGCCGGCGAGCTGGTTGCAGAACACAGTCCAGGTGCTCACCAGAGGGCGGGGATGTCCCACAGAGCCTGGGCCTTTCCAGCTGTGTCCTGGTTGCAATATGGAGGCCTGCCACTACCGCTGGTCTAGGGGCTGGCGAGCTGGTTGCAGAACGCAGCCTAGGTGCTCACCAGAGGGCGGGGATGTCCCACAGAGCCTGGGCCTTTCCAGCTGTGTTCTGGTTGCAATATGGAGGCCCCCCGCTACTGCTGGTCCAGGGGCCGGCGAGCTGGTTGCAGAATGCAGCCTTGGTGCTCGCCAGAGGGCTTGGGGATGTCCCACAGAGCCTAGGCGGGACTCCGCCTGCTTGGCTCCGAGACCCTAGCAGATACCCCTGTGAGTGTAGCCCTGGAAGGAGTGTTTACCTGGGCCTTTCCAGCTGTGTCCTGGTTGCAATATGGAGGCCCGCCGCTACTGCTGGTCCAGGGGCCGGCGAGCTGGTTGCAGAATGCAGCCTCGGTGCTTGCCAGAGGGCTCGGGGATGTCCCACAGAGCCTGGGCCTTTCCAGCTGTGTCCTGGTTGCAATATGGAGGCCTGCCGCTACTGCTGGTCTAGGGGCCGGCGAGCTGGTTGCAGAACGCAGCCTAGGTGCTCACCAGAGGGCGGGGATGTCCCACAGAGCCTGGGCCTTTCCAGCTGTGTTCTGGTTGCAATATGGAGGCCCCCCGCTACTGCTGGTCCAGGGGCCGGCGAGCTGGTTGCAGAATGCAGCCTTGGTGCTCGCCAGAGGGCTCGGGGATGTCCCACAGAGCCTAGGCGGGACTCCGCCTGCTTGGCTCCGAGACCCTAGCAGATACCCCTGTGAGTGTAGCCCTAGAAGGAGTGTTTACCTGGGCCTTTCCAGCTGTGTCCTGGTTGCAATATGGAGGCCCGCCGCTACTGCTGGTCCAGTGGCCGGCGAGCTGGTTGCAGAATGCAGCCTCGGTGCTTGCCAGAGGGCTCGGGGATGTCCCACAGAGCCTGGGCCTTTCCAGCTGTGTCCTGGTTGCAATATGGAGGCCCGCTGCTACCTGCTGGTCTAGGGGCCGGCGAGCTGGTTGCAGAACGCAGTCTAGGTGCTCACCAGAGGGCGGGGATGTCCCACAGAGCCTGGGAGTCTCTTGAGTTTTTAATCTTAGCCATTCTGAGTGGTGTGAGGTGGAATCTCAGGGTTGTTCTGATTTGCATTTCCCTGATGACTAATGATGTTGAACATCTTTTAAGGTGTTTCTCGGCCATCCGCATTTCTTCTGGTGAAAATTCTTTGTTTAGCTCTGTACCCCAGTTTTTGATAGGGTTATTTGGTTCTTTGGGGTCTAACTTTTTGAGTTCTTTGTATACATTGGATATTAGCCCTCTGTCAGATACAAAGTTCATTATTCAGTAAATCTAAACATCCCAGAATAAGAAAATAAACTTATTGATCCTACCTCAATATTTATGATGATCTATAGTTTCATTCAGGTTCCAAAAATATTTATTGAATTCTTAATATTTCAGAAATTAGTACAGGAATTATGCTGTATACCAGCATTACATAATCTAATTTTAGCAGATTTTGTACTATATAAGGATGACATAGCATTGAAAATTGTATAGATTGCATGGCACATATATGTAAAAAAACAGCTGAAATGGGAGGATCTGAAATATGTGTTCAACTTCATATCGATCTGGCATAATATGATTGAAGTGACATTTCAATAAAATAAAAGAAAGGAATTTTGCAGGAACCAAGGGAAAGAAGATTCTAGGCAGAAAATGTACAACTACAGTGTTCCTGAGGTTATCAGGTTATGTGTCTAGAACATTCTAGAACAGCAAGTAATCAGAATAGCTGACATGAAAGAATGAAAAAGAGAATAAGGAAAGAGAGAGAGAAAGAGAGAGTAAGAAGAGAGAGAGAGAGAGAGAGAGAGAGAGAGAGAGAGAGAAATGGAGATATGAATAAATAGGTGCCTACAATAAAAAAATCTAAAAGGGATTCATATTGGTAGAATTTTGCCAATCATTGCGGGGATTTTGAATTTCCATTTGAATAAGTAGTCAATAATTAGATTTGAGAAAAATAATGCAATCTGAATTGGCAGTTTTGCATATTTGTTTAGGGTTTATGTATTGTAAGCAAACCTCATGGTGGACATGACAAAACTGGAAGGAGAGTTGTGAAATAATAGTCTATTACAATAATCTAATGGGCTCAACTCTGCATTTTGGCAGCTGTGGTTGGGAAATTAATCAGATTATGGATATAACTTAAACATATAGTGTAATACATTTTTGAAAATAACTATAGTGTATGGATGAATAAGTAAAACAACTGATCACTTCATGGATTCCAGAATGTACAAAGAGGATATAAGAAAACAGAAAGAATGCATGTACGGTGGGAGAAATTAGGCACTCAGTTTCAGAATCTTTGTAAAACACACATTTATGTTCCTTCAAAACTAAAACCTTTCTTAACTCCTGCAACAAAACTTGAAATTCTTAGAGTAGTATAGTGTAGAGGGCTACGAAGTGCTGTGCATTAAAGATGGCACTGGTTTCCACCTTCCTCCCCCCAGGGGGAGAGTGCCCTTTGAAACAAACAACTCCTTATTTGGCTTCGTGTGATCAGATGCTATACTTCCCCCTTGAAGTAGCCTATCTGCTTTGCCCACGAGTCCCTCAGGGATTGGCCAGCTTTTAGGATATAAGAGAGTGCTGGGGTCGAGGTTGGGGGAGACGCCATTGTACAAGGATCCTGAATAAACCGCTTGAAGAAGATCTCTGGTGTTGTGTCCTTCCTTGCGGGTCAAGGTTGGGCGCGCGACAGTATAGAGAGTTCTGAACATTATAAATCTTACTTTTACTTTTGGGCTCAGTCATTTCTTTCTATCAATTTTTGGATATATTCTTTATTTGCATTTCAAATGATTTCCACGTTCCTGGCTCCCTGCCCCTCCCCAAAGTCTCATAAGCCATCTCCTCTCCCTCTGTTGCCCAATCAACCCCCTCCCTCTTCCCTTTCCTAATATTCCCCTACATTGCTGCATGGAGCCATTCCAGGACCAGGGATCTCTCCTCCCTTTGATGTCCAACAAGGCCATCCTCTGCTGCCCATGCAGAGCCATAGGTAACACCATGTGTACTATCTGGTTGATGATTTTGTCCCTGGGAACTCTGGGAGTACTGAGTAGCTCACATTGTTGTTCCTCCTATGGTGCTGCAAACTCCTTCAACTCCTTGGGTCTTTCTCTAGCTCCCCTATTGGATACCCTGTGCTCAGTTCAATGGCTGGCTGAGAGTGTCCACCTCTGTATTTGTCATGTACTAGTAGAGCCTCCCAGGTGGCAACTATATCCTGCTCCAGTCAGCAAGCACTTATGGGCATCTATAACAGTGTCTGGGTTTTGTAACTGTATATGGGATAGATCACTAGGTGGGGTAGTCTCTGGATGGTTTTTCCCTCAGTTTCTGCTCCACACTTTGTCTCTGTATCTCTTTCTGTGGGTATTTTGTTCCCCATTCTAAGAAGGACCAGAGTATCCACACTTTGTTCTTCCTTCTTCTTGGACATCATTTGATCTGTGAATTGTGTCTTGGGTATTCCAAGTTGCTGGCAAGGATGTGGAGAAAGAGGAACACTCCTCCACTGCTGGTGGGATTGCAAGATGGTACAACCACTCTGGATATCAGTCCTGCGGTTCCTCAGAAAACTAGACATGATACTACCAGATGACCTTGTTATACCTGGGCATATACCCAGAGGATTCCCCAGCATGCAATAAGGACACATGCTCCTTTATGTTCATAGCAGCCCTACTTATAATAGCCAGAAGCTGGAAAGAACCCAGATGTCTCTCAACAGAGGAATGGATAAACAAACTGTGGTGTATTTACACCATGGAGTACTACCTAGCTATTAAAAACAATGAATTCATGAAATTCTTAGGCAAATGGGTGGGACTAGAAAATATAATCCTGGGTGAGGTGACCCAGTCCCAAAAGAACACACATGATATGTATGCACTGATAAGTGAATATCAGTCCAGAAGCTTGGAATAACATTCACTATTATCTTTTTTTTTTATTTTCTATATTCTTTGTTTACATTCCAAAGGCTTTCCCCTCATTCACTACCATCTTAATAAAGGTTTTACAGTTTCTTTATTAGCAGTAATATTTTGGACACTATGTGCTATCAATATAAAACGCTTCTCCAGTTCTTATTTCTTCTTTGCATTATCACACTTCTTAATCTGGGATGGGAATCAAACTTACATTTTTAATGCACTTTGTAATTAACACTTGGTGATCTTTAAATACTAATCATGTTTTGAGAAGCATTGGCCTAGATTCACATATGTGTGTGTAAATATTTATAATAAATAAAATATATAATATAAATGGTACAGATTAAAATATTCTCTATAAAACTTTTCTTACTTACATTAGGCAAAGCTAATCAATGAGTTGTCTATACCTGCGTAAACACACTGATTCTATGACTACCCAAGCAAGTGTTTTATTATTTGACTCAAAATTTACAAGGTAACCTCCACAAGAACACATTTAGATTCTACAGCTCTTAGGCAAACAAGTACAGTCACTACCTAGCAAATACTTGTTTAATTCTGTATAAAGAAAAATCTAATTTAATGGTCAACCTCTTGTGATAATTTGGAATCTGATGCTTGGAACAAAAATAATACATTATGGAAGTAGGTAGTGAATAATTCAATGCAACATGTAAAATTTGGAAGTCAGATGGGATAGATATAATAAAAATATTGATACTCTATTTAATATTTAATTTGTTGTTATTTATTTGTTTATTTACTGTATTTGAGAATACAACCCCTACCAATGATGAGTAGTATCATATGATAAAAGATAGCTTTCCATTGTGCTGTAAGATTTTCCTCCCATACATCCAATACCATGAACAAAAACTTTGATGAACTAAAAAATGATTTTGCCTTCAGCTGTCCATAAGCTGTTTTTGAATTAGTCTTTAACTTTGCAAATGAATGAACTATTCCATGAAATTCAAAGGACTGGGTATTTGGAAACTTGCCAGGGACATTTTGCAAACTGATGCTTCAGATACTAATATTCGTTGATGCCAGACTAATTCTAAGATGTTTAAAAATACTAAGTTTGAATCAATATGTCACATTTAATGGCCCAGAGTAAATTTCTATGGATTTTTTCCCTTAGGTTTCTCTCTTGTATTTCTCATTAGAAATTTGTATGTGCTGACATTTGTCCTCTCCCTTGCAGATTTATGTGCTGAAATTCTAACCTTCCAGTACCTCATAATATGTCTAAATGTAGAGATGGTGTCTTTAAAGAGGCAATTAAGATTAAGTTAGGTTATTAAAGTAAACTATAATCTAATGTGATCATATCATCATACAAAGTGAAGATAAAGATGCAGAGTACAACAAAGGGAAGATTATACACAGACAAAAGAAAAAAATTGCCCTCTATTTCAAAAAGAAAATCTTCAAAATGAAACCAGTCCTCCCAACAACTGAATTTTGGACCTTATGCTATTGTAATTGTGAGGATATAGTTTTCTGGTTAAGCCATCCATCTAAGCTGTAGTATTTCATTAGAGGACATTTCCGAAATCATTCTAGGAAGTGTGATGGTAATTCAGTCTTTACCTAGGGAGATGTAGCCACTATTCTTGAACACTTACTTGTTATTATTATTATCATTATTATTAATCTATTTAGTTATAATATTTGTTTATCGTTATTAACTATAGTTGAAGTGGATGCATATAAGATTAACTAAAAAAAATCAATAGTCTGCTTATACACAAATGACAAACAGACTGAGAAAGAAATCAGGAAAATGATGCCTTTCACAATAGCCTCCAATAATTTAAAATATATTGAGGTAACTCTAACAAAGCAATTAAAAGTCACATGACAAGATATTTGAAGAAAGAAAACTGAAGAAGCTATCAGAAGATCTCCCATGCTCATAGATCATTGGGATTAACATAGAAAAATAACCAAAAACAGTCTACAGATTAAGTGCAATCCCCATTAAAATTCCACATCACTCTTTACAGACCTTGAAAGAACTTCTTAAGGTGAATTGTTCCATTCACTGTTCTACATATAAAATTTTATTTTATTTTTTTATTTCTTATTTTATTTGTATACATTTCACATTTTATCACCCTTACCAGTTTCCCCTCCATAAGACCCCCTATTCCACATGCTTTAATGAAGGTGCTCCCACACACACCCATCTACTACTGCTTTTCCATCCTAGCATTCCCCTACAAGCCTTTATAGGACCAAGGTCCACCCTTCCCATTGATGCCAGATAAGGCCATCCTCTGCTACATATGCAGATGAAACCATGTGGGTCCCTCCTGTTTCCATCAATTCTGTGATGTTAAAACTCCCCTTTCATCTATGCCAGACAAGGCAGACCTGTTAGGGGATGGATATTAGAGTCAGGCTATAGCTTCAGAGAGATCTTCTAATCTAATTGTTGGAGGACCCAAATGGAGACTGAGTTGTACATCTGGTACATATGTGCCAGGGACCTTGTTTCAGCCTGTGTATGTTCTTTGGTGAGTGGTTCAGTCTCTGAGAGCTCCCAGTGGTCAAGGTGAGTTGACTCTGTTGGTCTTCCTGTGGGGTTTCCATCCCCTGTAGGGCCTTCAATCCTTCCCCCAAATATTCCATAAGAGTCTCTGAACTCCTTCCAATGTTTGGCTGTGTGTATCTGCATCTCTTTCAGTCAACTGCTGGGTAGAACCTCCTTGGAGACAACCATGCTAGGCTCCTGTCTGCAAGCATAATAGAGTATCATTAATACTGTCATAGATTGGTGTTTTATTATGGTCTCAAGTTAAGCTGGCTATTGGTTGGTCCTTCCTTTAGTGTCTGCTTCATCTGTGCCCCTGTATTTCTTATAGACAGGACAAATTTTGGGTCAAAATTTTTGTGGGTATGTTGATATCCTTATCCATCTATTTTGAGTCCTGCCTGGCCACAGAAAATGGCATCTTCAGGTTCCATGTACCACTGTTAGGTATCTTGGCACCTACACTGACTCCTGGGAGCCTCTTTTAACCCAGGTCTTTGAAACTTCCTAGAAAATTTTCCCACAACCCCACCCTAGCATCTGCAGATTTTATTTATTCTCCTCGCCCTTGGGGCCTCCTGTCTCTCCTCACACCTGATCCTGATCCTTCCATATTGTTTTCACCCTCTCCTCTCCCACCCAGTTCCTTCTCCCCTTCTGACTCCTATGACTATTTTATCCCACCTTCTAAGGGGAGGTTCAACTACACTTGCTTGGGCCTTCCTTTTTGTTCAACTTTTGGGGTCAGAGATTTGTATCGTGGGTATTCTGTACTTTTTAGCTAATAGCCTTTTATCAGTGAGTATATACCACACATGTCCTTTTGTGTCTGAGTCCTTTTGGGTTCCTCACACAGGATGTTATTTTCTAGTTCCATTCATTTGTCTGCAAAATTCATAAGGTCCTTGTTCTTAATAGCCAAAGAGTTTCCAATGTGTAAATATACCACATTTTCTGTATCCATTCTTCGGTTGAGGAGCATATGGGTTATTTCCAGCTTCTGGCTATATGAATAAAAGTGCTACAGACATAGTGAATGAAGCACATGTTCTTGTGGTGTGGTGGAGCATACAACCACTCTGTAAATCAATCTGGCACTTTCTCAGAAAACTAGAAATAGTTCTAACTGAAGGCAAAGTTATACTGTTTAGAGTACGATTTTTTTATTAAAGTATTTTAATTATTTACATTTGAATGTTGACGCCCTTCCAGGTCCCCCTCCCAGAGTTTTCCCAAATTTCTTCTTTCCATATGTCAGGTTTTTACACACTGACTTTAACTTTAGCAAACAGACGTTTTAGCTGCATAGTCCTTATAGGAATTTTAAAAATGTAATTTTAAGATAAAAAATTTTGTCTTTAATTCTTGATGTTCTCAAAAATGCAATGAAAGTTGATCTTCTGTAAGCTATGAATGGCCTTCCATTTTTTATCGTTAACTGTTTCCAACTGTAATCTATCTTCAGTTACTCATTATGCTCCTACACAGAATCACTGCAATTTAGCACAAATTGATTCTAGTGCCCTTTTATGCATTTGTGAACCCTCCTTTTAAAATTGCCTGTTGCCATTGCTCTTGATTGCTCCCCAGAACTCAACAGTAACCCTGTAATATTTCCCACACCAAATACTCTTAATTGTGAGCCTAACTCATATTGTATTTGATGACCTATATAAGGGCTCACTTAATCTATAAAATACAACACAGTAGAAAATATTATCTTTCATACAGCAGAAATGAACATTCCATCTCCAAGAAACTGAAAGTGTCTCATATTATACAATCACCATTAAACTAGAGTGGTACTTTATTTAATTTAATCAATTAACTATTTCTTCTTTATTTTTACTTTTTAAATTTTATATTGATTCTTTATGAATTTCATATCATGTACCCAGTTCCACTCATATCCACATCCCTTCCACTCCTGTAAACTCTCCCCAAAAGAAAACAGAAAAGCAAAACCAAATGAATAAAAAATCTCATTGTGAAAGCTGCAGTGTATTACAGTAGTGTTCTTTTCTTAAAAGTTTTTCTATATAGCAAAGGCATTTGATTCAATTCTGTTACTTCACTAACTGATTATTTACTAACATAATTGACAGTTACAAAATACTTGTTTAAATGAATGAATAGATAAATTCAAGTGTCTTATTGCAAGAGTGTTCAAAACTACTGTTTACTTTGAGGCCTCCGTGACTGGAATGACAAAGAATTTTTCTATCATAATGTTGTATACCCCTGTGGGAGGAAGAAAATAAATGACTTGGTGAAATAGATAATCAGTATCTTTTTGAAAAAATAAAGAAATATATATTCAACTCTATTGGATCCTATGTCCTCTAAACAGCAAATACTCTAACTCTACTATTGTGTAATGAAATTATACTTTATATAACCATTATTCATGAATGTAAAACAGTAGTGTATACTGTCATATGTGTATATGTGTTTTATTCTGAATTAGAAATTAATACAATGATTAGTAGAAATAAACTATACATCTGAATGTAAATATTTCAGCATGACAACTCTAGATATAATGAAGCCATTAAGTACTTGGAATCATCCTGAATCTGGAGGGTATAAATGAAAAGTAATGAATAGATGTATAATAAGAGAATTAAATACCACTTTATAAAATAGTATATTAGTAATAAAGTTTATAAAAATTATTACAATGAAGAAGATTGTCACATTCTTTGAAAATTCTATGGAAATCACTCAAAAATCAGTGGGCTATTTGCTCTTTTATTTTTAATCATTCTTTCGAGTGATGTAGGTAGGTAAGATCATACAAAAAACAGTAATGTGGGATCAAAAACAAACTTTTACTACTTAGGAAAACTCCACGTATGTCAGGGTATCCAATAATCTTCTTGTAGAGTAAAACATTGTATCATTGTATTAAAAAACACAACATATTTTCAAGACATTTCTCAGTGCTTACTAAGTGCAAATAAAGTCTTCATTAATGCCAACTTTAAAACTGATAGTAGATCAGAGATCCACTGTCAAACATTAGAGCTCAGAAGCTCTTAGAAGAAGGGTGTAGGATGATTGTAGTAGCCAGAGAGATCAAGGTCACCTCAAGAAAACACATAGAATCAACCAGAAATCATGACCAAGAAAAGCAGGTTGTGAACAAAGAAGTCAAGGACCTTCCTAAATCAAATTCCTTTGGCAAATATAAATAACAATATAGGAAGCCATGTGGTTTATATTTATGTGAAATGATATACACACATAGGAGAAATGTTTCTTCATAGCCCTGCCTTCAAATGGGGAAGAAATCAATCAAGTATTGTATGTATAACAAACTCTTGGGGGAATAAATAATAACAAATAAAAATGAGGGCACACATAAATAAAGGCAAAGATAGAATCTTCTAGGGTAAGTCTTCATATAGATCTCATAAGGAATGCATGTGGAGACACAATTATTTGAAAAAATATATATCTCTAAGTGTGGTAGTATAAACAGTCTCATGCAGAACAAAAAATCTTTTGAAAATACATCAGTTGATTGCAGGTATGTAATTTAAATTAATTGTTACCTTATAATGCTTGAAGTCCCACCAGAAAGAACATAAACTTCCTTCCCAGGAGCTAAAAACCATCATTGTGATAATCTTGCTATATAATGTGTCAGACTCAAATTAGTACTTCAAATTTTACCTACGATTATTTTCCATTCAACTTTCAAATGTATAGTGAATAGCAAATACAGATCCTATGCCATGTTACTGCTGCTTTAATATTAAAGGATTCTTGTTCCCTAATGTGTGCTCAGGCAAAATATTTGATAACCTATCACTTTTATGAAGATGTAATATAAGAGAAAGCTGTAAAGCTTAGTTTTCATTGTCATATTGACAATTCAGAGTCACCTAAAAGAAAAAACTGTCCCACAAAGACATTTGCTTAGTTATGTTCATAGCAACTTTACTCATAACAGTGAGAAACAATCTAGATGTCTCTCAACTAAAGAATGGATGCAGAAAACATGGTATATCTACATGATGTACTACTACTTAGCCATTAAAAACAAGGACATCATGAATTTCATAGGCAAATGTATGGAGCTAGAAAATTTTATTCTTAGTGAGGTAACCAAGACCCAAAAGGCCATGCATGAAAGGAACCTAGCATAACTGTCCTCTGAGAGGCTCCACCCAGCAATCACTGGAAAGAGATACAGACTACACCCAAACATTAGATGGAGCTCTGGAAGCCTTACAAAAGAGTCGGGAGAAGGATTGGGGTACCCAAAGAGGACAGGGGTTTCTACAGGAAGACCAACAGAACCAATTTGTCTGGTTCCTTGGGGGACTCCGAGAGACTGAATCACCAACTAAAGTTCAAGCACAGGCTCTACATAGGACCCCTGCAAATATGTGGCAGATGAAGAGCTTGGTCTTCATGTATATACCACAACAACTGGAGCAGGGGCTGTTCCTGAGCATGTCTGCCTGTGGATCCCTTGCTCCTAAATGTGCTGCCTTATCTGTCCCCAGTTGGGGAGGGCAAGTGTAGTCCCACAGGAACTTGATGTGCAGCAGGGGTGGTGGTGGGGTGGGCAGTGTTAGTAGGATTGGGGGTTGATACCCAGAAGAAGGTGGGATGGGGGAGGTCTTGTGTGAGGGATTTTGGGGAGAAGAGGTAGGGCTGATATTGGGTTGTAAAGTGAATAAATAAACAAATTAAAGAAAATAAAAATAAAAATGACAAAACTGTGGCAATATCTCTGAGTGCATTGCCAGACATATCTTCAATGTGGTCTACATCTTTCTGTTGTCACGGGTAGAGTAGCTGTTGCATGCTCAGTGAACACTTTCTTACCATGATGCTCCGTACCCTCAAACTGTGAGCCAAGGAAAACCTCCTGTCTTCCATCAGTCAGTCTTGGTAACCATTTATTTATAGCAAAGAGAAAAGTAAACAATGTAGAAGAAATCATATAATTATTTTTGTGACTAGATATTTACTTTATTTACATTTCAAATGTTATCCCTTTTCCTGGTTTCCCTTCCAAAAACACCCTATCCCATCTCTCTCCCCCAGATCATATAATTCTTTACCTTCACATGTACTTAATTTTTTTAGTTGATGTGATTACCACAGATTAAGTTTTAATATATTTTATTGCCATATTTCTTATAATTAATATCACAATATCAACAGCTAACGTGACCTTAAATCTTAGAAAGTATGTTTCACTAATTCATATTTCCACTGGAAATCATTTGAAGGTAATAATTTGAATTCCCCATTACTGGTATATTCCAGGCATAACATGGCAGGAAACAAGGAAATACATGTATGTATACATGTTTTTTGGTATCTCTTGTTATGAAATTATGAAGATTCAATCATGATGGTTTAAGCCTAGTAATATGCTTATATAATCTAAATAATCTCTCAGTGGATTCATAGTTGGAGTAATTTTCATCTTCTTTATTCCTTAACAAGGAGGGTTAGAATTTAAATCATGAAGACTTTGGGGATGCATACATTCATTCAGTCATTCTGCACATATCAATTGAGCTGTAGCTGAGAACCAAAGGCACTGTACTAAGTAAGCATTTGATGCTTATCAGTAACATGATCAAATATATTTCCTGTTCTAGCATTTAAATTGCACAGTAAATAATGGAAAAATTATTTCAAATGTTAGAGAAGAAGTAGGATGGGTCAGAAAGAGGACCAGTAGTGATGAAGAGAGAGAATAATGATTATGAATATTTATCAAAAATATTGCAACAATGTTTGCACTATGTTCAAATTATTACCTAAATTTACCTAGATAAAGGACTGCTAACCACATGAGTTTATTCCACTAAATACATTCTAAGATTTATGTCAAACTCCATTTTTTTTTACTGTTTTCAAACATCTCATTTTTACCTACCATTTTTTCAGTTGTGAAGTAAAATGATTTTTAAGTTAAAATAATATTTCAAATGTTAAAATTTGAAATTATTTTAAAATCTAACTCTACGGGTTTGTTATCAGTGTATACAAAGGGGAAGTAAAAAGTAGAAGAACGAAGGGTGACCAGGGAAGATGAGAATGAGGACTATTTGTTATCTGCTTTGAGTTAACAGCTGTGTGTTTTGTGTCATCACAGCACAAAAGTATTGCAACATTTTTAAAGGTTCTTCTCTAAGGAAAACTTACATTGTGCTTCTTTGACTAAGTCTAATTCTGAGGCATGAAGTGAGAATCTAAAGACAAAATTCTCATTTTAGTACATTAATACTGTTACTATTGCTAATTAAAGTGTCAGCATTTATCTTATTGTAATTCATAAAACAAACACCATGCAATCAGATAAATAGAAAGTTCAAAATGAACATCCACAAGTGATGTTGAGAAAGTTCCTTATATTATATTACTTCAGTTCTCTCAATACTAGTTGAATTATCTGTATTAACTGTAGAAAGTCACTAAGGGAAAAGTAACCACAACAATAATAAAAATCAAACACAAGATAGATCACATGAATTTAATTTTCAGGTTGAAAATATTCTATTTTAAAAACTTCACTTTCAATATAAATTTATGCAATAATCTCAACTGTAGCTGAGGAACTTCATAGGAATATAATTAAATCTTCTAAAAATATGTTCAATTTTTAGAGTATTAGAAACCATATATATATAGAACTCGGTAATGTAAAAATGCATTACTTAGTAGTGTAACAATATCTATAAGTTGACTACAGTGACTCCATTTTAGGACCTTGGATGAACTATGCCTTGCTGAGGTTGGTGACAGTAGTTGTAAAAGGGAACATTAGCAAAACAATCCTGGGGAAAACAAATGAAAGACCTAAACAAACAAACAACAAGGATGTGGACTCTTTACAAAGGCTTCCGCACCTCACAATTTTTGCTTATTTTTCTTAATTACATATGTTGGTTTTTGTAACTATCTACATATAGCTTGCTGCTATGGGATGGGAATCTCATTCCCTTCTAGCTTTTGTAACTTTCTGTTTACAGTTGTGGGAAAGGAACTCTGGGACTTCCCAGCCAAAATGTGGTTTTTCTGCTGAAACGTACTCCCATAGAAGGGCTTGAGGCTGTGCCTGGGTATACCCAAGAGTAGTCATTAGCTAGCTGGAATATACTTTCAGTTAGCTCACATAGGCTGTTTGTGAGTGTTCTTCTCTGATGGGAACCCTTCAATACTCTTCTCTCTCTCTCTCTCTCTCTCTCTCTCTCTCTCTCTCTCTCTCTCTCTCTCCATATATATATATATACATATATATGTATATATACATATATACACACATATATATACATACACACATACACACACATACACACACACACACATATGAAATAAGAACAGAATAGAAAATCAGAAAAAGAAAGTAACAGAAAAATTCATGAAAGTTTTCAATTGGTCAGACCTGAGCAGACAAATTAAAAGAATCAGTCAACTTGTATATAGATTGAATTTATCTAGTTTAAAAGGGAGAAAAAAATTAACTAACCCTTAGAGACTTGTAGATCACAATCAAACATACTAATAAAACTGATATGAGAATAGCTCACATCATAACATCACAAATGTGAGAAATCTCAAAATAGTACATGGTTCTTAGCCAAAGAAGATATTTGAAAATCTAATTTCAAAGCTTCCAAAGGTAACATTATTTAGAGATAAGATATTTACCCTCATAATACAGTTAAAATTGAATTGGTGGTTGATGTTTGTACAATATGAAGTATATAGTTATGAATAAGGAAATTGAAATATAAGTAGTCAGGCATGGAGAGAAAATTTTGTTGTGATGGAATGCTCAGATTAGGTTGCCTTTGGGCATGAATGTGATGGACTATGCTGAGTAGGTTAGTTGAGGTGGAAAGACCCAACTCTAAGGAAAGCAGCATAACCACTTATCAGTGAGTGCATACCATGTGTATTCTATTGTGATTGGGTTACCTCAAGAAACAATTCACAGATCAAATGAAGCTCAAGAAGAAAGAACAAAGTGTGGATACTCTGGCCCTTCTTAGAAGGGGAAACAAAATACCCACAGGAGACACAGAGACAAAGTGTGGAGCAGAGTCTGAGGGAAAGACCATGCAGAGACTGCCCCACCTCGGGATCCTTCCCATATACAGTTACAAAACCCAAACACTGTTGTGGATGTACACAACTGCTTGCTGACCAGAGCCTGATATACCTGTCACCTGGGAGGCTCTGCCAGATCATGACAAATACAGAGGGGGACACTCTCAGCCAACCATTGAACTGAGCACAGTGTCCCCAATGGAGGAGCTAGATAGAGAAAGGACCCACGGAGCTGAATGGGTTTGCAGTGCCATGGGAGGAACAACAATATGAGTCACCCAGTACTCCTAGAGCTCCCAGAGACAAAACCATTAACCAAAGAGTACACATAGTGTTACCCATGGCTCCAGATGCATAGGCAGCAGAGGATGGACTTGGTGGACATCAAAATGAGAAGAGGCCCCTGGTCCTGGGTAGGCTCAATGCATCAGTGTAGAGGAATACCAGGACTGTGAAGCAGGAGAGGGTTGATTGGGGAACAGGGGAAGGGAGATTGGTTGTGGGAATTTCAGGGGATGAACAGGAAAGGGGACAATATTTGAAATGTAAATAAAGATTATATCTAATAAAACAAAATAGAAATGAAAGCAGCATAATCCCTGGGGCATAGATCCTGAACTATAAACTAAGAAGGGCCTAGCCAAACATTCATCATCTTTTCCAGACTCAATACACAATGTGATGTTTTCCTGCCACCTGTCTTATTTGGCCTGATGAACTGTCCCCTTAAAACATCAGCCAAAATAAACTTCTGATTTTTAAGTTGCCTTTGTTAGGGTGTTTTGTCACAGTAATGAGAAAGATACCCCAAATAGTAGGTATATGTCATAAAATGTCTGAAGTTATGAAAAGCTAGACATTCATGAAAGGACCACTATTCTACAGGACTCACAGAGACCACGATCCACCTGAAACCTTGATTAAATACTGATATACCTCCTGATAAATGAAGTACACATTTTATTTTGTTCAAGCTCAATCTGCTTTGGGCAGTTTATTATTGTATATCAATAAAACTAAGAAGAAAAAACTGAAATGATGATGGAAACATATGAAATGTAATGAAAGCTACAATAATATCAAGCAACTCCAACAAGGAAAATTAAGTTCATAACTAGGTAAATTATTATCAAATGGACTAAAGACAAAACCAAATGGTGAGTAAATTAATTCACATGTGAGAATTTTCCAATGAAATTAACAACTTTAACCATAGAAATTATAGAAATGGGAAAGTAGTGAGATCACAAAGGGAAAACAATGAAAGATAGAGAATATCAATCAAGAATCCTTAGCTAAGTAATAATCATCTTAGAAGGGAAGGGATATATAAGACCCTGGTTTCATTCCCAGCACCTAAAGAAAAAGATATTTTATAACAATAAGATATTCATTCTCAGAAAGATACAAGGGTTGTAAAATATATACAGATAACCAAGATACTTCAACTATATGTAGTAACTTTAACAGAATTGTTAACAAAATGTGTGTCTTTAATAACAATATCAAAGAACCTCAATACTTTACTTAAAATATAGAGACAGCTATTAATAAAACTAACAAGGAATTAGAGTACGTAAACATGAAAAGCTAACTATGTTTAACAACATCTAGACACCAGTCTATTAAGAACAAACTACAACTGTTTCAACTATACATGCACATTATTTACTATGGTAAAAGCCTTAACCAGTAGGAGAAAAGTAAATTATGTAAGGCAATTATCTGATTATAATTTCATTAAATAGATAAATTTCATTATTTGATAAGTGAATAAGTGTGGTGAAATTATACAACAAATCTGTAAGTAACCATAGCCTCATAGAAGAAATAGTGGGAGAAGTATAATATGCTTTTCTCTGAATATGAGTTGAAACAGTATATCAAATGTTTTAGGGCAAAGAATGTCTAGAGGGAAATAATAAGTTATGTATTTGATACATAACTGAATAACGATAACCAAGCTAGTCTAAAATTCCACTCTGTTGGCTAGTATCACCCACAATTATGGTGGGCCTTTGCTACCTCAACTGATCTAAACTACATAATCATTCAGAGGGAAATGAATTTTTATCCTTTTAAAAAATACACTTGGTCATCCATGCCCATTAGAAAGATAAATTACTGCTTATTTTTACTCAGTAGTGGATGATGCATTTCAGTCTCTTGATATGTGTGTTTAAATTGTATTTGATGTAGAAGTAGGAAAACTATTGAGGAGGGCATGGGCATGGGCTATAAAAGGGATGTAGAACACAGGCTGAGAAGGAAAGGGAAATAATGGAATAAGAAGCATTGAGTGGGGAGGGACAGATGAGTGCAGGGTAGAAGAGAGGATATGTAGAGGGATAAATAACACTAAAGACTTTGGAAAGAACTATATTAAAACTACTACTTTAGACAGTTCTTAAATACATACATACATACATATCTCAAAAGAATTATGTGGCATTGTCCTGTAATGTGGGGAAAGTACCTTTCCTAGAGAACAAGGATGTTCAATAAAAGGTAAAATGACATCCCATTTGTCACTTCTTAATTTTAGAGCATAAGCTATTGGTGTTCTGTTTAGGAAAATTTCCCCTGTGCCCATGTCCTCCAGGGTTTTTCCCAGGTTCTTTTCTATTAGTTTCAGTGGGTCTAGATTTATGTGAAGGTCCTTGATCCATTTGGAGTTGAGCTTAGTACAAGGAGATAAGAATGGATCGATTTGCATTCTTCTGTATGCTGACCTCCAGTTGAACCAGTAACATTGACAAATGGGACCTCATAAAATTACAAAGTTTCTGTAAGGCAAAGGACACTGTCAAGTGGACAAAATGGCAACCAACAAATTGGGAAAATATCTTCACCAACCCTACATCTGACAGAGGGCTAATATCCAATATATACAAAGAACTCAAGAAGTTAGACTCCAGAGAGCCAAATAATCCTATTAAAAATGGGGTACAGGGATAAACAAAGAATTTTCACCTGAGGAATATCGAATGGCTGAGAAGCACCTTAAGAAATGTTCATTGTTGAGAATAGATTTAGCTATCCTGGGTTTTTTGTTACTCCAGATGAATTTGAGAATTGTTCTTTCTAGATCTATGAAGAATTGATTTGGGATTTTGATGGGGATTGCATTGAATCTGTAGATTGCTTTTGGCAAGATGGACATTTTTACTATATTTATCCTGCCAATCCAAGAGCATGAAATATTTTTTCATTTCCTGAGGTCTTCTTCGATTTCTTTCTTCAAAGACTTGAAGTTCCTGTCATACAGATCTTTCACTTGTTTGGTTAAAGTCATGCTAAGATACTTTATATTGTATGTGGCTATTGTGAAGGGTATTATTTCCCTAACTTCTTTCTAAGCCTGTTTGTCCTTTGACTATAGGAAGGCTACTGATTTGCTTGAGTTGATTTTATAACCAGTCACTTTGCTGAAGTTGTTTATCAGCTGTAGGAGTTCTCTGGTGGAGTTTTTTGGGTCACTTACATATACTATCATATCATCTGCCCTATTTATAAGAGCCAGAAGCTGGAAAGAACACAGATGTCCCTCAACAGAAGAATGGATACAGAAAATGTACATTTACACATTGGAATACTACCCAGCAATGAAAAACAATGAATTCATGAAATTTTTAGGCAAATGGTTGGACCTAGAAAATATCATCCTAAGTGAGGTAACCCAATCACACAAGAACACACATGGTAAGCACTTACTGGTAAGTGGATATTAGCCCAAAAGCTCTGAATTCCCAAGACACAATTAGCATATCAAATGATTCCCAAGATGAAGGAAAGAGAGGGCCCTGGTCCTTGAAAGGCTTGATGCAGCAATGTAGGGGAGTACCAGTACAGAGAAGTGGGAGGGGGTTGACTGGGGAACAGGCGGAGGGAAGAGGGCTTATGGGACTTATGGGGAGGGGGGAATCGGGAAAGAGGAAATCATTTGGAATGTAAACAAATAATATAGAAAATAAAAAAATAAAAAGAAAAAAGAAAAAAGAAAAAGAAGAGGAGGAGGGAGGGGGAAGGGGAGAGGAGGGAGGAGGGAAGGTGGGGAAGGGGAAGGGGGAGAGGAAGGAGGACAAAAAGAAGCAAAAAAGAAGGTTTGACAGGAAAGGGTTCCCTCTTTTGGAGCTGCAGGTTAATGAGCTCCCATGAAGGCCAAACATTATAGGTTATTGTTTATTGCTTACCGTCCAGAACTTAACTGTGAGGCTCTATTGCTGAAGATACTACATATTTAAGTACTATATACTTAATTATACAAGTACTAACCTGAACACCTCATCTCTGCTAGCTAAATTTCACAATGCTAGAAAATCATATTTTCATGGAAGGGAAGCAATCAATGTTCTTTCTCAGTCTTGAGCAGTGCAAACTATAATACTGAATGGCTGGATAACTCGGTTCTTCATACAGCAAGCTGAGGTATTCCCTAATTTTTATTGTACAGTTTCCCTTTTTTATGTGTATTTCAATAAAAAATGACAATTTCACTTGTTTAGTTAAGAAAGTATTTTTTTTCATTTTCTTGCCTTATTCTGATAGCATATGCTGCCAATAAAATACCAAGGAGGTCCTATCTTGACTGAGTGTGTGTGTGTGTGTGTGTGTGTGTGTGTGTGTGTGTGTGTGTGTGTTATTATAAAGAAAAGTATATTTTGTAATCTGTAAACACCAGAGAAAATTGAATATATATTTATATTTCTCTTTAAAAATTCTTTTTTATGTAGTACTCTTCCTTATGCAGCCATTGATTTTTATCTGCCTTTTTAGGTTAGAATAAAGTACACTCTGACCAATCATCTTGTCTCATTTTTATGTAAAATTTTACCCTTAGCACATAAGTTTTCTACCTTTAAACAAGCCTTGTTTTCTGTGTAATCATCTCATTTTATTGAGTTCGGAAAAAAAAAAACCTAGTATGTTTTTGTAAGTAGCAAAAGATTAGGTTTATTTGTAGAAGCAATCCTGAATTGCTCAAAAACTAAATATTTTGAGGAGGTTATTTATTGGTCAGCATATACATCTATGTATATGTATATGCCTATATCCATTCAGACCACCTGAAAAACAACTGATTAATTTAATTTCATGAGTCAGGCCTTTAATTCTAGCTGCTCAGGACATTGAGGTAGGAAAACCATGAATTCGAGGTCAACCTGGCCTTCAAAATATGTTCTAGGCAGGCCTGGCTGACTTAGTAAGATGCAATCTCAAAATTGAAAGCAAACATAAGGCTAGGAATGTGGTTCAGCAGCGGAATGTTTGGCCAGAATGACTGAGGATATAGGTTTTAATCCCATGATCATCAAAAACCGTTGTAAAAAGAGTTGAAAAATAAGTAAAAAAAATCATCCTCCTAATAAAATGTAGCTTTATTTTTCTTAAATCTCACTTTAGTTGCATTTTGACAGTGCTTATTTTAGAATCCTTTTCCTCACAGATGCTAATCAAGTTCTCTGTCACCAATAACTGTATATAAATATGATTTTTAAAAGATGGAAGCTGAATGGTCAATCTATTCAAGTGGAAAATTTGAGAAGATGCATTTTTAAGTTTTGATGTACATACTGAGAATTTTTTGTGTTTTAAAATTATTTTAATAAGGGAACATTGCAAGTGTTAATGTTATATTCTGCTGTAAGTGAATAATATATTAATGCATACCACTACCCTCTTGTACATCTATGTCAGGCACTATTCATCATAACATTCTTTATAGATAAGCCTATATGTGACTAAATATTATTTTTCAGCAAGGTTCTGTGGGAGGTTAATCAATGGAGTCTATCATTTGACACAGAATACATGTATAATAAAGTGAAATAGAATTCCCAGAGGTATCTTTGCTGGTATGACAAAAAAGTGCTATTTCTTTCCTATTAACTATGGCTTATTGCTCTTAGATTGTTATGTCAAATTTGAACAGACTAAAAGTAAATTACTCTTGAACCACTTACATGCTGCGATAAATAAATTCAAGTTATATTAATCATGAGTACACTTTGGAATTAACATGTAGCTTGCAAAATGGAAAACTTAGGCATGATTTTTACAAATCTTGAAAGAGAAAGCAATGTGATACTTATGTATTGGTGGTTATTGTAAGTTATTTTTTTCATATATAGATTACTGACCAAATCTCATGGGAAGACTGTGTGAGGAACATTAGAATGAAGAGCAACAAGAATTTTCCATTTATTCATTTGTTATGCTGCTGGAATCAGGTGTCACCATATGTGATTCAATGCTCAGGGGATAAGAAAGTGAGATTAGAAAAAATACTTTTACATATTTAGATGCAAAGAAATTCTAAGGGTGTAATTAATAATACAAATGTGAAAATTAGTTCTGAATACTTTGCTTTTAAAATGATGTTTGGTAAATAGTTAGCTTATAATGGCCTTGATAATTTCTAACACCTGTTCACTAAAATCTGCTGATTTTACTGCTAGAAATAGCTTAAAGTATTTCTAAAACATTGCAATATTAAATGCAGAGATGGTATAGGCAGTAACTTTGAAAAAGGACCTGATACTTTTTATAGTATATAAAATCCAATGACCTATCATAATCAGAAAAAAGGTATCAAATTGTAATATGAGAATGAGAAGTTTTACAATAATTTATAAATATCTTATTTATTCTTGTGTTATTTCCAATAGGAGAGATAAATTGTAATATGACACTATTCTGCGATGATTATCCATCTGACAGAGATTCTTTAGTGTATGACCTTAACTATTAAGTAAATTAAATGATAAGATCTATGGCTTTAATTTGAACACAGGAAACATGAATCTTAATTTTGTCAGAGGCTTTAACAAATAATCTTTGAAAGCATCAAAAGAAACAAGAGCAAGCTTATTCATTATGATCAGTGAGAAATACATGGGATCATTATACTTCTAAGTAAAAATTAACTGTTTTTTCATTTGGAAGATACATCTATACCACTATGAGAGCCTTTAAGTTAATCACACATAAGAAGCATGTAGATATTTACAGACTTATTACCTAGAATCCTGAAAGCAAATTTTTTCAACAAGTTTAGCTCCTATGCATTTTAATTGTGAACAAATTTATTGTACAGAGGCCTTGGTTTAGCACTAACTTGGTACATTTTCCATTTTCCATTTAGTGCCTGAATCTCAAAATAACTTAATGGAATAGCTGTCATCCCTTGAGAATGTTTTAAGAAAGCCTTTTATAAATCTTATCTTGGCATATTTTTAGTTTAAAACATATACCCATCAAAAAGCATAAAATAAAATACAGTGCTGTTTGGATTCAGTATGCAATTTACATTATTCAGTGCTTTCTAAGTGCTTTTTGCTCCTATAGGGATATACATTTGCTGATAAATTAAGGTCATCTTGAGTCAAATGAGGAAAAATAGATTGCTTCAAAACAAATAGCCTTTAAAACGTTATAATTGTCCACTATAAATATATATACAATACAGAAATTTAATCTTATGGTGTTTAAAATGCTAAATAAACTGCACCAATAAGACACATTAGGTTTTGTGGGGGAAATGTCAACAAATATTTGTATCACAATGGTATAAAAAGCTAGAGAGGAAACAATGTATGTCACATCCACACATTTTTATTTGGAGTTTATTCTGCCAAGAATGAGAAATAGTTTAGTTTAAAAATAACATGAGAACTTAGATTAACAAAATATATCTTTTGAAGTTGATTTTGTTCTCAAAATTATGTTGGCCTTTTTACTATTTTGTGACCATTTTCTTTGTGCAAATACTGAAACATTTGGAGCATCTATTTCAGAGGCTATTCCTCCACAGGTAGCTGCTTCCAGGTAAACTGTAGAAGCTGACATTAGTAATTGCTAACTAGACAATGAAGTATTTTCACACAACGTTAAAACAAATGTTTGAACTGAAAAGATGCAAAACTAAGTTGAATGTGATGTTCCCTTTTTTTAATTAGCACAGCACATCAAAATGACAGCTTTGGAAGTAGAGTTAAATCAAATTCTATGCTTTGATATCTTTACTATCCATTTTTTTTGAGAAACAACGTTTTGAACAATTTTAAAGATATATGTATGTGTTTGACCTCTTAACATTTCATACATTAATTTTCATTACCATTTGTCTGATGTCTTTATGTTTCCATTTGTTTTCTGGTAAACATTTTGTCAGCTCTATTTGCTACTTTGAACCACATTTGTGGCTCCAGAAACCTGAAAGACTCTACGGTACACTATTTGGAAACATATAAGCATATTAGCCTCCTACCATTAAATTTGATCTCTTTTCCAGTTCAGTAAAAGGAGAAGAAAGCCATTTGTTGCTTCTTTTAAATTGGTTGAACTTATAAAATGTTTATTTGAGATATTTTCTCTCAGTTATACTGAAGAACATCCTAGAAAGTTAGATGCTGTGTTTTCTGTGTGTCTATCGTCTAATCCACTTCTTTTCTAGATTCCTATTTATTTCTAAACTCAACTAAAAATTTCAAAGGCATATTTTCAATAAACAACCAAAATAATCCAGATACCTGATGGTGCTAAACAAAATCATTTACAATGTTATTCATACTTCTTAATTTATGCAAGTGTAGCATACTTGAGATTAAAACAATAAAATCACAAATGTTTTTATTAACATTTTCCTCCACAAAGTTTTCCTGGCATAGCATTGTCCCATTTGTGAACATACTGAATCTCAAGAATACCTAATTTCTAGGTAAGGCACCAGTCCCAGGCATGAGATCCCTCTTTATGAAAAAGTCATCTTTCTGAGTAAGTCTATCAGGGTAAGTCCCTCAGCCCTTACTCAAACCCTCTCTCCAAGTCATAATACTAGAATATACAAGTTCATATTTAGAGTGATGGTTATAAACTCTCTTCAGGCCTTTGCCTGCACTACCTCCATATTTGCCAGTTGAGAGGTTGCTAAATCATGGAGTGGTTGGACTATTTTCATTTATTAAAGCATCTAGTGAAAAATCAAAATGACACATTTTCAAAACATTCTTTAGAAACCTGCTGCCTAGATATTGTACATGAGACCAGCAAAGCAGCACCAATGATCCTCCCTCCTGCTATATCAACATAAAAACTGGGAAATAAAGTAAAAGAACATGGGGTTGATTATATGATGTAATGTTATCTCCCTCAGGTTCTTAAGTTGTAAGAGCTACTCTGGGGAGGTTCATAAGTTAAGGAAGGTCAAAATGTTGTAGTCTTCCTGAAGATGTGTTTTTGCAAGACCCAAACATGCAGGTGGTGGTACCAGTTTCTACATCTGTTAACTTTAGCTACTGTTTCATAACACAGATATTCTGCCCTGAGGAGAGTAGAAGGTGACTTCAAAAAGTAGGATCTTTTCTTTATCAAGGAGTCAACTTTAAATAGATTAGATTGTGGATGCCCCAGGGAGTTGTTGAAAATAGTAGAACAAACAACTTCCATTTAGTGGAAACTAACAGCTGGATGTAATACTAATACATACAAGGCAACTATGAGCAGAAAAGAAATGTCAAAACTGGTAGGGAAAGACAGCCTTAAAACTATGATAATCCATAGTGGTTGAAAAGCGTAATGTGCATGTTTATTTAAGTTTGCATGGCCTGAAAAGTAGAATCATTGTGGATACATTGTATGGCATTAGAACTCACAGAATTTTATCCAACACTTTTTATCCATATCTTTAAGAAAAGAAACAAGTAAAAGTACTAAGTTCCAGAAATAAGAAGATATTATTTAAACGCATCACAATATATCATCTATGTTCAGATAGCAATTACAATTATAAACCACTTAGAAGACCACTGAGAATCAAAACCAGTTTGTCTTATTTAGGGTTTCATTGTTGTGAAAAGGCACCATATTCATGACAACTCTTTTGAAGGAAAACATTTAATTGGAGCTTGCTTAGAGTTACAGAGGTTCAGTCCATTAACATGGCAGCATCCAGGAAGACATGGTGCTGGAGGAGCTGAAAGTTCTACATCTGGATCCAAAGGCAACAGCAGAAGAATGGCCTCTTCAGACAGCCAGGAGAATATCTTATGCAGGAGGCAAAGCCTAAACATATAGGCCTTAAAGTCCTCTTAAACAGTGATACATTTTCTCAAATAAGGCCACGGATCTTAATAGTGCTACTCACTATGGCCAAACATTAAAACACATGAATATATGGGGGCCATACTGATGAAAACTACCACACATTTTTTTCATGTAAAATATAATAGTTAAGAACATCAGGACAGCAATAATAAATATGATAAAATACCTAAAACAATCTATGATTAATGAGGCTAATACACTTATAATGATAATGACTAATAAAACAAAGATTATAAAATAAACCATGGATATTTTTAAAAGAAATATTTATCATAGAGTTAGGAAAAGCAATTTTCAAATTCATTTGGAATAACAAAAAACCCAGGGTAGCAATACCTATTCACAACAATATAAGAACTTCTGGGGGCATCACCATCCCTGACGTCAAGCTGTATTGCAAAGCAATAGTGATAAAATCCTCATGATATTCATACAGAGACAGGCAGAAAGATCAATGGAATAGAATTGAAGACCCAGAAATAATCCCACACACCTATGATCACATGATCATTGACAAAGAAGCTAAAACCATCCAGTGGAAAAAAAACAGCATTTTCAACAAATTGTGCTGGTTCACTTGGTGGTCAGCTTATAGAATACAAATAGATCCATTCTTATCTCCTTGTACAAAGCTCAAGTCCCAGTGAATCAAGGACCTCCACATAAACCAGATACACTGAAACTAATAGAAAAGAAAGTGAGGAAGAGCCTCAAATACATGGGCACAGGGAAAAAGTTCCTGAACAAAACATGAACAGCTAATGTTCTAAGATCAAGAATTGACAAATGGGACCTCAAACTTGCAAAGCTTCTGTAAGGTAAAGGACACTGTTAATAGGGCAAAATATCAACCAACAGATTGGGGAAAGATCTTTACCAATCCTACATCTGATAGAAGGATAATATCCAATATATTCAAAGAACTCAAGAAGTTAGACTCCAGAGAATCAAATGGCCCTATTAAAAATGGGGTACAGAGCTCAACAAATAATTCTCAATTGAATGGCCAAGAAACACCTAAAGAAATGTTCAACATCCTTAGTCATCATGGAAATGCAAATCAAAACAACCCTGAGATTCCACCTCACACTAGTCAGAATGGCTAATATCAAAACCAAATGCAACAGCAGATGCTGGCATGGATGTGGAGAAAGAGGAACACTCCTCCATTGTTGGTGAGATGGGAAGCTGGCACAATGATTCTAGAAATCAGTCTGGCGGTTCCTCAGAAAATTGAACATAGTATTACCTGAGGACCCAGCTATACCATTCCTGAGCATAATCCCAGAAGATTCTCCAACACGTAATAAGGACACATGCTCTACTATGTTCAGAGCAGTCTTATTTATAATACCCAGAAGGAGGAAAGAACCCAGAGGTGCTTCAACAGAGGAATGGATACAGAAAATGTGTTACATTTACACAGTGAAGTACTACTCAGCTATTAAAAACAATGAATTCATGAAATTCTTAGGCAAATGGATGGAACTAGAAAATACCATCCTAAGTAAGATAACCCACTCACAAAAGAACATGCATGGTATGTACTCACTGATAAGTGGATATTAGTCCAGACGCTCAGAATACCGAAGATCCAATTCACAGACCATGTGAAACTCAAGAAAAAGGAAGACCAAAGTGTGGATACTTTGGTCCTTCTTAGAAGGGGAAACAAAATAATCATTGGAGCAAATATGGAGATAAAGTGGAGCAGAGACTGAAGGAGAAAGGCCATCCAAAGATTGCTCCATCTGGGGATCCATCCCATATACGTCCACCAAATGTAGACACTATTGTGGATGCTAAGAAGTGCTTGCTGACAGAAGCCTGATATAGCTGTCTCCTGAGAGGTTCTGCCAGAGTTTGACAAATACAGATACTGATGCTTTCAGACAACCATTGAATTGATCATGGAGTCCCCAATGGAGGAATTAGAGAAAGGAGTGAAGGAGCTGTAGGGGTTTTCAACCCCATAGAAAGAACATTATCAACTAACCAGAGCTCCTAGGTTCTGAACCACCAATCAAAGAGTCCACATGGAAGGAATCATGCTCCATCTGCATATGTAGCAGAGAATGGGAGAAGACATCCTTGGTCACATGAAGGCTTAATGTCCCAGTGTAGGGGAATGTGAGGTCAGGGAGGCAGGAGTAGATAGGTGGGTGTGGGCACAGCCTCATGGAAGCAGAATTGGGTAGATGGGATAGGGGATGTCTGGGCGGATATCAGGAAAGCAGATAACATTTGAAATGCGAATAAATAAAACATCTAATAAAAATGACTAAGCATAAATACATACATACATACATACATACATACATACATACATAATCCAGAGTAATCAAAATGGTAAACAATCATTAGACATTTCCAATTTCTGGTCCAATATAAAAGGAATATACTTATGTTCTTATTTTGTGGTATAGTTTGTGGAGTATTATTAGGTCTTCTTTGAAAGTATGGTTGAATTCTGTGCTGAAAGCATCTGGCCCCGGGCTCTTTTTAGTTTGGAAACTTTAAATGACTGCTTCTATGTCCTTAGTATGTAGGACTGTTTTAACATTTTTCCTGATCTTTATTTATCTTTAAGTCTTCTCTATCTAGAAAATCATCTATTTTATTTAGATTTATTGGTTTACTGGAATATCAGCTTTTGAAGTGAGACCTAATGATTTTTAGAATTTTCTCAGTTTCCATTATGTCTTCCTTTTTATTTCTGATGGGTTAATTTAGATACTGTCTCTGTGCCTTTTAGTTTGGCTAAAGATTTGTGGACGTGTTGATTTTCTCAAAGAACCAGCTCTTGTTTTTAGTTGATTATTTGTATTGTTCTCTTTGTTTCATTTTCATTGATTTGATCCCTGATTTTGATTATTTCCTGCCTTTTAATCATCTTTAGTGTGCTTTCCTCTTGTTTTCTTAGAGCTTTCTCTATAAAAAATTACTTTAAAATTGCTCATATAAGAACTTTCTAATTTCTTTATGGAGGTACTTAGTGCTATGGATTTTCCTCTTACCACTGTTTTCATTGTGTAACATAATTTTGGGCATGTTGTGCCTTCACTTATATTGAATTCTAGAAAGTCTTTAATTTCTTTATTTCTTCCCTGACCAAATGATTGAGTAGAGAATTGTTATGTTTCCATGAGTATATGAAAACTGTTCTTTCTGTTGTTGTTGATATTGAAGTCCAACCTTAACCCATGCTGATCTGGTAAGATGCATGGAGTTATTTAAATTTACTTGTGAGACTTGCTAATTTTATGAGGCCACAGTCACCCTGATACCTAAGCCACACAATAACTCAACAACGGAAAGGTATGTCAGAACGATTATGCTTATGAACATTGAAACAAGAATACTCAATAAAATTCTTGAAAACCCAATCCAAGAATGGAACACCAAATGCATCATTCACCATGGTCAAGTAGGCTTCATCTCATGGATGCAGACATACTTAGTATGTGAAAATCCATCAATGTAACACACTATATAAACAAACTAAAAGAAAAAATGACAATATCAGTAGATGCTGAAAAAGTCTTTGAGAAATTCCAACACTCCTTCATGTTAAAAGTCTTGGTGAAATAGGGATACAAGGCATATACCTAAACATAATAAAGGCAATATACACCAAATAGCCAACCTCTAGTTAAATGGAAAGAAACCTGAAGCAATTCTACCAAAGTCAGGTACAAGACATGGTTGCCCACTCTCTCCCTATTTATTTAGTATAGTGCTTGGAGTTCTAGCTAGAGCAGTAAATCATCAAAAAGGGATCAAGGGGATACAAATTGGAAAGGAAAAAGTCAAGGTGTCATTATTTGTGGATGATACGATAGCATACATAAGCAAGCCCCCAAACCCTAGCAGTGAACTCCTACACTTGATAATACCTTCAGCAAAGTGGCTGGATACAAAATTAACTTCACGAAATCAGTAGCCCTCCTTATTCAAATGATACATGGGCTAAGAAAGATATTAGGCTAACAACACCCTTTATAACAGCCACAATAAATATAAAATATCTTGTTGTAACTCTAGCTAAGCAAGAGAAAGAGCTTTATGCCAAGAACTTCTAGTTCCTGAAGAAAGAAATTGAAGAACATATCAGAAAATGGAATGAACTCCCATTCTCATAGACCAGTAGGATTAATTGATCTATGGCCATCTTACAAAAAGCAATCTATAGATTCAATGCAATTTCCATCCAAATTCCAATTCCAATGAAAATTTTGACACTACTTTTTGTAGCCCTTGAAAGAGCCCTTTGCAACTACATATGGAAAAATGAAAACAAAACAAAACAAAACAAAATTAAAAACCCAGACTAGCAAATATAATTGCTAACAATAAAAGAATTTCTGTATTTTTTCTTTTCTGGTATCTTGAGGTGTGTTTTTGAGTTATTTATTACAGATGTCTCTGATATTTTAGCATAATGAAGTATAGATAAAATATATCCTTTTATATTTGTCTCAAAGACACTTATAATTTGAGCTATCATTTTCATTTTATTCTACATATGTGAAAGCTTCCCTGTCTGATTTCTTCAATGATCCATTGCTTAATTCAAAAGGATATTATTTGCTATTCAAATATGTGTAGTAGCTGTGATTTCTCTTGATGTTTGTTTCAAGTTTTATTTTAAAATGATCTACAAAGATATAAAAATGATGCAAGAAAATACCTTGTTTTTACTTTGTAAGGTTTTACAGATCATATGAAGGTCAACAAGAAGGAAGATCAAAATGCAGACACTTCAGCCCACTTTAGAGTAGGGAACAAAATACTCTCAGGAGGTAGAGGGTAGGAAGGACTTGGGAGGAAGAGAGGGGGGAAATGGGTGGGATCTGGTATGGGAGGAAATTGGGATGACTTACTGAGGGTCAGGAAATTGAACAGAGGTGTGTAGCAATGGGGAATGGGAAACTGGGAGTAGTCACCAGAAAGCCACAGATACCAGGAAAACAAGAGTCTCTCAGGAACCAATGGGGATGAGATTACCTGAAATGCCCAACAAAGAGGAGGGAGAACCTGTAGAGAACGTATCCAGAGGTTAGTCAAGGCCATCATTTGGAGGATGGGGGACACCTATTCATCTTCAAATTTTTAAATCCAGAATTGCTCCTGTCTAAAGGAAATAAGGGAAACAAAGTATGGAGCAGAGTCTGCCCCACCTGGGGATCCGTCTCATATACAGACACCAAACTCAGATACTATTGATGATATCAATGAGTGCTAGCTGAGAGGAGCCTGATATAGCTGTCTCCTGAGTGGGTCTGCCAGAGTCTGACAAATACAGATGATGAGGCTCACAGCCAACCATTGGACTGAACATGGGATCCCAATGGAAGAGTTAAGGGAAGGACTGAAGGTGCTAAAGGGGTTTGTAGCTCAATTGGAAGAACAACAATATCAAGCAACCAGATTCCCCAGAGCTCCTAGGGACAAAACCACCAACCAACCAAATACAGGTGGAGGGACCCATGTCTCCAGCTGCATATGTAGCAGAGAATGGCCTTATCTGGCATCAATGGGAGGTGAGGCCCTCAGTCCTGTGAAGGCTCAATGCCCCAGTAGGGTACTGCCAGGGCAGTGAGGTGGGAGTGGGTTGGTGGGTGCAGAAGTACCATCACAGAAGCAGGGTGAGGGGGGATGGGATAGGGAGTTTATGTAGGAGAAACTGGGAAAGTGGATAACATTAGAAATGTAAATAAATAAAATATCCAATTAAAACAGGAAAAAAAAGACTTTTTTCCTGTTTAGTTATAAAGTCCAAATTTGCTAAGTTTGCTTCATCTTATTTATATTTTACTGTATTGTGTTTTTTGTTATCTCTTAGAGTCTTATTGTTTTCTATTGATAGCCAGAAAGTGAGTGAATCTGGAGGAAGGGGATGTGGGGAGAAGCTAAGGAGAGTATAGGCGTAGAGGAAGGAGAAATTTTAATCAGGATATATTTTATGAGAAAAGAGTCTATTTTCAATGATCACAAACACACAAATATACAAACATACAAATCTGTAATTAAGGATCCTGGATGCTCTGGCAAGGGGTCACATCCTCCTAGGTCTGAGCTATCCAGCAGGAATGCAGACATGCCCTCAGTACACACCTTTAATTTCAAACAATGATGGTAAGGTTGGTTGGTAGAAGAAAGCAACAATGTTTGAAAGTGACATCTAATTGAGGTACACACAAGGTGACACATTAGAGAACGATTTGACAAAATAAATCAGAGATAGAATATGCCCAATTGTCATGAGGATAGGAAAGAGAGGTGACTTAAAAGAGCAGCTCAGAACAAATCTGGATGGAGGGCAATTCAGTGAGTTCAGTTCAGTTGAGTTGAGGCAATGCAGTTGAGTTCATTTCATTGTAGTTCTAGGAATCCAGAGACAGTTTTCTCAAGCAGAACAATTCACTGAGAAGCTGAGAAAAGCCAGTTTGAGCTTGGAGAAGAGTTTTGAGCCAGAACAGCTGAGTTAAACCAGATGGCCAGAGTTTAGAAAGAGCTAGAAAGGGTGAGCTTATTCAGCAGTAAGTCTCCAAAATGACAATTACATCTGGCAAATAAAAGTTACTTTTACATTTGGAGCCCAATGTGATGAGAAAAAAACACCAAATGTGATTGAAAGATGAGAATTATGGAGGCTAGAAGCTTCCAGGCCTAGACCTAGGGTTAGGGAGAACATTGAAGGAAACACTCTGGGCTCAGTCTAAGCTGTGAATACACAGCTTGAGTACAGCTTTCATCGCATCACTTCATCTGAGCAAATAAAATTGGCCATTACACAAATCCAAAAGGGGATGATGGATTCACTGAAGAACTGTACCACTAAAATGTTTCAGGTGTGGGGTTCTTGTCTGTGTCATAACAAAAGATCTTATGTTTTGGGTCCATGGTGGAGATATTAATTCCATGAAAAGACATCATGACACATATCTAAAATCTAGGCCCCTTGTGGCAGTTTAGAAATAACTTCACAAAAGTTACAAAGGAATGTCTTGAATTTTGAAGGATTGTTTGACCTTAAGGATATGGAGTAGTAGGAAGAAGGAACCCACTTAGGCACATACTACTGATTCAGTCAAAAAATGGTATATCATTTCGGCCTATATCCAGAATGTGCCATCATATCTGTGGATGGGTATGATCTGAAGAGGGTTTGGTTTGGGAATCAATAATTACATCTTAGAGAGTTTGCTATGTAAATATTGCTGTTATTTCTTCAGATGAAAGGGTGAGATGAGAGTGATACATAAGCTGTGTGAACACATGAATTGGGCTGAGCCCAGAGAATTTCTCTTATATTTCTAGGCCGAGGCCTGGAAGCTTCTAGCCTCCTTACAAACTAAGCTTCCAAGAAGACTGATTCAATGCAGCTTCTCTTGGTTTCTGATTGAATTGCTCTGTTTGGGTTTCCTATTACCTTTGGCAATGTGTTCTAAAATTCTGGCTCCTTCCCATTCTCTGGCTCATTCTGTCCTCATATGTATCCAGCTTGTTCTATAACCAACCTGCCTCTGTAAAACTGTCCCATTAAAACTACCATATTCCCACGTCCTCCACCCCCACTCCCACCTCTCTCTCTCTCTCTCCTCTCTGTCTCTGTCTTTCTGTATGTCTCCTCTGTCTCTGTATCTCTATCTTTTTTCTCTGTCTCTCTGCCTCTCTCTGTCTTGGTCTCACTCTCTCCCTCACCCCTCTCTGCTCTTAAGTAGCCTCTCTTTTCTGCACCGTTCTCCTTTGAGTTGGACATATCCCATCTCGGACACGATCTGTCATCTTTTCTTTGATTCATCAGTTCGTCTGCCTCTAAATTAGACGTCATTTTCAAACATGACTGCTTCATTCTACAAACTGACCTTACCTTCCTTACTTAGGATTTAACTGTATACCAAAGTAATCCTGGATCTGCACTCCACTGCTGGGGCCACAGCTCTGCTTGCCTCATTGGAGGCCTGTTGCTGCCTGGGGAAAACTCGGTGAGATACCCTTGCTTTGATTCTACGCCTGTTGGACCCCCAAGAAACCCCAACAGCTGTGAGGCCTTCCCTATCCCTTTTGGGTTCCATCTTTTGGTCCACATCTATACCTGCAATCCCCAATCTATGTTCCACTCCCAAGGGAGAGGTGTGTGGGTTTATTTCTGTGTCTTCGATTCTATTGTGTTGATTAACCTGTCTGTTTCTATACCAATACCATACAGGATTTTTTAAAATAAGTATTACTTTATAGTACAGTTTTAGGTTATGGATGGGAATTCCTCCAGAAGTTCTTTTATTGCTTAGAGTTGTTTTTGCTATCCTGTTTTTCCCCCATGTGAAGATGAGAATTGCTCTTTCAGGTCTGTAAAAAAAATGTGCTGGATTTTGATATGAATTGCATTGAATCCATAGATTGCTTTCGGTAAATCAGACATTTTTATTGTACTAATCCTACTGATCCATGAGCATGGGAGACCTTTCCATCTTTGGATATCTTCTCCAATTTCATTCTTCAGGGACTTGAACTTATTGTCATATAAATCTTAAACTTGCTTTGATAGAGTTACTCCAAGATATTTTATGTTATATGTGACTATTGTGAGGGGTATTGTTTCCCTAATTGCTTTCTCAGCCTGTTTATCATTTTTATGCAGGAGGCTACTGATTTCTTTGAGTTAACTTTGTATCCAGCCACTTTTCTGAAGTTGTTTATCAGCTGTAGGAGTGCTCTGGTTGAATATTGGTGGTTGTTTATGTATGCTATCATATACTCCACGAATAGTGAGATTCTTCCTTTCCAATTTGTATCCCCTTGTTCTCCTTTTGTTGTCTAGCGAGAGAGTGGGCAGCTTGTCTTGCCCTGATTATAGTGAGATTGCTTCAATTTTCTCTCCATTTAATTTGATGTTAGCTATTGGCTTGGTGTACGTTAAACCACAGCTGCATGCCAGCAATGAAGCCTACTTGATCATGGTGAATGATGTTTTAAATGTGTTCTTGGATTTAGTTTGCAAAAATTTTATATAGTTTTTTTTTTTTTTTTTTTTTTTTTTAGTTTTTCTAAGCAAAATTGGTCTGAATCTCTCATTCTTTGTTGAGTCTTTCTGTAGTTTAGGTATCAGTGTGACTGTGGCCTCACAAAATGAATTTGGCAGGGTTTCTTCTGTTTCTATTTTGTGGAATAATTTGAGGATTATTGGTATTAGCTGTTCTTTAAAAGCATGGTAGATTTCTGTACTAAACCCATCTGATTCATCTGAATCTGAGCTTTTTTTTTGTTTTGTTTTTGTTTTTGTTGTGAGACTTATCCCATGAACAAGTACCAATCCCTGAAACTATTGATGAGACTCTGTTACGCTTGCAAAACTGTCCCCTCAGAGGCTCTATCCATCAGCTTACTGAAACAGATGTAGATACCCACAGCCAAACATTAGAAGGAGGTTGGAGACTGTTATGGAAGAGTTGGGGGAAGGATTGAAGACCTGATGGGGATGGGAAGCCCACAGGAAAAACTACAGAGTCAATTGCCCTGAACCTCTGGGAGTTCTCTGAGACTAAGGCACCAACCAAGAACATACATGGGCTGGAATAAGATCCCTGGCATATATGCAGTAGATTTGCAGCTTATTCTCCACGTAGGTCCTCCAACAACTGGAGCAGGCATGTCCCTAAAACTGTTTCCTGACTTTAGAATCCATTACCCAACAGGGCTGCCTTGTGTGGCCTCATTGGAAAGGATTCCCCTTTCCAATATATATATATATGTGTGTGTGTGTATATATATATATATATATATATATATACATATATATGTATATATATCCAATATATAATATATATCCAATCTATATTATATATCCAATCTATATTATATATATATAATATATAATATATATATAATAAGGAAAATTCTGTGTACTAAGGGCATGTCTATATTACAGCCAGATCCTACTGTACTCCAGAGTGTGTGTGTGCAGTCTAGCTGGATCATATATGCCTAGAAGGGTTTTGTATATTATCCAGTGCCAAAGCAGACATGTTGTTGGAATAAGGTTCCTCTACATTGGATCAATATATTCAAACTACTCTAAGAACTAACTACCATGAAGTCCTTACCATCCTGATACCACACCAATAAAAACACACATAATAAGGAAAACTATACAATCTATTTTATAAACATTCATGAAATGTCCTCAAGTAAACACATGCCTACAATTTTTGTGTTAAAAGACTGAAGAAGAAGAAATGGACCAGACTATCTATATTTTGTTCTTCCATCTTCTTGACCTTCATTTGCTCTGTGAATTTTATCTTGGGTATTCCAAGCTTCTGGGCTAATATCCACTTATCAGTTAGTGCATACCATGTGTGGATACTCTGGCCCTTCTTATAAGGGGGAACCAAAAACCTGCAGGAGGAGATACAGAGACAAAGTGTGGAGCAGAGACTGAGGGAATGACCATCCATAGACCATCCCTCCTTGGGATCTATCCCAAATACAGTTACAAAACCCAAACACTATTGTGGATGCCAACAAGTACTTGCTGACAGGAGCCTGATATAGCTGTCACCTGGGAGGATCTGCCAGTGCATGACAAATACAGATGGGGACACTCTCAGCCAAAAATTGAACTGAACACAGTCCCCAATGGAGGAGCTAGAGAAAGGACCCAAGGAGCTGAAATGATGTGCAATAACATAGGTGGAACAACAATATGAACCACCCAGTACCCCCAGAGCTCCCAGGGGCTAAACCACCAACCAAGGAGTACACATGGAGGGACCCATGGCTCTAGATGCATATGCAGCAGAGGATGGCCTTGTTGGACATCAATGAGAGGAGAGGCCCTTGGTCCTGTGAAGGTTCGATGCCCCAGTGTAGGGGAATGCCAGGACAGGGAAGCGGGAGTGGATGGATTGGAGAGCAGGGGCGGGGGGGGGAATGGGTTAGGGGATTTTCAGGCATGGGGTAGGGAGACCAGGAAAGGAGACATTTGAAATATAAATAAAAGATATATCTAATAAATATATTTATACACGCACAAAAAATGAAGAATAAACGGTTCAAATTTGAGACCTGTCTGGTCCATGGGAAATTCCTAGACAGCTAGTGTTGGATTGCACAACTCTATTATGTAATAATTGATATAAATTAACTAATAAAATAAAAATTCTCAATTCTGATTCAGCAACATATTTAAAACCTCACATTTCTAAGATGTTTTTATTCTAGGTATACAAAAGTGGCTCCATATAAACAGATTGATAATATAACCCAGTATATAATTTTGCATGAAAAGCACATGTTCATTTCAGTAGATTCATCAAAGGCCTTTGCAAATTTAACATTCCTTCATAACAAAATCTCTGGAGATACTATAACTGGGAACAACTGCTTTAACATTGTAAGCTGTAAATAACAAACCATTATGGGAATGGTATGAAATGTGAAGAAATCTGAAAGCACTTCCACTAAACTCAATAAAAATGCTCAGCTCAATTTCTCCTTTTTATAACCAACATGTTACTTGAATTTGCAGCTAGAAAAATAATGTATAAAAGAAAAATTAAAGAGAAAAATTGTCTACTAAGTTCTAGGTGATGTCACTATTACTTATGTACTTACCTGTTTTTCTCAGAGTAGCCTTTCAAGACAGATAAGGTACTTCACCCTTAAGTACCCACTTTTGCATTCCTGAGGGTATGTTCTAGTAGTGACTTTAAGTTTTATGTATTCGCATTTCCTTGGCAAGTCTATATCTATAATTTAAGAATTTTTACATAACTCCTCCATATTGTTCTGTTCTACGTCTCCACATAAACTGGTGATCTTTGTAAAAGTTGTTACTTTGTAGAGTTTTCCACAGAATTCTTCATGTAGAATAAATATAATACCATAGGAAGCACCTCTAGTTCGTAATACTGCATTAACCTGCCATTAGTTGCTTTCTACTGCAGCTCACCTTATAGAAATTTGAGTCTTTCCTATTGTTCTCCGACGTCTTTTGTCAGGTTAGAATTATCAAGGGCCTTTACATGTTATTTTTTTGACATAGAGGAAATAAGTGATCTTTCCATGTACTTCAAACCAATATAGCCTGCTAAGGTACTCTATAACTTCTCAATAATAATTTATTAGGTAATTGTTAACATATAAAAACAAAGGCAAATTTGAATCTTTGACAGGAAATGGTTAAAATTTATTAAATTTAAAACTTCTGGCCAATAAAGTAGGAGAGTTGGTTTATGTTTTTAAAAATCAAAGGATTCACATATTTCTTGAAGAAATTTTTCTGATATAAAATAGCAGGTTTTTTTTATAAATTCAAGTGATAGAAACTACCCATAATAATTTATTTATAAATACTGTTTGCATATTTCCTTATGAGAAAAAGTATGTTATTACTACCATTTTTCACTACACTGTGTAAAAAAAAACAAAGAAAAAAAGCAACAAAATTCCTTACATAATACACACTGAAGTCATTGCTTCCCAGTGGAATTCCTATTTCTCTTATAATACTAGAGAAGTCACTCTTTATATTAAGATGATTGTCTCTATTATAAAAATGTATTTAATAATATTCATTAAAATCTATTCAGTAGTACAAAATACATTTAAACAATTTTTAAAACTTGAAAAATAAATAACTGTGGTGTTAAACACTTTTTAACATGAAGAGTCCAGCATATTAATATATTCATTATTGGTAATATATGTTTCTCTCAAAGCAAACATTTTTTCATGCATCATATATCTTGGAAGCCAATGGATTTTGTTAAAATTTTATTCAGATATCCAATCTTTGTAAGTAATAAACTGAAGAAGGCATGCTTTGAGTGGGAAGAGAGATGAGCAAAATAAGCCACAGACTAGCATAGTTTTATAAGCCTACAACTCTGTCTAAAGGTCAAGACATACACCTAAGTCAGTTGAAAATTTTTAGAACTGAAGTAGCAAAATCTCATCTTTGTTTTATAGAAAACACATTTTCTATTTCTTTAGATTCTCATAGAAAAAGGTGAACACGTTTCATTAAAATAGACAGTTAAAATGCTCTATTTCTTTGACCTTTAAAATATTTTTCAATTGTGAACAGCTGGCCATTCTGCCCCTTTCCCAGCGGCTGCTTAGACTGTAAACAGGAGGCAAAGTAGAATTGCAGCCAATCTAATTATGGAATATTGAAAAGGTCAAAGCATTGCCCTGGGCTAGAGAATAGTAAGATCTTCATTTAAAAGAATGCCAAATGTCCTAGCTACTAAATGAAATACCAGCAATTTATATTTCTTATAGAATTAGTAGTGGGAAGCTATTTCCCATACATAAGTTTCTGATCTACAGAAAACGTTACAGTGTTGCTTAGAATTTTCCAGAAAAGCAGTATATTGTGTACTATGGAAGTGTATTCTTGCAAAGTAGGGCAAAGAATCTCAGGCAGATGAAAATATTTTAGTGTTTAGTCAAAATTATAGAAACATCATTGAGTGCCAAATAAAGAAATACATTTATATAGGAATTTCATCTTAGATATTGGTAGTGGTGGGAATTTCTGTGGAAGGCTTTTTTCTCTGTTTTATTGCATGCATGAAGTCCCATAGTTGGGATGAAAGCTTGAATGTGTCACATGGAAGTCAGGAAGCAAAATAGAATCCAGGACAATAAATGGAACTGATAATGACAAAGGGAAATTCATGTTTTCTATCAACTTTCCTGAACAATACACTCAAGCTGCAGAATAAGATTGCGTTCTTGCTATAGAAATAAATGTTTGGTTCTAAACTCAAAAAAGTGAAAGTGGGGATCTCATGGAAATGGTAGGGTTGCTGGGTTAATTGTTGTCTAATGACTAAAACACTGTCCAATGAATAATCAATAACATGCACATAGAGCTTTAGCATCTTATACCAACTTTTACAATGCAATAGTTAACATTTTACTTCTATTTCTACATGTAGTACACAGTGTATAAACCTGAGTTCAAAATACAAATTGTACAGTTTATAACAAGCCAGAGTTCCTAGATGCAAATATTCTAAGTGAGTTTGAGGACTATATTAATTTTATGTACTCTGTATTATATAATCTGAGAAATTTAGAACATCATATGGATGCTTCTGGCATTGCCTAAATTCTGTTTTCTACTTTGTAGGACAAATAAGAACTAGATGTTTTGCATGGAAGGGATAGTTGATGAATTCTGTTAGAAAGTTAAGCAACTGTGTTAAATCAAAATAATATATTTCCCAGTGTCCAAAATTGAGAGAAGACACACCTAAGCTTCAAGAGACTTGAGGCCCCAGGAAGTGGGGAGATCTACTGGGATAGGGGTGGGGTGGAAACATACTCTTAGAGATGGGGGCAGTGTGGGGAAGGTATGGGATGAGGAACAGTCAGAGGGTGCACCAGGAGAGGGATAATGACTGGACTGTAAAAATAGATTAGTAAAGGAAGATTAACAAAATAGTAAAAGTATATAAAGCCAAGTCAAATCTACTAATTTTTGGCTATTATATCTTATAGGAATCCCCATGGTAATGTCTGCATTGATAACCACTGGGTTTGCACATAAAGAGAAATGCACTCACTAGTGTCAACTGGACTGTGTGGAGCTTATTCCCTCAGGGGGACATTTGAGTTATACTATTAGAAATCCTTAGCAACAAATCAACTTGTCATTTTGAAAAGATTATTTTCTTAATTTTCAATTGGATCTTAAACAGCCTAAATTATTTTATAGTCTGTATTTCATCAAATTTTTTCATAATGAAAGCTTAGGGGGTTTTAATTTTTCTTGTTTGACTCATTTATCTATGTCTACAAATATTTGTCTCCACATTTTAGTAAGTAGAATGTCTTCTAATAGTATCACATCAATGTCAAACAAAAACACATGCACTTTGTCTGATGAAGTATATTCTACCTCTGCTGTAGTAAGTGACATTGGAAGGAGTTAAAAATGGCAAATCTGGAATATATCTATACAGTTATTTTTCAGGTGAATTTGAAATTCTGAGACATGCTCATTAAATGAAAAATAGATCATAGCCTCTAGCAAACCAGTGGGTGATCAATTCATCAAAATTAATTACACTAGACTAAATTAGAGTGACCTAGGGAATATAGGCTATGTTTTCTCTTATTAAAAGTCCACAAAAGTACTCTGATAGCTATTATAACTACAGTATAGACATAGCCACCATTTTTCAGAGAGGCCTTTTATGTTAGGTCTTTAATTACAAACTCTTCCATTATTGAGAAATAGCATCCTTTCCATATAAAAAAGTCAATCATCCTTGCTTATTACATATTATACTTGTAAATGTCTGACTCAGCTTAATAACTGTTACAGGATTGTCCTTCAAGCTCATTATCATATGACTAAGATCAAGATGCATAGCATTCAGCACCTATCATATTATTTCTATACAAAATATTTGGAATGATTATTTGACACAATTGATTAAAGGTTACAGTGTAGACATACAGTCTCTTAGGAGGTATTAGTAGGACTAAAGGTGTTGCACTATAAGATCTAATGAATTATTGAGAATGTATTTAAATGGTAGAACAATTGATAAACATGATTACTAGTCTGCTTTTAGTCATTTTCAGTACGACAAAATAGTTAATGAATAGAATCTATCCAAGATATAGGAGACAGAGTATGTATGTATATATGAAATATACATTGGTCAACTCCAATTTGTCATAACTGGAGGTGAGAATGTATAATATTTGTAACATTTCAGTTTAGAAGACGTGTCTCAAGTACATAATTCAGTCTCTCTTATAATTGAAATAGTCTGCAACAATCATAGGAATTTGGATTTTTATTAAGAATTTTAAATTTTAAACAACAAATATAAAAGCATAAAAAGAAATAAAAATAAAAATTAATTTATGCTAATGATACCCAAGGAAGCAGATATATATGATATAATGGATAAGCACTTTGAAATAATTGTATTTATGTGAATTTCCCTTTGGTTCATGTTTAGTACATGAACTAAAGATAAACTAAAGAAACTAACAGAAGTAAATAAAGCTATGTATAAACTAAAAGAGAATACTACTAAAGAGATGGAATATGAAAAATAGAAATTCTAGAATTAAAAGTTAAAATAAATTAATAGAAACATCCAGTACAGAGCTTTTTTTCTCTTTTAAACATTATTTTATTATTAATCATTCCATTTGTTTACATCTCAAATGATATCCTCTTTCCCAGTTACCCCAACACAAACACCCCCTGGCACATCTGTCCTCTCACCCATCCCCTTTGCCTCTATGAGGGTGATCTTCTAATCAGTCAAAGAAATAATTTTACTTTTGAAGAGTTGGTATTGTGTTCAGTTCACTGAATGTAGACTCCTCTCCAAAACTTTACTTTAGAGACTGGAGAGATTGCTCAGTGGTTAAGATTACTGGATGAGGCAATAGCAGTTCTGGGTTCATTTTTAGCATACACATGACAGCTTTTGATATGTAACTCCAGTCATAGAATATACATCATTGTCTTCTGCTACAAATGGGCACTACACACATGGTGTGCTTATGTACATTCAGGAAAAATACATATAAAGTATAAAATATGTAAAAACTAAAACTTCTTTATATATATATTATTTTTATTCTGTATTCTTTGCTTACATTCCAAAGATATGCCCAGGAGTGGTATGCCAGGGTCCTCTGGAAGTGTCATGCCCAATTTTCTGAAGAACCACCAGATTTCCAGAGTGGTTGTACCATCTTGCAATCCCACCAACAGTGTAGGAGTGTTCCTCTTTCTCCACATCCTTGCCAGTACCTGTTGTCTCCTGAATTTTTACTCTTAACCATTCTGATTGGTGTGAGGTGGAATCTCAGGGTTGCTTTGATTTGCATTTCCCTGATGACTAATGATATTGAACATCTCTTAAGGTGTTTTTCAGACATCCGAATTTCTTCTGGTGACAATTCATTGTTTAGCTCTGTACCCCATTTTTAATAGGGTTACTTGGTTCTTTGAGGTCTAACTTCTTGAGTTCTTTGTATATATTGGATATTAGCCCTCTGTCGGATGTGGGGTTGGTGAAGATCTTTTCCCAATTTGTTGGTTGCTGTTTTGTCCTTCTGATAGTGTCCTTTGCCTTACAGAAACTTTGTAATTTTATGAGGTCCCATTTGTCAATTCTTGATTTTAGAGCATAAGCTATTGGTGTTCACTTCAGGAACTTTCCCCCTGTGGCCATGTCCTCCAGGGTCTTCCCAAGTTTCTTTTCTATTAGTTTCAGTGTCAGAGAACTTCTACAGCTGATAAACAACTTCAGCAAGGTGGCTGGTTATAAAATCAACTCAAGCAAATCAGTAGCCTTCCTGTACTCAAAAGACAAGCAGGCTGAGAAAGAAGTTAGGGAAATAACACCCTTCACAATAGCCACAAACAACATAAAGTACTTTGGCATGACTCTAACCAAACAAGTGAAAGCTCTGTTTGATAGGAACTTCAAGTCCTTGTAGAAAGAAATCGAAGAAGACCTCAGAAGATGGAAAAATATTTCTTGCTCCTGGATTGGCAGGATCAATATAGTAAAAATTGTCATCTTGCCAAAAGCAATATACACATTCAATGCGATCCCCATCAAAATCCCAAATCAATTCTTCATAGATCTAGAAAGAGCAATTCTCAAATTCATCTGGAGTAACAGAAAACCCAGGATAGCTGAAACTATTCTCAACAATGAAAGGACTTCTGGGGGAATAAATATCCCTGACCTCAAGCAGTATTACAGAGCAATTGTGTTAAAAACTGTATGGTATTGGTACATCAACAGGCAAGTAGATCAATGGAATAGGATTGAAGACCCAGAAATGAACCCACAGACTTATGGTCACTTGATCTTTGATAAAGGAGCTACAACCATCTAGTGGATAAAACATAGCCTTTTCAACAAATGGTGCTGGGTCAACTGGAGGTCAACATGCAGAAGAATGCGAATTGACCCACTCTTATCTCCTTGTACTAAGATCAACTCCAAGTGGATCAAGGACCTCCACATAAAGCCAGACACACTGAAATCTTTTTTTTTTATTTTCTTTTTTTTTCAGTTATTATTGTTTCTTTTTTTCTTTTTTTCTTTTCTATATTCTTTGTTTACCTTCCAAAAGCTTTCCCCTTTCCAGTCCCCCCCCACCATATGTCCCATAAGTCCTCTTCCCCCCCCCACCCGCCCATTCCCCAATCACACCCCCTCCCCACCATTTCTCTGTTCTGGTACTCTCCTACAAAACTGGATTTAGTCTTTTCTGGACTAGAGTCCTCTCCATCCTTTTTCACCATATATTTGAGCAAGCAGAACTCAGTCAACAAGCTTCAACAATTACCATTTGAAGTACGAGGCAAATGATGAAGAATAAAGGAAAGCAATGTAGCCCCGGAGACATCTAGAATAAAAAAAAAAAATAGACCAGTGCATACACACAGGTATTTATGGAAAATTGTATAAAAATTAAAACACTAAATTGATTAATCATCTCAAATCACAAGTTTAATAAAATACCACAATCTTCAAATATAAAAGATTTTAAAACATCCAATCAAGACAAAGACTAAGAAACTTTGATGAAGCAAAGAAAAAAACAACAATCTTAAGGCTGTAGAGCTAAATATGGCTTATCAAGCACAACAGGTCTTTGATGAAATTTATCAGAATAAACGTCAAAGCTTTTTACAAAAGACAATCAATATATATTTAAGGAAAATAAGTCTCATCAGATAAATTTTTCTGACAGCGTGTCCTTCAAATAACTAAAAAAAAAAATTACAGAAATGAGGAGACCTCAAATAACCACATGAAGACAAACTTTCACAGGAATTCTTAGAGTTCAAATTTTAATAAAAATTATTTTTGAACATGCTACAAAACTTGTCTCATTTCATTCTAGATCCCATGTTGCTGAGCATGAATATTAACCATAATGGATTACAAATATTTTTTTCAAGAGAAGAAAGAACTAAAGTATCAATAAAACTGAAAACATGATAAGAAGATACATATACTCTAGATGTCCTGTTAATGTTAAGCATTCCATAGGTATCAATAACAAAAGTTCCTCAACTTGGTATATAACTTCATGGCCAAATTTCCATTCCATGCTGGGATTCTGTATGTTTGTGTTTGGACAGGTCTTATGCATGCTTTTACAACCACTGTGAGTTCATATGTGCAATTCCACTGTTCTGTCTGAAAAAAAAGATGGTTTCCATGTAACCAGTCACCAATTCTGGATGGTATAAACTTATGACTCCTCTTCCATGATTATTCCTGAGTATGGTTGAAGAGGGATTGTAATATAAATGTCCTATTTAGTACTGAACATTTTACAGAGTCTCTTTGCAGCTTGACCAATTATGGGTTTTTATATTAATCACAATGTATTTGGTTAGTAACCTTCCATAATGAAGGATAAGAAATTCAGTAATATAAATGCAGTAATCTATGTGTATAAAAATAAAAAATGATATAAGGATATAATACATCTGGGTTCTTTCCAGCTTCTGGCTATTATAAATAAGGCTGCTATCAATGGAGGAATGTATACAGAAAATGTGGTATATTTACACAATGGAATACTACTCAGCAACTAAAAACAATGAATTCATGAAATTCTTACACAAATGGTTGGATCTGGAAAACATCATCCTAAGTGAGGTAACCCAATCACAAAGGAACACACATGGAATGTAGTCACTGATAAGTGGATATTAGCCCAGAAGCTCTGAATACCCAACAAAAATTCACATATCAAATCATGTCCAAGAAGAAGGAAGGAGAGGTCCCTGGTCCTGGAAAGGCTTGATCCAGCATTGTAGGGGAGTACCAGAACAGAGAAGTAGGAGGGGGTTGATTAGAGAATGGGTGGAGGAAAGATGACTTATGGGATTTTTGGGGAGGGGGGAACTGGGAAAGGAGAAATCATTTGGAATGTAAACAAATAAATAAAATGCTTTGGAATTACTTAAAAAATAAGGATAAAAGATTACAAATACACACACACACACAGAGAGAGAGAGAGAGAGAGAGAGAGAGAGAGAGAGAGAGAGAGAGAGAGAGAAAAGCTAGATTTCCAAAAAGTAGGGTACAAATATAGCAGAATTTCAAGGATAAAAATCAGACATTTTATTTTTGATAATATATGATGACTTTAGTATCTGACTCTACATAATGGATCAAGCAATTGGGCACAAAATCAAAAAAGAATTTGAGGACATTAAAAATTATTTAAATAATTTTTCTGTTAGCTTACAAAGTAATGAGATTTATTCTAGGCACACACACACACACACACACACACACACACACACTTTTATGCCTGATTCCATTCCAGTGAAAACAGAATAATAGTACAAATCCAAGAAAAAATGCAGGTTATTTGAATATACAAAATCATAGGATAAAAATGAGCAATGAAGAGAGTAAAAAGCTTACAGTTATGTCAGTGGTCAAAGAACAATATCTGAATTATCGAGAGTTACAGGAGACGTGCAAATATCTCAAAGGTAGAAGTTTTATTTAAAATCTCAAATCTAGAAAAAAATAAATATCCAGGCATAGAAAGATTGTATCACAAATCATATTGAACTCATTGAAGAGTTTTTTCTCTCTTTTTCAATTTTTATTAATCATTTTGTTTGTTTACATTTCAAATGATATCCCCCTTCCCGGTTATCCCTCCACCAACACACCATCCCATACCACCACCCTCTTTTTGCCCCTATGAGGGTGCTTCACTCATTCATGCACTCCTGCCTAACCTACTAGCATCCTGTTACACTGAAGCATCAATCCTCCCCCCCCATTGATATCAGATAAGGCCATCCTCTGCTACATATGTATCTAGAGTCCTGGCTCCCTCACTCTTTGGTTGGTGGTTTAGTCTCAGGGAGCTCTAGATGGTCCAATTAGTTGAAATTGTTTTTCTTTTCTTTTCTTTTCTTTTCTTTTCTTTTCTTTTCTTTTCTTTTCTTTTCTTTTCTTTTCCTTTTCTTTCTTTCTTTCTTTCTTTCTTTCTTTCTTTCTTTCTTTTTATTTTTATTTTTTTATTTTTCGAGACAGGGTTTCTCTGCGTAGCCCTGGCTGTCCTGGAACTCACTCAGTAGACTAGGCTGGCCTCGAACTCAGAAATCTGCCTGCCTCTGCCTCCCAAGTGATGGAATTAAAGGCGTGGGCCACCACCACCAGGCTGAAATTGTTTTTCTCATGGGTTTAAAAATTTGAGACGCATGGGTGGCCCATCCCTCAACTGGGGTCTCTACAGGTTGTATCTCCCCTTTCTTGTACCTCTATATTTCTCTCCTGTCCCTTACAATACCTGTTCCTGGTGCCCCTTTTTCCCCTCCCCTCTCCCTGCCTGGTCCCTCCCTCTAACTCCTGTGATTATTTTGTTCCACATTTTATTTAGGATTGAAGCATCTACTCTTTAAAACATGTCTCTCAAAGAAGAGGAGAGAAATAAAGTGCTTGTAAATATGTCTTCATCCTTATGACAGAAAATTTCTCACAAGCAACATTAGAGGTCACATTAGAGTATTGAAGGAAAAAATGCTGGGCCCCTAGCTCCAAACCTTCTTATATGAATACCCAGCCTACAGGAGCTAGAAAGCAAAACAAGGACCACTGCCAGGATAGGGCGTTGGAAAGCAATAGAGAGTGGAATATCAGGATACAAGGAATCTGATAAGGGTAATGGGAAAAAGCTACTGTCTAGAGAAGGGGGTAGAGGTCAGTACAGAAGAAGGTGAAAAGAAGGTAAGAAGACTAACAGGACACAGTTGAGCAGATAGGGGAAAATGGAAACATGGGCTCCTTAGGCAAAGAGATGGAAGGCAAATGAAATAGGAGGGAGATTAAAAAAATAAAGTAATATGTATGGCTAAAAGAAGTCACAAGGAATCATATTATTAAGTATTTAAACAAAACCAATAAGACACATATTTCAGTGTACAAATATACATATATAGTTTTTGTTTGCTTTGGTTTGTTTTGGTTGTTTTGTTTTTGATTGTGTGTTTGTTTTTAAGACAAGGTTTCACTGTATAGCTCTGGCTGTCATGGAACTCACTCTGTAACAAAACCTGGAGTATCAGTCATGAGAAGCTATCTTTTGAGTTGTTGACCAGGAATACCTAAGAGTCATTCCTATATACATCTCATTTCAGTTACACTTGTTTATACCCCAGACATGTGAGTTAAATCCCTATTGCTGAAGACACCATGAGCTTCAGAAACAGGGTCCAGAGATCCCTGGGCTGAAACTGGCCTTAATGCCCCCTCTCTGAAGACTAGCTTTCATGGTACCAGAATTCACCATAAAAGCTTCCATTGGAGAGATACAAGAGTCCCATACAGCTATGATGCCTATGAATTATGTCATTGGCCAGATGGCATGATAATCCTACAAGTGCAGCAGGGAAAAATGTATCTTGATAGTAATTAACTGATCTGTAATTAGGCTTATGACCCACTCAACTAGGGAATAACATACCTGTTACCAGAAACTTAGCTAAATCCTCAGTACCCATGAAATCATAGTTATTAGAGGAGAATCTACAACTACTAGTTTACTAAGACAGCATAATCCCTAACAACAATCTATAATCATCTGTTAATATATCCACAGATAAGCGTAGTTATAGCCCTTCACCCAGGAAACTTTTCAGTGCAGCAGAAATTATTTCAGAAAATCATAACTAATCAAAATGCTGAGTTGTGGAGCCCCATACCAATGGATACAATAAAAAACACTTCCACACCTAAGGGTCAGGGACTCTTGAAGAAGAGAGGACAGAAAGATTGTAAGGAACAGTTGATCAGTAACTTTGCTGGGAGACTTTGTCTCCTAGCAACATAAGAAGCTACTAGAATAAAGCCTCAACAACTTGACTCCCTAAATGTGAGCTGAATAAGGAAGATACCAATGTGCGAAACTGCATAGTGAAAATCCCACAAGCCCTCAACCCTAAAAAGGAACTACAGGGAACTGAGAAAAGGAAGGAGTGTTACTTATTGGATTGCTTTTCAACCCTTACTAATCCTGCTTTCTTATCCCATCAAGAGCCACTAGCCTACGGATAGCATCACCCATAGAGATGTAGACCTTCCCCATCAATCATCAATCAAGAGGATGTCAAAAGGCTTGCCCAAAGGTAATATGGTGAGGATAACATTTTTCAATTAAAGTTCCTTCTTCCCAGGAGCATCTAGGTTTGTGCAGGCCATGTTTACAAAACTGTGGCATTGCACATGGGCAAGGATTATTACAGAGATAACAAGAACTAGATTAAGACAGATATCTTGATTCTGAATTACCCAATCAATCAAGGCATTTTCACTAACTGGGAACCATGGACTCTGCTACCTTATTAATGATATTAGAAAGTGAGACACCACACTAGCTGTGTTGCCTTTTTAGAGCACCCATCCTGCTTATGGAGTCTCACTGAACCCCAAAGCCAACTCTGAAAATACCACCCGTATCATCTTTGAGAATGTCATCTTTCCAAGTTTGTATGTAGCCATCCCAGCCCATAGAGTCCCTCTAAGCCTCTGAGCAAACCACTGGCATCATGATGGGATTTTATAATGCAGTTAAGTACACTGTATCCTTCTTGGATGGCTGCACTCTTCTTCATGTCATTCTACATCTGGACTTGGCTGGCCAGAACCAGGTGGACTATCTCACACAGATGCTGACTCTGAGCATCTGGGCATGGCTACAATTTTACTCTTCCAGCTCAGTAATTGTCCATGACAGCATGGAGAAGCTGAGCTACATTGCCTTTGAGCAGGAGATGGCTACCAATACATCCCCCTCCCCTCTGGATAAAAGCTATGAGCTCTCTGACTACAGGGTGATCACCATTAGTTGTAGGGAGTGGTGTGGTTGCCCCAGGTGTTCTTTCTTCCTCAATATTCTGTAGCATCCAGGATACTATCTTCTAATTCCATGGTAATGTATGATGTCACATCCACAAGGAACTCTGCTAATATTGTACTGCCTTGTGGCATCACCATCTGTCCTGGAATCAGCAACAGGGTTCAGAAGGAGCTCATTGCCCTGGCACCCAGGAGAATAAAGACAAAAGTTACTGGTCCCCTGAGAACAGACATTCTGTGTGAATTACAACTCCATCCTAGCCTCACTCTTAACATTCCAGGCAATGTGGATGAGCAATCAGGTATATAATTGCAGATACATCATTGACTACTACATATGCTGTTTGTGAGGTAAATTGCAAGTTGTCATGACAAAACTTTCCCAGAAAAAAATGAAACCTTGTTGGAATGGCCTCATAAATTTTTTAAAAGATGTGGTTCTACTTATGGGCTTTTGATTCTGATTGTTTCTTTGAAATGAAGTATGAAGTCTTAACAGTTGGTTTCCACAAACATCTGCAAAGTTTTACAATGTAGGTGAGAACTTTGATTGTATAGTGTTCCTTTACATTTAAAAAATAGTGATTCCAAGTATCCATGAAAACTATGGTTGGAGGAAGTCACCCACCCTCCCTGCACTATACTTCCATAAGGAGAGATCAGGTTCATTTCATAATGAGTCCACAAAGGGAAGCAACAGAGCTGGTTTAAGGTAAATCATGTGATATATTTTTTGAAAAAGGAAACTATGCCATAAAGTTCTTTTACTTTTGCCTTTGTTATTGAATAGTTAGGCATAAATTTCTCCCTTTTATGCTCCTCACCAATTAGATATATTTGAAGGTTATTCTTCTCCCTGATAGTGGATTGAAATTTTACAATCTAAGGCTTTCCTGTAAACTGAATTGAGATAAGTTCAATAGAAGTCAATGCATTACAAATAGGCAAAAAAGAAAAAGAAAAGGAAAAAAGAAAACTTAATTATTTGTTTTAGTTTGTACACTCAGGCTACTATTATAATTTACAAAAACATATTTATTGAACCCATAAAATAAAATATCTGTGCTGCACGGTTTTATGCGAACTAGATACACTGGAGTAATCAAAATAGAAACTTCAATTGAGAAAATCTCTCTATAATGGCAGGCTTCAGGTAAGCCTATAAAATATTTTCTCAATTAGTGATTGATGAGGGAGAGCCCAGCCCATTGTGGTTGGTGTCATCTCTGCGCTGAGGGTCCTGGATTCACTAAGCAAGCAGGCTGAATAAGCTATAAGGAGTAAGCCTGTAAGTAGCACCCCCATGACCTCTGCAGCAGCTTCTGCCCTGTTTGAATTCCTCTTCTGACTTCCTCCAATGACAGATTAAATACGGCAGTGTAAGCAGAATAAACACTTCCTTTCCTCCCAATGTGCATTTTCTCATGGTGTTTCTTCAAACAATAGTAACCCTAACTAAGAAACAATGGTTAAATCAGATAAAGAAGACAAAGCCTATTAGTATTTCTAACACTTTGTAATATAAAGTTTGTAATATCCCAATGTTATATCCCACAAATATACACAGAAGTCAGAACCATCCAATTAATTGGACTTCTTTATTACACACTAAAAATATCAGGTAGATTGGCAGACTCATCTGTCTACTACTTGGATGATTGCATATATCTTAGTGTTGCTATAGTACACTTGCATGTACACAGAACCATAGATTAATATGAATAGAAATCACTCACAGGAGATATACAATGACTAATGTGAAACATGGATCTTTTCATCTCCCTGTTTATTTTTTATACATGTTTGCTCCTATCTTACATGGAATTAACTATCTTGAATAACACTCAGAAATGGTGAGGAGTAAATCAACTTTGTATAGTCATGTTTTAAAATTACTTGAATTCATTTTGGTTTGCTTTACAGAATACACACACACACACACACACACACACACACACACACACGCACACGCACGCACGCACGCACGCACGCACGCACATGCACATGCACATGCACATGCACATGCACATGCGCACACACACCATTAATTTAAATTTAAACTGAAAATGCATCTCCCAAGGTACACAACACAATATGTGGTAGCATAAGTAGCATTTTAGTCAATTCTGTTTTCTTGGCTTTTAATACAAAGTAGGGTATTTACATAATTCATTGATGAATATTTCTTGAAGATCTACTAAAGTGCAAGGTGTTGCTGTAAGTCAGAGGAGAGAAACTTTCTTGTGCTCCTGGCTGTTCTGGTGGCACATGTATTGCTTATTTGTTGTTAATTCTATGGGGAAATATAGTATAAGAAAATAATAAGGAAGGCCACAGCACTCATTATTTCCTTACTCTGTATATCTCCATAGTTCAATTTTAAATGGGATTTTTAGGAATACCTCACTCAACGTATTTAATATTTAATCTAGCTTGACCAAGTTGCTATTGGCAGTTAATTGCTGCTGTTAAAGGGAAGGACACATTGATTTTTCTACTAGTATCATAAGTCATCCATGATCCTTTGGAAGTACACAAAGAAGAATACTTGGGCACCACAAATTAGTCTTGATGGGTTCAAAAGAAAAGTGGAACAATGTTAGGGATGGAGGGAAGGGGATGTATGTGTGGAGAGTTGAGAAGGAAGGGTAAATATGATCAAAGCACATGCTTCAATTTGAAAAAGTATATTTTATTCACTAGATGTAATTGTCATTTTGAAGGCTTATTGCTGAATAAGCTCACACTTTCTAGTTCTTTCTGAACTCTGGATGGCTGGTTCAACTCTGCTGTTCTGTCCATATCAAAGATGACTAAATGAAACTGGCGTCTCTTGCCTCTAGCATTCTTTTCTAATCTTCTGGCTCCTTCTCATTTTTTGGTTCATTCTGTTGTCACCTGTATCTTGTAAAACTATCCATGTAAAACTGCCCTGTCAGAAAGACAAAACGGCAACCAAGGAGAGGACCCTGGGCCTGAAAATATTGGATCCAGTTTTGTAGGAGAGTACCAGAAAAGAGAAATGGGGGGGGGGTGATTGGGGAATAGTTGGGGGGGAGAGGACTTATGGGATGTATGTTGGGGGGGAACTCGGAAAGGGGAAAGCCTTTGGAATGTAAACAAAAATATGGAATAAAAAAATGAAAAAAAAACCTGTCCTGTCTTTCTCTGTCTTATTCTCTGTGTCCCAGTATCTCTGTATCTCTGTGTCTCTGTGTTTCTATCTCTCTCTGTGTCTATGCCTCTGTCTCTGCCTGTTTCTCTGTGTGTGTGTGCGTGCGCGTGCTTGTGTGTGTGTGTGTGTGTGTGTGTGTGTGTGTGTTTGTGTGTGTGTGTGTGTGTGTGTGTGTGTGTGTGTCTGGGATTCTCTATTAAGTCACCTCTCTTTCTTGTCTCTTCTCATGAGAATTGGGAGAACCCTACCTCTCTCAAATTTTCTCTGATTAAATCACTCTGCCCCTCAATCAGAAGTCACTTTCACACAGAGCTGCTTCCTTCTATCAACTAACATTACTTTCAGTGTTTGGAATTAATGGTATGACTGCATTCCAGCTAGATGACATCAACCTAGAAGGTCTTAGGATGGAATCCCTTGGCAGAGCAGCTGTGCTGCTGGATTAAGATTCCTCCACATCAAAGTACTCAAATAATTAATGAAATGTTTAAAAATTATTCTAAGACAAACAAAATTACTTATTATAATGAATGCCTTATGACAATTATATAGCAATATATGTATATAATTACGAAAATCTTGTTTTCTGTAAAACATAATAAAGTAGGGTCTAGACTGAAGAGCTTTTACCCCTTGGAATGTTGCTTAGATCTGGCTAATGGTACAGAGATGAAAAGTAATAAAATGGTGGTGAAACTTGAAAGGTAAGGAAAACTAATACAATTTATGAATTTATAAATCATTTTATGTCCTTGCCACTGATGCTGAGTGAGACAGGGAATCACACTCTAGTGTTTATGTTTTACTTATTGCTTTTTTTTGTCTATGTATGCATCTGTTTGGTCAAATCAATCTCTGTGCAGTAGCAGAGCCTAGCTATGACTGGGTCAAGCAGCCCAGGCTGCCTTCTAAATCAGGATTCTCAGTCATCTTAGTGCTACAATTCTGGGCTCTATTAATGTTTTAATGGATGATACTTGAACTGGTATAATGGCTCATGGGGTCAAGGCACCTACTATCAATTTTAAAGTTCTAAGTAAAATTTCTGGAATGCATATAGTAAAAGAAAAAAAAACAGATTCAAGTTTTCCTATGGCCTCCATGTTGTAGCATAACCATGTGTTCTCTAAATATATAAACAAATTTTTAAACATAAAAAATTACTGTCTCTTATGTTACAAACACAATAGAGGTAAAGAAAAAAAAAAGCCTTCAGTTCTTCCACCAACTGTTCTGTAAGAGTCCCCAATCTTCATCCACTGTTTTGCTGTGGGCATCTGCATCTGTTTAGGGAGTCTGGAAGGGAGAGGCAACATTTGGAATGTTAATTAATTAATTAATTAATTAAAATTACATTAAGTAAATGAAAAAAATAAAGGTGAAAAATTAGGGTTGTATTATAACCAATCAACATGGATATGATTTACATTTAGAGAGCATCGCAGGGGTACAAGTAGTAAGAATACTCATGATAATGCTTTATTACATTTTATTCATTATTATTGTGTATCTAGGTTGTATGTGTATGTGTGAAGATATGAATTTGCCTCCACGGACTTGTTCAAGTCAGAAGACAATTCCTGGGTACAGGTTCTCTCCCTTTGTCTTAAGTTCTGAGGATTGAACTCAAATTATTAGGCTTATATAGCAAGCCCTTTTAGTTGAGATATTTTTGGCCTTGAGATGTTTCACAAAAGGAGAAATAAATGGCCTGATTTTATGGAAGGGGCTATAGGGCAGGAGTAAAAAACAGATATCAGAAGTATTTTTTCTCATGATAGGGCATCAATAAATCTATCTACACAAGTAGCCAATGTACTGAATAAGATCTATTTGTTCATCAATAGACAGATTTTTATTCAGGCTCTGCAAAGATTTTGTCCCTATATTTCTTTTAGACAGGAGCAATCTTGGGTAGAAAATTTTATTGGTGGATTGGTATACCATCCCTCCATTGGGGATCCTGTCTGTGTACTGGAGGTTGTCACTTCAGGTTCCACATCTCCACTCTTGGGCATTTTTGCTAAGGTCACCCACATTAACCCCTGAAGTTCTCCATCATTGCAGAACTATGGGACTTCCTAGAGAGACTCTCTACTCCTGCCCCTAGCAGCTGCAGATTTCCATTCATTTTCTTGGCCTTCTAGGCCTCTCTCCTGTCTCTCTTCATACCTGATCCTCCTCTCCTCTCCTCTCCTCTCCTCTCCTCTCCTCTCCTCTCCTCTCCTCTCCTCTCCTCTCCTCTCCTCTCCTCTCCTCTCCTCTCCTCTCCTCTCCTTTCCCACAAAGGCCCTCCCTCCCTCTGCCTTCCATGACTATTTGTTTCCCTCTTCTAAGTGGCATTTAAGCATCTATACTTCGGCCTTTCTTCTTGCTTAACTTCTTTGGGTCTGTGGTATGTATTATGGGTATTGTGTAATTTTGACTAATATCCATTTATCAGTGAGTTCATACTAAGCATGTCCTCTTGGCTCTGGGAGATGTCACTCAGAGATATTTAGTAGTTTCATCCTTTTGCCTGCAAAATTCATGATGTACTTGTATGTAATGGCTGAATAGAATCACATTTTGCAAAATAACCATATTTTCTACATTCATTATTTGGTTGCAGGGCATCTGAGTTCCTTCTAGTTTCTGGATATAATGAATAAGGCTGCTATGAACATAGTGGAGCACGTGTTCATGTGATATTGAGGAGCATCTTTTGGGTATATGACGAAGATTGGTATAAATGGGTCTTCAGGTAGAACAATTTTCCAGTTTTCTGAGAAACCACCAGATTGATTTCCAGAGTGATTGTACAAGTTTACACCAGCAATGTAGGAGTGTTCCTCTTTCTCCAAATCTTCAGCATGGTCTGTCACTTGAGTCTGTGAACCTAGACATTTTGATTGGTGTCAGGTGGAATTGCAGGGTCATTTAGATTAGCTTTTCTCTGATGACTAATGATCCTGAACATTTCTCTAGTGCTTCTTGGACATTTGAGATTCTCCCTGTTGAGAATTATCTGTTTAGTCCTATAGCCCACTTTAATTGGTTTATTTGGGGCTTTGGCATCTAATTTCTTGAGTTCTTTTATATTTTGGAAATGAGCCCTCTGTCAGTTGTAATGTTAGTGAAGAACTTTCCCCCAATCTGTAGGCTGCCACTTTGTCCTGTTGACAGTGTCCTTTGCCTTACAAAAACTTTTCAGTTGCAAGAGTTCCCATTTATCAATTGTTGATCTTAGAGCCTGAGCCATTGACATTCTGTTCAGAAAATTTCCTCCTATTCCAACATGTTCAATGCTGTTTCCCACTTTCTCTTCTGTAATATTTAGTGTGTCTGAGTTTAGGTTGAGGTTCTTGGACTTGAGATTTGTGCAGGGTGATAAATATGAATCAAATTGCATTCTTCTACAAGCAGACACCCAGTTAGACCAGTAACATTTGTTGAAGATGCTTTCTTTTTTCTACAGTATTGTTTTGGTTTGTTTGTCAAAAACAAGTATACATAGGTGTGTGGGTTTATTTCTGGGCCTTCAATTCTATTCTATTGATCAATCTGACTGTTTCTATGTCAATAACATACCATTTCTTTTACTGCTATTGCTCTGTAGTACAGCTTACAGTCAGTGATGGTGATTCCTCCAGAAGTACTTTTAATATTCACAATTATTTTGACTATCCTGGGTTTTTGTTTGTTTTGATTTTCCATATGAAGTTGAGATTGCTCTTTCAAGGTTTGTAAAAAAAAATGTTGGAATTTTGATATGAATTGTACTGAATCTGTAGATTGCTTTTGTTAAGATAGCCATTTTTATTGTTAATCCAACCTATCCATGAAAATGGGAGATCTTAGCTGGGTGTGGTGGTGCACGCCTGTAATCCCAGCACTTGGGAGGCAGAGGCAGGTGGATTTCTGAGTTCGAGGCCAGCCTGCTCTACAGAGTGAGTTCCAGAACAGCCAGGACTACACAGAGAAACCCTGTCTCGAAAAAACCAAAAAAAAAAAAAAGGAGATCTTTCCAACTTCTGATGTACCCTTTCATTTCTTTCTTCAGGGACTTGAAGTTCTTGTCATACTTTCTTGTTTAAACTAAGAGATTTTATGTCATTGTGGCTTTTGTGAGGGAGGTTATTTACTTAATTTGTTTCTTGGCCTCTTTATCATTTGTAAGAAGGAAGGCTACTGCTTTCCTTTAGTTAATTTTATATCTAGTCATGTTGCTAAAGTATTTATCAGCTGTAAAAGTTCTCTGGTAGAAATGATAACTTATGTATATTAACATCATCATTGAATAGTGGTACTTTAACTTCTTTCTTTCCAATTTGTATCCGCTTTATCTCCTTTTATCGTCCTATTACTCTAGTTAGAATATCAAGTACTAGATTTAATAGATAGGAAGAAAGTGTGCAGGCTTGTCTTGTCTCTGATTTCAGTGGGATTGCTTCAAGTTTCATTCTATTTAATTTGATATTGGCTATTGGCTTGTTGTATATTGCTTTTATTCTGTTAAGTTTGTGTCTTGAATTCTTCATCTCACCAAGATATTTACATGAATGGGTTTTGGATTAATCAAAGCATCTAATGAAATGATCATATGATTTTTTTCCTTTGAGTTTGTTTATGTAGAGGATTGCATTGATGGATTTTTGTAGAGTGAACCATGCCTGCATCCCTGGGGTAAAGCTTACTTGATCATGGTGAATGATGATTTTACTGTGTCCTTGAGCTTAGTTTGTGAGTATTTTATGAGTATTATTTCTTCAATGTTCATAAACAAATGTGGTATGAAGTTTTCTTCTTTGGAGCTTTGTGGTTTAGGTATCAGGGTAACTATGGCCTTAGAGAATGAATTATGTAATTAATGTTCTGTCTGATTCTGTTTTGTAGAATAATTTGAATCAGTTTTCTATTAGATCTTCTTTTAAATTCTGGTAGAATTGTGCAATAAATCTATCTGGCCCTTTCAGGACCAGGCTCCTCTCTTTCCTTCTCCTTGGGAATCTTTTGACTTGCTAATTGTGCCTTGTGTATTCAGAGCTTCTGGGCTCATTAATATCCACATATCAGTGATTGCATTTCATGTGTATTCTTTTGTGATTGGGTTAACTCACTTAGGATGCTATTTTCCAGATCCAACCATTTGCCTACAAATTGCATGAATTCATTATTTTTAATTGCTGAGTAGTATTCCATTGTATAAATATACCACATTTTCTGTATCCATTCTTCCTTTGAGGGACATCTGGGCTCCTTCCAACTTCTGGCTATTTTAAATAAGGCTGCTATGAACATAGTGGAGCATGTGTCTTTATTGTATGCAGGGGGTGCAGTTTTGTAGGAGAGTACCAGAATAGAGCAGAGAAATGGTGGGGTGGTGATTGGGGAATAGGCAGGGGGTGGGGTAGGGTGGAAGAGGACATATGGGACACATGGTGAGGGGAGAATGGGGAAAGGGGAAACCCTTTGGAATGTAAACAAATATAGAAAATTTAAAAAATGTAAAATAGTTAAAAAAAATAAAACCTATCTGGCCATAGGCTTTTTTTTTGGGGGGGAGGGTTTGTTTGTTTGTTTGTTTGTTTGTTTGTTTTGTGTTTTGGTTTTGGTTTTTGGGTTTTCGAGACAGGGTTTCTCTGTATAGCCCTGGCTGTCCTGGAACTCACTCTGTAGACCAGGCTGGCCTCGAACTCAGAAATCCACCTGCCTCTGCCTCCCAAGTGCTGGGATTACAGGCATGTGCCACCAAGCCTGGCCTGGTTGGGAGGTTTTTAATAATTGCCTCTGTTCCTATAGGGGATATGGTACTATTTAGTATACCTGATTCTGATTTAACTTTGGTACATGGTATCTTTCTAGAAAATCATCCATCTCTTTTAGATTTTTCAGGGAATTTTTTTGTATAGGCATTTGTATAGGTTGGAAGAAATATATATTAATATGTATATTAATTATATATATATTAATTTCCTCAATTTCTGTTGTTATGTCTCCCTTTTCCTTTCTGATCTTGTTAATTTGGATACTGTCTCTGTACCTTTTAGTTAGTTTCTAGCTTAATGGTTTTCTCAAATAACCAGCTCTTGGGTTTGTTGATTTTTTGTTTCTAAATTGGTTGGTTTCAGTCCTGAGCTTGACCATTTACTTCTATCTACTTCTCTTAGGTGTGTTTGCTTCTTTTTGTTTTTTATAGCTTTTAGGTGTGCTTTTAAGTTGCTAATGTAGTTTATCTTCAATTTCTTTATAAAGGTACTTAGTGCTGTGAATATTCCTCTTAACACTGCTTTCATTGTGTCCTGTAAATTTTGATATATTATGCTTTCATTTTCATTGAATTCTAGAAAGTCCTTAGTTTATTTATTTATTTCTTGACAAAGTCATTTTTGAGTAGAGAGTTATTAAGTTTCCATGAGTATGTGAGTTTTCTCTTGATGTTGAAGTCCAGCTATAGTCAGTGATGATCTCATAGAATGCATTGGATTGTTTCAATCTTCTATCTGTTGAGGTTTTCTTTGTGTCCAGTTCAGTCAACTTTAGAGGAGATTTTGTAAGGTTCTGAGAGGAAGGTATATTCTTTTGTTTTGGGGTGATGTGTTCTGTAAATATATGTTAAGTCTATTTGGTTCATAACTTCTCTTAGTTTCTTTGTGTCTCTGTTTAGTTTCCGTTGCAGAGACCTGCCCATTGGTGAGAGTGGGATGTTGAAGTCTCCCACTATTTTTGTGTGGGTTTCAATGTGTGTCTTGAGCTTAATAAAGTTTCTGTTATGAGGGCTAATATCCAATGTATACAAAGAACTCAAGAGGTTAGAACCCAGAAAACCAAATAACCCTATCCAAAAATGGGGTACAGAGCTAAACAGAGACTTTTCACCTGAACAAATTCGGTTAGCTGAGAAACACCTTAAAAAATGTTCAACATCATTAGTCATTAGGGAAATGCAAATCAAAACAACCCTGAGATTTCACCTCACACCAGTCAGAATGGCTAACATTAAAAACTCAGAAGACATCAGGTGTTGGCGAGGATGTGGAGAAAGAGGAACACTCCTCCACTGCTGGTGGGAATGCAAGCTGGTACAACCACTCTGGAAATCAGTATGGCGGTTCCTCAGAAAACTGGACGTGATACTTCCGGAGGACCCAGCCATACCACTCCTGGGAATATACCCAGAAGATTCCCCAGCATGCAATAAGGATACATGCTCCACTATGTTCATAGCAGCCTTATATATAATAGCCAGAAGCTGGAAAGAACCCAGATGTCCCTCAACAGAGGAATGGATACAAAAAATGTGGTATATATACACAATGGAGTACTATTCAGCCATTAGAAACAATGAATTCATGAAATTCTTAGAGAAATGGATGGAGCTGGAGAACATCATACTAAGTGAGGTGACCCAGTCTCAAAAGAATACCCATGGTATGTAGTCACTGATAAGTGGATATTAGCCTAGAATCTTGGAACACCAAAGACATAAATCACATACCAAGTGATGTCTGACAAGAAGAAAGGAGTGGATACTGGTGCTAGAATGGACCAAAGCATCATTGTGGGGAAGTACAAGAACAGGGAAGTGGGAGGGGGTGGATGAGGGAGCAGGGGGAGGGAAAAGGGCATGTGGGACCTTTGGAGGTGGGGAACCAGAAAAAGGGAAATGAATTGTAAATATAGAATATATCTAATAAAAAATTGTACATAAAAAAAAGGACCAACATGGACCTTCGTGACATCTACTAGCCAGAATAGCTAAGTTTTCATAAGGTTGGAAATATTGGAAAAAAGCTTTTATCATTATCAACTGGCTCTTAAATTATTGTATTGGCACCTTGTAAATTGTGATATTACTGATGCATAAATCTGATTAATTAAGAAAAAAATAAAGTTTCTGTTATGAATGTGAGTACCCTTGCCTGTAGGGCATAGATATTTAGAATTGAGCCTTCATCTTGATGAATTTTTCCTTTGAAGAGTATGAAGTGTCCTTTTCCATCTCTCTTGATTACTTTTGGTTGAAAATCTATTTTATTAGATATTAGAATGACTACTCCAGTTTGTTTCTTGGAATTATTTGCTTGGAAATTTTTTTCTAGCCCTTTATTCTAAGGTAGTGTCTATCCTTGTTGATGAGTTGTATTTCTCATATGCAGCAGAGTGATGGATCCTGTATGTGTATCCAATCTGTTAGACTGTGTGATTTTATTGGTGATGTGAGTCCATTAACTTAGAGAGATATTAATGACCAATGGTTGTTTGTTTCTGTTATTTTGTTGGTGGTGGTACTATGTGTGTATATGATTCTTTTCTTTGGGAATTTTTTGTTTTGTTTTGTTTTGTTTTGTTTTTCAAGACAGGGTTTGTCTACGTAGTCCTGGCTGTCCTGGAACTCTGTAGACCAGGCTGGCCTTGAACTCAGAAATCAGCCTGCCTCTGCCTCCCAAGTGCTGGGATTACAGGCATGCACCACCACCGCCCGGCTTCTTTTGGTATTTTTGTGAGATGATTAATTTGTTGTGTCTTCATGGGTGTAGTTACCCTCCTTATGTTTGAAGTTTTTCTTGTAATATCCTTTGTAGGACTGAATTAGTAGAAAAGTATTGTTTAAATTTAGTTTTCCATGGAATATTTTAGTTTCCCTATTTATGGTCATTGAGTGTTTTGCTTGGTATAGTAATCTTGGCCAGCATCTGTGGTCTCTTAGGTTCTCCAAGACATCTGTGGAGGACTTTCTGGCTTTTAGAGTCTCTAAAGATAAGTTGGGCATAATTATAATAGGTTTGACTTTATATGTTTCCTGACCTTTCCCTTACAGCTTTTAATATTTTTTCTTTGTTCTCTGCATTTAGTGTTTTGATTATTATGTGACAGGAGGATTTTCTTTTATTGTTCAATATACTTGTTGTTCTGTAGGCTTCTTATACATGTATTGCCATCTCTTAGGTTAAGGAAGTTCTCTTATATGATTTCATTGAAGATAATTTCTGGCCCTTTGAACTGGGAATCTACCCTCTTCTATTCCTATTATTCTTAGCTTTGGTCCTTTCATTGTGTTCCTAATTTCCTGGATGTTTTAGGTTAGTAACTTTTTACACTTGGCAAATTTTTGGACAGATGGCATCTTCTATGCCTGAGAGTCTCTCTTACATATCTTTTCTACTGATGATGCTTGCACCTGTAGTTCATGTTCCCTTCCTTAGGTTTTCCATCTCCAAGGTTGCCTCCATTTGTATTTTCTTTATTGCTTCTATTTCCATTTTAAGGTCATGGACCATTTTGTTCATCTCCTTTACTTGCTTGATTTGTATTTTCCTGTATTCCTTTAAAGGATTCGTTTCCTTTTTAAGGGCTTCTACCTATTTGCCTGTGTTTTCCTGTATTTCTTTTTGGTGATTTTATTTTCCTATTTAAAGCCTCTATCATCTTTAGGAGATGGAATTACAGACAGAATCTTGCTTCTCAGGTGATGAAGGATATCCAGGGTTTGCTGTAGTAGGAGAGGTGGTTTCTAATGTGTCGTTCATGGGTCTTGTGCTTGTCTTTGGTGTTTGCTAGCCTGGTTGTTCTGGATTGGAGAATTCTACCTGCCTCCTTTGAGACCGTCCTAGATTAGAGCAGGCCTCCTGTTCCCCTGGTTAGAACAGCCTTCCTGGAAGACAGGCAGAGCTATGGGTTAGGGTGGGGAAGTCCAGTCAGCAGCAAGTACAGGTAGAAAGAAGAAAGGGCTCAGATAAGGCAGAACACAGCCCATATCTACCAGGCTTTGTAGGGTCCCAGCTGGAGTGAGGATTGGGGCATGGTTCTAACCTATGTCCATGTTTAGAATAGTGGGTGATAGGCCACAATGAACTTATTTTTAAAGCAATCATATAATGTATCACATTAAATGTATAGAAATAGCTTATAATAAATATAACCTATGTACACACATGATTAAAATTTCATAGAATGCCTCCTATATAACATTATGAATGGCATTGAAAGTTAAATCAACATGTTTCAATATGTAGATATTTAGGAATAACTGCATTAGATGACATAATAACGTCATTCAATGCTTAAACCTTTATTGTGGACCTCCAATTAATTTGACAGGTGAAAAGCCTGAGAAAATATGTACATTTGAATTTTTATCTCAGGTACCATGTACTTATCTAAAATGATAGGAAGATATTCACAACATGTAGAGTAGTCTGTCCTGTTTCATTTCTGTGAGTATGATAAAAAAACATCTGTCCAAAAACAACTTAAAGGAGAAAAGAATTTATTTTATTTTACAATTCTGGGTTAGAGTTCATCATTGTGGTAAAGTTAAGGCAGGACCTACACACAAACAGTCATGCCATAACCATCTAACCATCGTCAAAAGGAGAGAGAAATGAGTGCATACATATTCACATGTTTACTTGCTCATGTCTAATTTGCTTTCTATATTTTTCATTAACAAATTTATTTCATTATTTTAATATGTACTTATGTGTGTTCATATATATTGGTGTCTGTGTGTGAGTATGTGCACATCAGTTCACGTGCCTATGGATGCTAGAGGCACAACATCCCCTTTTTAGTTACTGATTTATCTATTTCATCATTTTAATATGTCTATATGGGTATCTGTGTATATGGGTGTCTGTGTGTATATATATGCACATCAGTTCAGGTGCCTATGGAGACTAGAGGCACAACATCACCTTGGACCTGGAACTAAGCAAGGTTTTGAGCCCCCTGATATAGTTGAGAACCAATGTGAATTCCTTTTAAGTTAATAAACACTGATCCAATTCTCCAGGCCAGATTTCTCTAATCTTGAATAGTTTTCTAGGTAATGATGCTGCCAACAGTCTGCTGAATCTTTTATATCAATTAATAATCATGATAATCATCCTCAGGCATGTCTATAAGCCAACTTAATTTAGACTGTACCTTCCTGAGACACAATTCCCAGGTAACTGTAGTTTCTGTCATACTGAAAACTAAAACTAACAAATTTACAAACATGTACATTATTCCTTCAATTTTTATTTTATTCAAAATATTATGATATATATTAAAATGAGTCAAATTTGCATTTTTGTACCATGGTGATTATGTTCAGGCTCAGAATGATATTGAGGTTTAAATATTTATTTCTCTCAGAAACCAAGATTTAAATAAATACCTAAAAAGGCATTCAAAATTCAAAATATAAAATATAGGATCATACACTAAAGTTCCTGTGTATCACCTTCATGAATCTTCATTACTAAATGACAGCAAAACTCATTCCCAACAATTATCTTTACTCAAAATAGATGCACAAAGTTTCAGAAATAATCTCTAGAATGACATATTTTTCCTGAGTATTAGAATGACATATTTTTCCTGAGTATTATGAAATATGTTGTCCTTTGTACCTTGTCATCAACAAAGGGTAACTAGGTACTGAAACTGAGAAGAGAGTAGCACAAAATATATTACAGTAAAAATTATACCAACATGGGGAATAGTAGATTGGAAACCAACGGATCATAGCTTACAGGTCACAGTAAAAACTATAACTCTTTCCAACTCTAAATTCCAAAAACAGTCTCTTCAAATCATTCCATTTAAGGATATTCTTTTTTATTTTTCGTAGCACCCAAGAATCAATCTAGGCAAAGAGCCAAGCAATTAATATATAGCCAAAAGCATACATTTTTCTAGAAGTTCACACATAATTTTCTCAACACTAATAGCAAGGAAATCATAGCAACCACAATTTGTTTGGAACAAAACACATTGATCTTATTCTTAAAACTTTTGAATTGGAAACTGAACAGAAGTTTTTAACCTTATATGCTGAATATCAGAGATAAATGTCTAATGCCATAAAGATTAATTAAATTGAAAGGCCACTCTAAATTAAAATCCTTTACGTTTGGTTTCATTTCTCACTTTTTTTAAATGTCAGTAATGATCTCATCTCAGACGATAAAATTGATAATCACTAAGATGCATGGTTATCTGACAGAATGAAAAATCTGCAAGCAAAGTCTTTTATAAAGTGTTCATTTTAAGTATACACACACAGGTGTGTGTATATTTGTGTTTGTTTAATTGTGTATTCATTTAACTTTGTTGTATTTGTAACTAACTTTGTTGTATGGTAAAAGGTCTTGCTATATAGATTTGAATGGCTTACCGCTCAAAAAGTAGCCCTAAATTTACCCAACATTCCTTATGTCTCAGGCTGTTGTTATGTGATAAAATTGGAAACAGTTACCAATGTAGCTGGCTTCAACATCTTGTCATCTTGATACATTTTTTATTTGTTATTCTTACTTATTCACTTTACATCCACTCACTGACCCCTGCAAGTCACCCCTTCATAATCATTCTCCCATCCTCCCTTCTCTTAGCTGGTTGGGGTGCCTTGCAACATCAAGTAACTGTAAGACTAGGTGCTTCCTCTACCATTGAAGCCAGACAAGGAAGCCCAGCTAAAAGAACATATCCCACATAACAGACAATACATTTTGGGATAGCCTGCATTCTAGTTGTTCAGTACCCAAATAAAGACCAAGCTACACAACTGCTACATATGTGCATGGAGGCCTAGACCCAGCCTGTGTATGTTCATTTGATGGGAATTCAGACTCTGTGAACCCCAAAGTTCTTCCTGTGGCATTCCTATTCTATTTTTCCATAGGAGTTGTGGGGGCATCTTGGATACATGGGGGAGGAGAAATGGGACAAGGAACGTGGGAGGGCTGACCTGAAGATGGGTAATGACTGGATTGTAAAAATAAAAGTAATAATCATAAAAAAGAGTCCCCAAGCTCCATCAACTGGATGTACACCTACATCTGTCTGAGTCAGCTGCTGGGTAGAGCCCCTCAGAGGACAAAATCCTCTTGTCTGCAAGCACAACAGAAGATCATAATAGTGTTAGAGATTGGTACTTGCCCAGGGGATGGATCTCAAGTTGGGCCAGTTATTAGAAATTCCAAATATTCCCTCAGTCTCTGCTCCATCACCCCTGCTTGCATTTCTTGGAGACAGGACAAATTTAGGGTTAAAAAATTATGTGGCTGGGATGGCGTCTTTAATGCTTCACTGGGGTTTCTGCCTGGCTACAGTAGGTGGCCTCTTCATGTTCTGTATCCCCAAAGTTGTGAGTAACAGCTAAGGTCAACCCCATTGATACTTGGGTGCCTCCCTTATTCCAGGTTTCTATATTGTACTGGAAATGTCCTCCACTGCCTCACCATGCCAGTTGTAGCTTTCCATTAATTTTCATGGCCAGGTAGCCATCTCTCCTATCCTTCCCCACACCTGATCCTGAATCCTCCATTCCCCTCCACATCCCACTCCATTCCAGTTCACACCCTCCATCTATATCTTATGACTATTTGCTTCCCCCTTCTAGGAAAGATGCAAGCTTCCTGGCTTGGGATTTCCTTCTTGTTTAGCTTCTGTGGGTTTGTGTGGGATAGTACGGTATCTGTATTTTATGGCTAATATCCACTTACTAGTGAGTACATACCATGCATGTCCTTTTGGGCCTGCATTACCTCATTCAAGATGATATTCTCAAATTCAATCAATTTGCCTACAAAATTCACCATGTCTTTGTTTTTGATACCTGAATAATATTCCATTGTGCTTATGTACCACATTTTCTTCATCCATTCTTCAGTTGAGAATCATCTAGGTTGTTTTCCAGTTTCTGTCTATTATAAATAAAGCTGCCATGAACATATTTGAGCAAGTGTCTCTATGGGATTTTGAGGCATGTTTTGGGTAAATGTCTTGAGGCAGAACTATTCCAAATTTTGGAGAAAATGCCAAATTGATTTCCAAAGTGGTCGTACAAGTTTATCCTCCAACCAGTAATGAAGAAGTGTCCTCCCTCCCCCTTGATCTATAGCCTTACAAGCATGTGCTATTTTTGAGTTTTTTGATCTTAGACATTCTGATGGGTGTAAGATAGGATTGTATTGATTTGCATTTCCCTAGTGAAAAGGGGACTTTGAACATTTCTTTTTTGTCTTTTCTTTATTGAATATTTTCTTTATTTATATTTCAAATGTTATCCCCTTCCTCAGTTCCCCTCCCCAGGAAACCCTCTATAACATCCCCCATGCTTCTAAGAGGGTTTTCCTCCACCCACCCATCCACTCCTGCCTCCTGCCCTCCAATCCCCTACACTGGATCTATTGAGCCTTCATAGAAAAAAGGACTTCTCCTCCTATTGACCCTGACAAGGCCATCCTCTGCTACATAAGCAGGTAGAGCCATGGGTTCCTCCACATGTACTCCTTAGTTGGTGGCGTCAGCCCTGGGAGCCCTGGGAGCCCTGGGAGGTCTGATTGGTAGATATTGTTCTTCCTTTGGGACTGCAAACCTCTTCAGCTCCTTCAGTCCTTTCTCCAACTCCTTCATTGGAGATCCCTTGCTCAGTCCAATGATTGGCTGCTAGCATCCAACTCTGTATTTATAAGGCTCTGGCAAGGGCTCTCAGGAGAGGGTCATACCAGGCTCCTTTCAGCAAGTATTTCTTGGCATCCACAATAGTGTCAGGGTTTGGTGACTGTATCTGTGATAGATTCCCAGGTGGGACAGTCTCTGGATGGCCTTTCCTTCAGTCTCTACTCTACACTTTGTCTCCATATTTGCTCCTGTGAGTATTTTGTTCCCATTTCTAAGGAACAAAGCACCCTCACTTTGGTTTTCCTTCTTTTTAGCTTCATGTGTTCTGTGAATTGTATCTTGGATATTTGGAGCTTTGGGGTTTATCAGTGAATGCATACTATGTTTGTTCTTTTCTGATTAGATTACTTCACTCAGGATGATATTTTCTAGTTTTCATGTAATACTATGTCCAATTTTATGACCAACTGTCAGACTGATCTCAGAAGATGGAAAGATCTCCCATGCTCATGGATTGGCAGGATTAATATAATAAAAATGGCCATCTTGCCAAAAGCAATCTATAGATTTCAATGCAATCCCCATTAAAATTTCCACACAATTATTCATAGAGGTATAAAGAACAATTTGCAAATTCATTTGGAATAACACAAAACCTAGGATAGTGAAAACTATTTTCAACAATAAAAGAAATTCTGGGGGAATCACCATCCCTGACCTCAAGCTGTATTTCAGAGCAATAGTGGTAAACATTGCATGGTATTGGTACAGTGACAGGCAGGAAGACCAATGGAATAGAACTGAAGTCCCAGACATGTACCCACACACATATGGTCAATTTATATTTGACAAAGCAGCTAAAACTATCCAGTGGAAAAAAAGACAGCATTTTCAACAAATGGTGCTGGGTCAACTGATGGGCAGCTTATAGAAGAATACAAATAGATCTATTCTTATCTCCTTGTACAAAGTTCAGGTCCACATGGGTCAAGGAGGTCCACATAAAAACAGATACACTGAATCTAATAGAAGAGAAAGTGGGAAAGAACCTCGAAAACACAGGCAACAGGAGAAAATTTCCTCAATAGAACACCAATGGCTTATGCTCTAAGATGAAGAATCAACATATGGGACCTCTTCCATTTGCCTAAGAATTTTATGAATAGTCACAATTTTATTAATATTACATAACTTGGTGTGACTCTAACAAAGCAAGTGAAAGATCTATATGACTAGAAGTTCAAGTCTCTGGAGAAAGAAATTGAAGAAGACCTCAGAAGATGGAAAGATTTCCCATGCACTTGTATCAGCATGACTAACATAGTAAAAATGACCATCTTACCAAAATAAATCTACAGATTCAAAGCAATCTCCATCAAAATTTCAACTCATTTATTTCACAGAGATGGAGAAAGCAATTCTCAAATTCGTTTGCAACAACAAAAAAACTCAGAGAGTGGAAATTATTCTCAACAACATGAGAACTACTGGGGAAATCAACCATCTCAGATCTTAAGTGGTATTACATAGCAGTAGTGATAAAAACTGCATGGCATCAGTATAGTAACAGGCAGGTAGATCAATGGAACAGAATTGAAGACCCAGAATTAAAACCAAACACCTATGGTCACTTGATCTGTAACAAAGAAGCCAAAACAATCTATTGGAAAAGATACAGCATATTAGACAAATGGTGCTGGTTCAAGAGGTAGTCTGCATGTAGAATAATGCAAATTGGTCCATTCTCCTTGTACAAAGCACAAGTCCAAGTGAATCGAGGATATCCACATAAAACCAGATACACTGAATCTAGTAGAAGAGAAAGTAGATAAGATCCTTGAACACATGGACATAGGGGAAATTTTCCTAAACAGAACACCATTGGCCCAGGCTCTAAGATGAACTATAGACAAATGGGACCTCATAAAATTGAAAAGATTCAGTAAGGCAAAGGACACTGTCATCAGGACAAAATGGTAACCTACAAATTGGGAAAAGCTCTTTACCAATCCTACATTCAATACAGGACTAACATCCAATATATATACAAAGAACTCAAGAAGTTAGACTCAAGAGAAACAAATAACCCTATCAAAAATAGGGTACAGAGATAAACATAGAATTCTCAAGTGAGGAATATTGAATAGAGAAGAAGTACCTAAAAATGTTCAACATGCTTAGTCATCAGGGAAATGCAAATCAAAAGGACCCTGAGATTTCACCTCACTCCAGTCAGAATGGCTAAGATGAAAAACTCAGTTGACAGCAGATGCTAGCAAGGATGTAGAGAAAGAGGAACACTCCTCCATTGCTGGTGGAATTGCAAGCTGATACAAGCACTCTGGAAATCAGTCTAGAGATTCCTCAGAAAATTGGACATAGTACTACCTAAGGACCCAGCTATACCACTATTGGGCATATTCCCAGAAGATGCTCTGTAATAAGGACACATGCTCCACTATGTGCATAGCAGCCTTATTAATAGTAGCCAGAAGCTGAAAAGAACCCAGGTGTCCTTAAAACAGAGGAATGGATACAGAAGATGTGGTACAATTACACAATGGAGTACTACTCAGGTATTAAAAACAATGATGTCATAAAATTTGCAGGCAAGTGGATGGAACTACAAAACATCATCCTGAGTGAAGTGACCCAGCCACAAAAAAACACACATGATATTTTCTCACTGATAAGTGGATATTAGGAAAAAAGCTTGGAATACCCAAGATACAACTTACAGACTAAATGAAGCTCAAGAAAAAGGAAGACCAATGTGTGGCTGCTTCGGTCCTACTTAGAAGGAGGAACAAAATAATCATGGGAGGTAGAGGGAGGGAGGCACTTTGGAGGGAGAGAGGAGGAGGAATTAAAAAGGCAGGTACGATGTCAGTGGAGACAGGGGAGATTTACTGAGCATCAGGTAACTGAACAGGGGTGTGTAGCAGTGGGGTATGGTGAACTAGGGGTAGCCACCAGAAAGTCCCAGATGCCAGGAAAGCAAGAGTCTCTCATGACCCAACAGGAATGGCATTAGCTGAAATACTGAACAAGGGGGAGAGATAACCTTTAGAGATCATATCCAGAGGTTAGGCATGACCCTGGTTGAGGGATGGAATCACTCACCCATCTCAAAATTTTTAATCCAGAATTGTTCCTGTCTAAAGGAAATACAAGGACAAAGAATGGAGAAGAGACTGAAGGAAAGGCCATCCAGAACGTGCCCCACATGGGGATCCATCCCATCTGCAGATACCAAACCCAGACGCTATTGCTGATGTCAAGTGCTTGCTGAGGGGAGCCTGATATAGCTGTCTCCTGAGAGGCTTTGGAGAGCCTGACCAATACAGTTGCAGATGCTTGCAGCCAACCACTAGACTGAGTAGAGGGAGTGCAATGGAAGAATTGGGGGTAGGACTAACAGAGCTGAAGGGGTTTGCAACCCCATAGGAAGATCAACAATATCAATCAACCTGAACTCCCCCCGCCAGGACTAAACCACCAACTAAAGAGTACACATGGAGCAACCCATGGCTCCAGGTGCATATGTAGCAGAGGATGGCCTTATCTAGCTTCAATGGGAGGCTATGTTCTTGTTCCTGTGAAGGCTTGGTGCCCCAGCATAGTGGAATGCTAGATCAGATAGGTGAGACAGGAGTGGTTGGGTATTTGGAGGAAAGCAGGGGGGGGGGAGGTATGGGATAGAGAGTTTGCAAATGGGAAACCAGAAGGGGGATACCATTTGAAATGTAAAGAAATAAAATAACCAATAAAAATTAAAAAAAATTTAAAAGTCACTGGATAACAGAATGAATATAAAAGCAAGATCCATCATTTTGCTCCATACAAGAAGACACCTCAGCCATAAACATATACATTACCTCAGAGTAAAGGGCTGGATAAAAAGTTTTCTAAGTAAAGGGATCCAAAAAAGCAAGCTGGAGTAGCCATTTTAGTATCTACTAAAATAGACTTTCAACCAAACTGAATCAAAAGAGACAGGGAAGCACACTTCATACTCATCAAAGGAAAACTCTACTAATACAACATCTCAATTCTCTCTCTCTCTCTCTCTCTCTCTATATATATATATATATATATATATATATATACACACACACATGTATATATACATGTATATATGTATATAATTATATACACATATGTATATATACATATGTGTATATAATTATATACACATATATAATATATACATAATATATAATATATATGTATGTAATATAAATTTAGAATATATATACACATATATATGTGTATATATATATATACATATATATATTCTAAATTTTTTGTTTACATTCCAAAGACTTTCCCCTTTCCAGTTCCCCCCTCACCATATGTCCCATAAGTCCTCTTCTCCCCGCCCATTCCCCAATCACCCCCCAACCCTTTCTCTGTTCTGGTACTCTCCTGCAAAACTGGAACCAGTCCCTTCAGGACCAGTGTCTTCTCCTTCCTTCTTCTTGGGAATCTTTTGATTTGCTAATTGTGCCTTGAGTATTCAGAGCTTCAGGCTGCCCCCTCTCTCCATATCTTTTCAATATAGTACTTGAATTTCTAGCGAGAACAATTAGACAACATAAGGAAGTCAAAGGGATACAAATTAGAAAGGAAGACGTCAAACTATCACTATTTGCAGATGATATGATAGTATACTTATGCAACCAAAAAACTCCACCAGAGAACTCCTACAGCTGATAAACAACTTCAGCAAAGTGGCTGGTTATAAAATCAACTCAAGCAAATCAGTAGCCTTCCTGTACTCAAAGGACAAGCAGGCTGAGAAAGAAGTTAGGGAAATAACACCCTTCACAATAGCCACAAACAATATAAAGTATCTTGGCGTGACTCTAACCAAACAAGTCAAAGATCTATATGACAAGAACTTCAAGTCTTTGAAGAAAGAAATCAAAGAAGACCTCAGAAGATGGAAAAAATATCTCTTGCTCTTGAATTGGCAGGATCAATATAGTAAAAATTGCCATCTTGCCAAAAGCAATCTACAGATTCAATGCAATCCCCATCAAAATCCCGACATCTCAATTCTTAACAACTATGAACAAAACACAAGGGCACCCACAGTTGTAAAAGAAACATTGCTAAAGTTTAAATTGCATATCAAACCCCACACCATTAATTGGAGAAGACTTCAACACCCCACTCTCAGTGATTGAGAGGGCATCTACAGGAAAATTAAACAGAGAAATAATCAAACTTACAGAAATATTGAGTCAAATGGACCTAAAAGACATCTATAGGATAAATTACCCAAACACAAAAAGATGCCTTCGCCTCCTCAGCACCTCATAAATTCTTCTCCAAAATTGACCATATACTTGGTCACTAAAAAAGATTAAACAAATACAATAATTAAATATAAATAATGCCTTGTACCTTATCGGACCACCAGGGATTAAAGCTGGACTTCAAAAAGAAGAGAAACACTAGAAACCCTACCCATTCAAGGAAACTGAACACCTCTCTACTCACTGACAACTGGGTCAGGGAGGAAATGAAGAAATTCAATACTTTCTAGAAGTCAATGAAGTCAAAATATACCCAAATTTTTGAGACACAATGAAACTAGTTCTAAAAAGAAATTTCATAGTACTAAGTAAAGAAACAAGTAAAAAAATAGAATGTTTTCATATCAGTATATTAACAGTGCATATGAAAGCTCTAGAAAAAAGAAGCAAACACACCAAACAGGAATAGATGGGAGGAAACAAACAAATTAAGGGCTGAAAGCAATAAGTTTCTGTAAGGCAAAGGACACTGCCAGAAGGACAAAACGGCAACCAACAAATTGGGAAAAGATCTTCACCAACCCCACATCTAACAGAGGGCTAATATCCAATACATACAAAGAACTAAAGAAGTTAGACCACAAAGAAGCAAATAACACTATTAAAAAATGGGGTACAGGGCCCCTGGACCAGCAGTAGTGGCGGGCCTCCATATTGCAACGAGGACATAGCTGGAAAGGCCCAGGTAAACACCCCTTCCAGGGCTACCCTCATGGGGGGGATCTGCTAGGGTCTCGGAGCCAAACAGGCTGAGATCCGCCTAGGCTCTGTGGGACATCCCCGCGCCCTCTGGCCTAGCACCGAGTCTGAGTTCTGCAACATGCTCGCCGGCCCCTGGACCAGCGGTAGCGGCAGGCCTCCATATTGCAACCAGGACACAGCTGGAAAGGCCCAGGCTCTGTGGGACATCCCCGCGCCCTCTGGCCGAGCACCGAGGCTGTGTTCTGCAACCAGCTCGCCAGCCCCTGGACCAGCGATAGCGGTGGGCCTCCATATTGCAACCAGGACACAGCTGGAAAGACCCAGGTAGACACCCCTTCCAGGGCTACCCTCATGGGGGATCTGATAGGCTCTCGGAGCCAAGCAGGCCGAGTTCCTTGCAACCAGGATACAGCTGGAGAAGCCCAGGTAGACAGACTCCAACAGGGGCTACAATCGCATGGGTGGCAGCCAGCTTATGATCCCTTAAAGCAGCAGTCACACATATTCACCAGTAGAGAAACAACAGGTAAGCCCAGGCTCACAGGAGATTCAAACACCAGCCACTGACAACAAGGCCAACTAAAACCAGAAATAAACAGATGGCAAAAGGAAAACAAAGGAACGTTACTAACAAAAATCAAGGCAACATGACAGCATCTGAACCCAGTTCTCCAACAACAGGAATCCCTGGATACCCCAAAACACCAGAAAAACAAGACTTGGATATAAAATCACTGGTCAGGATGCTGGTAGCTGAACACATAGAAAAATCTCGTAAAGAATTAGAGGAGAAAATGGATCAAAAGTTAGAAGACTTTATGAGGCAAATATAAAAATCACTTCAAGAAATTCAGGAGAAGATGGATCAAAGAGAAGAAGACAATAAGGAAGAAAGACAAAAGTCACTTAAAGAACTACAGAAGAACGTGGGCCAACAAGTAGAAGCTATGAAAGAGGAAGCACAAAAATCTATTAAAGAAATACATGAAAACACAATCAAGCAAGCGAAAGATCTGAGCACATCCATCCAGATACTAAAAACAGAAGTAGAAACAACTAAGAAATCACAGAGGGAGACAACATTGGAGATAGAAAACCTGGGGAAGAAATCAGGGGCCATAGATGCAAATATCAACAATAGAATACAAGAGATAGAAAACAGAATCTCAGAAGCCGAAGATACCATAGGAATCATTGACTCAACAGTCAAAGAAAATACTAAATGCAAAAAGGTGGTAACCCAAAACATCCAGGAAATCCAAGACACTATGAGAAGACCAAACCTAAGGATTATAGGTATAGACGAGAGTGAAGATTTACAAGTTAAAGGGCCAGCTAATATCTTCTATAAAATTATGGAAGAAAACTTCCCCAACCTAAGGAGAGAGATGCCCATGAATATACAAGAAGCCTATAGAATTCCAAACAGACTGGACCAGAACAGAAATACATCCCGTCACATAATAATCAAAACTCCAAATGTAATAAACAAAGAAAGAATACTAAAGGCAGCAAGAGAAAAAGGCCAAGTAACATATAAAGGAAAACCTATCAGAATAACACCAGACTTCTCACCTGAGACCATGAAAGCTAGAAGATCCTGGGCAGATATCATGCAAACTCTAAGAGAACACAAACTTCAGCCAAAACTACTTTACCCAGCAAAACTCTCAATTGTCATTGATGGAGACATCAAGGTATTCCATGACAAAACCAAATTTGCACGATATCTTTCCACAAATCCAGCCCTACAAAGGATAATAGGGGGAAAACACCAAGACAAGGACGGAAACTACACCCGGGAAGAAGCAAGATAGAAACCTCCTCTCATCAAACCCAAAAGAAGATAACCTCTCGAATATAAAAAATAAATAAGATAAATAAATATAATTTCAAAAATGTCTGGAGGTAATAATTACTATTCCTTAATATCTCTTAACATCAATGGACTCAATTCCCCAAAAAAAAGACATAGATTAACAGACTGGATACGGAAACAGGACCCTACATTTTGCTGCATACAGGAAACACATCTCAGTGTTAAAGACAAACACTGCCTTAGAGTAAAAGGCTGGAGGACAATTTTACAAGCAAATGGTCTCAGGAAACAAGCTGGAGTAGCCATTCTAATATCAGATAAAATTGACTTTCAACCTAAAATCATCCAAAGAGACTCAGAAGGTCACTTCTTGCTGGCCAAAGGGAAAATCTACCAGGAAGAGCTCTCAATACTGAACATCTATGCTCCAAATGCAAGGGCACCCTCCTTCGTAAAAGAAACCTTACTAAAGCTTAAAGCACACATTACACCTAACGCAATAATTGTGGGTGACTTCAACACTCCACTCTCCTCAATGGACAGATCAGGAAAGCAGAAACTAAACAGGGACACAGTGAAACTAATTGAAACTCTGGACCAATTGGATTTAACAGATATATATAGAACATTTCATCCTAAAGCTAAAGAATATACCTTTTTCTCAGCACCGCATGGTACCTTCTCCAAAATAGACCATATAATCGGTCACAAGACAGATGTCAACAAATACAAGAAGATCGAGCTAATCCCATGCCTCCTATCAGATCACCATGGAGTAAGAGTGGTCTTCAATAGCAACAAAAACAACAGAAAGCCCACATACACATGGAAACTGAACAATACTCTACTCAATGACACCTTGGTCAAGGAAGAAATAAAAAAAAGAAATCAAAGACTTTTTAGAATTCAATGAAAATGAAGGTACAACCTACCCAAATCTATGGGACACAATGAAAGCAGTGCTAAGAGGAAAACTCATAGCTCTAAGTGCATCCAAAAAGAAACTGGAGAGAGCATACACTAGCAGCTTAATGGCACACCTTAAAGCCCTGGAAGAAAAACAAGTTAATTCACCCAGGAGGAGTAGAAGACAAGAAATCATCAAACTCATGGCTGAAATCAATCAAATAGAAACAAAGAGAACCATACAAAGAATCAACAAGACCAGGAGCTGGTTCTTTGAGAAAATCAACAAGATAGATAAACCCTTAGCCAGACTAAACAAAGGACACAGAGACAGCATACAAATTAACAAAATTAGAAATGAAAAGGGAGACATAACAACAGAAACTGAGGAAATTCAAAATATCATCAGATCCTACTACAAAGGTCTATACTCAAAACAACTGGAGAATCTGGAGGAAATGGACGATTTCCTAGACAGATATCAAATACCAAAATTAAATCAGCATCAAGTAGACCAGCTAAATAGTCCCATAACCCCTAAAGAAATAGAAGGGGTTATAGAAAGCCTCCCAACCAAAAAAAGTACGGGACCAGATGGTTTTAGTGCAGAATTCTACCAGAACTTCAAAGAAGACTTAACACCAATACTCTTCAAACTATTCCACAAAATAGAGACAGAAGGGACACTGCCCAACTCATTCTTCAAAGCCACAATTACGCTAATAACTAAACCACAAAAAGATCTAACAAAGAAAGAGAACTTCAGGCCAATTTCTCTGATGAATATAGATGCAAAAATACTAAATAAAATTCTTGCTAACCGAATCCAAGAGCACATCAAAACGATCATCCACCATTATCAAGTAGGCTTCATCCCAGGGATGCAGGGATGGTTCAATATACGGAAATCCATCAATGTAATCCACTACATAAACAAACTGAAAGAAAAAAACCACATGGTCATCTCAGTAGATGCTGAAAAAGCATTCGACAAAATTCAGCATCCTTTCATGCTAAAAGTTTTGGAAAGAGCAGGAATTCAAGGCCCATACCTAAACATAGAAAAAGCAATCTACAGCAAACCAGTAGCAAACATCAAAATAAATGGAGAGAAACTTGAAGCATTCCCACTAAAATCAGGGACTAGACAAGGCTGCCCTCTCTCTCCATATCTTTTCAATATAGTACTTGAAGTTCTAGCAAGAGCAATCAGACAACATAAGGAAGTCAAAAGGATACAAGTTGGAAAGGAAGAAGTGAAACTATCATTATTTGCAGACGATATGATAGTTTACCTAAGCGACCCAAAAAACTCCACCAGAGAACTTCTACAGCTGATAAACAACTTCAGCAAAGTGGCAGGTTATAAAATTAACTCAAGCAAGTCAGTGGCCTTCTTGTACTCAAAGGACAAGCAGGCTGAGAAAGAAATTAGGGAAATAACACCCTTCACAATAGCCACAAACAACATAAAGTATCTTGGCGTAACTCTAACCAAACAAGTGAACCTCTGTTTGATAGGAACTTCAAGTCCTTGTAGAAAGAAATCGAAGAAGACCTCAGAAGATGGAAAAATATTTCTTGCTCCTGGATTGGCAGGATCAATATAGTAAAAATGGCCATCTTGCCAAAAGCAATATACAGATTCAATGCAATCCCCATCAAAATCCCAACTCAATTCTTCATAGATCTAGAAAGAGCAATTCTCAAATTCATCTGGAGCAACAAAAAACCCAGGATAGCTAAAACTATTCTCAACAATAAAAGGACTTCTGGGGGAATCAATATCCCTGACCTCAAGCAGTACTACAGAGCAATTGTGTTAAAAACTGCATGGTATTGGTATACCAACAGGCAAACAGATCAATGGAACAGGATTGAAGACCCAGAAATTAACCCACAGACTTATGGTCACTTGATCTTTGATAAAGGAGCCACAACCATCCGATGGAATAAAGATAGCCTTTTCAACAAATGGTGCTGGTTCAACTGGAGGTCAACATGCAGAAGAATGCGAATTGACCCACTCTTATCTCTTTGCACTAAGATCAACTCCAAGTGTATCAAGGACCTCCACATAAAACCAGACACACTGAAACTATTAGAAAAGAAACTTGGGAAGACCCTGGAGGACTTGGGCACAGGGGAAAAGTTCCTGAACAGAACACCAATAGCTTATGCACTAAGATCAAGAATCAACAAATGGGACCTCATAAAATTACAAAGTTTCTGCAAAGCAAAGGACACCGTCAGAAGGACAAAACGGCAACCAACAAAGTGGGAAAAGATCTTCACCAACCCCACATCCGACAGAGGGCTAATATCCAATATATACAAAGAACTCAAGAAGTTAGACCCCAAAGAACCAAATAACCCTATCAAAAAATGGGGCACAGAGCTAAACAAAGAATTTTCACCAGAAGAAATTCGGATGGCCAAGAAACACCTTAAAAGATGTTCAACATCATTAGTCATCAGGGAAATGCAAATCAAAACAACCCTGAGATTCCACCTCACACCAGTCAGAATGGCTAAGATTAAAAACTCAAGAGACAACAAGTGCTGGCGAGGATGTGGAGAAAGAGGAACACTCCTCCACTGTTGGTGGGATTGCAAAATGGTAAAACCACTCTGGAAATCAGTTTGGCGGTTCCTCAGAAAATTGGGCATGTCACTTCCAGAGGACCCTGGCATACCACTCCTGGGCATATACCCAGAGGATTCCCCTGCATGCAATAAAGACTCATGCTCCACTATGTTTATAGCAGCCTTGTTTATAATAGCCAGAAATTGGAAGGAGCCCAAATATCCCTCAAAGGAGGAATGGATACAGAAAATATGGTATATTTATACAATGGAATACTACTCAGCAATTAAAAATAATGAATTCATGCAATTTGTAGGTAAATGGTTAGACCTGGAAAATATCATCCTGAGTGAATTAACCCAATCACAAAAGAATGCACATGAAATCCAATCACTGATAAGTGTATATTAATGAGCCCAGAAGCCCTAAATACTCAAGACACAAATAGCAAGTCAAATGATTCCCAAGAAGAGGAAAGGAGAGGACCCTGGGCATGTAAAGATTGCATCCAGTTTAGTAAAGAAACTGAGGGGGGAGGGGGAATGATTGGGGAATAGTTGGGGGGGGGAGAGGAACAATGGGAACTGTGGTGGGTGGGAACTGGGAAAGGGGAAAGCCTTTGGAATGTAAACATAGAATATAGAAAATAAAAATAAAAAAATATTTTAGAAAAAAAATGGGGTACAGAGCTAAACAAAGAATTTTCACAAGAAGAAATTTGGATGGCTGAGAAACATCTTAAGAGATGTTCAACATCATTAGTCATCAGGGAAATGCAAATCAAAACAACCCTGTGATTCCACCTCACACCAGTCAGAATGGCTAAGATTAAAAACTCAAGAGACAACAGGTGCTGGCAAGGATGTGGAGAAAGAGGAACACTCCTCCACTGTTGGTGGGATTGCAAGGTGGTACAACCACTCTGGAAATCAGTTTGGCGGTTCCTCAGAAAATTGGGCATGACACTTCCAGAGGACTCTGTCATACCACTCCTGGGCATATACCTAGAGGATTCCCCTGCATACAATAAAGACACATGCTCCACTATGTTGATAGCAGCCTTACTTATAATAGCCAGAAGCTGGAAGGAGCCCAGATGTCCCTCAAAGGAGGAATGGATACAGAAAATGTGGTACAATTACACAATGGAGTACTACTCAGCTATTGAAAACAATGAATTCATGAAATACTTGAGCAAATAGGTGGATCTGGAAAATATCATCCTGAGTGAGGTAACCCAATCACAAAAGAACTCACATGGAATGCAGTCACTGGTAAGCAGGTATTAGCCCAGAAGCTCAGAATACCCAAGACACAATTCACATATCAAATGATGCCCAAGAAGAAGGAAGGAGAGAACCCTGGTCATGGAAAGGCTCAGTGCACCAGTGTAGGGGAATAACAGGACAGGGAAGCAGGAGGGGTTTGGTTGGGGAACAGGGGGGACTTTCAGGGAGGGGGGAACCCGGGAAAGGGGAAATCATTTGAAATGTAAATAAAGAATATATCTAATAAAAGAGATAGTTGAAATAGAGGAATAAGAAAGAAATGATAGATTAGTTTGGCGAATCATGCTCATTTTCAATAATACATAAATGGTTAAAATATTTTTAAAGAGTATACAATTTAATATACAAATATAAGCAGTAACTTCTGAAAAAAACTATTGTTTCTATTAGAGTAGATTTGTATAGAGATTGGGAGATAATTCATTTGAGCTGAGAATAAGTGCTGCTATGTTTTACCACAAAGTCTAGGAGTGCAGATATTGACCTAATTCCACCAGTAGTCCATAACTTTAAAGTCACTATTGAATCCATCCCTACTGTAGGAGTATGCATGCTTTCATATGCACAGAATTATTTGCAAAAAAATTACAATGTTCTATTTTTATTTTCAAATGTATAATGGGTATTTTCCCCTGTACTTTCTTGAACATATTCATAAAGAGCTGATATGAATTTGTTGCTTTCTTTTCTCTCTACAAAAAAGACAAAACTTGTTTCTTGGCTCCATTATTTGTTTTATTATATCATCAATTCATAGGAATTAACATGCATTAGTAAGCTACTCTTGAGCTTACTAAAATATGTTTCCACATCAAAGACATAATTAAATTCTAGACAAGCAATAATCCTTACTGAAAAGTTAACTTCAAGCATGAAATACAGTTCCTTTAAAGCTGTCACATATTGTCTAGGGAAATGTTCCGGGAATGTATCTGAAAACTTTTTCAGATCAATTTTTTCTCTCTTTTTGGTGCAGAATGAAGCAGCTAATGAAAAATTCAAATTTCTTCTCAGAATGAGCATTGTGAGACAAATATCTTAAACTGCCCTATACAATAAATTAAAGGTATTGTTATTCTTCACAGGGAATCTACTCCTACACTCTTAAGGAGTCAGAATATTTCAATGAGTCATGTGCGTTATAGGTAAGGACAAAATCAATCTCAGAATAGGAAAGAAAAATAAACTATTTAATTTCATCATCTGATATACATTAAAGCTATTTTTCTTCATAGTCTATATAATTATATCTTAAAGGATTTTTACAAATTAGCAAATGGGAACATAGTATATAAAATGGAATCTGAAATAAGTCTTTTATATAATGTTTAGGGCAATGTTTTGTTATTATATATAGATATTATGGATTTTAGTTATCTTATAGCCTTCATTTAGTCCTATAATTTAATAAACTACCTAATAAACATTATTTCTTATTTAGTTTATTTATAAATAATAATATAATGAACAGTGATATCTATAGAGTCCAATCTCCGTAGGATTATTTTCTATATAGATTATCTGTGTTGAAGGACACAAACATTTTTACACTTTTGATACACATTTTGGTAATGTACAACCTTATCATTAATCTGTCATGTACTATTTCTCTACATTTTCACCTCTGCTTAGCATGCTTTTATTAACTTATTCATTATTAAGTTATTCACAAGCCTGCATTTACACTAGATACAAAATAAATAATGAACTTTTGGCTCAAACATGTTTGCAGCAAATGGGTATTCTACTGATACTTAACTCTCTTAAATAGTTTGTGTTCATCCTGGTTTGTAGATAAATTTGCTCAGTAAAGCCAATAAAAAGAACAAACATAATAATAAAAGAGGATATGAAATTGGAGGAATATGATTTCCTGTGTCTTGGGGAGGGCATTAGAAGAGTTGGTCGAAAGTGGATAAGATAAAAAAAATTTGAAAAATGAATGAAATTTGAAAACAAAAGATAAACATATTATTTTTAAAAGAAAGAAGCTGTGATGATTGATGTAACATACTTTTAAAATTTTTACCCTATAAATTTAATTCTATGTGAAAAAATATTGAGTAGCAGAGTGTGGCTAAAGAGATTTATAATTCTCCATAGAAAATTAAATTCCTAGGATGACAGCAGAGGTGTAACTACTCACAGAACGCATTTTTATGTTGTTAATGGACAATGTTGCATCACTGCATTTATGTACCAAATTAGATTTTAATGGAATGATTCTCAAATGGGAAGAAATTTTTCTCATTTTAATGCTTGATTCTTCAAAACACAGTTTCAGAATATTCCTTCTCATCAACCCAGCACTAATTATTATATTGGCAAAAAACCCCTATTCACAATGTTTTATATGGTAGTTTTTTTGTGTGTATTGAATATCAGCCTCTCTATTTAGTTTAAGTTTGGGAGGTATTTAGTGTTCTAATCTCAGATTAGAGGGTTACTGTGCGTATATGAAGACTGACAATACTTTATTCTATTACAATTTGTTGATAAATATTTTAGCATGGTCAAGATATTATGAGCCCCATAATATATTTATTGACAAATTTTCATAAAATTATTTATTTACTCTTATAGTGAGGGATGGATATGCAAATGATCTCTATTTTCTAATCAGGATCGCTCTGAAAACACCAAGGTGGAGATTACAATTGGAGGGTAGTTCTGTGCACATTGGCTAAGTTTTGTCTTAATTTATCTGGTTACTGAAGATCTGGTCAATGTTTTGTTATTGCCTCATTTGGGGCATTTTTTCTTGTCACTTTATTCTATGAGACATGGTAACAGGTTCTAATCAATGCATTATTAAGTGTCAGGAGTCATTGATGGCTATACTAATTAGAAATTAAAGTATGGTGATCTTTTTAGAAATTGTAAGTTGTGAAACAGGATCCCCAGCTCTTTATTGAAGAAATCCCATCATTTCCAAAGATAAACTTCATATTGAAATGTATATTTATCCTAAAAGGTATGTAGAAACTTTTTGCAACCCAAAGAGAATAGCATCTAAATGTGTAAGTCAAAACTTTTATGTGATCTTAGTTTCAAGATAATGTCAATACCTTGCAGACCTTTAAAATTTCTGTCACATCTATTCCTTGATAGAAAAATCTTCAGTAAGTCACTATCTCAATCACCATTTTATCATGGAATGATTTTTTTTTATAGAAGCCATCTAATTAGTTATGAAAGAGCCCAATGAACTGGATTGGCAAAGAAAATCTCCCCAATCCCTTCTTTAAGATGGTATCACTTATGGGACGTATGGTGGGGGGGGGGACTGGGAAAGGGGAAAGCCTTTGGGATGTAAACAAAGAATATAGAAAATTTTAAAAAATTAGAAAGCAGACAAACTAAGAAAAAAACGATGGTATCACTGGCATATTTTCTCTCATTCAATACTCACTGAACATCTTTTATGTAGCTCCTTCTTCAAAAACTGTAGAAATGTATCATTTAGACACCTTTTCAAGGGAAGGTTTGATGTTCCAGCTGCTGGTGGCACATTCAGCCCCTTTAAGGGCAGTCCAAGGTTACACTGTTGGGAGAATCCCACATGAAATAACATCACGTAGGGCTGTAAAAGTCTGGGAATTTCAGCCCAGCGAGGGCTATTCTAACTCTAGGGTTCCCTATAGGGTTGTTTGAGGTTCTTGCATCTGCATTACACTCCAGCCTTTTTACTAATTTCCAACTAACAATCTGTTACTCAGAGAATTCAACCTATAACATGCTGCTGGGTACTTTCTAGAGGATTGTGTATTTAGTGTTTGGGAGGAAAAAATATAGCCATTTCCCTCAGGATCTTTTTCTCACTATGAATAAACAACAAACTAAAACAAAATAGCTATAAAAACTTAATTTGATTCAGCACAAAACAAGCACTTGATGACTGAGTTGATTAAGTGATGATACCTTGAAAGATGACCTAGAACTTCAGTAGAATATTAAATATGTAGTAAATTTAAATTACTAAAGTAGAAAGAGCACATTATTTGAGAAGAACATGAATAAATGTATTACTTTGTATAGACCACATATAGTCAGCAGACTGTAATGAGATTTGCTCTGTTGTAATCTTCAACTGCAAGCTATGAAAGGTAATATTTTTAATAGACAGGGAATAGAAGATGGTAAATTTTTATGGCATTATAAACTGATGAATTTTTTTTCGAATGTCATATGAATGACATGTAGATAACATATGTGAATATGTGCCTACAATCTTTCACATTTTACTATTTGATAATTCATGGCCACTTCCTCTAAATTGTTAAATTAATTTTCATTGAAACATCCATTTCCTTTTATTTTCTTCTTTTGATAACTTTTTTCCCTCCTTAGGAAGGGGTAAGATTATCCTCTTTAACCTTTGTAAAAAGTAAAGGTAATGAATTCAATCTCAGCTCCAAATCATTGCCCAAGGTAACAGCAAATACTTCGAAAAGGGGTACAAATACTTTTACTCTTCCTATACATTTCTCAAAGATGCACACACTAACAACAAATGGAAAACTGATATCCAGGGTTCAGATTCTAAAAATCTTTAGGTGTATCATATTGCTTGAGTCCAAAAATCTTTTCTTGGAAACATCCTTTAGATCACTTTTTCTCAACAACTGCAGACATTACTTCCAGTCTTAGGGGATATTTGGCATCTTCTATAGAGATTTTGGTTGTCATAGATGAGAGAAAATTAAATTGACATGTTCTGGGCAAGTGCCAGAGACAATTTACCATGCTATAATGCAAAGTTCAATACAACAACACAAAAATGCCCAGTACATAAATATTACTAAATTTATAAAATGCTACTTTAGATTGCTTTAAGCACAAATTTGTATTAATTTTCATATCTATAAGACTCAAAATTGTGTCTGCCCTTTTCCAATCAGCAGATAGGCATTTCCATGGACCTAATTAAAACAGTCTTTAAAGTTATAAAGTTTGCTGTCTAATAGGGAAGACAATGGTCATATAAAATATAGCTAGCTGAAGTTAATGTATACTATAAATGTAAAATACCAAATTTCAAATTTTATGAAGACAAAATGAAAAAATATATCATTATTAAATTGCATTGAATAACACATGGTATATTTAATTAAATGAAATTACAATATTTGATTATACTGAATTAATAATAAAATATTAATTTTGTTAACTTACTATAATTAGATAACTGGCAGTATAGTTTATGTTATATTATATCTACCAGACTATATTTATCTATGGATCTCTTCATTTTTCTTACTCTCCATTTATGCTCATGGAAAATTCTGGTACAAATTTTCTACAAAGAATAGTGTGTTTCTACATTGTAAAGAAAGCATAAAATTATGGCTTGTACAAATAATCATAGAGACCATAATTTAAAAGACACAAGGAAATGTAAAACTTGATGTTTAAAAGGCGATAAAAATATACCCATGTCTTGCTAAAGAGCCATTTCAATGTGGTGACTTTCTTGCTTTTCTCAGATAAGAGACGAGAACTTGGTGTAATAGAAATGAGTATTATACTTTTTCATATTAATGTTCTGCCTGTCATGTCCAAAAAAGGGACCATGGCTGAACCAATTAGCTTTTTTGAGCCTCAATGTTAAAATCAAGCACCAAATATATTTAGTTTCATATGAGAAAATGTACATAAAATATTTTTTGAAATACCATGTTGCACATGTGTATACATACAAGAGACTATTATACTACCTCTTCTAAATGCTTTAAAACTACAGCAAGACTTTTAAAATATACATGTCTGTTAATGAAATGTAATATTATGTCTCCAAATTAGTACTGATTACCATTATTCAATGGCTGCGTTTTTATAAATGAGTTACCTTAAGTACAGTTATCTGTTTTCAGTGAAATAAAGGATATAAATTGCTTTAAAAATGAGATGCATGATTTTAATGACTTTTGAAGTAATAAAGAATGTTATTGGAGATTAAATATTTTTCTCTCAACTAGAATCTGGTGTTCTTATGATGATGATGTTGAAAATATATCCTTATGTAGGTTTCATGGTGATGACAAAGAAAATAAAGGGCATACTTCCCCACTTAACAATATTTTAAGAAGACACTTGCCCATGTTCCAAGGGGTCTGATGCTGTTTTGGGTTTGCAAAGATAAAACCACTGAGTTATTCCTAAACTCATAAAAGCAAACTTTTATATCCATATCATTTATATATTTTAGTTACTATTGCTTGTGAAGGGTAAAGTATATCCAAGGAAAGAAAGGTTGATGGTGTATGCCCTTTCCTTGAATTGTACATATTCCAGTGTAAAGAAATTCAAGATAGCTTATAGAAGTTTCTTACAAATTTTGACCTCTATTTATCTGTAAACATGCAAGAAACAGTAAAGATGCTGTATTTCAAACAATAAGCACATTTTCTTTTTTTCTGTCTTTTTTTATTGAATATCATCTTTATTTATGTATGTATGGTAAAACCTTTCCCAATTTCCCCCCTCCTCAAAGACCCCCAACCCCTCCTCCCTCTCCCTACCTCCACATATAAGCCCCTCCACAGGACACACTCCCACCTCCTCCCCCCTTAGTTTCCCTTTGTTGGGGCCTCTGTGGAGTCTTTACATAACCAAAGACCACTCCTCCCACTGATGTCCAACAAGGCCTTCCTCTGCCACATTTTTGGCTGGAACCATGTGTGCCTCTTGGTTGATGGTTCAGTCCCTGGGAGTCTTGGGGCATCTGGGTGGCCAAAAACATTGTTCTTCCTGTGGGACTGTAAGCACCTTCAGCTCTTCTGGGCCTCCATCCAGCTCCTCCATTGGGGACCCCATGCCCAGTCCAATAGTTGGCTGTTAGCATCTGCCTCTATATGTGTAGGCTCTGGCAGGGCCCTTCTAGAGACAACCATTGCATGCTCCTTTTGGCATATACTTCTTGTCGTCCTTAGTAGTGCCAGGGTTTGTTGACTGTTTATTGGATGAATCCCCAGGTAGGTCAGTCTCTGGGTGGCCTTTACTTCAGCCCCTGCTCCACACATTATCTCCCTTATTGCTCCTGTGAGTATTTTGTTCCCTTTCTTAGAGGAACCAAAGCACCCTTACTTAAGTTAATAAGCACATTTTCTTGTTAACTGTATAAAGAAAGTTAAATTTATGAGAAAGATGCAAGGCTGATTCTAACTCTGTTGTAGGACTACTGTGCATACCCCTTATACTGCATAGTGCAAATTAAATTATAGTTTGTCTGCATTTTCTACTACTATGAATTAAAACTGAGGAAAATATGGCCTTTTACTCATTTTCTTGTCTTATAAAATATTGAATTTTCTTGTGTCTAGCTAATTTTTTTAATAAGTATTTATTTGGGAATGAAGATCTATTCATATCATTATTGAAAGCAGCTTTAAATCACTAAAATGTTGTATTATGCATTTTGTAATAATATATAATGAAGAAAACAAAACTGACTATTTTAGCTAAAGAAGAACCTATTAAAGTGTTAGAACTTACATATTTTTGCTAGGATGGGTTTTATTCTGGTAAATATGTAGAGTTTGGAGAGAGATTTTAATTGTGGGAGTATAGTTTCTGTAGGTAAATAAAATAATGAAACTTGGAAAAATCAGATAATATCATATCAGAATGTATTATGCCTAATGTAACAGACTGCCTTTGTTTTATTAGTTATTAATGTATAATATTTACCTAAGTACTTGATCATTGAAAACTTAAGAGATGAATATAGTTCAAGATATATCTATTTGGGAATTTAGGCTAGGCTCACCTGGATAGTTCTGATTTTCTGAGTTAGAATTATTCAAACATTTTTACACAGCTTCTCAAAGTCAAATTTTTATTATATAACAATGGAAAATAATGAGCCATGTATTTTTCTTCTCATAGGTTCCTAAGTCATTCTTTTATCTTTGGTGGCTAGATGTCGAAGCAATAAAATACATAGAAGATATAAAAACAGGTAAATTATTTTCAGTCATTTAGTTAAACTAATAACTAAAGTTTAACTCACTGACGTTTAGCCCACACATAATTTCTGAATAAGGAATCAAAAAATGAACCATATATTTTTCCCTTTTCTTCTTAATTATTTATATACACTCAATATTTTATTCCCCACCCCGTCAACCCCTGCCCACACTCTGACTGTTTCACATCCCATACCTCCTCCCCTCCCCCTGTCTCCACATGGATGTCCCTAGCCCCCACCCCACCTGACCTCTAAACTCCTTGGGGCCTCCAGTCTCTTGAGGGTTAGGTGCATCATCTCTGAATGAACACAGACCCATCAGTCCTCCTCTGTATGTGTGTTGGGGGCCTCATATCAGCTGGTACATGCTGCCTGTTTGGTCCAGGGTTTGAGAGATCCTGAGGGTCCAGACCAATTGAGACTGCTCGTCTCCCTACAGGGTTGCCCTAAGCTTCATTCAACCTTCCCTAATTCAATAGCAGGGGTCAGCTGCTTCTGTCCATTGGTTGTGTTCAAATATCTGCATCTGACTCTTTCAGCTACTTGTTGGGTCTTCTGGAGTGCAATCATGCTAGGTCCCTTTTTATGAGAGTTCCATAGTCTCAGTAATAGTGTCAAACCTGGGGATCTCCCCTTTAGCTGGATTCCACTTTGAGCCTGTTGCTGGACATTCTTTTCCTTGGGTTCCTATCCATTTCCATCCCTGTAATTCTTTCAGACAGGAACAATTATGGGTCAGAGTTATCACTGCTGGATGGCTCCCCTCTCCCTCATTTGATGCCCTGTTTTCCTGCTGGAGGTGAGCTCTATATGTTTCCTCTCCCTACTGTCAGGCATTTCATCTAAGCAGAGATTTCACAACTGAGGAACAGCTGAGAAGCACCTAAAAATGTTCAAAGTCCTTAGTGATCAGAGAAATGCAAATCAAAATGACCCTGAGATTCCACCTTACACCAATCAGAATGGTTAAGATCAAAACCTCAGGTGACAACACATTTTGGAGAGGAGGTAGGGAAAGAGGACACTCCTCCATTGTTGGTGGGATTGCAAACTGGTACAACCACTCTGGAAATCAATCTGGAGGTTTCTCAGAAAATTGGAAACAGATGTCCCTGAAGACCCAGCTGTACCACTCTTGGGAATATACCCAAAAGTTGCCCCTCTATGCCATAGGGGTAAGTGTTCCACTGTATTCATATCAGCCTTATTTTTGATAGCCAGAAGCTGAAAACAACCTAGATGTCCCACAACAGAAGAATGGATACAGAAAATGTAGTTCACTTCCACAATGGAATACTACTCAGCTATTAAGAATGAGGACATCCTAGACCAGCGGTGTAGCGGCGGGCCTCCATATTGCAACCAGGACACAGCTGGAAAGGCCCAGGTAAACACCCCTTCCAGGGCTACACTCACGGGGGTATCTGCTAGGGTCTCGGAGCCAAGCAGGCAGAGTCCCGCCTAGGCTCTGTGGGACATCCCCGAGCCCTCTGGCGAGCACCAAGGCTGCGTTCTGCAACCAGCTCGCCGGCCCCTGGACCAGCAGTAGCGGCTGTCCTCCATTTTGCAACCAGGACACAGCTGGAAAGGCCCAGGCTCTGTGGGACATCCCCGCCCTCTGGTGAGCACCTAGGCTGCGTTCTGCAACCAGCTCGCCGGCCCCTAGGCCAGCAGTGTAGCGGCGGGCATCCATATCTCAACCAGGACACAGCTGGAAAGGCCCAGGCACTGTGGGACATTCCCGTGCCCTCTGGCGAGCACCAAGGCTGCATTCTGCAACCAGCTCGCCGGCCCCTGGACCAGCAGTAGCGGCGGGCCTCCATATTGCAACCAGGACACAGCTGGAAAGGCCCAGGTAAACACCCCTTCCAGGGCTACACTCACGGGGGTATCTGCTAGGGTCTCGGAGCCAAGCAGGCAGAGTCCCGCCTAGGCTCTGTGGGACATCCCCGAGCCCTCTGGCGAGCACCAAGGCTGCGTTCTGCAACCAGCTCGCCGGCCCCTGGACCAGCAGTAGCGGCTGTCCTCCATTTTGCAACCAGGACACAGCTGGAAAGGCCCAGGCTCTGTGGGACATCCCCGCCCTCTGGTGAGCACCTAGGCTACTTTCTGCAACCAGCTCGCCGGCCCCTAGACCAGCGGTGTAGCGGCGGGCATCCATATCTCAACCAGGACACAGCTAGAAAGGCCCAGGCACTGTGGGACATTCCCGTGCCCTCTGGCGAGCACCAAGGCTGC